>CM048842.1:83396609-84612609 GCA_026545765.1 Plantago major
TGGGAGTGGTCTAAAAATTCATTAATTTCAATTCAGTTCAGATCAGTTCAGCTCAGATCTGCTTAGTTGAATTTATACTACACTTCAATTCAGTTAAGTTCAATTCAGTTCAGTTCTGTTCAGACGAAGAGAACAAAGCCTAAATCCACTTATAATCACATAAAAAAAAAAGAAATAATAAGTTAATAACACCATTATTTTGACAACAACTTAAACCACGACTTATCCAGATGTATCATACACTATATTTTCTAGGTTAATATTAGGGATACCATATATTTTCTAGCATATAGCCTTGTAGACATGGAAGGTTGTTTAGATGCCTATTAGGGCTAAAGCACTATTTCAATGTTAGCTTTTGGTCCCATATCTGAACTTGACGAGAAAGTCAGAAGTTTTAGGCTTCAGCTTTCAACAATAAATATTCATGTGCCGGTTCAATTGCAACTTGTTGTTGACAGACGAATTGAAATTCTTGCCACTTGAATGAATTTGACGGTAAAGGTGTTTTGAAAATGAATTTAGCAATTAATGGACAGACTAAATTCAAGTTCATGTTTATTTTATTCGTATGATACCTAGCTAGTCCGGTTATGAGTTAACATGATCACCCACATAATGCCTCATGTCCAAAAGGCGGATATAAACTCTAAATTTGCAATCATTAGTGAATTTAGTTTGTACACACATAAAAATTAATCAGGTTTGATTGCGGCTTATTGGTTTGAGCCTGAAGTTTGATTTCAAAGTTCGAAGATTCATAATATAATTTCAGATCAGATCGCAAGGGCTTTGGTATTTTTTGGCAGCCCTACGAGCTACTTCATCCAAGCTAGCTAGTTCACCAAGTTACTTACGCCTCTCTCCTTACACTGGCGTGACAATGAGGATTGATGAAATTAGTACTATTAGATCCGACAGGTCTGTCCATTCATGTCTGCAGCAACATGGTTTGACCATACCATCAGCCAAATTAGTCAAGAATTGGCAATAAGTGCTTGAACTTGATCGGTTCACAAGTTGCACTTGTATACTTGGTCACATTATTGCATTTGGATCCCGAATTGCATAATGCAACAAGTCCGTCCAAATTCGTTGAACTATGAGAGTACGTATATGATATTAAATCTCGCCTTGCACTGAGTTCGAACAATTAGATCAGTACTACATGATCTAGTAGTGGAAATAGTGTGTGCTATGGGTTAGAGGTTTGTCCACGATGACTGCGGCATGGGTTGATCGATGGTCAATTGGTCAAGCCCACGCGAACAGAATGTTAAAGTTAGTCCAAACATTTGCACGTACATTACTGCGCTCTCTAATCCAATTTCCCTTTGCTCACCGTTTCAGCAGCCATGACCTTTCTCACATGATCAACAAAATATATAATAATATTGTAAACAATAGTAGTAATCTAATAAAATATGGTGCCGAAATGGAATTCCATCTTCTTTATCATGCTCCTTTGACTTTAGCTAGGTCTAATTTACTCTACCGTTGAAACTTGAGATCAGTGAAATGAATAGTGCAATGCACTAACAAAGAGTCTTATTCAGAATTATTAACACTAAAAGAATAGTATTAATTGCTTATGCATGGTTGAATTCAAATCTGCTTCCTTATTCTTTTACCACACGTCTAGCAAGGAATCTTAACATTTGTAGTTTGTACTGTTCTTGCAAAATAAAAAACTTTACATTTGTAAGTGTGAGAAGTTAAATTTGAAATTTATATTAAATTTCATATATGACACTCTGTTAGCGAGGTTCAATTTAAAAATGCAAATATAATTCCACCTCTAAAAATAAATAAAAGTTAAATCACAAGACCATGTGAAGAACATTGCAATACACTAATCTAGCTAGTACTATTACGGATCACTTAACAAACATATAATTGTAATTTTGTTGAACCACCTAATCTAATCCAGTAGTACATAATTGAAACTTCACCAAACGCAGATTAGTGTGAATAATGCTAAAAACGAGTTTCCGTCCTGTACTTTTTGTATCATCACGATTCACGGGAATATTTCATATCATAGTACCACTGTACTGCAACAAATGCTGGCTGAGAACCAATAGCCTCATTACACCGACCTCAACCGAAATACTATTACTTGAAGGAAATTTTATAATTTACTCCGTAGTATAACATAAATGCAAGATTATGTTTATGTCCATTGGTAATCATAATTTCTTAATAGAAACACAAGGAATGTGCTACATTTGTTTGGAAATTGATTGTAAGGAGGTAACCAAGTGTAGTGATTGAAAGTGCAACTAAGAGAGAGGTCGAAAGCTGACCCGTATAAAGTGTTGGGTTGGAAACTGGAGTAATTATTTATCTAAATTTCACTCCTCAAGTTTGCAAGCTCTTTAGATCGTAGTAAAGTAGGTTGTGCAAATTTTATAACGGTATGATAAATTGGCTGAAAAGGGTGCTAGTCAGGACATGAATTTGGGCCACATTGAAAAATAATAAAGGAATAAAGTAGTATATGGATGTGTTTGTGTATAGTGTATACTTGAGTTCATAAGTGTACACTATGATCATGGAACTATATATTTTTATGTGGGAGCGCAATGGAAAGTGTAAATTCAAGACTGATCTGAACTAGACCCATACGAAATGGATCGAGTTAACTGCATGAGGAGTACATCAGTAATAGTCATTTTCATGAAAATGCTTTTCATCCTCCCACGAATTCTCTTGAAAATATTTGACATTGTGCACATATAAGTGGATTGTTGCTTTGTTACAACGTGAAGGGACAGTAAAACAATTTAATTAATTCCCCAATTTGTCTTTGGTTAATTGTACCATATTAATGATCTTCACCTATTTTACGAATAGTTAAATATACACGTTGGATATGACACATAAGTTTGTCAAGAAGGAATTTGAAGAAAGCATAATTTAACGTAAATGCAAAGCATTACATCAAACAACTTTCAAGTTGATGCGGAAAGGAAAGGATTGAAGTGATCTTCTTCTGATCAAGAGTGGAAAATAAGAAGATATTAGAAACATGGGCCCTAGAAACATTATCTTTTGTTGAACTATGTTTAGAATTTTGTAAAACTAGCATATTTTGGTGGTTCAGAGTGACAATTTCCTTGCTAAATTTATTTTGAACAACAAACTGAATGTTTTAAACTTTTCTAATCGAAACATATCAAAAATTCTAAAGATAAATTTAACATGACCATTTCAACTTTCAAGATTGTTATGCATTTTGGGTCACACCATCCTCTTCATTCATATTCAATTCATATTATATGAGTCGACTCTCAACAAGTACTCGACATGGCTCATTAAAGCCTATCAACTCACACTAAGTAATCGAGTCAAGCTCGATCTCCATTACGTGCTCGATAATTCAGATGTGCGATAAGATAAATGACATATGATAGTTTTTTTTTGAATATATAATTTTTGTTATAATCAAGTAATTTTTAAAAAAAATTCTAGTACATAATCTGGAGTACCAAAATTACAATTTTTTGCACATAAACAAAGGTTCTTTTATCAAATTTATTTATCCTAGTCGGTTTGTAATCCTGGCTCCCTGGATGGTTCGTACTCCTCCCACCCCTTCCCCTTATCTGCCCTGAACTAGCTTTAATCGAAATGTGCTCTTCATTTAGGTTCTTTAAGGATGTTAAGGGGCTATGGATAAGAAATGTTCTAGCTAATGATTTTAGTTGTGATTCTTTGGCTAGTTGATTCTTCGTTACATTAGGGAACAAATGTGATTCATCATCTATCTATATTCCATTTAGTTGATTGGTTTAACATAAATTATAAATATTTCTCCACCAAAAAAATAATCATCTCATCTTTAAAAAGTTAAACTGCATTATATAATTAGGCTCCACGTAAACAGTATGCTGCCCAACACTGCTTACGCTCACAGAGCAACATTTAGCAAAAATTCGAAAACCAAACACATAAAACCAAAATTAAACGTATCACTAATGCATTACTCTAATTATCGCCACATAAACAAACACGATCCCAACCAAATAATATTAGCATTAACTTTTAAATCCATCAACTTTTAAAAAACATATGCAGATTTGGATGTTTGTTAATTGTATTAGCCAATTGTGGTTTAGCCATTCGCCCACCTAATCCTTATATAACTTTAATTAATTATTAACTAAAGAAATTAAATTAAAACCAAGTTGGGGGCAGAACAGTAATCCCACTCCCACTCATTCAAATTTGAGTCCTAATCTGAGTCACATAGAGCGAATTGAAGTACAGGAGCAAGAACAAGAGCGAGAATTCGCCAAATTCAAAAATATTTGGGAGCTGAAGCGTATATAGAGCGCGGTTGTTTCAGTATATAATTAAATTTAATTATAATTTTATACCTATATTGCTCTAAAGAAAACTTATTAATTCTTTTTGGAGATATTCTAGTTCTATATTTAAACATAATATGATATTTACTCCTCAAATTATATCATAATTTTTTATAGCTGAAATTTTTTACTTTGATTTTTCATATATTTTTCATTGTTTTCGACCCCCTATAATAAATCTCAAATTTATTTTGTTCAAATCATTTTAACAATCCTTTGTAAAAAATGAGACCCCTAAAATTGACATTTTATTCCTAAAATTCTTCGACGATGAACTAAGATAACTTAAATCGAGAACTAAGAAAGCATAAGTCAAGAATTAGTGAAGCTCCCAAACTCGGAAAGTGGATTCGCGCTCGGAACGTGAAAAAGCTCCGGGGATGAAGAATTATGTTATAAGGCTCTGTTTACCAATAGCTTTTTAGTTCCATGAGCTTTTTTTTTACCATTGACTAATAAAAAACTTGTTACGTGAACGCGCAGCTTCTTAAATCAGCTAGCTGATTGAGAAGCTACCCAAGTTAGCTTTTTTTTTTAAAGCTCATTTTTATCTTTTTTATTTTGAAAATATCCCTGACATAAATTAGAAAAAAGGAAAAAAAACTCGTTTATTATTATTTACTTGTTTGCAACTAGCATAAGTATTAATGCATCCACATCTCTTTAAAATGTATACATGCAGTACATAATAATTATTGATTTTTTTTCCTTACTAAGTTAGAATGCTCAACGAATATTTCTTTCAACTTCTGATAATTTTTAATAATGTTATTAAAGTGGCGGTGAAAAGTAAATTGAATATATATTAGAATAATTAGACAAAAATGTGATGTACTATTATTTAAAAAAATATAGACTAATAATACGACGAGAAAGGTTAAAGAAAATACAAATAAGAGTAATGCCCTTTTATGTCATTTTACAAAATAACAGCTAGCTTATCAGCTAATTTGCTAAACACCTACATTAAAATCAGCTAGCTTTTCAGCTAGTTAATCAGCTACCAACTAGCTTTTTCAGCTAGTTTTGCTAAACAGAGCCTAAGGTCCTAATCAGTAAGCCACAAAAACTCTTAGAGTCCGTTTGGTTTGAGGGGTTTTTTTTTTGGGGGAGGGGGTCAGAATACCCTCAATAATCCGGTTTGATTGTTTTTTGTCTAGAAAAAATGGATCATTTGAAATAATCCAATTTCTCCAAATTTCAAAGCCTCAAATTTGTACATGAATAATCCAATTTCAAATACCTTCTATGAGGAGGTATTTACTTTTGGATTATCTTCTTCCTCGTGAAATGTCTAATTTTATACAAGCTTCCCATTAATTACTAAATATGTCATCCCAATCCAAAAACACCAATCGATTCACATCAATGCACTTTTTTTTTCTTCCTAATTTCCACCTTCCATTTCTTCTTTTATATTTTCCTAGTTTTGCACTCTTTCTTTTTCATTTTTTCCGTTTCCTTAGTTTCCACCTTTCCCCCCCCCCCCCCCCCCCCCCATGGTTTTCTAGTTTGAATCGTTTCTTTTTCATTTTGGACCCCTATAATCTTTATTTCTCTTTTCTACTCATTTACTTATTAGAAAATATTTTCCTTTTATACTTTTGTTTTTTGGCGTATTTTATTTATTTACATCAAAATTAATTTCGTTTGTTTAATAGTATAACCAACCTTTTTTACAAGAATGATTAAACAAAACAATACTAATAATTAAAAAAAAAATTGTTAGCGTTGCTTATGAGAATAAGAATAACGATGATAATTTAGAGTTGTCGGTTCAAGAACGTTTTTTTCTTCATCATTTTTTTGAAAAAATATTCTAGCATATTAAATATGAGCAAATTTTGATAGAATATAGGCGGAGTACATATGTGTTTTGAATACAAAATATGCATCGTTAATTACATATATGTGAATTTTTTTACTTTATATATTATAAAAACAACATTTATATAGTTAAAAGTTACCTGACCTAAAATCATTGCTCCGTTACTGACTTTGGCATTTTACATGCTTCAAACATTTATGTTTAATATGTAGAAAAATTTATGTTTAGATGAGATTATAAACATATGTGATATCGATTTCAATCGACAAAAACAATTATTCTACGCATGGGATGAAAAATATGGGATTATAAATTTCACTCATATGAAATATCGATCTTATAAGGAAATATGTATTTCATTAAGATAATTATTACACAGATTAGAAACAATATCTATAAACTAAATTTTAATGGTCAAGTCATATAAACTAAAAATCGATGCCAAAGTTATCAACAATGGCAACGTAACTATGAATGCAATAATTTCAAAGATTTTCGGATAATATTGTATACGAAATTCATAAGATCAAAATTCCAGAATTTCCAGATTAAACACGTGAAGGTGGTAAAAATTTGCTCCCCCCAAATTTATGCTCACATGTAATTTTCACTAAATCAAATTGAAAATCAAACTCGATTTTTAAAAGTAGTATAATAATTCACAAAGTCTTATTAAGTTTGCAATTCAATTTAAATCTCATCCGTTCATCTTACTTATTCAATTTGAATCTGGTTCGTACATGTGTCACTGTGTAAGTAGAAGGTGCAGGGTTCGAATTCCATTGGCGTTAGTTTCTCCATTTTATTTATTATTTTAGAATGTTTTCTCTTTTTTCAATTATAAATTCATTTTTCATATAAAAATCCTTAACACACGTAGTGCGTTACGTAAAATGCTACTTCCTTCGTCCCGTCCGATGTTTCCCATTTTGACTTTTCTCGGTCAACTATTTTCAAATTTGACTACGAATCAATCTTCAACGAAAAATGTAAATGTTCAATTAAATTATATTATGAAACTTTAGGGAGTGAAGTTTCATAATATAATTTTATTAAAAAATTTACATTTTTGGTTTAAGTTTAATTCGAATAAAGCGAGTATTTGCAAAAAGTCAAAATGGGAAACATCGGACGGGACGGAGGAAGTAGTATACAATAAGTGGAAAAACATAGAAGTATATAAGTAATTCCACTTTACTTTATCCTACTGAATAATCCAAAATCGATTCAGAACCAAACTGGATTTTATTGAAAATAATCTATTTGTAGAGTCCAACCAAATAAGATTTGTAGGCGAAAACCCCAAACATAAACTAATTACTTAAATGGGCTGAATAATTCAATTTTACAAAATGAAATACCCATTATCAAATCAAACGGGCACTTAATCCACTAAAGTTCTAAACACTGGTGCATACGCATACACATACATAAATGATACATGCATACATACATAAATTAAAAGTATAGTAAACCATTAAAACCTCAAAAGTACAATGAATTTAAAATACAGAAAACTGTTTGTACTATATGCATTAATTATTGATTATAGAAGAGAACTTATCGAAATTGTAGTGGGCCCAGATACCTCATCAAAAAATCAGCTTATAAATTGAGGTGTGTGTCTCATTTCTCCCTCCAAACCAGTTCCAGACTTCTCCAGTTCATACATCTGTTCTTAAAAACATTACCAATTCACTAATACTGATTCTGTATATCTGAATCATTTGAAGAAATGGGTGAGGTATTATTTCTCTCCCAAATCCTCTCAAAGGGCTTGAATTTTGTTTATCCCTTAAGTAATTAGGTTCGTTTTTTAGGCGATTATTGATTTGTTGTAAAATTGTGATTGTAGAAAACTGAGACAAAGGTAGCGGAAGGCGGTGAGAAGAAGGTGGTGGAAGGCGGTGAGAAGAAGGTGGTGGAGGCGGCAACCGTCGTGTTGAACCTGGACTTGCATTGTGAAGGTTGTGCCAAAAAAGTCCGAAGCTCTGTTCGTCGTTTTCAAGGTACTACAATTTCATAGAACTCTCTTTTGTAATTTCATTTTTTTTTGTTTGATTAATTGCAATGGTTAGGTAAACTACAACAAATGGATAAGTATTGCCATTTCCTATCAACTTGAAATGATTTTCTACGAAAAGAAGAAATCAATTTGTTATGTATGGGCTTTTGAATATTGTTTTTAAAACTGTAGTTGGAGATTTTTTAATTTAGGTCTCCCTGCTCCTAACATGCTTCGCTTGTTGATATCCTCAAAGTCCACTATGATATAAATTATTCATCAATATTAATTTGATATCTTAAGGTTCTTTAACATATAATTTCTCCACCCAGAACAAATGTACCATTCACGTAGGGAGTAACTTTTATCCATAATATTTATGAAATACTAGCAAATGAGCTATTTTCAAACATAAAAAGAAACATATTTGAACAAGTGTAAATTGAACGAGTATTGAGTTGTAGGGTGCGATTTTTTAATCTCATAGAAAAATTGGTAGCATTTCCTAGAAATTCCATATAGGAGATGGACTCGTTGTAAAATAGAGTTCAATTTTCTGTATCTTTAACAAAAGACAAAACAAGAAACACATATTGGGACATTGGCTTAGCAGGGATTGGCCAGTACCTTGTTGGCAGGTATCCCAAAGTAATTTCTTGATTTGGTCGCAAGACTTGGAAACCAGCAAGGTTGACGGAGAATACAAGGAACAAACAAACCTATGGATCTAGTCAAAAAATGAGAAAATAAAATCTTCTTTTACTTCTTAACCAAGTTCAATCTAACTTTTACCTGTCCAAGTTAGAACATCATTGTCAATTTCATTTTCTACACATTTAACTGCACATGGAGTAATTATAAAGACTCCTGCTTTATGGGGGCCATTTTAGTAATTACATGTGGTGCTTATTTCTAAAGGTGTGGACAAAGTGAAGGCTGATTGTAGCGCCAATAAGTTGACCGTGACCGGTAATGTTGACCCTTCGTGGCTCCGTGAGAGGGTCGAAACCAAGACCAAGAAAAGGTCGAGCTCGTCTCTCCTCAACCCAAAAAGGACGCCGCTCCTGCAGGAGGCGGCGATAAGAAACCCGAGGAGAAATCTGAAAAGAAGCCTGACGAGAAGAAAAAGGAGGAATCGAAACCCAAAGAGGTACATATATTTGAATCGCAAATTCGCAATAGTTTTAACTACGTTTCGACTATTTATATCGTGCACGAATCAAACGTCTGACTTTTTTTTTCTTGCATTTTGCAGCCTGTGGTTAATACAGTGGTGTTGAAGATCAAATTGCACTGTGACGGATGCGCTCATAAAATAAAGAGGACCATATTAAAGAATATCGATGGTGAGTTTTGCCTAACTCTATTACGTTAAGCACTTGTATGCAATAGCAATTAGGTACACAAATATTTATTTTGTTTTATGTGACCTTGTTTATTGCATGCCACGAGAGCGATATCATTTTTGTCTTTACCAAAGAATATTCTTCCTATCACATAAAAATTCACCTTGAGTTTCTCTAGCAGCCTACAATTTTGTATTTTGCCAACGTGTGACTTATACAACTCTCTGTTTACTATTACCAGGTGTTAAATCTGTCAAGACGGACTTAGAAAAGGATACCGTGACAGTAACTGGCACAATGGATGTTAAGGAGCTCACGTCGTTCTTAAAAGATAAACTGAAAAGAAACATAGACGTTGTTCCTCCTCCAAAGAAAGACGATGGCGGTGGTGATAAGAAAGCCAAAGAAGGAGGCGGTGGTGATAAGAAACCAAAGGAAGGAGGCGACGGTGGTGGTGATAAGAAACCAAAAGAAGGAGGCGGAGACAAACAAGCGAAAAAAGAAGGAGGTGGTGACAAAAAGGAAAAAGAGGCGGAGAAAAAACAGGGTGAGTCGAAACCAGCTAGTGGTGGTGGAGAAGCGAACAAGGGCAAAGAGGAAGCAAAAGTTGATCAGGTTATTAACAAGATGGAGTATCGTGGTTTGTATCCTCAAACTCACTACGCGATGCCTGTTCAGTACAACCAAAGTTACATGAATCAAGACTATGGTGTAATGCCGATTTACCATCATCAAGACTATCCTAGTTCAAGCACAGGTTACGCAATGCACTATTCTCAAGGGCCTCCTCCTCCACCAACATACATTGATGACCAAATGTTTAGCGACGAGAACCCTAATGGATGCTTCATTATGTAAAAAACATAAGGATGCTGACGGACACGGGACATGGATTCAAAATTTTTAAATGTGGATATACAGAGTAATGAAAATATTGTACTAATTACATATAGATGAGAACGTAGTTTTCCTATTTGGAAAATGTATGTCAGTTACTACGGATGTAATAGAAAGGTTCAAACCGCTCTTGGCCGGTGTTTGTTAATTAGGTTGTTTTATCCATTGACTTGTACGTGTTGTTACTTACTACTGGTTGTTAGTGAAGAAATACTAATAAATTGTAGTTATATCAAATTTTGTTCGGCTAATAATGGTTTTTAAACTTTTAATAGTTTTATTTTGCGTCATCTTATCTTAAAAAGTGACAACGATATCGAGCAATAAGTCTGTGGTTAGAAGGATTCCAGGTCGACTAGAACTTTTGTTTTTGGTGATATCTTCCAATCAAAATAATTTTATGTCGATTTCAAATACGCATATTAATTAAATTTTTTAATCAAATTTGATGATAACGTTATGCTTGTGTACGGCATGGTGGTTGGGATCGAAACCTGCCCCTCTTAATTTTACCCAAGGACCGGCCCCGGCCTATTGGAAGATACATTACACCCGACCAAATTATGTATAGTATCTAAGGACTATTGCATTAAAGAGCTTCTTGAAAAGTCTATTCAAGTGGCATATATGGAACCTATGAACTATCCTAACATTAGGACGGTTAATTAAGAAATCTCCAACAAAGTACAAATTAAATCCTCACTGAGGCATACTAGATCATTATTACAACATGGTGTGGTCAACCAATCGATTTGATTATTAGTGATCAATTATGTAGGCAATCTTTAAGTCCTTGGTCGCAAAAGACATCAACCCTCTGCGAACTGTCGTGGCATCCTTACACCTTTAACCTTACAAACAGTGACCGTGGTCTCATTACCAACAGTCTCTAACGTTTACACATATTTTCTCAACGTAAATGAAATGGAGAGAGTTACAAAATATATTTATAATAAAATAGTGTAGCCCTAATATAATCTAATGGGCTAATTCCATCTAATTAATACATAGAATATTCTAAAAAATACCCACGGGTCAAAACCTAAATAACCTACTAACTACTAGTCCAACTAAAAAACAAATACTAGATTTAATAAATAATAATAAATAATTGGTAAGGAAATGCAACATGTCTATTATAAGCGTATTTTAAATTTCAAAGTCAATCGTGATTAATTTAGAGTAGAACACAAACCACACCCATAAAACAAATGAGACTGAATAGATCGGCTACGTGAGCAACCCGACTAAGATGAATGAGCCTTCATTTGTGGGGTGTATAAATATAAGGCTCTGTTCTCTTCATCTGAAAATCCATTAATTTCAGTTCAGTTCAGATTTGCTTAGTTAAATTTTATACTACAATTCAGTTCAGTTCAGATCAGTTCTGTTCAGACGAAGAGAACAGAGCCTTATACTCATTTATTGGTAATGGTTACCAAGTCGGGCCACAAAGAATGTGTATGATTTTTATGGGCATTATAAATGGTGTTGAAATTTTAGTCTTCCAAAGAAGCTAGTCCATGACTTTGCTACTCAACCAAGAGGGGCCCCACACGTTGGAAATTAAGTTTCTTTAAACGTGTATAATCTACTATAGTAGTAGAAGACACTTGAGAAAGAATTACTAAAATTCATTGAAAGGTGAAAGAGTAATTGAAGCTCAAAGTGTGTTTGTTGAAGCATTAATATTGGAATGCCAAGAGTTGGAATGAGAGAAGTCCCACATGGCTAAAATTGGGAAAGAAGGAATTAGATAAAAATCCAAGACTTGGTTAAAGGGTTGGGCCCCACCCATGGTTTTGGAAGGGGGATGAGCTAGATGGCTCCATGGCTTGCCAGCGCTCGCCAGAGGCCCGGTCGTAGGGTTCATGGTCATGTCTTGAGTTGGATATTATCCTTTTGGGCGAAACTTACTAAGTTTGGTTAGGCCAAAAGAATATTCAACGGAAAAGCTAGCCCAGAGGTGTCATTGGTATGGGCTTTGGGAAATGCGATCCATTCGCTTATGTTGTGACTGTTCGAACAAGTGTATCTGTTAGAAGAGAAGCAACTCTTCAGGGACCTGTTCGCGAATAGTCATGTCTCTCAGACTCAACTCTTGAAAACTATAAATAGGTCCCCCCCAGGATCGAATTTTACACACAATTCGAAATCCTCTCCTTCTTTCTTCTCTTCTTCTCTTAAGCCTGTCTTTCCATATTGCAGTAGTCCTCTCGAATTTACGAGTTCAAGTGCCAGTTCGCAAATTCACCTGTTGTGTAATATTGGGAGACATTTTGCTATTTGCAACCGTTGGCATCTAAGCGGGGCAAATTTGTCTTAAGAACCGAGAGCCATCTCTCACCGCAACAGTCCTTATTTGTTCTATTTAACTCCAGTCTCATACACTTCCGATACAGTACCCCTCAGTTACAAAAGCCAACAACTTAAGACAAATCTGCAAGTATCGAAAATGTCTGCAACTGGAACGGAAGCTGCTCCAATTGTTCACGTCAACTCTGCTGCTCATGGGGAGAAACCAGAAAAGTTCACACGAACCAACTTCAAGAAATGGAAGCAAAAAATGCTGTTTTATCTCACTACCATTGGGCTGGCCGGGTTTCTGCACTGCTCTACTCCAGAAACTCCGGTCTTGAAAGAGGTCGATTAAAATGCCATGGCTACGGAAGCAACACAAGCCATACTGGATGACAACAAGAAGAAGCAACTGGCTTACGATGCATGGGTGCACAGCGACTTCCTATGTAAGAATTATATTCTGAATTGTCTTTCTGATGCACTTTATTCTGCCTATTGCTCTGTTGGCACCGCAAGAGACTTGTGGGAGAAACTGGACATAAAGTACAGCACTCAGGATGCTGGTACTAAAAAGTTCATCGTGGGGAAATTTCTAAACTTCAAAATGAATGACTCTAAGTCTGTCATGAGTCAAGTTCTGGAGTTTCAGATGATTCTCCACGAGTTAGAACAAGAAGTCATGAAGCCTGACGAGTCATTTCTGGTGGCCTCTTTGATTGAGAAACTACCTCCTTCGTGGAATGAGTTTATGAGTTATGTCAAACTGAAGACCAAAGAAACGGGACTCGAGGATCTGGTTATAAAGTTGCAGATTCAGGAAGACAATCGGAAGGCTCTAGGCAAGGGAAAGCAGCCTATGGAAGCCAAGACACACCTGGTGGATGCCAAAGGGAGTTCAAACAAGAAACGCAAGTCGAATGCGGGGGACGTTAAGTCTCAAGGGCAGCCAGGAAAGCCAAGGAAAATCAAAGGCAAGTGCTTCAACAGCGGTAAACCTGGGCATATGAAAGCAGATTGCCGCTCTCAGAAGAAGCAGTCTCAAGCAAATGCTGTGGAAGACAAGGCTGAACCTGCTAAAGATGACATGGAGGTCTCCTACGCTGCTGTTGTCTTGGAAGCTAATCTGGTTGAAAACCCAAAGCAGTGGTGGCTTGATACTGGTGCAACCTGCCACATATGCTCAGACAAAGGTGCCTTCTCTACCTAAACTCCAGTCAGTGGCAAGAAATTGTTCATGGGGAATGATGCTACTTCGGAGGTAAAAGGAGTTGGAAAGGTGGTTCTAAAGTTGACCTCGGGGAAGAAGCTTGTTCTGAATAAAGTGATGCATGTATTAGACATTCGCAAGAACCTGGTGTCCGGACCGCTGCTGGTCAAAGCTGTTTTCAAGATGACGTTCGAGGCTGAACAGTTTATAATTACTAAGAATAGTTTGTTTGTATGAAAGGGCTACATGTGTGATGGGCCCTTTAAGATGTCTGTAATGACTGTACTTAGCTCCTTTGAGAGCAATGAAATGAAGCATTCTACCTACTTGTCTGAGTTCTCTAATTTATGGCATAATAGGCTAGGACATGCAAACTACAACCTATTCAGAAATTAGTAAAATTGAAACTATTGCCGTCCTTCGACTGCAATCCTCAAACTAAGTGCGAGGTTTGTGTGGAGGCAAAGCTTACTAAGACACCATTTCATTCAGTGAATAGAACCATAACTCCTCTAGAATTAATTCACAACGACTTATGTGATTTAAAGTTCGTGCAAACTAGAGGAGGGAAAAAGTACTTCATTACTTTTATTGATGATAGCACGAGATATTGTTATGTTTACTTGCTAAGAAGTAAGGATGAAGCCTTAGCAGCATTTAAACATTACAAAACAGAAGTTGAAAATCAACTAAGTACTCGAATTAAAGCAATTCGAAGTGACATAGGTGGTGAATATGGAGCTCCTTTCGAAGAATATTGTGCTGAGTTTGGCATTATTCATCAAACGACTGCTCCTTATTCTCCTCAGTAACATGGCATTGCTGAACGCAAGAATCGAACTCTTAAGGAGATGATGAATGCCATGTTGTTAAATTCTGGACTACCTCGGAATTTGTGGGGCGAGGCTATTCTCGCGGCCACTAAAAATTTTAACAGAATACCCCGGAAAAATGGTGACAACACTCCATATGAACTATGGAAAGGTCACAAGCCCACTTACAAATACTTGAAAGTGTGGGGGTGCTTGGCTAAAGTAGAAATACCTAAACCAAAGCAAGTTAAAATAGGACCTAAGACTGTTGACTGCATATGCATTGGGCAGCAATGCCTATCGCTTCTTAGTGCATAAATCACTGATACCTGATATCCATGAGGAACTGTTATCGAGTCAAGAAATGCACACTTCTTTGAAGAAGTCTTTCCTAAGAAGGAAATAATCACTCGTAAGAGAGATTATGAAAATGCAATTGGAACGAGTGAAGAAAATCCTGAACCAATTGCTAATAAGGAAATTCTTGAACCAATAGAAAATGGTCCAAGTGAGGAGATTCCTGAACCAAGTAGTTCAAAGGAAAAACCTGAGAATTCACATCAAGAGAACATGGAAATTCCTGATGTTGAACCAAGAAGAAGTAAAAGGGCAAGGATTGAGAAAAACTTTGGCCCAGACTTTATTACCTATTTGGTGGAAAATGAACCAAGGACAATCCAGGAGGCATTGTCGACTCCAGAGACACCACTCTGGAAAGAAGCTATAGAAGCTGAAATGGATTCCATCATGCATAACCACACTTGGGAAGTAGTTGATCTTCCTCCAGGAAGTAAACCTTTGGGTGGTAAATGGATACTTAAGCGCAAGTATAAAGCTGATGGAACCATTGACAAGTATAAGGCTCGTCTTATAGTAAAGGGCTACAGACAAAAGGAGGGTCTTGATTACTTCGACACTTACTCACCAGTGTCAAGGCTAACATCCATTAGAGTATTCATAGCTATTGCTGCTCTGCATGGCCTTGAGATACATCAAATGGATGTTAAAACAACTTTCCTGAATGGAGAGTTGGATGAAGAAATTTACATGGAACAACCTGAAGGGTTTGTAGTTTTAGGACAAGAGAAGAAAGCCTGTCGTCTTGTCAAGTCACTGTACGGACTTAAGCAAGCTCCTAAGCAATGGCACGAAAAGTTTGACAACACGTTAGTGTCAAAGGGCTTCTCCATCAATGAATGTGATAAATGTATCTACGTAAAAGGGAACTCTAATTCGTTTGTAATGATCTGCTTATACGTAGATGACATGCCCAGACCGGCCGTCGAACCGGACAACATAAAAATAACGATTCAATCGGTCAAACCAGTGGTTGACCCGGTATGCCACCACAAACATATACTTAATATTTCCTCCCATTTTTATATAAAATGTTTGAATTTGTATATATTTAATATGAGAATTTTAGAAGATGCTATATCTTCATCCCTTTTTCCACAATCATTTTATTTTATGTCATTCATTTATTTTGTGTACACTCTATAAAGATTTAAAGTGTTACAAGGGTAGATTTATTTTTGAGAGACATCGAGGTTTCTAGTTTTTAATCTTTTATCAATACTAATGATTAAAAAAGTGACTTAATTTGTGTGAAATTAAAAGTTGAACAATTTATTTTAAAATTAGGAGGGAGTAACAATTTATATATAATATGTGACATATTGAACAGTTATAAAAATAGCATATCATTAGAAAATGCATATAATTAAACCACTAATAACTAAGTTGTCTAAACTTAGGTTTATAACTTATTTCAAAAAAGGATGTGCTTATTAATTTTTAACGATTCAAATACCGTAATTCATACAAATGTAGTTGTAACTAGTCCATAAAAATGAATTTTAAAAAACATAAAGTCAATGAATCTTCTACTTCATTAATGAATGAAATTGATGGCCTTGAAAAATTGAAAGTGTGTTAAAAGAAAGATTTTCAGTATTAAATACTAATTATATCAAAAGAATATAATCAACTAACATGAATAAGTTGTCTCCAAGTGGAAGTTGTGAACTGAGCAAGAAATGGGCCAACCGACCGAAAAAAAAATTTTTTCGGTTTGAACCGAACATACGGTTCCAACTTTTTCAAAAATTCGGTTTCCGGTTTGAATGGTGAAAGAATAATTGAAGCTTAAAGTGTGTTGGTTGAAGTATTAATATTGGAATGCCAAGAGTTGGAATGGGAGAAGTCCCACATGGCTAAAATTGAGAAAGAAGGAACTAGATAAAAATCCAAGACTTGGTTAAAGGGTTGGGCCCCAAGGGGCACCCATGGTTTTGGAAGGGGTGAGGAGCTAGATGGCTCCATGGCTTGACTTCGCTGCCAGCTCACTTCGCCAAGAGCAGCCCGGGTCGTAGAATTCATGGTCGTGGTCTTGAGTTGGATATTATCCTTTTGGGCCATAAACTTACTAAGTTTGGTTAGGCCCAAAACAATAGTCTGAAACGGAAAAGCTAGCCCAACAGAGGTGTCTATTCGGTATGGGCTTTGGCAAAATGGTGCAGTCCATTCGCTTGTGTTGTGACTGTTCGAATAAGTGTATCTGTTAGAAGAGAAGCAACTCTTTAGGGACCTGTTCGCGAATAGTCATGTCTCTCAGACTCAACTCTTGAAAACTATAAATAGGTCCCCCCAGGATCGAATTTTACACACAATTCGAAATCCTCTCCTTCTTTCTTCTCTTCTTCTCTTAAGCCTGTCTTTCAATATTGCGAGTTTGCGAGTTCAAATGCCAGTTCGCAAATTTACCTGCTGTGTAATCTTGGGAGACATTTTGCTATTTGCAACCGTTGGCATCTAAGCGGGGCAAATTTATCTTCAGGGCCGAGAGCCATCTCTCACCGCAGCAGTCCTTATTTGTTCTGTTTAACTCCAATCTCATACACTTACGATACAGTACCCCTCAGTTACAAAAGTCAACAAATGGTACTACCTCCGGTCCATTAAAAGCTTCCTATCATGCTACTTTCTCTTAGATTAAGGAATATGCATTAAAAAATAGTTTGTGTGAGATATTATATTGGTAAAATTGTAAGTGGATGACAAAGTAAGAGAGAGATTGAATAAAGTGATGATAAAGTAGGAAAGAGAAATAATAAAGAATTAATTAGTAGGGTAAAAACTTTCTATTTTATGGGTTAGAAAGTTTCTAATGGGACTCCAAAAAATGAAAGTTAGAAAGTTATTAAGCGAACGGATGGAGTATAAGATATATCATTCGAAAGACAATGATTGATAACCGTACTAGTTAAAGGGTAGGGCTTTGCCAGATGGATCAGATAGCAACTTGTAAATGTGCCTAATGCTTTAATTTCTAAAAATTTTGAAATTTTATTTTGAAATAGAGATTAAAATTATTAAACAAAATGCAGGTACAAAATGATATTTACGGATTTAAATTAATTTTGGAATGTTGGTCAACGTTGGAGGGAGTTAAGTATAATTTCAGATAATTTGTTAGTTCTTGGATGTAGTTGCTCATATATCTTTCTTAGAATAAATCTCTTCTATAACTTATTGCCTCGCGTATAGTTTGGGGGCCTGGTTGAATAGTGGACATAGTAGGGGCTATTTTCCGAAATTAATATTCTCTAAACATGATATCGAAACTACTCCGCTAGCTAGTTTAAAAGAGAAAAAGTGTGATCCAATAAAGTGGGAGAGAGGTTACTATCGGATCCCAAACCAAAAAAATGAAATTATTGTATTGTTTCTAATACTTTTATACTTACTATTACTGGTGGTACGTACAAATTGTAAAACAATATTATGGGAAACTAGTTATGTCCTTTAAGAACCTCCAATAGCTGCATTAAGAGAAACCTTTTGATTTATCTCAAAAGATTTGCTGATTAGTGGTGACTAGTGATGTCTTTTCACCTCAATAAAAGCTAACCAATTAACTTTATTAATCTGATTTAATCGCAACTTATATAGAATTAATTAAGTAGTTTATAATAAGCACGTCTTCGGTTTTGGCCCCTCATTTACTTGCGGAGGCAATAATTTGTATATCAGAAGTCATAACAATATTATAAATTCTCAACTATTAGACCCGCTTTATTGATTAAATATATCATTTTTTGTCGAAATTTCGGAATGTGGCTGTCGATCCGTGACGAAATTTTGTACTTAACCTAAACTGGATTAGTAGGATTTATCTGGAATTTTATTTATGAGTACGTAAGTGAGCTAGCAATATGTTTACGTGTGGAGTATTTCCAAGTTTAAACAAAACATATAACACTTGCTCAAGTCGATCGTCATATGAAAATGATGGCCAAATCAGTCTTTAGATGAAGTCCATAATTAGATCGCCCCTAATCGCTTTTTTATGGCTTCTGGATTTGGCGAAGAATCATACTAGGATCAATATTTTATCCACATTCTCATCAGATTCAGATACTAGCTCCCCTTTCATACACAAGATGTTACTATATTAAATAAATTTTTATTGCACTTCTTTCATAAGCAACTAAAAACTCTGTCAAGTCACTATTCATTATTTTGCATGTTTGTCTTACAACAAAAAACTATGTTAAGTCTTCACTCATATAAAATCGAGTTACTATTCATATTAAAAGCTTGCTGAAAAAACTTTGTCAAATCCTTATGCCAACAACCTACACATCTCTAATGTAAGTCCTTTTGTTAAGGCATATGCATCTCCACGAACCAGGAACGTTCGAGTCAAGGTAGGGCTTATGACAAGAGAGGATCCCTGGGTTCCATTGGAATAGAGGCTTTGGAAAACCAATTACAAATTAACTCACTGATCCGGATTAGGTTTTAAATTTCCGAGTTGACAATACCATAGGAAAAAAAAAACAGAGAATATGACAATGGTGTGGAACAATAGAAGAAACTTGTACTAGTAGTATCTTATTCTTGATTAGAATCTATTGCTACTAAAATAGTTATGTAAGAAAGTACGAGACGACATTGTGATATTAGTATTTTCTAAAAGAAAATAGCTTAATTTCCAATGCATTATAATGTCACGGTGTTAGAATATGTATATATCTAGAATTGTAATCATAGTTAGATTAGAGTTAAAGTAGATTCCTATTTAGATTAGAATACTTGGCTATCAAGCAATCACATTGTATAAATACATGTACTCATTATTGAATCAATACACAAGATTATTATCTTACATGGTATCAAGACCTAAATTCGGTCCCCTCCGCTGCTACTAGCTGTTCACGTTCTCCACGATTTTCTTCACAAAATCGCGGCGACCCTCTTCTTCTACTCTCCCCTCCTGTTTCGTCAGCCTCACGCGGAAACAGCCCTCCCCTACCTCTGTTCATCCGGCCTCACGCCACCACTGCCTGTCTTCTTCTTCTGTATAAATCGATTAAGCCTTACGCTTAATTTTTTTTTTCCATCCTTCTTTCCCGAACAGCTCTTCGTTTTTCCTTTTTCCACCATGTCTGAATCATCCAAGTTTCATCCGGCTCTCTCTATCACCAACGTTCGATCACTAATCCCTATCACGTTGGATACTGAGACAGGCCTCTATCATTCTTGGGTGACGTTATTCCAGGTTCAAGCACGGGTGCATAATCTTATGCATCACATCCTCCCACCGACGGCAGAGGCCGACATCGCCAAAATCAAGGCTCTCAAGGAAGCCGATGTTGATCTCTATAATCGACTTGATGCCGTCGTTTTACAGTGGATCTATGCGACAGTATCTTCCGACCTCCTTCATGCCATTCTTGTCAAGAATGACACGACTCATCTTTGCTTGGTCCGTCTTGAACAAATCTTCATGGATAACAAAGGTTCTCGAGCTACTCATCTAGAGGAAGAGCTCGCGGACGTCCGCCGACAACTTCTCTTACGAGGCCTATTGCAATCACGTCAAGTCACTTGCCGATCGACTTGCCGACGTTGGTATTGAGGTTTCTGAAAGCCGTCTAGTTCTACGTGGCAATAATTCTGGAGATACCTCTAACTCTGTCATCCCATCCTCTTCTTCTATTTCTTCTGGCAGGTATAACAACACCAACACCAAGAACAAGAAGAACAACAACAACAGAGGCGGTCCAAACCGCAAAGGTAACACCACATACGGGCAAACTCCTGGAGCTCCTCCTCAACCGTGGCAGCCACGGTAGCCCACTCCTCAATGGCAGTCGTACGGCTGGCCCTGGCAGCAATGGGCCCCGTTGTGCCCCTTCCCCACGGCCCCATGGCAGCCCGCGCCTCGTCCACCAACTCAGCAGGGTCTCCTTGGCCCTCGTCCGCCTAATCAGCAGGCATTCTACTCCGGTGCTTCACCCACCGATGTCGAGGCACACCTTGGGACTCACTCCTCCAGATGGTAACTGGTACATGGACACGGGTGCTTCGTCTCATATGACACCCGAAAAAGGTACTCTCTCCCCTTATTTCAATTCGAGTACTTATAATCATCGAGTTATTGTTGGCAATGGTCATATGCTTCCGATTAAAGGTTATGGTAACACTTCCCTATCTCCTCCCCATCCTCCTCTTCTCCTGAAAAACGTGTTACATACTCCTAACCTTGTCAAAAATCTTGTCTCTGTTCGCAAGTTTACCACAGATAACTCTGTTTCCATTGAATTTGATCCTTTTGGTTTTTCTGTTAAGGATTTCCAGTCCGGGAAACGAATCATGAGATGTGATAGCATCGGAGACCTATATCCAGTCCACTCCACAAAACCGGCCACCCCCCTTCAAACAGCTTTTTCAGTTTTTCCTTCTACTTTATGGCATAGTCGTTTAGGGCATCCGGGCGAAGCTATACTTAGCTCTCTCTCTAGCAAGAATTTTATTCGTTGTAATGCTCTAAAACATTCTTTTTGTCCCTCTTGTTCTTTAGGGAAACAAATAAAATTGCCTTTTCATAATTCATTATCCACTGCTACTTCTCCCTTTGATATTGTGCATAGTGATCTCTGGACTTCCCCTATAGCTAGCTCTAGCGGTCACCGCTATTATGTCTTTTCTTGTGATTTTTCCAAGTTCTTATGGACCTTCCCTATCTCTAAGAAATCTCAAGTATTTGCTATATTCGTTATGTTTCATGCATTTGTTCGCACACACTTCAATACTTCTATTAAAAACATTCAATGCGACAATAGCAAGGAATTCGACAATAGTCTAATCACTCTTTTGCACAAACCAACGGTATTCACTTCCGTTTTTCTTGCCCTCACACTTCTTCCCAAAACGGCAAAGCCGAAAGGCATATTCGTTCCCTAAATAATATTGTTCGGACTCTTCTTGCTCATGCATCGATCCCGCCATCCTTTTGGCATCATGCACTAGCAACAACAACTTATCTACTCAACATCCTTCCCTCAAAGGTACTTGAGTTTTCCTCCCCCACTCAATATCTATACCATCGACTTCCACGATATGACCATCTTCGTGTTTTTGTTTATCTTTGTTTTCCCCTCTTTCCTTCCTCTACTATAAATAAACTCCAAGCTCGTTCCATCCCTTGTGTTTTTCTTGGGTATCCGTCTGATCATCGGGGGTACAAATGCTATGAAATCTCTAGTCGTAAAATCATTGTCTCTAGACATGTGGTTTTCGACGAATCGAGTTTTCCTTTCTCCAAGCACCACACACCCGACCCCACCACCTATGAGTACTTGGATTCGGATATTGATCCATCTTTTCTTCATCACTTGCTCACTCGGCCCAACTCCATCTCTGGCCCATCTGAGCAACCCACCTCTAGGACCAGTTCTGCCTCAATGGGCGGTGATATCGATGCAGTTACGCTTTCATTGGGCAAACCACTTCACAACCCGGTTCCGCCCCCACTGGGCCAACCGCTAATCGGCCCACTTTCCCTCCCAGTTTTGCTCCAACCGCACCTCTCACCCGGTCGCGTACGCGGAACCCTAAATACTATGGTCCGGATTATGTCAATCTTGCTACATCCGTTGCCATCTCTCCTCTTCCTCGAAATCCAGTACATGCTTTAGCCGACCCCAATTGGAAATCCACCATGCTCGATGAATATAATGCTCTTATTGATAATAAGACTTGGGAGTTAGTTCCTAAGCCATCCAATGCAAATATTATTCGATCTATGTGGATTTTTCGTCACAAAAAGAAATCTGACGGTTCTTTTGAGCGACATAAGGCTCGTCTTGTAGGTGATGGTCGATCCCAGCAAAAAGGTGTTGATTGTGATGAAACATTCAGTCCTGTTGTCAAACCGGCTACTATTCGCACTGTGCTCGATGTGCGATCTCGTTCTGCCAATTCACCAACTTGATGTCAAGAATGCATTCCTTCACGGTAACCTTACTGAAACCGTATACATGCATCAACCATTGGGGTTGAGACTCTCAACATCGACCATATGCACATCTTGAAGAAATCCCTCTACGGTTGAAACAGCACCGAGGGCACGTATCGGCGATTCCTTGACCATCTTGCGACAGTTGGTTTCTCTCCAAGACAGATTGATCACTCTCTTATCTACCGCCGGTTACGACATTGCTTATATTCTTCTCTATGTTGATATTATTCTCCTTTGCATCTCTGACACTCTTCGCAAATCCATTATGGCCTTCTTAAGTGCGAATTTGCTATGAAAGATCTTGGTCCTCTGGCTACTTCTTGGGCATAGCGGTGACTAGGAACAAAGGCGGTTTATTTCTCACAGAGACAATATGCAGAGGAGATTATCGAACGCCAACATGTCATCCTGCTCTCCTTCCCAAACGCCGATACCAAAACGAAATTGGGAGCCTCGACTTACGCTCCTTTGCGGATCCCACGCCTATCGTCGACTTTTGGTGCTCTTGATATCTCACATTCACTCGTCCGGATATCTCTTATGCGGTTCAACAAGTGTGTCTTCACATGCACGATCCTCGGGTTGATCATATGAATGCTCTCAGCGTATTATACGCTACATTCAAGGAACCAAGGACCTTGCTTGCAAATTGTATAACTTCGGGTGGACAAATTGACTTCCTACACCGATCTTGTTGGGGGTGGTTGTCACGATACCGACAATCTACTTACGGTTATTGTGTTTTCTCGGTGATAATCTCATCTCTTGGTCGTCTAGCGACAACCCACTCTTTCTCGCTCCAAAGGTCTTTTGAATATCGCGGTGTTGCTAATGTTGTTTCCGAATCTTGTTGGCCGCAATTTGCTACTGAAGCGCACTTTCCGGTTCATAAAGCAACGCTAGTTTATTGTGACAATGTTAGTGCCATTTACTTGTCCTAATCGATCAAACATCAACGCACGAAGCACATAGAGATGGATATACACTTCGTCCGCGAAAAGGTTGCAAGGGGTGAAGTTCGAGTCTTACATGTACCCACTCGTTATCAGATTGCTGACATTTTCACTAAGGGCTTTCCGAAGATTCTCTTTGATGATTTTCGTGACAGTCTAGACATTCGCCAGCCTCCCGTTTCGACTGCGGGGGCGTGTTAGAATATGTATATATCTAGAATTGTAATCATAGTTAGATTAGAGTTAAAGTAGATTCCTATTTAGATTAGAATACTTGCCTATCAAGCAATCACATTGTATAAATACATGTACTCATTATTGAATCAATACACACGGCAAACAAATTTCCCGAAACGCTCCTTGGAAAAGCTCAACGTGTTGAGGGGTGAAGAAAATTAGAACGGGTCAGAAAAAGAATTTGAGTGATCATTAATTAATTTCTTTTATTTGTCATTCTATTTTGACCCGACTATTAATTGCAAGCAGCTAAGTAGCAAAATGACGTAAAATCGTCAATAATGATAACAAGTAAGCAAGGAACAGCGACATTGATTTTAATTGCTTGCATCTTCTTCTGCTTCTTTCTCTTAAACAACTTGGCAGAGAGATAAGGACTCAACAATGACTCTATGTTTTGGACATTATATCAACTAAATTGATATGATCCCCTGTTTTGTCTGCAAAAATCAGAGAAAAATGCATAAATGATCACGTTCGGGAGTTTGGCACACGCAGTGCAGCATTTGTTCCACCCGGTAGATGTAGTCCTAAAGTTCCAAAATTTGGCAAGATTAGGACTTTCGGCCCAATTTTGACCTTGACTTGACTCATGATGTGTCATGCCACTTGGTGAGTCAAACTAAAATTGACCGCCAACTAAGTCTTTATGTAATAAATTTGAATACCAAAATGGAAAAATAAAATAAAAATCCCAAAAAATAAAAGTAAAAGTTAATTTAAATTTTGAAATTGAAATTAAACGAAAAAGAAAAAAACTGAACTTTCTCTGTCTTCTCATCATCACTACTAGATTGCCTCTTTCTACATCAATACCAGACTGCTTTCACTCTTTGGTGCCGCCCAAAACTCCGGCGGAAAATCCGACCTCCTCTCTTCTCTTTTTCTTCTTCTACTGCACTCTCATCTCTACCTCTTCCCTCCTCGATCTGCCCAAGGGTTGCACTTGGGTGATGCAACCGCGACGTCTGATGTTGATGGACAGCAGCGGCGTACGGCGGAGGTCCCTGTGGCCTTTGTCCTTCGGCTACGTACTTCACCGGATCTCGGTCCTCCTTGCTTCTTCCGATATCGTCGAATCTCGGTTACTTGCTTCTCTTTCGCTGCCATGGAATGATAATTTAGGGATTTGCCTCTCCGTTTTGATGATTCTGCCTCTTCGTTTTCTAGTCTTTTTCTATGGTGGAATGATAATTACAGGACTTTGCCTCATCGTTTTGATGTCTCTAATTTAGGGATCTTTAGTCTCTAGCTTATTTGTTTTGATGATCCAGATCAAATTGGGAATGATGGAATGATAATTTGGCAAATGCCTCTTTTAATTTAATATTTTTTCAATTTTATCTTTTAAATCAATGTTTTCTACTTTATTTTTTTGTTTTTATTTTATTTTTTTTACTTTAGAATTTTATTTTAGATTTTTTTTTGTTCTGGAGATGACTTGGCTGCTGATGTGGAAGTTAAAATTGGGTTTCAATGGTTAATCCGATGGACACATCAGCAGTCAAGGTCAAAATTGGGTTGAAAGTCCTAATCCTGTTATATTTTTGGAACTTTGGAACTACATTTACCGAGGCGAACAAATGTTACACTGAGTGCGTCAAACCCCCAAATTTTAAGACCATTTATGCATTTATCTCGCAAAAATCATTACTTGTTGTAGTAAATGATCAAAAACAAAAGGCGTAAATGCATTGCCTTTTCGATCTACTCCATTCATCACTAGATGTACATGGTCCTAATATATATTTGTGGTGGAACTTGGAAGGAGCTTAAACTTACCAACTCCAATGAATTTCAATCCGCTTAATTACACATGTTATTTTCTCTGACATGCGTTATAAAAAAAGATCCAGTCCATCCATGATTGCGACATAACACCATTCAAAATGTCATACTAATTAGTTGCAATGGGCAGATCTAGAAGGGCGCATAGTAGATTGTTTCTACCCTAATATTCTAATTTTTTTATATATGTGATATTTTATGTAACTTTAGATACCTGGAGGAATTGAAAAGTATTCAAAATACTATAATAATTCACAAATTAAAGTGCAACTAAGTTTGTAATTCAATTTAAATCTCATATATCTATCCTACTTATTCAACAAGGTTCGAATCCCAATTTCTCCATTTTATATATTGTTTTTCAATGTTTTCTATTTTTCAATCACAATTCATTTTTCATACAAAATGCTCGACACACGTAGTGTGTTACGTAAATGCTAATAAAATATAATCTATGGACATAGTAACTTAACAAAAACTATAAACTGATCAAAGTCAAGTACCAATATAATTATTCTATCGTGCAATTAATTACTAATAGTAAATGTGTAAAAAAATGTATAAGACATGTGTACTAAAAATGCATAAGAAATGTGACGCAAAATATATTATAAATGTCTACTAAAAATGTATATAAAATATGAACTGAAAAATGTACGGTAAATGTGATATATGGGCGGAATCAGTAGGGTGTCATATTGGGGCATTCGCCCTCCTAAAATTTTAAAAGAAAAATATTATATGTAATGTTTTCGATAATTTTAGATTAGATGCACCACTACAACTACAAATTCGAACTTTTAGATGACCCTACAGTTTCAAAATGCACACGCGGTTTGCCTCTACAAAAATCACTAGAATCTAAATTTCAAGGAGAAATCAATACAAACTTTAGTGGGGCAGAATGCACAAATGTATAAAGGTTGAGGGATTAAATTGCAACTTTGCAAAGTTTATAGAGATCTCAACTCTCAAGTTTATAACTCGCTATACACAAATGGTCAAAATTTCATGCCAAACGGTTTCTTTTTTTAGAAATTGCATATAAGGACCACTTTGTGAGTTGGGCTTGAACAAAAGGACCACTCAAAAAAAGGCTTGCAAAAAAGGCCATTCTATTTTTTTTAGCCATAATTCCTTCCATGTTTTCCCAATATACCCTTACTCTTTTCTTTCAGATCCAGCGCCAGTACAATATGTATTCTTTCTGATTTTTCTTCTCTCGCTTTTTCCTCCACGCTTTCTTCCTCCAGCACCCTTTCTTCCTCATCTCTTTTCGCTATTTTCTTCTATTTTCTTCCCGTTTTCGACATGGATTAGTATGGACTTCTTTTTGCTTTTTATTTTCACTTGCTTTCTCCTCCACGCTTTCTTCCTCCTGCACCCTTTCTTCCTCATCTCTCTTTGCTATTTTCACCTATTTTCTTCTCGTTTTCGACATGGATTTCATGGTTTCATTGACTTGTAATGGTCTTAGCCATGCTTTTGGCATAGAAATTGGTTTCACATTTTTCTAATATGTTGGAGATCGCAATCGAGAAATTCAGGTTGAATGTTTTTTATTGGATTAGTTTTAGGGCAGAGTGCACTAGTAGATTCTTTTCTGTGTTTTTGTTTTTTCAAAATTTTCCTTTTGTGTTGTGTGATGGAACCTGAAACTAACATTTTTAGTTCCTGAATCTAACATTAATGAACATGAAACTAACTTCGAAGTTCCTGAAGCTAGCTTAATGAACCTGAAACTAACTTTCTGAGTTTCTGAAACTAACTTTAATGAACCTGAAACTAACTTTATGAGTTCCTGAAACTAATAATAATGATGCTGAAACTAACATTGTTTACATTCTTTCTGTGTTTTTATTTTTTAGCATTTTTCTTTTTGTGTTGTGTGATGGAACCTGAAACTAACATTAATGAACATGAAACTAACTTTTGAGTTCCTGAACTAGCTTAATGAACCTGAAACTAACTTTTAGTGAACCTGAAACTAATATTTTTAGTTCCTGAAACTAACATTAATGAACATGAAACTAACTTTTGAGTTCCTGAAACTAGCTTAATGAACCTGAAACTAACTTTTAGTGAACTTGAAAGTAAGTTTTAGTGAACCTGAAACTAACATTTTTAGTTCCTGAAACTAACATTAATGAACATGAAACTAACTTTTGAGTACCTGAAACTAGCTTAATGAATCTGAAACTAGCTTTGAGTGAACCTGAAACTAACATTTTTAGTTCCTGAAACTAACATTAATGAACATGAAACTAACTTCTGAGTTCCTGAAACTAGCTTAATGAACATGAAACTAACATTTTTAGTTCCTGAAACTAATATTAATGAACATGAAACTAACTTCTGAGTTCCTGAAACTAGCTTAATGAACCTGGAACTAACTTTTAGTGAACTTGAAACTAACATTTTTAGTTCCTGAAACTAACATTAATGAACATGAAACTAACAGAACTGGCTCCTGAAACTAACTCAAAGATCCATGAAACCAACAAAACTGAAGGTGTATTCAAATTCAGTTGATTAGGTTCACAATTTCCCCTAGGGTTTTAGAATTATAAGTTCCTGAAACTAATACTATTTTGTTCTGAAACTAACATTGTTGGCCCTGAAACTAACTTTAATAAACCTGAAACTAATATTAATGAACCTGAAACTAACTTTCTGAATTCATGAAAATAATACTAACGATGCTTAAACTAATACAAATGATGATGAAACTAATATTATTTTGTTCTTAACATTTGTTGGCCCTGAAATCAACATTCCGAGTTTTTGAAACTAACTTTAATGAACCTGAAACTAATACTAATACTAATGAACATGAAACTAGTTCCTGAAACTAATACTATTTTGTTATGAAGCTAACATTTATTGGCCCTGAAACTAGCTGTAATGAATCTGAAACTAACTTTAGTGAACATGATAACATTGTTGACTTTGAAACTAACTTTAATGAACCTGAAACTAGGGGATTTCTACGGTGAGATAGTAGTCGTACTACTTGTTAAAATGAGATAGAAGTCGTACAACCGTTGAGATCTAATCTCAACCATTGATCTTATGTACGACAACTCAATGAGTAGTCGTACTAGTTAATTTACGAATCTACCCATTGAAGTTTATTTTAATATGTAAATACAATTATACAAAAATACATTATAAAACATTAAAGTAAAACTTAACCATAATTGTTGATTTACCATTATACCCTTTCAATAAAAAAGAAAATGTATTAATATTAATTAGAACCACCATCGGACCTCCAATGACCGCCACCGGACCTCTGGCGACGGCAATGACCGCCGCCGGACCTCCGGCATCTGGCGGATCTCCGGCGACACCCTAATTTGATTTTAAAAATTTAATGTTGCAACTCATAGGAATTGAACCCATCACCTCATGAATACAAGTTCAAAAACTTACCATCAGGCTACAAGGTATTACATGTCCATAGTCTAACTATAAACATATATGATATATCCTTATCCAAACCAACAAAAAGAGAAAACCAACCACATAGCAATTGTTTTAACATCGATTTGTTTTGTCTTTTATCCAAGAATTATTGTTTAACATCGATTTGTTTTGTTCTTTTATCCAAGAATTATTGTTTAACATCAATTTGTTTTGTTCTTTTATCCAAGAATTATTGTTTAACATCGATTTGTTTTGTTCTTTTATTTTATTTTGTTTTAGATTTCCGAATATCAAAACCGTAATGTTTGCTGTAGTCGAGATAAAATTCATGTGCTTCATCGTCTGTAGCAAATCTAAACTTAAGAATGTCATCATCATTGGGAAATGCATTATCACATTCATGTTTGATAGTGTCTCAAGTGTGAAAATATGCATCCTCGCCCTCTGATTTCATGTCATCGGAACTTACAATATCGTCATCAGTATAACAATATGTCTCTTCATCAACCATAATTCTGCATAATAAGGAAAGGAAAAAAAAAAAAACAGTACAAGACATGAAGAAAAATTAACTCAATTAAATAGGAAGAAAAATGCCTACTATTGTGATAGCTAAAGAAGTAGTGTGGGCACTACTAGTGTCTTCACAAAGATTTTTGAGAAAAAACATCATTGACAAATGTACAGAGCATTTACATTGCCTTTAGAGTCAACTGGAACAAAAATCATTCACTATAAGAAAATCCTAATTCGACATTACCAAAACAACTTCAGAAACATATTCATTAACATAAGAAGTTCTTTCCGCAGAGAAATCATAGGCAAATGGAAAGATCTGAGTACACTAATACCCATAATTACAAAAACAGAATACAACGCATATATGGCTACGAAATAAGGTCAAGAGCGAGTAAACCCAAATTTCATATAGTTCAATGGGAAGCAAGACAGATTGCTAAAATATATTTACTACCATAAACACAAACAATTAATCTATATCCAGAAATCAAGATATATGCTTCATACAAAAGTTTAAGATGGGAAATAAGGAATAAGCTAGCAGCAACATGAATAATCAGCCAAGTCATTCGAGCAAAGGTGCAAAAAGAGAAAGCAGAGTTGGAGCCAAGTCAGATTCGAGCAAATCGATCTAGAGAATTACCTAGTGACGGAGAAGACGGATCCGGTTTGGTGGTGCAGTGGAGCCGAAGTAGTGATGTCCGTGGAGAAGACCGCCGGAGATGGCGGGATGGGGATGAATTGAAGGTGATTTAGGGATTAGGTTTTTTGAATTGGGGATTAGGGTTCTTGGATTTTGAATTGATGTATGTTGTAAAGAGGAAATAAGAGGAAGACGACGAATTGATGTTAAACAATAATTCTTGGATAAAAGAACAAAACAAATCGATGTTAAACAATAATTCTTGGATAAAAGACAAAATAAATCGATGTTAAAACAATTGTTATGTGGTTGGTTTTCTCTTTTTGTTGGTTTGGACAAGGATATATCATATATGTTTATAGTTAGATTATGAACATGTAATACCTTGTAGCCTGTGGTAAGTTTCTAAACTTGTATTCATGAGGTGTTGGGTTCAATTCTTATGAGTTACAACATTAAATTTTTAAAATTAAATTAGGGTGCCGCCGGAGATCTGCCGGATGCCGGAGGTATTGACCGCCGCCGGAGGTCCGGTGGCGGTCATTGGAGGTTCGATGGTGGTTCTCATTAATATTAATACATTTTCTTCTTTAATGAAAGGGTATAATGGTAAATTAACAATTATGTCTAATTACAATTATAAATTTTTTTTCTAAAATTGTTTGAATATTTGTATATTTTATGAATGAATTATAAAACAAGACCTAAATGAATAACTAAAGGGTATATTTGGTAAACACGTTAATGTACGACTACTATCTCATTTTAATCTTGTACGAGTAGAGTTGTTGTTTAGTGAACATGATAACATTGTTGACTTTGAAACTAACTTTAATGAACCTGAAACTAACAAATTTTTGTGTTCCTGAAACTAACTTTAATGAACCTGAAACTAACAAAATTTTTGTGTTCCTGAAACTAACTTTAATAAACGTGAAACTAACTTTTTGAGTTCCTGAAATTAACTTTAATGAACCTGAAACTAACTTTCAGATTGATTTCGAATGAAAAAATTGAACGGAAAGAGCGAAATGAATTTGGGAGGCGAAATGCGATAAGTTAATTTGGAACTCTATCCCCTCAAAGAGTATAGATACAGTATAATCACGCCAATAAGTATTTGAAAATCATAGTTCATTCCCCACTAAACATAACCCACAGATTATCTACACGAAAGTGGAGATTTAGGCTACAAAATCACACTAAACAATTCTCCTAACCCAACTACCAAATGACACTCACACACACCTAGTGAGCAAAGGCTGTGAATTTAATTTCATAGGGCATTGTCATAACATGCCACTGGCAATATAGACGGGACACGAAGGAGCATTTCATTCATAAAATAGAAAAGTGAAATGTGCCACATAACAGGGATCTCATCACCGAATATGGCATCTTCTTCCACCGGACAATCGGTAATGGCGGTTTCCAATTCCAGCGTCCTCGTCCTTCTCCAATGGTGCAACGACGGTGTTGAAGCTCTCGGAATCGGCAGTCATGGTGGAAAAATGAGAGGATGATTTGGTTAAGAAGAAGAAGAGTAGAGTTGTTGTTTGGCGAAGAAGAAGAAGAAGCAGATCTGAGATGATGAGGATGATTAGTAAGGGAACAGAGGAATGGGAAGATGTAGGTGAAAGTGAGGGGTAGTTTTGTCTAGTCATATTTGATTTAAATTATAATGGCCTTAATTGCAACACTTTTAGCGAGTGGGTTTTATTTACAATGGTTTTGCTATAGTGATTTATTTTGGTAATTCTCCCCCTTTTTTTCTCTCATTCCTTCCTTAAATAACAAATAAAGCACAAATAGTCAAACACCCATGACTATTGATCACTGCAAAAAATGTAAAGTTTCAATTGTAGGGATAAGAAACACCCAACCCAAATTAGAATGGCCAATATTGATCATGTATACAATTATTGATGAAATTATCCGCAGCGAATATGAATTAAATTAATGACTTAACAAAATTTGTACTACTTCTCTGCGTATATATATATATATATAGCTTGTTCAAGTGGATTCATCGTAGGCTGCAATTTACAAGACACAAACCCAAACTTTCATTTGTTTGCTTGTGTGACATGCTCCACGCCAATAATTAATATTAAATAATCTTATTTAGATAATTGGAGGAGAATTAAAAATTAAGTACTTGAATTCCAACTAATTAATTAAATTACTTAATTAAATTACTTGAGAGATTGAATCCCGCTTATTAATTATTTAACATTTCGTGATTCATAGTATGACTCTGTATACACCAAACAAGCACGCTGAACTACTGTTTTTAGTTGCATTGCATACATACATGTCCAAGTTTTTTCCTCATTATGTTTATGATACTGCAATTCTGAGTCCGATTACCTGTCGTTCGTTGGCGTAGTTTTATTGGTTATTGATGTGGTATAATACGTGCGGCCAAAACTTTTAGATCATATGCTAAGAAAATCCTAGCGGAAAAGAACTTGAAAAGAGGTAGAGCGTTAGCCCTTCTTGTCCGATTCATCTTGAATAGATGGGGTTAGTTATGATTCATCATAAGAAGGGTTGCAAGGCTGATGCTCAGCCCTATTAAATTGGTCGGAAGTAGTATACATTTTGGGACATTGCCTCTGTTTATAACTGATGATTAGGAGTCGAGTTCCCGTAAAATCATTGATCATGTCCATTCGTGACATGTAACGTCAACAGGCTCAAGCCGGGCCATTATAATTTGCGAACTAGAGATAATGCTTTCATGGTATACTCCTAATACTCTGCTGTAAGAGAAACATGACGATTAATGATATATTGATTCATCATACACCATGCTAAATTGCCAATTATTGAATAAAAAATAAATGGAAGATAAAAGAAAGAGACAGACATAAGACAAGATGATCAACAATAATAAATAATAATTTGATGTATGAGGTTTCGTTTGTGTTTGAAATTCATTCATTCTTATGTGTTGAAAATGAGATTACAATGTAAAAGCGTCCAATGATTGTCCTGGAAAAGATAAGTAAAGACGCATTTGCATACATCATTCCCCATTTCTAATAAATACCAACTCATTATTTCATTCTTGATTGTGATGTTTTGCAAAACCGCATCTTTTTCTCTTCACACTAAAACCTTTTCTCTTTTTTATATTTGGTTTTGATTCATTTCAATACAATATATAGTACACACGGCTGCATGAAACAACACTACTTGCATTTGTCTTCAATGATTTGGAACTTTGTTCTTCTAAGAGTGTACTCCATTAAACAGAATTACATGTTGTTTGGAAGGTAACTGAGTCTCGCACATGATTTATTTCAATTTCATATATTATCGAACATGGAAGAATACACGATGCATCCAATGAAGCACGTACACTTATTGGAACTAGTTGTACACTAATTGGAAACTATACTCAATTTTAGATGGAAATCCGTCAAAATCATATTTCAATGTTCACCTTGAGAATTGAAGAACTTGTTGTAGTTGCCAGCGTTACATCCTGATTGTCGTCTAGTACAAGACGCGTGGCTAAGTTGTTCTAAACTTCAAATCTTTTGAATACTCCTTCACTTAATCCAAAGTTGGAGTTGTTGTCAACTTGCCATGCCAGGTTCATGGAAAAATGCTCGCCTCCAGAAGATTAGATAAAACCTGGTAGCACCGTCCGCTAGGTAAATTATAGGGAAAATTCTTGCCAGCAACCAAGTTGAAGTCAATTTGAAATAAAAGCCTATCGAAAAAAAAGCATGTCGTATAATGAAATGTAAAAAACGTTTTATCATAGAGTCTGAATGTACGGTTTTCACCTAAAACTACATTTAGTGTGACGATATCTGATTTATTTATGTCGTAGAAGTCTGAAATAATCTTCGTTTTGAAATATCGTTTACCAATGCCAAATCCAAATCCTTCCCTAAATTATGGGGTGTGTTGGGCCTATGGGATAAGTCCTTGGGTCGAGCATGGCATAATTTCTTGACCCACAAACCCATCTCACCATTGTCTGACTGATTGAAATGAAATTAAAAAATGCGCTAATAGTAAGAATTGAACGTGGATTGTTGGAAAAGTCATAATAAACTACCATCACTGAACTACAAGTCACAAACTAAGGTAATATTCATTTGTATAAGATATGTACACGTATATACTCCCTTCGTCCCTTAAAAGTTGTCTATATTTAATAAAATTTTCGAGGGCACCCCAGGCTAGAGTCTACCAGAACCATGGGTTGGAATATCAGGAGCTCAATGAAGTGCTTGTAATATCTGTAATAATAAATTGCTGAAAGTAGATTGAATTTGAAGCTTGAAAAAGGATTATATTAGCTGGTCAACTCGGTATGCTTAGTCAAGGGTCAGGATTTGGATTTGATCAAACAGATCAACGATGAAGATCAAGTTGAAGACAAATATCGGGTTAACCCCCATTTCGGATCTAGGGACTTGTGATGCAATTTTCTAAGCAAAGTGTGCAGCGATTAAGCGAGTGAACCGGAAAATTAAAAAAAAAATAAATCAAGTGAACCAAGAGTACTAATCACCTTTCTGAGACTAAGATAGGTCATCATGTTGCTGATCAAAATCTAAACAGATATTTATAACAAAATATCTAACAAATTTCCTAACAAATTTCCCAAGAAATTTCCCAACAAATTTCCCAACAATTACAAACAAAGGAATGTCATATTTTAACTTACCCTCAGCTCATCGAAGTACTCGGCCCTCATGCGGTCCGAGATTCGGCTCCAACACTCACCACCCTGCCCCGGTGGCTCTCTCCTACTCTGGAAGATGTCACCTAGTTTGTTGTGCACCTCCCGAGGCCATAAACTGTTGTCAATGTATAAGATACAAGAAACGAATATATATTACTTTAGTACAACAATTTATACTTGTCAACTATCATAAGTTATGTTTTACATATTTAAGAAGAATGTATAATACTTACTTGGCAGGACCAGCAGGAAAAATCACAGGCAAGCCGTCCCACGTGACGTTGGAATTCAATGGATCGAACACGAGGTAGGGACAATTGTCATGGTCGCCCTCCAGTATGTGTCGGTGGTGGTAGAGCCATTTGCTCTCTCTGTTTGGGGGTCTCAGAATCGAGACACTTGCCACGACTACGAGCCCTACGTCCTCGACCTGTTCGACCCAGCACTATCATGCGGCTGGTTGCGTGGGGGGGGGGGGGGACGATAGGTGGACTTCCTTTGTCGCGGCATCTGTAAAAACATGTAATAAATACAATAAAATGTGTTAGTACGAGTTATAATACAGAACAAATTATAATAACACATATAATTACTCAAGTGTTATCAACTACTAACTAGTTATAATACACATAATATACCGTTATCGCCGTCCTCTAAGTCTACATTATGGTCCTCGTGCAGATCAAACAACTCATCATCTACTTCTATGGGATTTTCTGCTTGTTTATCGACATCCTCTTGTTGGTACGAGTTGGTGATTGAGTCGTCTTTCTCAATGTACTCCACTTTCGAGCGAGCACGAATAGGTACCGCAGCTAACCATTCCGCCTTATCTCGTTTCCTGCTTGGATATTCAAGAAACACCACTTGTCGTGCTTTAGTCGCCAGAATAAATGGTTCATACTTGGTTCGGTACCTCTTCTTTTCGTTCACATCCACCATTTCATACTGCTCGTTCTTCCTCGTCAACCCATTCATTGAAGCTCGTTTAAGATTGCTGGCCATTAGCCTTACAACTCATTAGCCGAGCCAACAAAGACAACTCAGTGAGCTTACACCCCGGATAAACCAGCTTCCTTGATGATTCTAACAAGTCAAAGAACACCTGATCATCGGGATTCGGTGGTTCCTCCACCTCCACCTCGGTTTCAGTGTTAGTTGTGTCCATGAACTCTGCCCATGCAGCATCATACACCATTTGTTCGACTCGAGCTCGAATAGCATCGCCTTCAGATGTACTTTGTTCCCCGACTTGTTCATTTTTTCTCTTCCTTCCAGTTTATGCGTATTGGTCACATGTCTTTGGGCGGTCTTTCTTCCTCACCATGATGATTCCATACGTACGCTGTGAGAATCCATTTTCCTCAAGTCTTTGGACTACATTGTAGGAGTCACGTATTGCTTGTTTCTGCCTTTGTTTCATTGCACAAGGGCACTTTATCAACCCATCCTTTACACAATTTGGATTTGAGATTGCAAATGCAATGAAACCTTGACCCTTTCGAAAACTTCGATTGAACTACGCCATTTAGAGTGCGACAATACATCCATGAGCGATCGGTATTCATTGAATAATTAGATAATAACGACATTTGAATTCATTAGATCGAGGTCTACCATTTACGATAATAAATCAATTTCACAATAATTCAATCAATTGCTACGTAATATAAGTTATATTAGCTTCAATCAATTCTTACTGAATTACATAATATAAGATACATTAGCTTCAATTATACAATAATCTTTGGGTTCATATATCAACTAATGATAACTAGTTATACAAGCCTAGAGACAAAACGAATAAAACTCATCATTCTCTTGCAGCCCCCTCCTCATCACTTGTGACGCTCCCTACCACAGAACTTGCATTCCAACAGATCTACATCCTCCTCCCAATACACCATGCACATGTTCCGACATGCACAAACGTACTCAATAGGCGGCCCCAAACCCCGCCTCTCCCTCCATTGGAGGTATGCCATGGACGGTGCTTCCTCACCGTGATGAATCCATATATGATACTCAGGCATGAATCTATAACGTCGCAAGTGCTCGAATACTGCTTTAGGAGTCATAAATTGCTTGTTTCTGCAGGTTTCCAATGTGCAAAGACACTTTATCAACCCCCCAGTTGCACAAGCCGGACGTCTCATGGCAAACGAGATGAAACCTTTAACTCACTAAGTATGATAGTCTAGCTAATCTTGTATAGGATGTTAGGTCTCAAAATGTAATTTTTATTTTATGAAGAGAAGACCAAGAAGAAGACATCCAAGCAGAACAAGCTCAACGACATTGAAGACTTGAAGAAACTGCACAAGATTCTTGGCTTTTTCAGATACCTTAGCCAGATATCTTGGAGACACGAATAGTTTTAGACAAACTGTGTCACAAGAGATATCTGAGAAATAAAAGGCCTATCTGAAAACAAGGAAAGTGTCCACAGATATCTATTCTCAGATACCTTGAGCATTAACCACATTTCTGAAAAAGAAATATATATATATATATATGGGTGAATTTCATCCAGTACCCCTCTTAGATGTTCTAATTACACTTGGGTACCAGTTAGATCAACAATAACATATAAGTCCAGTTAGATAAAAATCAATTACATATAAGTCCTCGAATTTGACTTTTGGCGATTTAAAACCTGGAAAAGGCATTTATACCTGTTCGAATATCAGATTTTATTTCTGGCCAAACAGCCTTAGCTTATCATGGCACGTGCGAGGCACGTGTGGACCTATATGTAATTGATAATTTAGTATCAGGTACTAGAATGTAATTGATATATGGCCGTTATTTTCAAAAAAACTAGCCGTTGGGATAGTTATTTTGAGCCAATTTAAGCCCCAAAACAGTCCATATTCATCCATTTTTACTGATCCTTCTTCACTCAAACTAACAATGGAGAAGACCGATGAAATTCGTCCAATTTGCAGTATTTCGAAGTGTCGCAAGCGAGCTATTCTCTCCATTAAAAGGTGTGAACCGCATGAAGGAAGATTCTATTGGAGATGTCCAACACATGGGTGGTCTGAATGGTGTCTTGTTGAAGAAAACGTTCAAAATGGACGAGGAGATATCATGCAAGCCAAATTGCTATCTGAATTTGTTCCACCACATCAACATACTTCAAGGCGCCAAAATATGGAACACCAAGCTACAAGTGTGCAAACTACAAGTGAAGATGATGCAATGGTAAAACAAAAACAAAAGAAGAGATGTACAACTGCCATGGATACTCAAGAAGACAAATACATGAGAGTTAGGCAACTCATTTGCCTAAACCTATTCTTGTTTGCTGTGTACCTGCTTGTGCAAATAAGTAATGCATTCAAGTAGATTAAGTAGGCAAAGTAGTAGAAGTTGCATGTAGTAGAAGAAGTAACATGTATTGAACATTTTTCCAATGTATGTTTCAATACAAGTTGCAAATTGAGTAGCATCAAAAGTGCCATCATCAAAATAGCCTAACCAAAATCATAAGGTTATAATCAAAATAAACCACCAAATCATAAGGTTATAATCAAAATATATCACCAAAACATCCACCCAAATACTTGATCAACTCTATGGCCCAAACCAATGTCCTAATCCCCTTCCCCTCTTGGTGCCATTGCCCCTGCCCCTGCCAGTGCCAGTCCCTTCCTCCACAGGTTGTTCCCTAGCTCTTTTTCTTCCTCTGTTTGCATTTGCAGCCTATTTCAATCCAAACTCAACAAATTTCAATCACAAGCCTATTTCAATCATTAACTACAACTAACAAGTTCCCAATTATGACAAAGAATGAGTTAAGCCATTTCACTTACATCAGCTTGTTCATTTTGTTGAGGTTGAGTAGAAGATGCTTGTTCTTTGAAATTTGAGAAGAAGATGTTTATTCTTTGAAATTTGAGTAGAAGAATGAGGTTGATTTTGAGTTGCAATTTGGATTGGGCTCTTCATCATCTTCCTTATACGCAATTAATTCAAACAAAACATGCATATAAGGAACCATGTAATTTGTATCTTAAAACAAACAAACAAACACTCAAATATACTTACCAAAGTTGGACATTTCCTGATTATGCCCTCTCCTCCACAGTACGCACTTAGGTGGCCTCCTTGTTTTCTGCATTGGAACCTTAGCCTTTTTACTAGGACCTTCACTAGGATGTTTGATCCTAGATACAGTAGGCCTTCCAGGTGGTCTGAGAACATCAGGTGGTGAACATTCATCTTGAGTTAAATCTTGTGGCCAAAACCTATATTGGGGAGCATTTGAATCATCATGTCATATGCCCTCAAATAAGCTGCCTTAGTATGGTTGTTACTCAAGTAGTTCTCTCCATCATCCCTATTGTGATTGATAGCAGTCCAAGCATGCCTGCATGGGAAGCCACTCATATCCCATCTCTTACAATCACAAGTTCTAGCCTGAAGATTAACAATGAACTTTGTATGTAGTCCCCAATCTCATACATGTTGCCTGCCTCAGAAAGCAATCTACATCTTCTTGATTCATCATGTGCATCATTCAGCTTTTTCAGAATCCTTGGCATGACCACTGATGTACATGCATTACCTTTCTTTCTCCTCACAACAATTCTCTGCATGACTTGAGTTCTCAAACCCTACATGACATCAAAGAATACAAATTGTTACTAGAGATCTTGTTGTGAAGAACAAAACTTAAAACTTGTTAACAAATTAGATATGTATTACAGTTACCTCCATAATATTAAGAATGGAAAATCCTCTAACAGGCTCCACCCAAGCATTGAAGCTCTCACTGACATTATTGGTGCAGTGATCTATCTTGGGTGTTGGATCAAAGGCATGTCTTGCCCAAAATCCAAGTGGAATCCTCATCAAGTAGTCATAGGCTTGTTCACTTGCAGTTCTGATCTTCACCATTGCCTTGTTGAATCCATAGTGAGTGTAGGCAGTTGCAGCTTGCCAGAAAAACTTCCTCAAATCAACACTCCTCCATTTTTGCTTGAAATTTTCATAAATATGCTTTGCACATTTTCTATTCACAACAGTTGGTGCAAGTTCTTCAATGGCAGGCACCAAACCCTACATTCAAATCAAGTAATGCATCAATGACAATCAACATTGAGTTATGAAATAAGAAATCAAGTAATCAAAGAGATTGTTAACATTACCTTTTGTCTATACGCCATGAAGTGCCAATGTGTCTGACATCCCATGGTCCTAAGAATCTTTCAAGACATTGGAGAAAGAATCCCCAGGATTCTTTGCATTCAGACTCAACTATTGCCCAAGCTACAGGAAAGATACCAAAGTTGGCATCAGTGCCAACTGCACTCAATAACATCCCACCATATCTCCCTCTAAGATGACACCCATCAAAAGAATAGGAAAGATTTGCATCCATTGAGGAATCCTCTTCTAAGTCCCTCGAACCCACAGAAAAACCTCTGAAACAAAGGTGGCCTATCAATGGCTGGTTTCACACTCATCTCTACAACTGAGCCAGGATTAGATCTTATTATCATCTCCATATACTGAGGGCTAATCCTAAAAGCTTCCTCAGGGTTCCCTCCAATTATTTCTAAGGCTTTACGCCTTGCGAAAACCCTCATATAAGGGACAACTACCCTAGCTTCTCGAAACCCATGCTTCTAGTTTCTTGGCACACATACTTGGGTTGTCCCTCGATTGGTCATGTATCTTGGTAGCTAACCAATTTGAGTGCTTGTTTTGGATCTACCTTTCTCACACATCTATGTCCTCCATGATAGATCCTAATCATGAATGACATTTCATCATCCATCACTCCTACAATTCATAAAATGTAAGAATAATGAAATAGCGGTTTGAAAACCAAATACACAAAAGAGAACAAAAAGAGTTTCATAACCTAACCATACACGCATGTAATCTCCATTGTGACCTTTCCCACCACAATGTCTGTATCTGTGTGGGTGTTATTCTTCTTCCTTACCAAATGGAACCCTACCTTCAGTACATACTCCTTCACCCTTCTCCTCAGTTCATGAATACTACCAAATACATCACCCTCCTGAAATTCCTTATCCCAATCACGGCAGTTCACAGAATTCATCACCTATCCAATCTTGTTCCTCGGTTCATCATCTCCACTTGGATAGTAATCTTGGATGAATCTTCTGGTTGGGCATTCTCTTTCTTCTCATTGTGTTCATTTGGCTCAGCAGACATAGTGGCATTTGCAGTAGCATTTGCATCAGCCTCATCATTCACTACAACATCACCTTGATTTTCATGCAAATCACCCCCAGTTTCCTCATTCTCATCATCTGCAGGTATCACCCTATGAAAACCTATCTCCTCATCCTCACTATCATGCAAATACTGACTTTTTGGAGCCTCATACTCCCAGTCAAACACTTCCCTGTCACCATCACTTTGTTCACCTTCCTCAGCTCCCTCATTTTGAACTTCTTCATTACCAAGCTGCTCTGCACTCTCTTTCTCATAGGAATTTGCATTCCGACTTTCATGTGATTCAGTCTCCACACCTTGGTCATGATAATCCTCATCATCACTATCATCACTACCAGTCTTGTTCTCCTCATCCTCACTCTCATACATTTTTCCCTTCCCTTTTCCCAATTTATCATCATCAACCCAATCCTCAACTACCACATCATCCACCACAGACTTATCTTTGCTGTGTTCCCCTGTTTTTGATTGTTCAGTACCCCCCCCCCCCCAATATGTTGAGAAAAGATATCTGACAAAAGAGTCTCAAACTCTTCATCTGACTGAAATTCCTCCTACGGACTTAGCAGAGTAGGCTCAACATGTCTTGGAATGTAAGGACTAGGGGTTTCTTTGTTGGCTTTTTCAGATGGTTGTGGAGTTTGTGCAGGTGTAGCAGTTTTGGCAGGTGGAGTTTGAGCACAAGGTGGAGATTGTGGAGGAGTAGACTGTGTTGGTTGAGTGACAGGGGGTGGGGGTGTTTCATCATCACTAGGGACATCAGTCAAATCAACATATTCAGGGGAATGTGTGGGATGTGGTCTTAACACAAGTTCTAAGCAGATTTCTTCTAGCGTTGTTTGATTATGGACCTTGGTGGAGGTACATACTCTACATCAACATCACTATTAACAAAGCTTTTGAATTTTTGGAGCAAGACATGTCGATAGCGAAAGGTTGACATCAAAAGTAGTTAAATGCAACTCTACTTCTAGTCCTTGCATATTTCTCTCAAACATCAACCTCACAGTTGAATCATCTATAACATCTATTGTTTCAAAAGAATTCTCAACATAAGCCACCTTTGTAAAAAACAGAGAACCCCTACTTTCCACACGTTCTAATATAGCATCAACATCCTTCATAAGTTTAGCATGTGTGTACCTTGAAGAATCAGCGTCGACCAACATGAATTCCTCCCTACCGGTGAAGTCGATGTTAAATTTTGCCCCATTGAAGCTGTAATAAGCATCAAAACAAACATATAAGCAGTTAATATTAAGCGGTACAACCTAGCTATAACTGCGTATTGAACTACGATACAAACCACTCAAATCAAACACGAAATTGTGGATACTTAGATGAATCCGTACATGAATAACACAAAACTAACAACAAAATTGAACCTTTACATGTATGAACAAAATCCCTACCTCACAATGCGAAATATCGCTGCAACGGTGAGAATAGCGAATTCGATGTTATCGTGCTATAATGGCGATTCTGATTTGATTTTCGATGATTAAGAGTACACTGTGTTAGTTGAGTGAAGAAGACGAAGGGAAGACAGATCGGTTTTGGCGGGTGGAGTTTTGGCAAATGAATTTTAACCTAGAAAGGTAAAAAGGTAAAGACTCCAACTAAGGCCATGTTTGTTTGTCCCATAATTGATTCCAGCTTATAAGCTGGTCAACAAATTATTAGCTTTTTGGACTTGGATGTTATTGTTGAACTAAGTGACCCTTAGATGCAATGCCCCTATCTAACAGGGGGGGGGGGTATATGTAATTAACCCTATATATATATATATATATATATATTGCAAACAAAGTTGTTTCAATAAAAGTGGTATCTGAAGATTGAAGATAAGGGCGTCTGAAAGAATCGATAACTTGGTCTACGATACAAAGCATAGTTCGTTGGCACTGAGGACAAAAAGTATAGTACAATGCATTTAATGCAGACGAGATATGCGAATAAAAGCAGCGGCGACTTCGAAGAAGAAGACAAAACATCTCTGATTATATACGAGATATCAATAGTTTGAATTTGAGCTAACGGATACTATTCAAGCGGCACTCAAATTCATCTATAAATATCAACAATTAGGCGCTTGAAGAGACACGACATATCTTGAAAGCATTTGAACATCTTACTCTCTCAAAGCAACTTACTTATCCTCAAAGCTTTACATTGCGACCAAAGCTTTTGATCTTGAGTAACCTGAAGTTCTAAGTGTCACGATCCTAAACAAGCACGACTATACGTGAAAGAGTTGAAGCGAAAGATCAAGTATAAAGATTCATTCTCTTGAACATTTATCTAAGACTTGGGTCAGTAAAAAGAACAAGATACCATACATTGAAAAGTGTATTAAGTATACTTGATTCTCTGAGCTATCTGAATAACTGAATAAGTTATTAAAGAAGCTCATCTGACAACTCAAACCAAAACCAACACCATAACTGGCGTAGATGCAGGAAGTACTTAGTTTGAAAAATGGGGAATAACTCCAAGGTTAGGAGTATAGGAAGTACTTGATTTGGGAAACTAAGGAATAACTCAAATTTATTGAGTATAGGAAGTACTTAGCTTGGGAAGCTAGGGAATAACTCAAGGTTTACGAGAGGAAGTACTTGGTGTGAAAGCGGGAACAACTCGGGGAACATTTGGTTGGGAACCAATTGTTTAAGAATCTTAGAATAGGATTATTGTAAGGTGAACTCAATTATCTGTTCTAGTTAATTCTAGGTCTCGGTAGACGAAGTGGATTAGTTGGAGGATTCGCCACCTCGGATACCACTATACTTCATGTTATTTACCTTTACGTATTTACATTTCAACACACACACACACACTTTAAGCTTTACGCACTTGTCTTTATTAAGTCTTCCGCTCGATTCTAAGTATTAGATATCGAGAAATAGTTTTATCGACAAAAGTTTTAAAAGACTATTCACCCCCCTCTAGTCTTTTACTTTGCCGTTATTTGGACCAACAAGTGGTATCGGGGAGGTTCACAAGCACTTGAACCTAGATCCCAGATAGGTGAAGAAACTTTGTCCATTTTAGGACTATTTAATTTGTGTGTTAAGTGTGCGGGAATGTCTCTGAGTGATGCACCCATTCTCAAACCGGAGAATTACGAAATGGAAAAATAACATGATGCTCCACCTTGAAGCCGTAAGTGGCGAAATGATCGAAGTGATAAAGAATGGCCCGATAGTCATTCAACAACTCAAACAAGTCATGGAGGTTTCTAATGGTAGAGGCAGAGATCAAAGCGAAGGATCTTCACAAACCGATCGTCGACAAGTGGAGATCTACAAGTCGAGTCATTTACGAACGAAAGCAGAGAACTACGGACATCGGAAGATGCCAAGAGAAATCGTCTGGATGGTCAAGCTCGTAATATCATCATCGGATCGACACTGAGCACATACAATGTAAAGCGTGGGTGCTAAAGCGGCGAAAGTTGCTCGGCGGTGATTGAAGAAATCTGTGCGGCCAGAAAACCAAAGAAAACAAGTTGAAGTTCTCAAGTTGAAATTTCAAAATTTCAAACAAGGACTCTTGAAACTCTGGAAGAACTTGATTTGATTTACCACTCTCATGAGTGACATGGCGACTCTTGGGAAAGCAGGATACTCGGTCGAGAAAAGATTAAGACTATTGTGGAAGTCTTAACCACATTGGGAGCATACCAAATTCTTTTATTTTAACGAAGGAATGCGAAATATCACTCCGGTGGAACTTTTCTCTCATCTTACTCTTGTTGATTATGAGACAACTCAAAGGAACAAACAATTGAAAAGTTGCAAAAGCGTTGCTCTAGTCACTCGAGAATTTAAAAGAAGAAAAGCGAGGAAGAAGCGGGGATGCTCTTGCTGCAAAGCAAATGAGCAAATATATCGAGAAATTGAAGAAGGAAAGCGAAGAGAAGTGAAAAGCATCTAGGCTCAAACTATCACCGGTACAAAATGTGCAAAACTTCATTGAACAAGCCATTTCGAGAAAGCATCATGTCTTGAGGAAGCGAAATTGGAAGCGATATCTGTTTCTATTATCGAAACTGATCACTTCAAGAAGGATTGTCACGCCGCAACAAACTAAGGACGGTGACAAGAAAGATAGGAGAATCTTGAAGAAGCGAAGCTTTGTTAGCGAAGAAAGAAAGAAAATCAAATTCAATGGATGCTCTAGGCGTTGAGGCAGATTAAGATGACAATTCGGATGACTCAACCTTACCATCACCAATTATGTGGAGTTACTCATGATATAATCGACTTGACCTCAAAAGAATGAAATGTGTGGAGTTCTTTGAAATTGTGGTCCGGACATCTCCAACATAGAAATGTCTTATGGTGATGAGGTAGCATACTTCTTGTTATACTTATGAAAGTGATGAAGAGGAAATAAAAATCTAGAAAATCTCGAGGAAGAACTTGACATCTATGAAAGAGAATTTCTAATGATCCGAGCTAGAGCGAAAACCTTGAAGAAGAAAAGAATTCTCTTGCAAAGGAAAATTCTCAATTAGTTAAAGTATCGAGAGAAAGGATCTGAAAATACATCTCTCAAAGCTCGGATATCGAGGTGAAAAGTCACATAAAGAAGCAATGGCTGAATTACAAAAGAAATATGAAGATCTTCTTTCTGAGAACAAGGAACTCAAGAAGAAAGAATTATCTTTTCAATCTTATGCCAAAGCTAGTGACACTCTTAATTACTGAAGTACAATCTTACTTAAGAGATCCTTCAGAAAAGAAAGGACTTGAAATTTGAATACTGCAGACAGATAGTTCTATCACTCTGAATAAGAGTAAGGAGAGAAGAACATTTGTAAGTACTCAGCAAAACGGTTCCCATGCAATCTATAGTATCGGTGAGAAGACAAAGATTGTTGACAAAAGAAAGGTAGTTGCGACTAAACCTTTGTGGGAAAAACAAGTAAAAAATAAAACTGTTGGGCACGTCTCTGAAAAGAAACACATCACTGAAAAGTGTAAACACCCACAGTGCTATGTCTCTCAAAAAGGTAGAATTGCAGGAGCTGGCAAATTCTCCCATGTCACTTTTTCTGGAAAGAAATTGGACCCACCAGAGACTAGCAAAGGCTTGAGAAAAGATCTCGATAGCTTCAAGTGCTCAAAGCAGTATTGGCTACAAAGGCATCGGAAAACAACTTGCTCATGAGTACAAGCGGAAGCGAAGCGATGGCTGAAAGCTAGAATTGCTCAAAGCAATTATCAGAAGTGGAAGTTAAATCAAGCCACTGAAAATCTGAATGCCAGGGCTAGAAGAAATCTGACAAGGAAAGCTAAGTTTGCGGAAAACCAAACTCAGAAATCTGACAGGTATCTGAAAGCATCATATGGAGCACCTAGGAACACACCAAGGAAGAAAATAATTCTTACTAATGATAACATTCATTCAAATAGAATTCCTCCTTACGTTCCTGTCAGACAAAAGAATATTTCAAAGAAATTCATTCAAAAATGGATTCCTACTGGAAGATCTTTTAATTCTGACGGTTCCATCAAAGACATGAGAACCTAATCTCCTGTTTCCTGTTATGTGCAGGATGCTTCCTGGACTAAAGCACAATGGCTATTTGATAGTGGATGCGGAAAGCACATGACAGGAGACAAAGCAAATCTGGTCGATTACAAAGCTTGCAACACGGGACGGATATCAGTTCTTGGAGGAGAATTAAATCCCTCTCTGGGATTTGTAGCGTCAAATTGGGGACTTTAACAATCAACGGCGTATTACATGTTAAGGATTTGAAATATAATCTATTTAGCATGAGCGGTTTGCGAAGAGGTTTTACTATAAAATTCAAAGCTAAATCTGCAAACTAATTGACAATGAGTCAAAGCGACGGTCTTAGTTGGTCGGAAATGCGATCTTTATGTTGCCGATTGGGTATACGCCTGTTGAAGAATGTCTCATGGTGAGTCAATCTGGTCACCAGGAAAAGCCCTTGGTTATGGCACAAAAGAATGAGTCACTTGAACTTCAAAACTACGAGCAGACTTGCGAAGAAAGAGTTAGTGGTTGGCCTTCCCGAACATCTTCGAGAAAGGATAGTATACATTACGCACTTTTGTCGGATGGAAACAATCTAAGATCTCTTTCAAGTCGAAAATCGACACTCTAATGTTAGACCACTGCAACTATTACACATGGATCTTTTGAATCATTTGTAACTAGCTATGCGAGGAAAGAAGTATAATGCAGTTGTTGTAGATGACTTCTCAAGATTCACTTGGGTTGTCTTTACGAAACACAAATCGATGCCGGGGTGGAGATACCAAACTTTGAAAAAGCTTGAAGTCATGAAAAATGACAAGGTATCTGCAATCGAGCAGACCATAGTCTTGAGTTTGTCAACCGATTACATAAAGGAGTTTTGTACTGCAAGGTATACAACACCAACTTTCCTCTGTAAGAACACCTCGACAAAATGGTGTTGCGAAAGGAAAGCAGAACCCTTAAAGAACTGCAAGGACAATGCTAGTGACCTTTGAAATAAGTGAAATTTATTGGGTTGAAGGCTGTAAACACGACACTACACTCGAAAGGATGTTTGATAAACAAACACCATGACAAGACCCCCTATGAAATCTTGGTTGGTAGACCCCCTAATATCAAACATCTGAGAGTATTTGGTTGTAAATGTTTTGTTCTAAACAATGGGAAAGATTATCTGAGAACATTTCAACCAAAAGCAGATGAAGGTGTATTTCTTGGTTATTCCACAAATAGCAAAGCCTACAGAGTTTACAACAAAAGAACAAAGAAAATTGAAGATCAATTCATGTTGTATTCTATGAAGGAAATAAGAAAACACCTCCTAATGATGAACTCTCAGAAAGGTTCAAAGAACTATTCTTGAGGATTCTAAAGAAGAATCCTCAGAAAGGAGAAACATCATTATGGAAAGTGAGGATGACTCTGACGTAGAAAAGCTTGAAATGCCTAGTAACAACAAGATGACTCATAGACATGATGAGGAATTTCCTATGAGTTTTCCAGAAATGGAACAGGTTACTAAGAACCTTCATCATGAAGAGGTATCTGAAAAAGAGACTGCTGAAATGCAAGTTCCTGATATCTCTAACACTGAAAAAGTGTCAGATATCCATGACATTTCCCATATGTCAGATGTCTCAGATACTGAAAAAGTATCAAATCATAATCTTAGTGATTCACATTCAAATCACTTGGATATTGATCCTACTAGCACTAAACCTATGATGAGATGGATCAAAGATCATCCTGCAAAGGATGTAATTGGACCAATTAATCAAGGTGTTAGGCCTAGGAGAGCAATAGCTGAAAATGCTAATTCTCTCTTTGGATGTTTTATCTCAAATATTGAACCTAAAAATATAGAAGAAGCATTAGGAGACCAAGACTGGATCTCTGCAATGCAAAAAGAGTTGGATCAATTTGAGAGAAACAAAGTCTGGAAACTAGTTCCATTTGTAGAAGGAATATCTGTGATTGGAACTAAATGGGTTTTCAGAAACAAGATGAATGAATCTGGTGAAATAACCAGAAACAAAGCAAGATTGGTTGCCAAGGGATTTACCCAGACTAAAGGCTTAGATTTTGATGAGTCATATGCACTAGTTGCCAGATTGGATGCAATAAGACTCTTTCTAGCCTTTGCAGCTCATAAAGATTTCAAAGTTTATCAGATGGATGTCAAAAGTGCATTCTTGAACGGTGAACTTGCAGAAGAAGTTTATGTTGAGCAACCACCTGGTTTTGAAGTTTCCTCAGAAAGTAGAATGGTCTATAAACTACAGAAAGCTCTGTATGGACTGAAACAGGCTCCAAGAGCGTAATATGACACTTTGACCAAGTACCTTCTGGAAAGTGGTTTCAAGAAAGGTGAAGTTGATAAAACTTTATTTACCTTAAATCATGACGGGAAACTACTCTTAGTTCAAGTATATGTTGATGACATCATATTTGGATCTAAGGACAAGCAACTTTGTAATGACTTTGCAAATCTCATGAAAAGCAAGTTTGAGATGAGCATGATGGGAGAAATGAATTATTTTCTAGGATTGCAAGTCAAGCAACTCAATGATGGAATATTCATTAGTCAAACAAAGTATGCAAAAGATATGCTCACAAAATTTAATCTCAAGCCTTCTGAAAAGAATGCTAAGACACCTATGAGCATTGGAACCAAAATGACCTATACTGAATCAGATAAGAGTGTTGAAGAACATAAGTATAGGAAATTGATAGGTTCACTACTTTACCTCCTTGCCAAGTAGACACGATATTCAATCTGCCGTTGGAGTCTGTGCTAGAGTTCAGACAAATCCACTGCCAACACACTACAACATTGCTATGACAAGATTAAGGTATGTAAAAGTGCGATAGATGTAGGATTGTGGTATCCTAAGGAAAGCGATTGAGTTTATTGGGTACTCGGGCTGATTATCTTTGGATCCTTTGCTTGATAGGAAAAGCACCTCGGGAACTTGTCGGTTTAAGGTACTAGACTTATCTCATGGTTTAGCAAGAAGCAAAACTCAATTGCAACTTCTACCAGAGGTGAATATATTGCTCTTGGTTGTTGTACAACACAAATTACGTGGATATAACAACAACTTAAAGACTATGGACTCGATGAGAAGAAAACTCCCATTTTACGTGACAACACTGAAGTGCTATTGCGATTACACAGAATCCTAAATTTCATGCGAACAAAGCACATTGATGTTAGACATCACTTCGCCGAGACCATGTTGAAAAGGGCAATATAGAGATACTCAAGATTGTGCTTTGAAGACCGACTTGCGATATCTTCACTAAGCCACTACAAGAAAGTAGATTCTTAGCCTTAAGACATAGTCTTGGACTAATGGAACTACTGATGAGCTGAAAGAGTTCGGTATCTGAGCAGGCATCCGGAGAAGAGGTATCTGGGCAGGTATCGAGAAGAGAAATAAGAAATGCAGGCGGGTATCCGGAAGTCGAAAAGGCTAAAAAGCAAAAGATAGCTTAAGATCTACGAGGCGGAACTCGGGATATACGAATCATTCTATAAGCGGGGAACATAAAGAGAATAGTATAACTATCTGCGATCGACTACTCTCTTGAAACTTCGCATTATTTCTATCTTGATGAAAAACTTGGAAAATCCTAAGTATAAAATGATTCGGATGCAAGCAGTGTTCTTGGTCATACTGATTGTGATTCGGATAGCAAATCGCCAAAATTCATTAAATGGGCACAATTACACTTGTTGATTGTGATCATTCTTTGAAAAACAATGGTGACCCTTGATGAAATTAGCGATTGATCATGCAGTGGAAATTAATTGAGTAAATAGTGAATTTGAAATTAGGACATGGCCCACTAAGCATTTAATGCGAACTAGCTTTTGATCACGCCTACTTGCAAAACACAGATACTTACACACAAAATCAATTTGTATGTATTTATGCATTGGGATTCATTGCTATATATATAGGATTTTGTCATAGGAAATCACTTTTGCCTAATCAAAACTCGTCTTGCACAAAAATAGCAAATCCTTCTCTTGATTCTCGCAAAACTTCTACAATCTCGCAAATCAAGATTAAGTTTTTACGCAAAAGAATTGCGAATCAAATCTCTTTCAAACACCAATTTCAAATCCTACACTATATAAAGAGATGGCCCTAAAAGTTCAACCACCTGAAATCTCAATCCTCCTTTGATGCTTTGAAAAGCAAGCACGAGTTAGTTATTATGAACAACCCATTGGTAGGAGACTTTAATCGACCATTGGACTTCAAATCACAGAATGATTTGGGGTGGTGCCATGGTTGAGAATACCTCACGGTGGAATAGAGAACGCCGATGAAAGCTAATTCTTGACATGCTTGAAAAGGCACAAATCGAGGGCTTTCTATACGCTTTCGACCTAGTGGAATTTCATCACTCGATGTGTTGGAATTCTACAACAACTCAGGATTATTTCTGTATTTACGAAGGCACTAAAATAGTGTGCATCAAAACCTCGATCGAGGAAAGGAAATCATACGGACTTAACAACTACGTAAGTTGTTTGAATTTCAAAATCTTGGAAAGGATTTTGAAATAAACACCAAGGATGATGAACTCCTTGAAGGTGTTAAGAAGCTGTCGATGGCGTGTGTGATCTTGAAAAATCATATACACCCAGCGAGTTCAAGCTTGCGACATCGAACGGACATCGATGGTCTGAGGAGGTCTTGACCGGATAAGCGAAGAGCGATGGATCATGATGTTCTTCTTTGAATCGACAAGACAAAAATTTGGAAAACCCTTTTAAGCGGGAAAATGCGCCTTCATGAAGTTTGTGAAGAAAATTCAAGGCTTGAGCCTAAGATTGCCAAAGGACTAGGTGAGCGAAAGGCCACGATGGGATATAGTGCGAAGATATGCTACTTCTTTGGAGAAGCTTGGCATTGAGCTCGGAGAGGCAATTTGAAATAGCAGCGATAACCTACTCTACAAATATGAGTATACAAACTTGATGAAAAGGTTCTTGGGTCTCGAAAGGTTCTAAGAAGCGAAAATGCGAAAAGGTATCGAAGAAAAGGTTGCGACGAAGCCCGAATTTCAAGAAAGAAGTCTGGCGGATCGGAAGACACACCGAAAGAGGTTGTCAATTCTCGATATCTGCGGGCATTGCCGATGGGCGATAAAGGCGATGAAATCATCAATCTTTGCAAAAGAGTTATCAACTCTTGAACAAGTAGACTTCAAGAGAAAGTGCTTCTAGAAATGTGAAGACTATTCTGAAAGCCTGGCGATGAACTCATAAATCTTGCCAAAAGTGGTGAAAAACACGAAGCCTATCTGCGAAACGCAGGAATAATGGACCAATCGGTTCCTAATCTTGATGAGAGCTCGGCGATGAAGATGATGCACTAGTCATCTCAAGTCCTAGAAAGAACAAAGAGGGCTAAGGTTCTTTGTGATGGCGGTGATAAGGTATCTGAAGAAGAACCTACACCACAGGTTGCTGAACCAATAGCAAAGGTTGTTGGTGCAAACACATCATCAGGGAACGTTTCTTACGCACAACTACAAGAAGCCCTGATGAGTGGTAATTTAGTGCTGGCAGATGCTGATGAAAATGCCACATCTAAAAATCTGGAAGAACATTCTACTGACCAATCCTCTGCTTCCAAACAACCACAACAACCACAACAGCCAGAAGTGGTTGATGAAATGGTAAATGAACTCCATTTCGAATTACCAGCAATACAGTATGCTGAAGAAAATCCTGCAAAAGAGCAGGTTCCCCAACTCAATGAGAGGGATCAAACTGAGACATTTCCTCAGAATGATCAACCAGGGGAGGCAACTGAGTTGCATACTCAGGAAAGGTGTGAAGTACCAGAAACTTCAAACAAAGAAACTACACTGGGACAAGAAGACCAAAGTATAGAAAGGTCACAAGTTCCAGAGACCAATCAGCCTGAAATTGCTCAGGTAGCTGATCGGTTTAACTCTTATCTTGTGAAAATTTTTATGCTTATACATCTTGTTATTCATAAAATTTCTTTATTCTGGTGAGTTAGAAACACAAAAACAAGAGGAAGCTGAAAAGCTTACCTCAGAAACTGAGAAGGAGGTTTCTTCAACCTCGCCTCTTAAGATATCTGAGCCTGTGCCACAGGTAATAATTGATTCTTAAGATAACACTTCTTCAGTTATAAGTTTATCGCTTAATCATTAAAATGAATGTTTCTATGAGCTCCAAGCGAGAAAGAGGAAGATAAAGCGAAATGCGGAAGAAAACCGAAGCCGACAAAGGTTTGAAGAGCGAATCATTGAGCCTTCGGTATGAAGGTATATGAAAATCGATGATAAATATTCTTCACCTTGGGTTAACTAAAATCTTCTCTAAATTATCAATGCTTTCTACTCACGGGCTCACTCGAAGTAGAAGTGCAAGGGGCGGAGTTGCGACATCCCACTTTATGGAAATTGATGAGCGTCGAGGCCTTCATCACGAAAAGATTCGAGAGGCGCACAAGTCTCTAAGAGACAATGTCTGAGCCTCCCATGGAGGTAATTGACCTCTCGGATATCGACTTGTCACTTAAAGTTTTCTTGATAAAATTTCCTAAGTATTGTGATAATGTTAATTCTCGAGTTCAAGAAAGAAAGGTTGATGAGGACCAGACTTCCAAGTCTCCGCCTCCTGACAAGATATCTGAGACACCAATTGTCTCGATAGAACAAATCTCTGAGCACGAAGTATATACTCGGGTAACTCGAAACTAAACTACACCTCTCCTCGGATATCTGTAAAAGTTTTGAAGCTCACTCAAAACTCTTTCTTTCGAGCTCGAACAAGTGCGGCGGGCTCCCAATGTTGAGACGAGGGACTACTTCCCTTCTTCAAAGCTCACACCACCCAAAGCACATTAAATGCTTCAAGAAATGGCAAAGGTTAAGGTGCTCGATCTCTACGAAATATTGAGAATCACAGATCAACCAAGCAGGCGAGCACGAGCTCTTGACTTGGAGACATACATCCATGCAATGTTCCATACCGAGCAGTACGATTGCGACTCTATTGCATAAAGTTTCTCGGAGAAGTGGGCGCATAGTTTGATCAAGCCTTTGAGCAGGCGGATGGTGGAACAAGATTACAAATGGCATTTGGCGATCCGCCCCAAACTACGCAATTTATACCTTACGAACAAGAAGAGGTTAATGGGCGAAGATCACTATTCTGAAGTGATCAATCTTGTATCGAGAAGATGATGAGGAGGAAGAGATAAGCGAAAATGACTTGATGAACCTCCATGACCATCACCACAAGGATGACCTGAGACAAAGGATGATGATGATGATGATGCCTGCACCGGGGACGGAGAATTTAGCTAAGAAATGATGCCTCATTTCTTTGAAAAGCACTGCGAGAAGACTTCACGAAATCCCGTCTCCATCTCCTCGAAATTTACTCATCCATCTTCTAACCAACACAGTTACTCTTGAACAAGTAGTTGAGCTTTACGAAGAAACCCGAGGAAAATATTAAACACTCGAGCGGATCTTTCAACTCGGACAAGCTGTTGGAAGAAGAACAACGACTCCATCTTCAAGCTGGAAGATCAAATAGCTAAATCGAGACAAGCTTGATCAACTACAAGATCAATACTTACAGAAATGATTGCTTACTCGAGGTTAAAGAGCTACGGGATGTTGTGCATGATATCATCAAAGAACTCGATCTTGAAGAAGTATTTGAAGTCGAGCATGATGCTAAGGCATCATCTTCAAAAAATACCATCCTCCTCCGGAAAGGAAGAAACCAATCTACGAGATGGTTCTTTGGACTCGATACAATCGATGAAAATGTCGAGGATGAAGATCCTTTGGTGATTACTCGGATGATGAAGAAGACAAGACTTTGGCGAGCACCGCAATGAACATTTAGCGGTTTCTCACTTAAAAAGGAAGTGATTGCTCCTACAATATTCAATAAGCGCGAATGTCCACTCGATGAATACATGAGCAGTGCAATCTTGGCTCATACGAACAAGGAGATGTCTTCACGAACAAGGAAGTAATTGCCTCCTCCCTCTGAAATGAAAAAGTTCACTAAGCTCATCACTCGAGAGAACAACTAGCATAGTCATTTCGGAAAGATGCAGGAATGATAAGGGGCGATGATCGTCTTTAGTGAAAAAGCTTTCCAAGAGGCAAGTTACTCTTTGGAAGCGAGATGCCATCCTAGGCCTTGGCGAGCTCAGCGATAAGGACAATGGACTTATCAAGCAAAATCGAGGAGCTCAAGTCGAACTTGAGTTGGTCCTTTGCTACAACTATTTACAAGGGCATTTGACTCTCTCAGATTCCTTTATGAGTAGTGATGACAATGACTAAGGGGAAAGAGTATACAAATCTGGACCTCAAAGTCGGGGAATGGGAAGAAGGAAGAAAACAAGAAGAAATGCGGGTAGTGCGGCTCGGAAAGGAAGAAGAAACATGAAAACTTCCGACCACTCAAAATCAATGAACCCTCCTCGAGCAGCTGCTTCCGGAAACCTCTTGAAGGAACTAAAATGATAACAAGGGCCGTAGCACGAAACCTCCAAAGAGTACCAAGGCTCGAGGAGACAAGTTAAAGGATTGATGAATCTTACGAAGAAGAAGAAGGTCAATCAAGTCCACAGGCAATGAAGAAGGCTGTAAAACTCTCACAAGATCTAATCTTGATGATGATGAGTAATATGATGAAGATGAAGCTCCTCTTCACAGAAAAAGGAAATTTGAAAGCTGGCAGCCCATGGCTGCAAAGCCCTAGCGGCTAAAACACCCTCTGGAAATACCAAGTCTATCCGGTGGTTCTTCAAGACAACCCGAAGAATTCAAGGCAGAGAAGGATGAGAGGTTTGAGCAAAGACAAAGTCAACTTCCACTTAGGCCAGAAGAAGGCAAAATAGAGTATGTGAAGTATGACAATGATTCCTCTGTCTACAGGTGCATCAATCAGAAAAATGGCTATTGGATTCTGGAACTTAAGCATCTATTGGTAAATTCAAGATTTCCAGAACTAATCCATAAACAACTTATGGCATGGAGAAAAGATAAGCCAACCTTGATCAACACCAATCACATTAAAGCCTGTTGGATTTTGAAGTTGTCAAGCTGAAGCCGTGAGAAAGGACCTCTCGATGAATGTCCATATGGAAGCGGATGATGTGCGAGTGCGAATATCACGAACGAGCACAAGAGCAAGACTTCATTGTAGAACCCTATGAATCGTTCTATCTGGCGAAGATCAATACAAGGGTGACATCGGATATCGAGGATTATCTCTGAATACTTCAAGCTTTGGATATCGAGAATAGAGCATGCACGGAAGTGGGGAAAGTACCTATGGGTCAAACATTTTGTCGAAAAATCCTGCAAAACCTATAAAGAGTGCGTGGATTTGCGAAGACCTTTGAGATGCTCGTCGAACACTTCTCTATGATTATTACGATGACATCAAAAGGTTTGGAGATAGGAAATTCTTGATTGATCCACGAAATCTTGTTGAAGACTTGAAGAAATTGAAGACTTGAAGACTAGTTTATTAGGATGTTTACTTGGAGCTTGGTTACTCTGTTGTCCTAATTTACTATGTAGTTTTGTATTTTCTTTGTTGAGCCAAATTTGTTCTATGTATTGAAGTTATCGTAATCTCTCTTTATAACTTATCGAAGAACATACTCTCGGATAGTATTCTATAAAGATAACTTGTCAAAGATCACACCTTGTGATTTGGTTGATGTTTACTTTACGCATAATTAAATAATTTGAAGATCTTAAGAAAAGACTAAGTGTTGGATTGTTCACTCGTCAGTTGTATTAGGTAAGATAGTCATCGTTGGTGATCAAAAGGAAATTTGTTGGGAAATTTGTTGGGAAATTTGTTAGGAAATTTGTTAGATATTTTGTTAGAAATATCATTTAGATTTAATCGACAACATGATGACCTATCTTAATCTCGAAAAGGTGATTAGTACTCTTGGTTCACTTGAACATTGTAAAGAGGAAACTCACTAAGTATGATAGTCTAGCTAATCTTGTATAGGATGTTAGGTCTCAAAATGTAATTTTATTTTATGAAGAAGACGAAGAAGACATCCAAGCGAGAACAAGCTCAGCGACATTGAAGACTTGAAGAAAGCGCACAAGATTCTGGCTTTTTCGGATACCTTAGCGGATATCTTGGAGACGAATAGTTTTAGACAATGTGTCAAGAGATATCTGAGAAATAAAACTATCTGAAAACAAGGAAAGTGTCCTGAGATATCTATTCTCGGATACCTTGAGCATTAACCACATTTACGAAAAGAATATATACATATATTGCAAGCAAAGTTGTTTCAATAAAGTGGTATCGAAGATTGAAGATAAGGGCGTGTAAAGAATCGAGATAACAGATGCGATACAAAGCATAGTTAGATTGGCACTCTGGGACAAAAGTATAGTACAATGCATTTAATGCAGACGAGATATACGAATAAAACAGCGGCGACTTAGAAGAAGAAGACAAAACATGCTTCTGATTACTATACGAGATATCAATAGTTTGAATTTGAGCTAACGGATACTATTCAAGCGGCACTCAAATTCATCTATAAATATCAACACTTAGGCTTGAAGAGACACACGACATATCTTGAAAATCTTTGAACATCTTACTCTCTCAAAGCAACTTACTTATCCTCAAAGCTTTACATTGCGACCAAGCTTTTGACCTTGAGTAACTCTTGAAGTTCTAAGTGTCACGATCTAAACAAGCACAACTATTTGTGAAAGAGTTTAAACGAAAGATCAAGTATCTGAGATTCATTCTCTTGAACATTTATCTAAGACTTTGGTCAGTAAAAAGAACAAGATACCATACATTGAAAAGTCTATTAAGTATACTTGATTCACAAAGCTATCTGAATAACTGAATAAGTTATTAAAGAAGCTCATCGACAACTCGAACCAAAACCACCATAAGCGTGGAGTGCGAAGTACTTAGTTTGAAAAAATGGGAATAACTCCAAGGTTAGGGTATAGGAAGTACTTGATTTGGGAAACTAAGGAATAACTCAAGGTTATTGAGTATAGGAAGAACTTAGCTTGGGAAGCTGAGGAATAACTCAAAGGTTTGAGTCAGGAAGTACTTGTTTGTGAAAGGGGAACAACTCGGGGAACATTTGGTTGGGAACGATTGTTTAAGAATCTTAGAATAGGATTATTGTAAGGTGAACTCAATTATCTGTTCTAGTGAATTCTAGGTCTCTGGTAGGCCAAGTGGATTAGTTGGAGGATTCATACCTCCAGATAACACTTTACTTGATGTGTTATTTACCTTTACGTATTTACATTTGACACACACACTTTAAGCATTTACGTACTTGTCTTTATTAAGTTTTCATTTCGATTCTAAGTATCGGATATATTCGAGAATATCGAGAAATAGTTTTATCGACAAAAGTTTTAAAAGACTATTCACCCCCTCCCTCTAGTCTTTTACTTTGCGTTATACGGACCAGCGATAATTATAATCGTTTTAATATGAGGTGGTATGTTGCTTTTGTATGTGAGTGGTATGTTAGCCACTTTATTTGGGTGATATGTTAGTCACCATTGTGTTAGTAAAATTTAGGACAATGTGAGTGATATGTTAGCCACTATATGTGAGTGGTATGTTAGCCACTTTGTTTGGGTGATATGTTAGTCACCATATATGTTATGTTGTTGTATCTTATTAAATTGATGTAACATGGTGACGTTATATATGTATTGAGTTTGGATGTTGTATGAAATTGCTAGTCTGGGGTGCTCCTCATCATCATCCCAATGATCTGGCGTCCGATTTACACAGGACGGTCTCGGGTGGAGTGCGGTTGGTCAGGGAGCGAGTTGCGACTCTAACTTCGAAGATGGGCGCACGCCTTGAGAACAAAGGGAGGAGAACGGCGCCTTGATTCTGAATGGGCGATTCATGTCCGGTTCGGCCCCCACCCGTCTGGTAGCTAGTTAAGTATATTTACGTTCGAATTTATTATATTTACCTTTGGTTGGATAATTTCTCACCTCCGGATATTACTTTTTTTATTTATCATTTATTGAAATATTTTCCGTATTATTGATTTATTATCGAACATTATATTGATTAAATAGGTGAACTACGAAAAACAGGGATTAATATGAAATAAATAGTGACGGATTAACATTGACGGAATAAATAGTGACGGATTAATAGTAGCGAAATTAGTGGATTAACGGTGTGGAATAAATAGTAATGATTAATAGTGGCGAATTTGATTTCGTCACTAATTCCAATAATATATTGGTGACGGATAGATACTATCAAGTCGCGAATCTCGACGGATAGATTCTATCCGTCGTTACATATAACGACGAATAGAATTTTTATCCGTCGTTAGATGTGACGACAGATAGATTCTACTCGTCGCCAATAATCGATTTAAAAAAAATAAAAATAAAAAGTCAAATATGATAATCCGTCGTCCAATCCGTTGCGAATTGGACGACGAATTATCTATCCGTCGTCAAAGACCCAGTGGGGCGACGGATCGCTGGTCTGTAGCGACGGATCTATCCGTCGCTACAGACCAGTTTTTTTGTAGTGCTATTGAGAGCGAAAAAGACTAAGAGTTGAGAGAAGATCACTCGTGAATCTGTGATCGAACTTGCTTGTAATCAATTCAACCTGTCTGGTGAATAAGAAATTTTGTTTCTCCGTGGATGTAGGCTTGTTCATAGCTGAACCACGTCAAATCTTGTGTGTTATCATTGAAGATCGATTGCGTTGTTTGATTGATCGATTGTTGCGATTTGTTAGGATTCTTACGATTTGGGGTTAAGGTGTGAAACGGCGTAGCATCGATTGCTCGATTGTATTAACGTAGATTATTTACCTGATTTCCACTAATCCTCCCACCACTCACAAACTTTTCTAAATTTGAAGATACTCATAAAATCAGGTTCATTTACCCGTTTGACTTTTACAGTCCATGGACGTTCAACTTTTAGCTTGATTTACTCACATATGATACTTCTAATGGATTTTTGAAAAATATATAATGAAAATTTAAAATGTAATATTTAATAATATGATTTTTAAATTTTTTTTTACCAACATTATTTATGAGTAGTTCGCATACGAAGTTTGTAAGCGTTGACCAGAAAAAGTCAAACGGGTAAATGAAACTGGAACGGAGGGAGTATTTTGTTATTTTGAGATTTAAATTCATCTGGTAGATTATGATACTCTTTGTTTTAATGTATGGGGCCGCCACTAAGTTGTCAGCCATTTGTATTTTTCAATAATTGAAACCTCCCATGTATCAACGGAGCTAATGCAATTTGGGATTTTATTCGTTTGCCAGTTAAGTGGAAGACTAGCCAGTACACTCAAAGTAAGAGCTAGCACATATCTGGCGATATAAAGTACAAGCTGCCAAAGCCAATGTGATAATCCGATAAAAAGTTGGAAAAACCAAATTGTAAAGTTCAATGACATTTTCATGTGTCACCTTATTAGAAATTGCGTACAAAATACATTCCTTATCACCTCCCATAGTCCCATTCACTGCAACAGGCAATAATTTGTGTTAATCTCCACCATACTTAATTAATTTCCATCCTTGAATTTCACCCATCCATCTTTTATGCATGCCAACAAAACATGCCAATAAGTCCCGTATGTCTTCTTTGGAAACAAATACCCAACATACCACTACAAATCACACATTTACTTTGAACACGAAGATTAATATACAGTGTAAATGATGGTGGAACATAGTATATGAGTTGTAAATGTTATAAAAATAAAAAAATGTGACATTGTACGTAGTGGAACAAATGGAATATATGTCATTTGTAGTGGGACGGAGGGAGTACTAAGGAAAATCAATAATAGAAGACGTAAACATAATTATTTACTCAACATCTATTTCTTTTCTTCTTGTTTTTGTTATACCTTGGATTGTGTTGAACTGAAACTTATTCTAACTTGTGTGAAACGAGCGTCTTAAGCTGAAGCTGAATTGCAGTATAAAAATGAACTAAGCATAACTAAATTAAACTGAACTGAATGAATCTGAACTGAAATTAATAACTTTTTAGATGAAGAGAAGAGAGGATAAGTTATAAGTTTTAAATATATCGTGCAGTATAAAGGTTTGAATGATTAGTTATTTATACTGCAAGATATAATGGCAATTGCAATTATGGGCTATGGAACGGGACGTTTTCTTCTAAATGACAACCAAGACGAGCTGAAAAGTTTATCGGAATTACAACACATTTTCAGGGTGCTCAAATGCAATGCCTCAAAAAGTAGTTATATGGAATAAATAAAAAGTTAATTCTCCCTACGAACAGGCGTCTCGCGTATTTGAGGCGCATGCGTCTTATAAAATGGTAGAAAAAATTTAAAATGAATAAACAATACAAAAAGATACGGTATACTAAAATTGACTCCGCAAAATAATAATATGAAGGAAGAAAATTAAAAAAATACAAAGTAAAAATAATCAATCTAAATAACATGACAAAAAGAGTAAAATAGTAAGGTAACATGAGCCAGGACTTCAATTTGAGACATGAATTTTTAAAAACATTCTACTGAGACCATTTCTAGCTTTGTTACCTTTTGTTACATAAAAAGATAAGTAACATATAAGAATACTATTATAAGATTTGGGGCCCCTAAATTTTGGGGCAATTTTAATTTTGAGCTCACTGGCCTTAGCTACCTACCTCTGACGGTTTGCTAATACAATTAATATGTAAAACCTTGGATTAAAATCTTAGTTTCATATGTTTCGGATTCATATAACAAGAAACGTGTTAGAACTTTATGGAGACGTTTCGTTATTTTTCAAAACTTTTTATGATATTTCAAAAATAAGTAGTAAACTTATGGAAATCAAAGTGATTAAAATAGTTTTGCAATATTTCAATTGATTTCATCTCGATGAACTGAAAAATCAAGATGTTTCGGTACTTTCCATTATGTTTCCCTAGATTTGAAATCATATTTAAAACATTATAACACACTAACACAGTAACTTATTGTAATATGTTAGACAAATAAAATAGGATAACTCTGTTTCTTTTAAAATTGATCATTTGACTTTCTTCAGTCAACAATAATCAACTTTGACCACATATTAATCTTAAAATATAATGATTTGATACTTAATAAATTTACATTTTGAAATATTACTTCTTTAATTTTTTTATAGTTTTTATTATTATTGTATAAAAGTAATTTGTGGTTGAGTTGGTTATGGTTGATTTAAAAAAGTTAAGGTGATTGAACTTTAAAAAAGACGGAGGGAGTAATATTTAGCGGCGGACGTGCATGGGATGCAATGGGCCGGGCAGTGGACAAGACTTCATTCGGAGAAATAACACTTCGCCTCGGAAAAAAATTATACCACGATGACTCAATCCTATCACCTCATATATACTTGAACCTCTAACTTTATCGACATGGCGTATGACTCTATCAAGTTTTATTCCTTAGATGGCTTATATGTATATGGAAGCTTTTTCATCAACACTTGGCAGCTTTCAATTATTCTAGGCATTTTGAATATGTCTTTTAAAATATTTTATAAAAATACAACTCCACTCGACTTTGCTCATTATTAATTTGACACGTTTGTCCTAGTAGATCGACAGCCTAGCAAACACAAAATCACCATGTATATATACGCTGGAACTACCGCATATTTTATAGGATTACTAGTCAATGGCCCGTCGAGGACAAAATTTAAAATAAAAAATGAATAAATTGTATAATAACATGTCAAAGTTGACGAAGATATACAAACTACAATGTGTGAGAAATCGTGATCTGTCGACTGACATTGAATCGGAAGTCATCGATACCTGTAAAAAAATTGATAATGTTAATTAGTGAAATTGAACACGAACTTATAAAAAACATATTCGGTTTTAAAATCATTTCTTAAAGTTTATACACATAAAAGATAAAATCACCTCATAACTTGTCCAACACTTATTTATAAACCGCGTTGGTTGTCTTGTCATATGCATTACCCTCTTCATCACAAATCAATACATTCAATCCCTTTCCGCTGGTAACTCTAGAGAGAGCAAAATATAAATGGTCATGGTTGAAGACGGGTGAGAGAGGAGGTAGAGGTCGACATGTGAGAGAGATTTTTCGTGACTCTTGTTTGTAGTCATAACTAAGTGGGCAGATATGGGACCCTGTCTCCTATAAAAAATTGATAGGGAACTTCGTCTCGTTGAATGAGCTCATCATCATCCTATGAATGAAAACCATTTGGCCCTTGTTGATTCCAGATATCATCTTTGCCTTAATGATATGCTTCCAAAGATTAGTAACTATGAGCATTGTGCCATTGAACAAATCATAAGCAGCCAATATTCATCAAAAGCATTATCACGTCCAATCTTCCGGACAATCATATGGTTAGGCAATCTAGAGCAACTAATGGTTTGGAGAAATTCTGCCGCGAAAACATCTTCGAGACCATTCTAGTCCATGGTTAGTGGATACTTGAGGGTAAAAAAGCAAAATTTTGGTGTTTCAAGGTGGACACATAATGCAAATAAGATGAAAAAAAATAATCCAAAAGAGTAAAACCGCATCTTGATGCAACAATCATCTTGAGTTTAGTAGAACCCATAAAGCTTTAGATTGTTCTGGAAGGTTAAAATATTGTTGTGCCTGACAAACCCATGAGAGATATTGCCCATAACTCTTGTTTGTCGTCATAACAAAACATACCGAGATTGGAAACCGGGTGGAAACTTCATCTCAACAGATGGGCTATATCCTAGGATTGAAATTACTTTTGCCTACATTAATTACATAGATCAATTTTCCTCGATGTTATGCATCATATGGATCAAACTCGGACGTGTTTAGAAAGATGTGGAATTTTCTCTCCTAGCTAAAGTCTTCATTTTTGTTTTTTGTTTCACATATACTCCCACAGATGTTTCATTAAAAAGAAAAAAAACTAAATTCATAAAAGCAAAATCATGTTCACCTTTAAAATTCTATTTAATCTTGAATTTTTACAAATATCTAATAAAATCTTATAAATTTTTGTTCGTTCCCAAAAGAGACTTCATTGGAGCCTTAAAATCTTAGCCAAAAGTCTATAACATGGGCCTTTAAGATTTATACATTGATACATTTTCATATTTTAATACACATAAAGAAAAGAAAAAGTTGTCACTTGAGCTAGTTCAAGTGGCGAGAATTTTAATGATATTATTGGTTGTTGATATGAGCGTCGAATGCATAATCATCAACCACGATCATAAATTATATACACTCGGTTCTAAGGGTGAAAGCTTTATTGAACGCGGTGATGTCCCGAAGTCCCAACCCACCTTGAGATATGGGTCGATAAATGTTTTTCCAACTGATTTAGAATTTGAGTGTTTATCCGGGGTTGCGCTCCACATAAAGTGGGTAGCAAGTTGATCAATTTGGCCTGTGATGGAGCGGGAAATTTTGGTGGCAGACATGGTATAAGACGGGATATAGTTGATGACAGACTGGATGAGTACATCTCCACCGGCTTGAGACAAAAGTTTGTTGTAATACGTGTTAAAGGTGATTGTGGACACGGTCCTCAATATGGTTAAACATGTCTGCCTTTTTGCGTGCCATTATGAAGGGCAGTCCTAGGTACTTATCTGTACGCTTATTATTGATAACCCTCAGGTGGTTCGCGATTCAACGTTTCCTTTCAAGGCTGGAACTGGGCGAATTATGGATCTAGACTCATCCCAACAAATAAATTGCCCATAATTTTTAGCATAGTTATTGAGGCAAAGTTGGAGATGTCTAGTATCATGCTTAGTGGATTGGCAGACTATCAAGAAATCATCTGTGAACAAATGATTGGGATTTGGAGATTCTCCTTTCTTTTGTCGATGAAAGGTGGGTGGGGCATATCCTGATTGATCAATTCAACAATAATATGAGCCAAGAGTTCTTGACATAGGATGAAGAGGTAAGGTGAAAGAGTATTCCCTTGACGTAAGCCTCGTTCGGGATACCAGGGATCAAAGCACTTACCGTTAACTTTTAGGTGGAACGATACTGACTGAACGCAAATCATAATTTTGTCGATAAAAGCCTGAGGGAAGTTGAAGAGCTGGAGGTTTTGAGGATGAAAGGACACTCAAGCTTATCATTGGCTTTAGCTACATCGATCTTAAAGGCCACAAAAGGCTTTTTGGTTCTTTTCTTGGAGTTCATTGTGTGAAGGATTTCATGGACCATCATTATATTATCACAAATGAGTGACCTCCCTTTGGGCTCGTACCTATAAATCCAAGTACTTTCCAAATTTGGAATTTTTGGATAGTGCCTCCAAACCCCATTATAGCTGGTTTTGGAAATAGCTCCACGGTCAAATCCCCGAGGTAACTACTTCTATTACCTGGATCCCCAGAAATAGAAACTCAATCCACTTCTGGGACCACTGCTAGCTAGATTGGCAACCAGAAAGTTTTGGACCTTCTCTTTGGAGATCACAACCTTGCGCCCCATTTTCTCAAACTCGAGGACCTTATGGACCCCATCCGCCACTCTAGGGATCCTAAGAAAATCCGCCTTCTTCCCATTCACCTTAAGGCTAGGGATGAAAGTATTCCTCTACTTCTTCATCCTCAGGATGACTCTCAATACTGGGCTTGGAGTCCCTCTGGCCATTTTACACTCAAAAGTTCTTATCATTTCCTTTTGCAGACCCCTCCTATTGGACCTATCTACCTTGGCATAGATGGGAACATTAGGACACTCCTAGAATTCGTATGTTTCACTTGTTGGCTGTCCAAGAACGACTTCCGACCCATCGGTGGCTCTGATAGAGGAATCAAGTCCCCACCCTAGCCCTCCATGATCAAGATGAGAAGCGACCCGTCATTTATTTTTGAATCTGATAACTATCATTTTATGCATCACATGCTCTTCCCGAGGCATGACTGCAACCTCACCGGTATCCTTCCTTCTATAATCTTCTCTTCTGATTTAAATTGTGATCTTCAACTTAGGGATTTAATTACCTTTTGGCTTGTCTGGGATAGTAGGAATAGTTTCATCTTCATAAATAAGCCTATCAATCAAATATTATGGGCAAAAGTTCAAAAATAAAATAAAATCAACATTTGCAAACTCAAGCACCCCTAAGTGTAGAGAATAAAGTTTTCAATCCATTGCCCTTGGAACCCTCCCGGTGCAGGGTTTTTTAGTCTAAATACTGATGGCTCGGCCACGGAAAGCCCAGGTTTTGCAGGGACGGGTGCCGTCATCAGAGGTAATAGAGGTAAGTTCATCCAAGCCTCGGTCGGCCTACATAGGAGTGATAGACAACAACACTGCTGAATTTTGGGCAATTAGATCAGGACTTAACTTTTTCCGAACTCTATTTATAAAAATTTAGTAGTTTACTCTTATTCTAACTATGTTGTTTCACGTATCAACATGACCCATGTGCCTACTGTAGAGCACCAGACCCTGCTTTAGAACATCAAGCGCCTTCAGAAGGCGTTTGATACTCTGACTTTCACGTTTGTGTGCCAGGAAGCAAATGGAACAGTTGACCACCTAAACATGCTTGGAAGCGCAAGATTTAATGTGTCGGAGGGACCGAACTGCCACTTTTTGCCCCCTTCCATTTTGAATGTATCCCCAAGTCCTTTTCCGTATGTTTGGGACATAACCCCTATTTGGTTACAGATTTTAGCTGATTCTGATTTGTACTCTAAGGCCTGCAGGATTGTTGTCATGTACCTTTTGAATTAATTGCATTATCTATTAAAAAACGATAATCATAACTTATCAACTATCGGGTTTTACATAAACAACTATCTTCTACAATCTTGATAGCTAAAGCAAATTGATCTCTGACTTGTTTCATCCAAAATCTATGTCCACTAGAAGAGATTTGATCTAATTCGACCTTTAGAAAGAGTCTTATCATGCAAATAAGAGTTGTAATTAAAAATTACAACTCTTAATAAAAACGAAATTACATATGAAAAGTCATAATTTAAAATTACAAAGGGTGTACGATATTTTGATTGCAAGTACAAATTAAAAGTTAAATTTTCGACTAAAATTAAGTTCTATTTTTTCCTTCTTTTAGTTAATTTAATTTAAGGCCTTTTTTGATTCATTTTTGTAATTCTTACAAAGAGTCCTAAAATTTATGAGTCGCAATAGATCAAATCTCTTATAGATGAACAATATAACAAAAAATGCAATAATTATTAAGAATCAGATACTTTTCAAAATAATTCTTCTAAGAGCAGATCTACTTGAGATTAAAAAAATACGGACACACATTAGAGTATTACCGATAAATTAACAATATTGATGTTTTTCGTAAATAATAAATACTTTTGCCAATGAGGGTTAGCTAAATATGTTAGGCTGGGGTACATAATTCCAGAGGTTATAGGGACGAATCATGTGAGTGCCCGAACTGTGTTATGGTGTATTCTCGCTCTAATAGATTAGTTCATACGTTTGTAATGATTGATACATGATAGATTAAATGATATATTATTGATCTAATATGATTGTAATATCGATATTCTCAAAACAAAAAGATATACTTTTTGTTAACAAAATAAAATAGGCGTTTTTACTTGAGAAGATTGTTGGTCCAGATAACGGCAAAGTAAAAGAATAGTGGGGGGGGGGGTGAATAGTCTTTTAAAACTTTTGTCGATAAACACGATTTCGAAACACAGGGGTTTCGATACTTAAATCTGAGCCTTGAAAGACTTTAAGATAGGTAAGTGCGAAATAATAAGTAAGTGTGTGTGTGCTTTCTTTGAAATGTAAATCTGAGAAGGTAAATAACCGACAAGTATAGTGGTATCTGGAGGTGGCGTAATCCTCCAACTAATCCACTTCGGTCTTTCTGAGACCTAGAATTCACTAGAACAGATAATTGAGTTCACCTTACAATAATCATATTCTAAGATTCCTAAACAAATGGTTCCCAACCAAATGTTCCCCCTGAGTTATTCCCCAGCTCCTAGAGCTAAGTACTTCCTCTACTCAGATAACCTTGGAGTTATTCCCTGATTTCCCAAATCAAGTACTTCCTCTACTCCACGCCTTGATGGTGTTGGTTATAAGGTTTGTCAGAGAGGCTTCTCGTATAACTTTTTGATTATGTTTCGGAGGCTAATAGAACAAGACTACTTAATACACTTGTTCGATGGATGACGATGCTCTTCTTGACCAGTAATTGGTGTCGTTATGGAGAATGAGCTTGAGAAAGGGTGTCGATAGTTCAACTCTTTCACGAATAACAATTTCTTGTTAAGGTTCAGGACAACTTAGAACTACTAGTGATTCTTCAAGCAACAGAAAGCTTTCAGAAAGGGTAGTATAGTGCTTGAGAGAATACTTTGCTTGATGGCAAATTTGCAAGATAGAGCGTTCTAAGGTATGTTCTTCAAGCATCTAAGTGTGTGATATATATAGATAAATTTGAGAGGCGTTTGAATTGTATCCGTTGTGCTCTCAATCAAATTATATCCGTTTATATCTTGAACTATGTACTCAGAAGTCACTATCTCATTTTTCAGAGAGGACTGCTTTTTGCAGCATTTCTGCCGATGCATTTAATGCATAGTAGTGTTCATTGTCCTTTAGTCTCAACGGATACATGAGCCTTTCTGATGGCTTGCATGCTCCATACTCATGATGTCATATGTCCAGAATCATATTTCCAAAGTAAGTTAATGTACTTAAGAAAGGATTAAGGACATAGTCTTTCTGAGTTAGACTAAACCTTTGTGTCTTCATAAACCTTGTGCAATCTTGATCTTCTAATCTTGGAAAAGCTCCATTGCTAGGATTGATCTTCATGGTCTTCTTGAAATACAAAATTACACTCGAGACCTATAATCCTAATACAAGATTTACTAGACTAATCATACTCGGTGATTTCCTCTTTTATAATGTTCAAGTGAACGAGCACTTAATCACCTTTACGGCTAAGATAAGAACATGTGATGAGTGATCAAAATACTATGAGATATTCTAACAAATTTCCCCTTTTGATCAGTCATCCATGACTATCTTTCAAATCTATTACAAAGTTGTAATCACGGAAGAGAAAACAATCCACCACTTAATCATTTCAAATGATATTCAATTTTAGTTGAATTAAGTGCGAAGTAAACATCAACAAATCACAAAAGTGATCTTTCTTTGATAAGTTGTCATCTATTAAAATGTATCGAGTATGATCTTGAGATAGAGTGCAGTTCTGAGTAAGATGCAACTTTTACAGATAGAAAATTTGAAACAATCGGCAAGATTACAAAAGTAATAAAACAAACTAAGTAAATTAGAACATAGGGTGTCGAGCTCGAGAGTATTCTAATGTTACTAGTCTTCAAGTCTTGAAGCCTGACTTGGGTTCGGATACCTCGAGTTCTTGACACCCTTCTGGATCGATTGACATGATCATCCACTTTTACGCATTCTTGGACATAGTCATAAAGAGTCCTTCGATGAGAGCTCATCTTTACGGATAAGTCACATATTTCATGGTAACTCTTACCAAGCTTGTGATTCTTCCACGAGAAAATGTTTGACCAAGTACTTTCCCGGACCGGGCATGGTCTACTTGCGGTGAGATAGGTTGAAATACTTGTATATTTCTTCCGGATAGTGTATATCATCTAGGTATTCATCGATGTCATATAGAATGACTCATGGGTTGAAACACCTAGTTTGCTCTTCTATTTGTAGCTACCATCGATTTTCTTACCTTGTGTACATCATCGGGTTTTGGGTAAGGGCAGTGAAAAGAAAGATCCATCTTTACGCTTCATTCCTCTTTTCTACTTCAAAGTTTAACTTGGCATGAAGGTGCTCGGGTTTTAGCAATTACGCTTGCCTTCTCTCCATTCGGGATACGGTTGAGGATGGGAGTTGGAAACTTATCATTGACAAGTAGATGTTGTAGTTCGAATCGAATACCCTCTCTTGTTGAATGCACCTATATGAAGATTCTTCATTCTTGGTCTTCATATACTCGATGTGGGCATCAATTGGCCTTTCTTGATGTGTTTCATTGTTTATTACAAGCTGAAATCCCTTCTTGCTTTTACGTTTGGTGGCCTTCTATCGGAGATCCTCTAACCCTTTCTTCACCTTGAAATTTGTCTTGTCTTGGTGGATGTTCCTTGTATTGACTTGGTATTTACAGAAGGAGTTCTGGCTGCTAAGGGCTTTGCTGCCAGAGGAGGTTGTGAAGTAGTTGCTTGTCTCCTTTTCTTGTGAAGTGGATGTTCATCAGAATCATCCTCTTCATCATTATGATCAAAATTGGAGACTTGCAGCTTTCTTGGCCTCTTACTTCTCCTTCTTCCTTTTCTTCTTCTTCAGAAGTCTTCTTCTCTTCTGAGATTCTAAGGGACTTGGTTCCCCTAGTGACCATACTTCTCAGCCTTCTGGCTGGTTGATCTGGAACAACTTCTTCAGCAAGGGTGTCTCTAGTGGTGTCCTTAATGACAAGTTGACTTGAGGAGGGAGGATTTGATTGTTTTCTTTTTCTTCCTCTGCCTTTCTGAGGCATCTCTTCTTCCCCCTTAGTCATGAATGAATGACTCATGATAGCATAAGCTTCATAGAGAGTTTCAAAGTTTTTCTGGAGATTGTTGTGCACCCTGACTAATTCTTGAAGTTCTTTCTTCAGCTCGTTGTTCTGCCTAACCAGTTCCTACTCCTTTCTGTTGAGCTCTTCAAGCGGCCTTAGGATGGCGTTGGCTTGTAGGACAGCATGGATGGCTTCATTCAATTCTACATTAGCATTGTTACAATCCTCATCCCTGACCAACCCTAGGTCTTTCTGAGAGAGAGCGATGTTGGTTGCTCTGTTGAGTAAAAGCTTGACCAAAGGCTTCATCTCTTACAGGATGGTTTTAGCATACATGTCTTGGGCAACTAGTGTCTTTACGAGTTCTAAAAAGCCCTTTGTTCCTTGCGGTGCTCTTCACTTCTTGAACTACTTGCTGCGAGAATATATGAGGAGCAAGTAGGGCTCTTTATCTTGAGTAACAAGTCTCTCATCTTACCTTGATGATCAAGTTGTGGGTTTGACATCACCGTCATAATCTTTTCTTGGATTGTTTGCAGATTGACAATCTTCTTACGCTTTCCATCAAGTGTCTTGGCCTTACGAGAAGATGTAGAAGGTCTTTACGATGCGATCATGACATCATGCTCTTCATCATCATTGTCATCCATTGCATCTATTTGGTAATTGTGTGACAATGGAATTCTTCAAATTTCTTTGCTCATCTAGGAGTGCCAATTCTTTGGCATTAGCTTCTTCGAGCTTTTTAATTTTGGCTTCCTTTTCATCAACAAGAGCTTGAGTCTCAATGTTGATTCTCTTTTCTTCTTCGATACCTTTACGGGTTGTTCAATCCTAAACTTCGGTAATTTGAAATTTCATCTATGGCATCATTGAGTTGACTTGTTGGGTATCTTGATGAGACTTGGGATGTGATGATGATGGAGCTTTACGAGCAATTGAGGAGTAGCCTTTTCTCCTCTCTTTGCTAGCTTTACGAATCTCGCCTTGTCCAGGTTGGGGATCATCATTCTGATCATCATCATCATCACTCTTGTTCTTTGTTTCTTGGTTTGGATGCTCAGAGGGAGATTCTTGATAATTATTTTCGTCCATCTCCTCGTCATCTTCTGAAACCAGTTGATCACATTTGGGAATGTAATCATCCTCCATTAACTTCTTCTTGTTCGGCGAGGATAAGTAGTGAGCTTCTTTGGGCAAGGCGGATGGATAACCATCTGCTCTTGGGTTTGAGCATCCATGAGACTTGAAATCTGCTATAAGTCTTTGTGCTACTTCATGAATGAAGTCTTCATGCATTATAGTGGCAAATGAGTAGGACTCTGTAGAACAATGCATGGATATAATCCTCGGTTAGGGCAATTGCTCTCTTTTATGGGACATCGATTACTCTGGCTACTTCAGAAAGGTCAGCCTTTCTGAGTTTCTGCCATTGTCTGAAGCACTTGAGATGTTTCTTTAAAGTGTGCTTCTGGAAATCCTTGAGTAAATCAACTGGCACTAGACTTTGAGCCTGAAAGAAAGTGTGCAAGTTAGTTTTGCTCAAACTACTTGTGTTAGTATCTGTGTCGATGAGCTTTACGAGCATACCTGTGTAGAAACACTAGGCTCATCTGCTTGGATTTTTACTTGCTTGGGCACAGAGGCCTCAGATACTTTGATGTGAGGAGAAGTTTTATCCTCATCAACCTTTCTTTCTGCTTGAACCTGAGAATTACAATCAAATATGTTTAGAAGCATTATGAAAAGATAGATGGAAAAGTGCTACGAGACTTCACTTACTTCCAGTGAGGAAGCTCGTAGCAAGTTCCTCGAAACCTTGGGGTTTCGGCACCTTTCTGAATCTTGCTTGTTCGTGATTTTAGTTTCTTTGGAGGAGATGACATCTGTTTCTCCATCCAATTGTTCTTGGTGAGCTGTAAGAACAAACATAAGAGATTTTAGTAGTGGGTTCTCAGGCATTCGTTGAAGAAGATTATTCGATTACTTACCTTCTCGTGAGAAGGCTCGTAAATACTTCCTCGAAGCTTTTCGACACGGAATCTCTAGGTTTTGGGGTGTTGGTTCCACCACCACTACTTCCTCGATTGGGGCCTAAGAGGAGACATTAAGAATATTAGAACATAAGAGCAATTTTAGTTAGTTATTCCTTGTTAGGAGATAACTTTTACTACGTGGGAGGCTCTTCTTGATGTTACGAGGTTGGAGGAACCTCTTTTTGATTCAAGGGGTGGACAAGTTTTCTTCCCCACGAAGTGTGTCTCAAGTTGGCTGTAACAAATCTGACTTATGAGTAACAAGTTAACATACAATTATGTTGACATGTTGAATCAAACTATCTTTGTTACTGAATAGAGTCGGTGATCATTGATCTCTTGAACTTGTGGTGAATCCACAGTCTCTGTGCTCATTATTGATCTCCTCTGCGGTATCATTACGAGTTTCCATCTCGGTTTGATCCCTTTCGAGTTGAGCTCTCTCGGAAGGTTGAGAACTGTTGAAACGAGGTTTTATTGACAATATTAAATCTTGGCATTGTGAATGTGGAAGCAATAGCAACATCTTCCATCATTCTATCTTCCTCACCAGCCTTCTTCTTCTGCTTTGGAGAGGGCTCTTGTCTTTGAAGAGATGAGCTTGAAGCTCCTCCATGGGTCTCATACTTGTACCTTTTGAGTACTTTTACAAGTACTTCATCATCCTCGAATCACTATTACGTGTTGTGTGAACTCATCTATGATATTTCTATCATCTACGGAGGATTACGGAGCATTACAGTTCGAGACTCTTGGGGATTCTGGATTTGCCTTTACGGCGTCGACATCTTACGAGACCTTGTCTCGGAAGGTTGTGCCTCTTGTATGATTAGGGGCTTGGAGGCTCTTTTGCTATGAGTCCTCTTTCTCTTGGCAGGCTGGAGATTTAGCTTTGTCTTGCTCGAGACCTCCTCACCTTCTTTGTGCGATTTCTTCTTCATCTGCCTTTAAAGTGCGTTCTCGTGACAAGTTTCTCCTTTTCTTCAAAAGCGTGTACGAAAAGGGAGTTGGTGTAGGATTTCTGCCTCTCCACGAGTGATTCCCATTGTTTCGAATGTAGCAGATCCACGAGACCAAAGTGCATATTGGCCTTTGGCTCGGCAAAACCATTGATGATTTTGGGCTCAAATTCCTCAATATGTCGAGAATTTGTTGGCGTACTTCCCCAATTGAAGTGGGTTTCACGCCCTTCATGCTTCTTGTTCGAAGATGCATCATCATCCATCTCTCCATGCTTATCTGGTCTACTCCACCTTTGTTGCCATCAAAGCAGCGGACGAATAAAAGCTAAAGTACTCGGTGTTTACGGAGATGACTAATTCGATGGCCTTGAACAAAGTCTCATGGGCAACCTTTGCATTTTCTAGCTGGATTGCTTCAAATAGCTCTTTGGCGCCTTGAATCATGGGCGTCCTTGATGTTGATGTCTTCAAATGTTCCTCGATTTTTCAATGGAATATCTTCGAGAAAGTCTTGATCTAGAACAATTTCTTGTCCTTGGACTTGATGCGCATGTATTTTTCTTCTTCATCATTCACAAATTTTGTGAAGATTTTGGAGTTGTTATAGAACTCCGGTACATCCGATGTGGATAGTCCCTTTGGTGCGTGAGATAGAAGCTTGTAGATATGGGAATTCTTGACATTCCCAATATCGATTTCTTCTGGTTTTGAAGATATAGCTTCTTTGGTACATATCTCTTTACTAGAAAGGCTCCCCAATTCATTTTGTGTTTAGGGTTCCAGTCCGATGGGGTAAACTTTCCCAGAAGGCGTTTATTCAACACCTTAAGTTCCTTTCCTCCTTGCTTTTCGGGAGCGGATACTCTGACCTTAGGGTTCTTGGTGGTCATCTTCTTGGGTGTCATCTCTTATATAGAGTTTAGAGTGAGTGTTTTTCAGATGAATATTGCATAATTAATCGAGATTAGTCTATCTTTTCAGAAGACTAAGCACAAGAAGTTGAGTTTTGCAGAAGGGTTTTGTAGAAATCTTGAGAGATTTTGCTATTTTGATGCAAGTTTGAAAATTTCGGAATTGGTAAAAGTGTTTGTCTTTTACCCAAATCCTATATATATAGCAGACAAAATGTACATAGATACAACATACATATAGCTGAATATGAATGCGTGTCTTTGCATCTGCATAGGCGTGGTACGTCCTTTGTACTTCATTAAATGCGTAGTGGGCCATGTCTGCATTTCTCAACAGACATTACTTGCTTTGTTTTGATCTCACCCGTTGAGATCAAACGTTTATTCATCAAGGGCTTATATTGAATATCTTGTAATGATATCAATCAACAAATGATAATGTGCCGACTTGATGGATTTTTAATATGCTACATTCATTGTGTCACTTAGTAAAGAGTAGGAACACTTAATCGTTTGAGCTTATCATTCTGAGTGTCAAGTCCTTATCTATATATTGTTTATCATGAAAATGGTAAAAATACAAGACATTGCACATGTTTGACTTTCAGAACTTATACTTTTTGGGCTTTGTGTATCCATTTCTCTTTATGACTAAATAGCTTTCTGAATTCAAGTGTCAGAAGCTTCAGTTATTTGAATGTATTTGACCCACTCTTAGTAAGTAAGTTCTAGACTTATTTACTTATTAAGTGTGTACCAACCTTTGCCTTTCTGGATACCCGTTCCAGAAATGTTTTGTCTTTCTGAGTATTGCTACTCAGAAACCTTTGCATCAATTCTTATCAACTTGGCTTTCTGAGAACACATTCTCGAGGCTACTTATTAGGTCTTTAGAGATTGGGACAATTTTTCGGTCCTTAGGCAATTCCATTAATCCTAGATTATGTCTTAAGGTCAAGAACCGGCTTTCTTGTAAGGGCTTAGTGAAGATATACGCAAGTTGGTCTTACATGCCAATCTTGAGTATCTCTATATTGCATTTCTCAACATGGTCTCTGATGAAGTGGTGTCTAACATCAATGTGCTTTGTTTTGGCATGGAACTTGGGGTTCTGTGTGATTGCAATAGCACTTGTGTTATCACAGAAAATGGGAGTTTTCTCTTCATTGAGTCCATAATCTCTGAGTTGTTGTTGAATCCACAGAATTTGTATTGCACAACAACCTGACAATATATTGACCTCTGTGGTAGAAGTTGCAATTGAGTTTTGTTTCTTGCTAAACCATGAGATAAGTCTAGCTCCCGGCGACAAGTTCTAAGGTACTTTTCCTATCAAGCATTGATCGACATAATCGACATCGAGTAACCGGCCAAACTCAATCCACTTTCTTTAGGATACCACAACCTACATCTCTTGTACCTTTCACATACCTTAATATTTTCATAGCAATGTTGTAGTGTGATTGCATTGGATTTGTTTGAAATCTAGCACACATTCCAACTGCATATTGAATATTAGGTCTGCTTCCAGTAAGGTAGAGTAGTGAACCTATCAATTTCATATACTTGTGTTCATTCAACACTCTTTTCTGATTCAGTATAGGTCATCTTGGTTCCTATGCTCATAGGTATCTTAGCATTCTTTTCAGAAGGCTTAAGATTGAACTTTGTGAGCATGTCTCTTGCATACTTTGTCTGACTAATGAATATTCCATCATTGAGTTGCTTGACTTGCAATCCTAGGAAATAGTTCAATTCTCCCATCATGCTCATCTCGAACTTACTTTTCATGAGATTTGCAAAGTCATTACAAAGTTGCTTGTCCTTAGATCCAAATATGATGTCATCAACATATACTTGAACTAAGAGTAGTTTCCCATCATGGTTCAAAGTAAATAAAGTTTTATCAACTTCACCTTTCTTGAAACCACTTTCCAGAAGGTATTTAGCCAAAGTGTCATACCATGCTCTTGGAGCCTGTTTCAGTCCATAAAGAGCTTTCTGTAGCTTATAGACTATTCTACTTTCTGAGGAAACTTCAAAGCCAGGTGGTTGTTCAACATAGACTTCCTCAGCAAGTTCACCATTCAAGAATGCACTCTTGACATCCATCTAATAAACTTTAAAGTCTTTGTGAGCTGCAAAGGCCAGAAAGAGTCTTATTGCATCCAATCTGGCAACTGGTGCATATGACTCATTAAAATCTAAACCTTCAGTCTAGGTGAATCCCTTGGCAACCAACCTTGCTTTGTTTCTGGTTATTTCACCATATTCATTCATCTTGTTTCTGAACACCCACTTAGTTCCAATCACAGATATTCCTTCTACAAATGGAACTAGTTTCCATACTTTGTTTCTCTCAAACTGATCCAACTCTTCTTGCATTCTTTGAGATCGGTCTTGGTCTCTTAATGCTTCTTCTATAGTTTTGGTTCGATGTTTGAGATAAAACATCAAAGAGAGTTAGCATTTTAGCTATTGCTCTCCTAGTCCTAACACCTTGATTGATTGGTCCAATCCGTCTTTTGCGGGATGATCCTTGATCCATCTCATCATGGGTTTAGGGCTAGTAGGTTGACATCTATGTGATCTGAATGTGAATCACTATGACTTGATACTTCTTGATGTCGTGACATTTTGCACCTCGGAAGGCGGTGAATGTCTTACACTTGCTCGGTGTGAGAGCTTTACGGGACATGCTGTCGGAGGTCATTTCAGTTAGCTCTCGATGAACATCTTGATTTCCATTACGGAATTCTCATAGGAAATTCTTCATCATGTCTGAGAATCATCTGGTTGTTACTAGGCATTTCATGCTTTTCTTCGTCAGATTCATCCTCTCTTTCCACAATGATGTTTTTCCTTTCTGAGAGTTTCTCTTCAGAATCCTTTATCATTAGTTCCTTGAACTTTTACGAGTTCATCGGCAAGGGTGTTTTCTTGCTTCCTTCATAGAATCTGACATGGTGATTCTTCAGTCTTCTTTGTTCTTTTGTTGTAAACTCTGTAAGCTTTGCTATTCATAGAATAACCAAGAAACACACCTTCATCTGCCTTTAGTTGAAATGTTCTTAGATACTCTTTTCCATTGTTAAGGACAAAACATCTACAACTAAACACTTTCAGATGTTTGATATTAGGGTCTACCAACCAAGAGTTCATATGGGGTCTTGTCATGGTGTTTGTTTATCAAGCATACATTACGAGTGTAGCATGTTGTGTTCTGACTTCAACCCAATAAACTTCACTTATTTGATGTCACTAGCATTGTCCTTCTTTGCTTCTTTAAGGGTTCTATTTTTCCTTTCGCAACACCATTTTGTTGTGGTGTTCTTCTGAGAGGAAAGTTGGTGTTGTATACCTTATTGGTACAAAACTCCTTTATGTCTTGGTTGACAAACTCGATTACCATGATGCATTACGATTGCGGATACCTTGTCATTTTCATGAATTCAAGCTTATTGACAAGTTTGGTATCTCCACCCTAGCATCGATTTATGCTTCATAAAGATAACCCAAGTGAATCTTGAGAAGTCATCTACACAACAAGACCATACTTCTTTCTGCATAACTAATTCAGATGATTCAAAAGATCCATGTGTAATAGTTGCGGTGGTCTTTCTAAAGTGTCGATTTTGGACTTGAAAGAGATCTTAGATTGTTTCCCCATCGGCAGTGAGCAGATACCATCCTTACGAAGATGTTTTGGGAAGGCCAACCACTAACTCTTTCTTGGCAAGTTTGTTCGAGTTTTGAAATTCAAGTGACTCATTCTTTTGTGCCATAACGGTGCTCTTCATGTGACTGATTGACTCACCATGAGACATTCTTGATTGGCGAGATGCCGATCGGCAACATAAAGCGCCTTTCCGAGCAACCAAAGGTATGCCTTTGACTCATTGTCGATAAGTTTGCAATACTTTGCTTTGAATTTCTGATAAATCCCTTATGCAAAAGCGGCTCATGGTAAATAGATTATATTTCAAACCCTTAACATATGTCGTTAGTGATAGTTAATGATCCTAATTTGGCGTTGCCAAATCGAGAGAGGATTTAATTCTCCTCAAACAAATCGATGTACGGTCCATTGTTGCAAGCTTTGTAATTGACGGTTGCTTTGTCTCCTGTCATGTGCTTTCCGCATCCACTATCAAATAGCCATTGAGCCTTAGTCCAAGAGGCGTTCTGCACAAAACATGAAACAGGAGTTAGGTTCTTGCTTCAGAGATAGAACCATTTAGACTAAACATTCTTCCAGTAGGAATCCACATTTTAGTGAATTTCTTGGGAGTTTGTTTTTGTCTAACTTGATCAGAAGGAGATGCAATGAAATTAGTAATTTTGATCTCAATTTTCCTTCTTGTGGTGTTTCTAGGTGTTCCTTTTGGTGCTTTTTGGACCCTGGGTTTCTGGGATTGCTTTTCAGCAAACTTAGCCTTTCTGGCCAGGTTCCTTCTAGCTCTGGCATTTAGTTTTTCAGTGGCTTGAGATTTCTTCCACTTCTGTTTATTGCTACGTGCAATATCAGACTTGCGCCATTGTTCTTGTCCTTCCTTATATTGTTGCAGAAGAACTTTTCCAATAGCACGATAGCCAATGCCATTTCGAACACCTTTGGCTTTCTGAATACGTTCTTCAGAAGCCTTACTAGTTTCTACACCGTCTTTATTTTCATAAAATGGTACAGTAGAGAATTTGCCTATTCCAGCAATTCTTCCTTTCCTAGTAATATAGCAATGTGGATGGTTACATGTCTGAGGGTTGTATTTCTTTTCAGAAACCTCATCCACAAGTTTCTTGTGAACTTGTTGTTCTTTCAAAGGTTGGGTTGCTACACCTTTTCCTTTGTCAACTACCCTAGCTTTCTGACCAATGCTAGTTGACTTTTTACAAAGGTCAACCTTTCATCACTCTTCTTCAGAGGAGATGAATTACTCGATTGTTCCTCGAGTCCAAGTCCACTTTTCTTAGAGGGATCTCTCAGATAGGATTGAACCTCAGTGAGAGTGTCACTAGACTTTGCATAAGATTGGAAGGATAACTCTTTCTTTCTGAGTTCTTCATTCTCAGAAAGCAGCTTCATCATTTTCTTAGTAAGTTCATCCAAGGCTAGTTTGTGAGAATTTTCATTCTCAGATATCTGAGATTTCAGAAGGGCTATTTCAGCGTTCTTGTTCTCAGATACTCTGGTTAGCTTAGAAACCTCTTTTTCAAGAGTTTCTTTGCTTTCCTCTAGAATTCTGGTTTTGGATTGTGCTTCCAGAAATTCTTTCTCATAACGATCCAATTCACTCTTGACCAACTCCAGATCCTCAATTCCATCATCACTCTCATAGTACAGAAATTGTGAATTGTTAGTTACCTCATCAGCCATAAGACACATTTCAATGTTGGAGATGTGGACCGACAATCTCGAACTCCACACATTTCTTTCTTCTTTAGGCCGAAGTCAATTACATCGTGGGTGATTCCACACAATTCTGGTGATGGTAGGTTTGAGTCATCTGAATCTCCATCTTCAGAATCTGTCTCAAAGTCTAGAGCATCAAGTTGAATTTGAATCTTCTTCCTTTCTTGATCAAGAAGGCCCTTTGATTTCTCTTGAAATTTCTTACATCCTTCTTGTCACTGTCTTGAGCTTGTTTAAGCAGGACAATCTCTCTTGAAGTGACCAGGCTTTTGACAATAGAAGCAAATATCATTTCCTATTTCTGCAGCTTCAGTACTAACACCTTTCTGAATGGGGGTGTTCAAAGAGTTGTTCACTTGTATGTTCTTGTACTGATGATAGTTTGGGCCTAGATGCTTTTTCAGCTTTTCTTTTGCTTTTCTTCTCTCAATCTCTTAACTCACAAATTTCTTCATGTGTCTTACTGCAAGAGCAATTTCTTCAGATGCTTCTTTGGTATCCTTCTTTTCAGAAGTGCCTTGAGAAACTAGAGCAACACTTAGCAATTTTTAAATTTGTTCTCTACGAGTTGTCTCATAGTCTCTGATGCAAGATGAGAGAAGAGTTCTACTGGAGTAATATTTGGCATCCCTTGATTGAAATAAAAGAACTTAGTGTGTTCCCAGTTGTGATTGAGATTTCTGACAATAGTCTTAATCTTTTCTGACTGGGAGTATCTATTGCTTTCACCAAGTGACCATATCACTCATAAGTGTAGTAAATCTGAAATCAAGTTCTTCTAGAGTTTGGTGGGACCTTGTTTGAAGTTTTGGAATTTCAATTTAAGAACTTGAACTTGTTTTCTTTAGTTTTCTCTGTTAAACCGCAGATTTCTTCAATCAATTGCGAATGACTTTCGCCGTTTAGCACCCAGTTTACCTTTGTATGTGCTCAGTGTCGATCGATGATTATATTACGAGCTTGACCATCCAATTGTCTCTTGGCATCTTGGATGTCGAGCTCTCTTAGCTTGTCTTCATATATAATGCTTCCACGAACATGACCACTATCACTAGCGACCATGTCCTCGCTTCCATCTTCCTTATGCGAGGCTTTTCTTCCATCGGACACCTCGATGCTTGTTTGAGTTATGCGATTTTGATAGGCCCTTCATTGATGACATAGATCATCTCATCACTAATGGCCTCCAGATGGAGCATCATGTTGTTCTTCCATTTCTCGTAGTTTTCTGGCTTTAGAACGGGAGCATCACTCAGAGACATACATGCACGCTTAACACACAAATTATATAGTCCTCAAAAAGGGACAAAGTTCCTTCACCTATCTGGGGATCTAGGTTGATCTTGAAGGCTTGTGAACCTCTGCTCGATACCACTTGTTGGTCGAGATAACGGCAAAGTAAAAAATGGGGGGGTGAATAGTCTTTTAAAACTTTTGTCGATAAACAGTTCTCGAAACAGGGGTTTCGATACTTAAATTCGAGGCGAAAGACTTTAAGATAGGTAAGTGCGAAACAATAAGTAAGTGTGTGTGTGCTTTTGAAATGTAAATCTGAAGGTAAATAACACAGCAAGTATAGTGGTATCTGGAGGTGGCGTAATCCTCCAACTAATCCACTTCGGTCTTTCTGAGACCTAGAATTCACTAGAACAGATAATTGAGTTCACCTTACAATAATCCTATTCTAAGATTCCTAAACAAATGGTTCCCAACCAAATGTTCCCCCTGAGTTATTCCCCAGCCCCTAGAGCTAAGTACTTCCTCTACTCAGATAACCTTGGAGTTATTCCCTGATTTCCCAAATCAAGTACTTCCTCTACTCCACGCCTTGATGGTGTTGGTCATAAGGTTTGTCAGAGAGGCTTCTCGTATAACTTTTCAGTTATGTTTTCAAAGAGCCTAATAGAACAAGACTACTTAATACACTTGTTCAGTGGATGACAGTCTGCTCTTTACTGACCCAAGTAATTGGTGTCCGTTATGGAGAATGAGCTTCAGAAAGGATATCTGATAGTTCAACTCTTTCACGAATAACAATCTCTTGTTAAGGTTCAGGACAACTTAGAACTATTAGTGATTCTTCAAGCAACAGAAAGCTTTCAGAAAGGGTAGTATAGTGCTTGAGAGAATACTTTGCTTGATGGTAAATTTGCAAGATATAGCGTTCTAAGGTATGTTCTTCAAGCATCTAAGTGTGTGATATATATAGATAAATTTGAGAGGCGTTTGAATTGTATCCGTTGTGCTCTCAATAAAATTATATCCGTTTATATCTTGAACTATGTACTCAGAAGTCACTATCTCATTTTTCAGAGAGGACTGCTTTTTGCAGCATTTCTGCCGATGCATTTAATGCATAGTACTGTTCATTGTCCTTTAGTCTCAACGGATACATGAGCCTTTCTGATGGCTTGCATGCTCCATACTCATGATGTCATATGTCCAGAATCATATTTCCAAAGTAAGTTAATGTACTTAAGAAAGGATTAAGGACATAGTCTTTCTGAGTTAGACTAAACCTTTGTGTCTTCATAAACCTTGTGCAATCTTCAGTCTTCTAATCTTCAGAAAAGCTCCATTGCTAGGATTGATCTTCATGGTCTTCTTGAAATACAAAATTACACTCAGAGACCTATAATCCTAATACAAGATTTACTAGACTAATCATACTCAGTGATTTCCTCTTTTACAATGTTCAAGTGAACCAAGAGCACTTAATCACCTTTCTGGCTAAGATAAGAACATGTGATGAGTGATCAAAATACTAACAGATATTCCTAACAAAGATTAACTTTTTTTCCTAACAATATATTATTCCGTCTATTATCTATAAACACTCTCCCACACTACTTTGTTTACTTTTTATTAATTCTGTGGCTGTTTAGTTAAGGATTAAAACTTGAATTTAATCCAGTTGCCTAATTTCTCATGTTGTTTGTCTAGCGACTTTAGTCAAGTCGTAACAGTATCCGTTTTCAATTAACTGAACAACTCAATTAAATTTTCTCTCTCTACCTACTTTTTGTCACTCGCTTTATTTTTTTATGTTTTTTTTTCATCTGAAAACTCATTAATTTATTTCGATTACCTTAGTTGTTTTTTATACGACAAATAAATTCAGTTCAATTCAATTTAGTTCTGACAAAGAGAACAGAGCATTAGTGTAAAAACCTTAAACCAATCAAATTATCTTAAGACCAATCAAATAATCTCAAAAATCTTACACAAATCACTTTACTCTTACACACTCTATATAACAATCCTATAGAGACCTATAAAATTTAATCTTTATCATAAACACAACTTTTCACAACTCAATTAAAATTAATTATTATTCATCTATTAAAACTCAATTAAAACTACCAAATCTTTAATTCTAACATCGTATTAATGAATACCACAACCGACAAATCACTTGACGGTTTTAGCCATTCACCAAAATTGATTATTGTGTTAAACTCCGTGCGAAACCATCAACAAGAAAGATTCACTAGTTCAACAAGATATATTGCACCAAAGTTCTGAATGCGATTAATGAACTCACATTACTGACTTAAAAAAAATTTACCCAGTTATTGTAATTTGTACATCAAAATTATGATTTAGGAGTGCCAAACCTACTGCTGGCAAACTATATATAGTGTACGTTCATAAAACCGGATGTATGTAGGAATAGTTATTATTGCGTAATGTTCTTGAAACTCGATCACCAACAATAATGATCAATCAACTCAAACCACAGCAAAACAATCGATGAATGTTATAGCAACAATCACTACAAATGTTATATCAACAATCAATAAAACAGAACTCAAAACAATAACTCCAACACAATCGAAACACGACGATTTACGTGGTTCGGCGAATGCCTACGTCCACGGGAGAAAACTAGAGATTCTTTTATTGACCAATGCAATGACAAAGATACAACCAATCCTAACAATGTCGATTGACAGATAATCGAGAAAACAGAGCTTAATCGCAAACTAGAAGAATAAGAAGATTTCTACTATGGAATAGCAATTCTCTAGTCTTGTCTTGTGTTGTGTAATGAACACCCCAAGGCTATATATATAAGATTTTCTACGCCTCCTACATCACCCTGAGTTAGTAAAACAAGATTCTATCCTTTCCCAACTCAAATAGGAAATACTCTTTATTCATTTCCCAGTTCAGATAGGAAACCTGATGTTTCTCTGTAACACTCCATATTTCTTCAGACATCTTCCTTCACTCTGAATTCAATCTATCTCCACAAATCTCCACCTTAGATTGAATTCCTCTCTAGCTTCTCCAAAACACTCCTAAGGTTGGAGTAGACCCTTCTGTACTTTCATCAACAATGAGCACAACTGAAACTTTGAAACAGGCAATGCTTTTGTCAAGCTATCAGCCATGTTCTCTGATGTGTGAATCTTCTCCACTTTAATGCTTCCTTCAGCTATCACATCTCTGATGTAGTACAGTCTCACATCAATGTGTTTTGTCCTCTCATGGTACACTCGGTGTTTAGCCAACTGCAAAGCACTTTGATTATCACAATAGATTGTGACATCTACGAATTATTCCTAGTTCCTCCAACAATCCTTCAACCACAATTCTTCCTTAATGGCTTCCATCCATAATAACTTCTCTTTACAAGTGACTGCTTCATGGTAGCTATTTGGTTCTGCATAATTAACCTCTTCTGCGACGCTCAGAGCATAAGAGACCATGTAGGACTTCCCTACTCTTCCAAAACCATACAAGTTAGGTGCTTGTCTGCCAGTTCTCCTTGTTACATGCAGGATTTGTTAGACATGATTGGATCAGCATTGCACCAACGATGCTGAAGATTCCCCAGTTTCATGTACAAAAGTGTCAAGTACATATGTATCATAAACATGCTCCACCTCAATCTTGGTGTTATCATCTTCACCTGTTGTACCAGTTGTAAGAGAAACCAATGGCTTTGTCCCTAATTCAGTATGAGGATTGAGAGGCATAATTCTCTCATTGAAAGTAACATCCCTACTCAGAATGCACTTCTTCTGATCAATACTCCAAAGCTTGTAGTCCTTTACCCCAGTTGGATATCCCAGAAACACACACTTCAATGCTCTTGCATCTAACTTGTCTTGTTTGGTGTGAACAAGACCCAAACACCTTCAAGTGATCATATCTGGGAGTATGTCCAGACCATACTTCCTCAGGTGTTTTGAAATTCAGTGCAGAAGTGGGACTTCTATTTATCAAATTGCAAGCTGTATTTGCAGCTTCTCCCCAAAATCCCTTTGAGAGTCCAGAACTGATAAACATGCATCTTATCCTCTCCAAGATTGTTCTATTGTATCTCTCTGCAACTCAATTTGTTGAGGGGTTCCTGGTATAGTCTTGTGCCTGATTATACCCCTTTTTCTGCAAAAATCATTGAACTCTCCTGATAGATATTCCAAATTATCGGTCTCCGAGATACCTTAGCTTCCTCCCAGTCTGATTCTCAATCTCAATCAGCCAATCTCTAAACTTAGAGAATGCTTCATTCTTAGATTTCAACACCATGAGCCATACCTTCCTTGAGTAATCATCAATGATAGACATATAATACTTCCCTCCATTCAATGTCTCAGACGTAGCAGGTCCCCATAAATCGGAGTGAACATAATCCAATGGTGCTTTAGTTGTGTGCTTTCCAGTTTCATAACTTGTCTTGTGAGCCTAACCAATAACACAATTCTCACAGAAACTCAGCTTAGACACTTTATCACCACCTAGAACATCTTCCTTTGACAACTCGTTCAGTCCCTTTTCACTGATACACTACAAGAAAGCCTGTTTCTAGCCACGGTAAGCTAGCGACGGATAGAATCCGTCGCTAGCTAGCGACGAATCGCTAGCTCTTTATCCGTCGCTAGTTCTAACGACGGATAAGCATTTCCGTCGTTATGTTTAACGACGGATAGGCTTATCCGTCTTTATTTAACGACGGATAGTCGTATCCGTCGTTAGAACTAGCGACGGATAATATATCCGTCGCTAGATTCGTTGACCAAAATGTGAAAAGAAATGAAAAAATGGAAAAAGAAATTTTTAAAAAAAAAATAATAGAAAACTGAAACTTTAGCGACGGATAGATTATCCGTTTCAGGTTTTTACGTTCGAATCCGGAGAAATGAGCGGCTGGAATTTGAGATTGACGACAGAATTGACCTCCTTGATTCACGAGCTTCGAATGGACACGAAGAATGGACAAAATGGTTGAGATTTGGACCGGAATGGCTTTGGCCGAAATGGGGAGAAGAAAGGAAGAAGAAGAAGAAAAAAAAATGGGGAGGGAAGCATTCTGCTTCCCGTAAAAACCTGAAACTCTAGTATGTTTTTAAGTATGTTGGGCTTTTAATTAATTTGATATTGGTGTATATTTAGTAAAATTATGAAGATTTAGTACCTCGTTTTGAAACCCTAACTTTTTGACATATTTGGAAAATTTAATTAATTTAGACTAATTTAAGCAATTGTATGTTTACTAACTAGTTAATTAACTTTGAGATGTGCAATTGTTTGAATTGTTAATTAGCATGTCGTAGTTTGATTGAAGTATGTTAAGTATGTTAATTAAGATTTGCAATTGTTTTATTTGATAAATTTATACATGTACTAGATCATAAATTATGAGAATTTAATTAATGAAGTGTGTTGATATAATTTGGTGATTACATTTGTAAAATGCATGTAATTTATAATTTATAAATTCGTATTAAAGGGTTGGAATGCTTTATTTGTAATGAGAATTTTGGTAAGAGACAAAAACTTTATTACATGCAAGAAATGGGGAAATGGGAATCGAGTTGAAAAAATACGATCTAATCAATTCAAACGTGTCAGGTTATATAATCATCCAATGAACACCGATCGTTCATGGATGTACCAAAGGATAGTTAATGGCAGAGTTTTACCTCGTTTTGTGGAAGGGGTTGATGCCTTCGTTACATTTGCAGATGATACGCACTAATTGTTTGAGTAGGGGGATGATGAAGTGCCCTTGCACCCAGTATAAATGTAGAAATAAGCAATTTTTACCTCCAGAAACGGTAGTGGAACACTTGAAACGTAAGGGGTTTGTAGCTGAGTATGACGTATGGACTTCTCATGGTGAGACATACAAGCCGTTCATGGATTATGAGAATTTGGGGAAGCGTAAAAGAAAACAGAAAACTGTGATGGGAAGTACTCAAAATACTTCTACATCTGATGCTAATAATGATCATGAACGGGTTGAGCAAATGGTATATGATATTGCGGGTTCAGAGTTCATGGACACCGTGGAGCGATGGCGGGGATGCGGAGCCTCCGAATCACGAGGATCAGTCTTCTTGACTTGATGGAATCCGAAAGAAGTTTGGTTTATCCGGTGTAAGCACACCGAATTGTCATTGTTGGCTCGGCTAATGAGTTGTAAGGCTAATGGCCAATCAATCGAGCTTCAATGAATGGGTACAAGTAATGTCGGAGCTTTGTCCAGAACCAAACCTATTTCCCACCAACTTTTACCAGGCGAAGAAAAAGATGTGAGGGATGGGGTTGCCCATGGAAACCATAGATTGTTGTGAGGGTATGTGCATGATTTATTGGGAGGAGGATAAAGATCTACTGAAGTGCAAGTTCTGTGGTAAGGACCGGTACAAGCGTTACAAGGAGGGCGCCTCAAAGAAACGTCAGAAGAAAAATCTCCCACATAAGAAAATGTGGTATTTCCCTCTAGCACCTCGTTTGAAGAGGTTGTACGCTTCAAGTGCTTGTGCTGATAAAATGCGGTGGCACAAGGAGAGAGTAATCCCGGTAGAGGGTAGAATGGAGCATCCATCAGACTCACCTGCATGGAAACACTTCGACGAGAGCTATCCGGAGTTTGCAGCGGAGCCTAGAAATGTACGATTGGGCCTTTGTACGGATGGTTTTAACCCCTTTGGAAGTGACCGAAGTACTCTTGTTGGCCAGTTATGCTGACACCGTACAACCTGCCCCCCGGTGAGTGCATGAAGGAACCGTTCATGTTCTTGACTGCTTTGGTGCCCGGTCCATATGATCCAGGACAGAAGGTGGATGTGTTCTTGCAGCCCCTAATCAAGGAACTGATCGAGTTGTGGGAAAAAGGTATCCCAAAGATATGTGTCAACGAAGAAGAACTTCAACTTGAGAGCAGCACTACTGTGGACCATGAGTGATTTTCCAGCTTACTCCATGCTATCTAGAAGGAAAACCGCGGGCTTTAATGCTTGTCCACATTGTTTGGACGACAGTAGTGCATTTAGACTGAAGGAGAGCGGAAAGGAATGTTGGTTTGATCATCTAGGTTTCTACCAAAAGATCATCCGTTCAGGAAGAACAAGACTCAATTCTTGAAGGGTCGAGTAGAAATGAAAGGGCCCCCGATAAAACTTACTGGTGCACAGATACTTGCAGAGATAGAAAGGCTGGGTCTTATGAAAGTAACTGAACTTTTGTCGTACCAAGAAGAGGTTGTCGATGAAACGGCGAAATCGTAGACGCAGTGATGAGTACGTACATTGACTTGCACGAAGACATATATGTAGACTTAACCATTGGTGACGAGGATCAGAGTATGTGTGTAGTGTAGAGTAGTATATGTATCTTAATTGTTATATGCTTACTTTTCCCATTACATGCCAATTCATGTCTTCATTTATACTAATACAATTTGTTTGTGTTTGTCATGTGCTTTTTGCAGATGCCCCGGCAAAGAAAGTGTAGTTACCAGATTCCCAGCTCTAGTGGGACCCAAGGTTCACCACTGACTGTTGAGAGTAGCCCTGGTGGATCGGGCAACTACTCTCATGTTAGTCAGACTCCCAGTGGATCGAGCATGGGGACGTCTGGTGGTGGTTATGGGCAGTGATTACACTTTCGGGTGTCCATATACCGAGATCGTCGATGGTGCTACGTGGGAGGGGAAGTTGGTGTTGTTCCCTAATGGCAGGAGGAAGTAAGTATTATATATACATTTGTAGAACATAACTTAAGATAAGTGTTGATATATATGTCACATGAATTGTCTAATAAATATATGTACTCTTCTATATGTCATTCATAACTGTACGTTGTGGCCTCAACAATCTTCAGATGACCTGCATGAGATATTCAAGCTTAGGAGGGAGTTGCCGGGCCAGGGAGGCGAAAAGTGGAGCACACTCAAGGTCGAGAAAGCACTTCTACTTTGATGAGCTTCGGGTAAGCTTAAATGTTACAATTTGTTGTGGTAAATGTTACAATGCTTTATTTGTAGAGAGAATCGATTAATGAACTAGTTTACTAATTTGTGTGGTATGTTAGCCACTTAATTGGGTGATATGTTAGTCACCATTGTGTTAGTAAATTCTAGGACAATTTGTGTGGTATGTTACCCACTTAATTGGGTGATATGCTAGTCACCATTGTGTTAGTAAATTCTAGGACAATTTGTGTGGTATGTTAGCCACTTACTTGGGTGATATGTTAGTCACCATTGTGTTAGTAAATTCTAGGACAATTTGTGTGGTATGTTAGCCACTTACTTGGGTGATATGTTAGTCACCATTGTGTTAGTAAATTCTAGGACAATTTGTGTGGTATGTTAGCCACTTGGGTGAAATGCACCATTGTTTATCTTGAAATTGTGACCTTGGGCATTAATTTTTACTTTGAATGGAATTGGAATGTAGAAAAAATACTACATTCCGACTGGCCTTATTCCCCAGATGTGGCCTGTTTTCGAGAGTTTGGGCTCTGACCTGTATAGGCATATGGTGGCTGACATGAAAAAATACCGAGACAAAGGAAAGCCGCCACAGTATAGGCATATTGGGGACGAAGAGTGGGCTATGTGGCATGAGTATTGGAGAATTAATCACGTCGAGGATCAGTCCTACAAGAACAGTGAGCCGTGGCCGAGCATGAGATGGTAAGGGCTCGCCAGCATCACTGGTCACGAGCCGTTGTCCTTGATCATGAGATGTCGGTAAGTATATATATGTGTGTTCTGATTACAACATGATTTGTACACATGTGTATTGCTTTCATTTATACCAATTTACCACTTGTTTGCATTCCTACCAACTTACTAACTACTTGTTGCAATTTATAATGTTCTTTAGCTGAACCTGAACCAACCCAAGACTTGCCTAGAGCAAATGAAGATGGGGAAGTTCAAGAACGGCGTTTGGGTGGACCAGAAGTCCGAGCTTATTGCGGTATGTGTATTTTCTAAGTGTTACAGTTATATATGCATGTGTATTATAAATTAAATATGAAATTGTAGCTCATTTCGTATACACTTGACTATTACAGAGTGAGGTGGAGCGGATCATTGCGGAGAGGCTACTCGAGGGTGAGGAGTTGTCCGTGGAAGAACAAGACCGGATCTTTCTACAGGTCAACCCACCCGACAACAAGAGTCGGGTTTATGGTCTTGGTAGTTATGGCGAGACACTGACGCAGAGTTTCTCCGTGTCCCAGCAGCAATCTCAGGGACATGGTGGTGTTTACACATAAAGGTGTCGGCAGATGGTGAATGAAGCGGTGACTTTCCTGATCGAGATTGGAAATCTCGGATGAGCGTGCTCGTATGAATCGAGGATGGAAGAGCTCGCTTGTATATGAGCTTTAATACCCCCCCTCGTCTTAGTGATGTTGTGATGTTTTGGATACTTTTTACTTTGTTGGATATTTGGATTTATATTCGGATATGTAGACTTTATTTTGGATAATTTGTTTTTTGGACGAATCGTTGTTGTTAATTAAGTTCCTTTTCAAGTTAATTATAAAATAATTTTTAAAAAAAAATTAAAAAAAAAACAGTAGTTTATATCCGTCGCTAAACTACGAATTAGGGTAGCCCTCCCTAATTCGTTGTTTAGACGAATTAGGGCGTTCTAGCCCTAATTCGATTAGAGACGGATAATTATCCGTCTCTAATGGCGACGGAGGGTCAACGACCTATCCGTCGCCAATTTCGTGGCTATTAGCGACGGATAAAAATCCGTCGCTAATTCGTCTTAGAGACGCCCGTCATTAAGACGGGCGTCTATCCGTCGCTAAGGCCTTAGCGACGGATCGGCAGTGCTTAGCGACGGATAATTCCGTCGCTAAACCACTGTTTTCTTGTAGTGATATGAGCTAACCTCTCATGCCACAGTTGTGTCTTATCCATTGTTGCAGTAACAGTTGCACTGACAGTTGTACAAACACTTGAAACAACAGATGCCACACCAGACACCACTCCTGCTTGCATGATATACAGACCATTAATGAGGTTTGTTTTGATAACTGGTGTATTCCCCTTCATGACTTGCATAACACCATTCTCAGACCCATACTTATATCCCATCTTATCAAGAGTTCCTAGAGATATCAAGTTCCTTTTCAAAGCAGGTATGTATCTAACATTGGTAAGAATCCTAATGACACCATCATGCATTTTCAGCCTTATGTTACCAGTTCCTTTGATACCATAAGCATAATCATCTCCCTACAATACATTACCCATGTTTCCATGCTTGAAATCCTCAAACCACTCTTTTATAGGACATATATGGAATGAACACCCTGAATCTAGAATCCAATTTAATCCACACTTAGACTCAGTGATAGAGAGTACCTCAGCATTGTCAAATGCATTAGAGGATCCTGCAAGATCTGCAGTATTGGCTCCACCTTGCTCAGGTGCCTTTCCTCTTCTCTCCTTCTTCTTTAACAAGTAACAATCCTTCATCAGGTGACCTGGTTTCTTGCAGTAGAAACATGCCCTCTTCTCTGTGTTACTATTCCCACCAAACTTGGACTCCTTCAGTTGTTGTTTTGGCCTGCCAGATGTCTTGCTTTTACCAGCTTGATGTTTGATCCATGCTTGCTTGACAAACAAGCTCTCAGTTGCAGGATCAGGTTGGTTGCCCACATTCTTTTGATCCATCTTATTCCTTAATGCCTTTTCAACATCTGCAGCTGTAAGGTCATCTGGTTTGGTCATAACAATAGCATCAATGAAGTGTTCATAGCTTTTAGGTAGAGAGCTCAACAATATCACTGCCTTGTCATTGTCTTCAACCTTTACTTCCAAAGATTCAATGTCCATGCACAGCTTGTTGAATTCATCCAGCTGATCAATGATTGATCTATCAGCTCTCATCTTGAATGAGAAGAGTTTTTGTTTCAGGTGCATCTTACTTGCAGAAGACTTCACATGATAAAGGGATTCCAATTTATCCCAAACATCCTTAGCAGTCTTCTCCTTAATCACCTCTACCAAGACTTTATCTCCCAAAGACAAAATCAGCGAGCTCCTTGCCTTTCCTATGATGTGCGTCTTCTCAGCCGCATCAAAATCCTTAGGAAATCCAACATCTCCAAGCAACGCGCTTAATCCTCTGAACCAAGAGAGCCTCCATCTTTGCCTTCCATAATGAGAAACCAATTTTATCTCAGAAGCTTCTCGATGTCAAATCTTGCCATTGCCATAATCGCTCCGAGTTGATTAATTGTTCCTTCTTCCCACAGACGGCGCAAATTGTTGCATATCGTTCTTGAAACTCGATGACCAACAATAATGATCAATCAACTCAAACCACAGCAAAACAATCGATGAATGTTATAGCAACAATCACTACGACTATTATATCAACAATCAATAAAACAAAACTCAAAGCAATAACTCCAACACGATCGAAACACGACGATTTATGTGGTTCATTAACGCCTACGCCCACGGAAGAAAATTAGAGATTCTTTATCGACCAATGCAATGACAAAGATACAACCAATACGTCGATTGATAGATAATCGAGAAAACATAGCTTAATCGCAAACTAGAAGAATAAGAAGATTTCCACTATGGAATAGCAATTCTCTTGTCTTGTCTTGTCTTATCTTGTGTAATGAACAACTCTTCCTTCACTCTGAATTCAATCTATCTCCACAGTTATTATTATCCTACTATTGTACTAAGCTGCATGACGTTGAAATGCTTATTACCTAATATATCATACCAATTAATTCTTACACTAATATACATTACATCTTGGATAACCACCCAGTTATTTACATAAAAGAAACAAATAAATTAATTAAAGAGCTCGTTATCTAATTAATTTATGATTAAATGAAAGTTAAAAAAAGTACACAAAAATCAAACAGAACAATAATATGGGACGAAGTAAGTATAAATTAAACTTCGTCTCGCATAGCATTTATCGAAGGGATTATAATTTATAGCTATAATGGTTATGGGTTTATTGAGATGTTATTGTGCGAAGTGCGAACCACCATAGTGGCAACGACCCGCAACCAGACAAGGAATGGAACAGCAGCATGAGGTTGACCATTTTCCCCAATCTGACTCACCTCTGACTCTCACCATTCCCAGCTATTTCTTGTCATCTTCCCACCTCACCTCACATACATACATGGAGTACATAAACTATGTATGTGCATCAAAGCATGGACATCATGTATTCATGTTAGCATGAGCATCATGTAAATACAAACTCATATTGTAAAATTTCATACATCTTCTGGAGGTAAAAACAATACACATGACAAATTAATAATATGAAATGTTACGATTACATTAAAATTATATATATTATCATTTAAACTTTACATTTTTCGTCATTTATTTTAAATGTATGAAATTCTTTAAAATAGTGGATTAAGGTATATCATGCCGCATTAATTCTTGTTCCACAGCCTCCTGGAACAATTTACTAGGTCAAATTCTCCAACACATAGTAAACAATTTAGTCGGGATGTCAATAGTATAACTCGATCTCTTAACCGGACATTATATATTTCACTACATTTTTACACTATCCACGATTCATTAACGATTACGAACATCCACTATTGCTAATAACGGTGTCAAACAAACGGTAATTTCGTGGCATCAAATCCAGTAGTAGTCTACCAACCTTTTAGATACAGGATATATAACCTCATAACTTTTGAAATGGATAAAGTTTTCCATAAAATAACAACAAACCTTTAAATTAAGAAGGTTTCTTCGTGCAATTTATTTATATTTATCCGTGCAGAGAATTCTCTAAATTTTTTAAAATTGGACCCACGATACAAAGTGCCTTGGTTGGTTGGTCGAGTCCACGTCATTGAGGCCTGGCGCTACGTAGGATTTTTCTAGTTCGGAAGCTCCTCCTTGCCTTGCGCACGTTCAAAGTTTTGATAAATTATTTTCTTGCTGCCTTTCATTTTTCTTTTGCGTTTTTATTTCAAGTTTTGCGTACTGATTAATATTAGTTCAAGTGGTAACTGATTAATATTTTGGGATACAAATTTAACAAACCTTTAACATATAAATATTCTCCATTTCGCAGAAAGTTACATTACGATATTGACGGCCAATCGTTTTCGAGTTTAATTAAATTACTCATAAACGATAATAGAAAATAATTTAATAAAATCATATAATAAAAATTTTATTACTAAATTTTCATTATATAATTTTAATAATTTATTTATTAATATCATTTAAGAAAGAATCACAAACGCTGGCATGCTTAACCGAATAAGAAACGTAATAATTTTTCCAAATAGTAAGTATATGTTTTATATTAGTGAATAGTGACTTAACATGTATTTTTAATTGTATATCAAACACAATTCATTGTGCGTATAACCTGCTTTTTAGTGACTTTAAGTTATATGCCAAACAATCTATTAGTATTGGATATTGGAACTTCGGGTTGGAGCTTAAAATAATCACTACATGTTGTATATACTCCAATTGTATATGGGTGGATTCGTCAAGTATATGTGTGAGAAAGAAAAGAGTGAGATGTGCAAAAGAGACTCCGCATATTTACAAACAAATTGAGGAGGCAGTTAGAGATATTGTCCATTCAAGAATAGGATTTATTCAGCATAAAAACGTTGAAATTGCTAAACTTAAGCAGTTGGCAACGACTATTTCATTGTTCAAATTTGTTGGAATGTCATAACCCATGCTAGCCGTTCTAGGACTCTTTCTGTAACAAAAGCACTTCTTAAGACTGTTTACTACTACTGGTCTAGAAGAACAATTTCATGAATAATGTACTATGAGGGATAATGTTTTAAAATTGGTGGCTTGTGGATACTGTGTGTGCCAATATAAAATTACACAACAATGAAGAAGAAGCAACACATAATCAAAATCGTTGAATTATGGTATTGTTATCAGTGCTAAACAGGTTTTGTGACATTATTAATTAGTTAAATTTGATCCAACGAGCAATCCAGTATATGTATGCTAAATCAAAGTTTTATCTAAGTTCAACATTTTAAAAGTGCCTTGGGATTGCGAACTTGGATATACAAACTACAAACCAGGATTGTAATGCCTGCGCAGATGTTTTAGCAAATCTAGGGCATGAGTGGATGGGCTACACCTTTAGGAGGAAATACCTACACCTCTTTCCCGTCTTAGAGAAGGATGTTGAGGACATGTTATTCTAATATTTTTACTAGTAAGTAGAGTAGATTTTATTTCAGGATGAGCAAAAAAAAATATAACATATCACATATCAATCTTACTATAAAGAAGATCAAGACATAATAAGGGAAGATAGAATCGAACATAAAGCATGCCTTGTAAGATCCAGGCGGCAAGCGCAATTCACTTTAACCCAAGATGAATGTGACACTATCTCAATATATTATCCCTACGGGTATATATGTTGAACCTGATATGATCTAATCAATAGTCGACTCTGAAACCAACCGCTTTGTCAAGAACACTTGGATCACAATCCTTGTATTCTAGATGAAAGTGGCATCATTATAAACCATTATTCATGATCATATAATGGTGTTGGTCCCTCGAAATTTGATTAAGCTCCCAAACAAATAGAGTTAATGATTTGTATCATTCTTCAATTCCAATTCTACTACTTTACCCTTGATTATAAAATGATAAGCCAAATAAGAATGCATAAAATCCAGATCCTAGTAATATATTATGGCATTTCAATGCTGTAGGATCGAGTCTAAACCAGGAACTACAATATGGTTTGGTGTTTTCTTAGGCAGGTGTTTTTATCCTTAAGAAAGGTCAAATGTCAGTAGTAATAATAATAGCCATCTTTGAATTAGATTGTCTAGAAAAGACTGCTACAAGGGCCACAAAATAGATTGTTGTTTGAATACAAGAAGCAACAACCTTCATTATTCTCAACAATTTCTATTTTTATATCAAATGACATAAGCATACAAGTTTGATTGTTTGAAATAGAAACATGGGACACACGAGTTCTTGCTGGTGAAGATTCTTCCACCCGTTTTTGACTTTCGCATACTTTATATGGATAAGCTCTAGACTGGTCTAATCTCGTGCTTAGGCCATCAGAATCACTCTACTATGTTTATGCGTATAAGTAAACATGCGTGAAGAAGAAGTGGTAGTTTAAGGAATGGGCTTATCTGCCTAAAACTAATGGCCCAAACGGATTTGAGGGTTTCTTGGACTCTCTGAACTTAACACTGAGGCCCATGCATGAAATCTATAGGGTAGAGCCCATGGGTTTTTCCTTGGGGAAAAGTCTAGCCGAAGGTCTCATTATATTCATGAATCACAAAAAAAGATGTAGTAAAAGTAAATCAAACAAAAGAAGGGCCAACTACAATGAAAAGATACTGCTTAGTTGTATTTATAACTTGAAGAAATACTGATTAGTTGTATTTATAAGCGAAGAAATATAGCGTTAGCTGTATTTATAACGTGAATAAATTGAAATATAGTAAAACCGTGTTTTTTAAATTAAAGTTTCTTAAGTTGTTAGGTTTATATAGCTTAGCAATAGTGTACTAGAGATGTACTCCCTCATATTCATATTATAAAATGTTTTAGAATTTTCACACAAATTAATACATCTCTCTCTTCATAAGTAGATTTGATAAAAGATTAAAAACAAAAATGTTAGTGTCTTGAATGAATAAATCCACCAATAGAATATGAGAATTATACTTATTTTTTGTAGAGTCCAACACAAAATAAATGAATAATAATAAAATAAATAGATTAGATGCATAGAAAATTGTGAAAATACAAAATCACATGGTAGAATCTTCCAAAACATCTTATATGAAACAAATAGTCAATAGGCCAAAACATCTTATAAAATGAATAGGAGGGAGTATATAATTGTATTAACATGTAGGAACAAAATAGGATTCCGACGTAGAGGATTGAGCCTCAGTCATTAAGACAAATTTACCCCGCTTTGGTGCCTGCTATTGCAATTAACAAAATGTCTCCCAAGATAAAACAACAGTGAACCTGTAATTGGCACTTGAAATCACATATTCTAGTGGATTACTCTACTGCAATATGGAAAGACATGTTTAAGAGAAGAAGCGAAGAAAGGAGGAGATAATTTTTGGATAAAATTGGTCTTTTTTGATAATTTATGGATAAAATTGATGTTTCGCTAGATCATCCCTATTTACAAAGTCTAGGAAAGGGCCTGCCTTTCCATTAGGAATAGGAAATGTCGGTTTTTTAAGTTTCTCGCGGTCAGCGGTCAGACCGAACTCCCTTGTTATAAAAACTCACGGACACAACATTAATTCTCCCAATTATAAAAACTCACAGACACAACAAAAATATCCAGTTTTAAAAACTCACAGACACCAGATAAATCTCACAAATGAAAAAAAAACCACAGACACCAGATAAATCTCACAGATGCAAAAACTCACAGACATAAGATAAATCTCACATATGCAAAAAACTAACAGACAGAAGATAAATCCACCAGTTTTAAAATCTCACATACACAAGATATATATCACAATCATAAAATAAATATCCCAGATACAAGATAAAATCTCGATCGTCTGAACTTGTGGCCAAATAAAGCTCGATTGGCCGCACTTCAAATACTCCTCTTCTCTCCCACTTTCACAACTCCATTTCTCACATACACCTCCAAAACCAGTAGCAGCTCGCTTGCTCCACTTCTCTTCACCATTTTCCCAATTCGAGAACCTAATCAAACAAGCTGCCAATTCCAATTCGCTATGCTAGGAAAGACGAAAACCTAAGCCAATGATCGGAATCGTTGACGACACTCTCAGCTCCTTCATTCGAGCTGGAATTTGACTCCAGCAGAAGTTTCGCGACGGCCGTACGGTGTCAAACGTGGTTGGACGACGTCGTTGCTAGACTATCCGACGAGTCTAAGATCGCCATTGCAACACGTGTAGAGAGATAAAGAATAACAAAAACGTAAGGAGATAAAGGGTAATGTAAACGGGCGGAACTGGCGAATCCTTCCTTCCGACGGCCGGTTGCAGGTCGCCGCTTCCATGGATTCGCCTGATGATACCAACGCGTTTAATTGAATCTGATTTAAGGGTTTTTATAGTGTGACCGAGATTTTTTCCGAGCAGCTGGAGAAACTGACCGCAAGCGGTGTAATGTAAAAAAATCGGTCTTTCTATATTCTAATGGAAAATCAGGTCCTATACTATACTTACTCATCCCTGTTTCTTAGAGCAAAGTGGACCTAGCAAGTATCTTTCCCATTATTGGATCCTCGAATCCTCTTATGGATCTGTGCTTTTGAGCCCATCTGAAGAGCCAAATGGCCCAGTCAAGATTCTTGGACTATCGTCCAAAGCAAGCGAAAATATTCATCCAAATCCAGTAATTACACTTTTCCGGATTCTTCACGAATCCAATTCCAGTGGAAGAAAACGACTGCGAAATCAATGGCGAATTTAATCCCCAAATCGCACATAATTCTTCGGCAACGAAAACCTCTGACATGGCAGCTTCGAAACAGTGATGCAAGTATACGGTGGGCAATCGGACGATTCAGCAGTTCAATTGTGGCTGTACCTCCTCTTCGCCCTCGTTTTCGGTTTCATTCTCTTTCCCTTCGCCATTCTTCTCTTCTTCCTCTTCTTCATCCTCTTCCTCTGCTCCGACTTCCTTTACTCTACCTCTGCTCTCCTATCTCCACCTCAATGATCAACTCTCCCTCTCCCGATTCCACTACTAAAACTGTAAGTTACATTTTTACTCATTTCAGTATTGGAGAATTGATATAAATGTCGATTTTAGATGATATGGAACTCTGCCTTGCGGGGACTATTGAAGAATTAATAATATAAATTAGTAATTACACACCTAACCTAATATACAAGTTCGAGGTATTAGATTAGATGAGATGAATTTATATCACATAGATTTAACGCCTGTGTCTCACATGTTATCTCTTACATTCTTGTGTTGTGTGTAATTTGTGATACATATACATTACAATTTACAACAGGTGAGAGTGGTGATAAAGGGCAGAGTACAGGGGGTGTTCTACAGGGACTGGACTGTAGCAAATGCGAATGAATTGGGCTTGAAAGGTTGGGTTCGGAACCGGAGAGACGGCTCCGTGGAAGCATTGTTTTCAGGTACCCCTCAGAAGGTTGACCACATGGAGCAGCGTTGCAGGAGAGGTCCGCCCCAGGCTATGGTCACTGGCCTTCAGGTCTTTCCATCCACTGATGATCCTGGGGCCTCATTTGAGCGTAAGCAGACCGCTTGATTGAAAATATTACTACTTTCTATTACATTTCATTATCCTTGCATGCATGGTATGAGGGTGATAGGTGTATGTGTACAGTCTGCAGAAACTATATCACTATATGTGGTGCTGCATTATGTACTAAGCATGGATGTGATCCTCTAATGGGATCCTTAATGAAATAATACTTGTTGTACATGTTTTTATGGATGTGTACTAAGCATTTCGTTTTATAGAATGTCTCAGGCGTCTTTTGTACTTTACCACATCATATGCCTGTATGCCATGGATACATATGTGCAGCTTAGCTCAGTTATAATTCACTGCGGATTGTAGACCGAACATATGATATTTACAACGTGCATCCAGTTTACACCGTGAGTTTCGTAGCATGGGATACTAGGTGTTCTAGCTGAAACTTGGCATTGCAAAAAAAAAAAAAAGAGACTCGAGATAAATGGGTTTTAACTATGTTGTTACATGTTGTCTTTTATTTTTGAAGTGTTCATATAACCGATAAGCCAGTAGCTATTGAAACAGTCATTTCTTGTAGCCATTGATTCTTGATGTTGGGAAATGCGTGGTAGTCATTTGTCAAAGCACTCAAGCTATAGCAAATAAAGTAGCATAGTTGTGCTTCATCGCTAAATATGCCTATGCTACATGTGTTTGGTTTAGAGGCGCCGGCTCTAAGAGCGTCGCTATCTTCGCTATAGCAACAAATTGTGTGAATAAGTCAGCTATAATATTTAAGTCCGGATATAGGATTTTGACGATTAACACTTGAATTGGGACCTCATATTTATTGCTATTATCACGTGTCTTTTTAGTTATATGCTACTAATAAATTTAAATTATAACAAAAGCTATAGTTTAAACATCTTTCTCCATTGCTATGCTGCATAGTAATGGTAATTGTGTAAATTCTCAGTGATTTATAACAGTCTTTATAGATGTGAGCCCACAGTACTGGACTACTGGTAAATCATACTCCCTTATCCCATAATATGGTGCCAATGCTATTCACAGGATTTGTATTTTCAAAAGATGATAAAATCTCGGAATATTTTGGTGAGTGTTATTCCATGAACACAATGAATAAAGGCATGACAATGTAAACTGATTGTTGTAAATAACTTGCTACCTTTTTAGTGGGAAACAGTTTCCCAGACCGCTCATAAAGCACAAGTGGTGCTGTGTTCAGGGGCGGTGGGAGTAACTATTATATTATCACGGCTATGAGCAGACGTGAAACACCTGCAAGAGTTTGGTGTCCTGGTTAGAGCAGATTTATCCCTTAAGGAGCATGTCTAGGTTACTCTTTCCTTGGTACATTCATCTTAAATAAACTTAAAAAATGACTTGTGAGGTACAAAAATTATTATAAAACATTCAAGTTAGAGTAGCCACATGTGCAAGAGATGAACGCTGAGGAACGGATATGATTGAAGCTCCACTAAGCTGTTCTGATCGCTGGAGCAACTCTGAAACAAATCTCTATTTGATTGAAGAACCTTGTGAAAATTTAGGCAATGTATTGTATAATTCTGTCTTCATAAATCTGTTCCTTGGCTTTATACATTTGGATAGAAAATTCCCTGTTGTTTGGAAAAAGAATAATCATATACTATGCTTGATAGCATAGGAGGGGGCTTTGGTTAAAAATCACCCATTCTAGAATTCTTCGTGCTTCTGGATTTATATATCTCAGAAGACATATCATTGATTGGGTTGGGGTTGAGGAATCATCTATTATTGATATTGTAAAATTCTTTATGATTTAGAATTTACATTTTCTCAAAACACATCGTTCATTTGAGATTGCACAAGTGGTGATTATGTTCAAGGGCAAGAAGTGTCAGGTTCATGCCAAACTTTTTACCAGCGGCCAAGGTTGCTGGACATAGACCTAAAGTTTTGAAAGCTCACATGATTTTGTTGAGACTGTAGAACATAAGTATCTCGAAGGTTCAGTTCTGCCGTGGTGTAGTACTGCTGTGTACCTGTGTTTTGCAGAATTTGAGAGGACTGGAGCACTTAATAAACAGTTTTGGTTCTTCACTAATTGCACATGCCGCACATTGCTAATGGTGTATCATTGTCCTTTAACAATAGCTTTGTTCATTCATTTCTTGCATTTGGAAACAGTATTTATGGTCTTGCCTCTGTCCTCAATGATTGTGGATAGGTTGAAAGTGATGTATCAAAACCTCCATGTTACCATTCACATGATTGAACTCACATCACATGTATCTTTCGTAACCAAATAACTGCCCCTTTGGTATTGCTTAATGCTTATAAACATCATTCAGTTTTTTTTATGCTGTTCGTAAATTAGACCAACTTCAGTTTTGTATTGGTGTTTCCATTATGAGAATGAAGGGAGGCATCTTGATCCTGAAGGTTGTTTGGAGGACCCTCCAAAAAATCTTCATCTCATCATCTGAGTACAATGTCAGTACTTCTTTTGACTCTGATTTTGACAATGAGAGTCAATTGCATGATGCTTTGCCAGAGGATGTGAAGGAGGGGCATTTCGCTGTCCATACAATTGATCACGGTGAATTGAGTAAGTCAGTAGTTGAACTTAGTTATCTAACTAACCCTGGTTTTCTGAAACTGTTAGAGCAAGCAGAGGAAGAATACGGTTTTGGGCAAATCGGTATCCTTTCTATTCCATGTGGATATAGTGACCTCCAAACTGTGCTTGGGAGGCAGAATGGAATGATTTCATGAGTTCTGGATTTGGTTGTTTGTACACGTACGTGTTGTCAACTTATGAAGTGAATTTGAATTCCTCTTTTAATTATCTGTGATGAACCTCACGTTGTGACGTTAAAGATAATGTATGCACCTATGTAATATTGGTTTTCGCCCTTTACGGGTTATGACTTTGATGCACATATACAATGGAGTTGGTGTGGAAAATCTAAGTTGCCTTTTGCTGTCCGTCTTTTTTGGTCTCGTAGGTGGAAAAACTGATAGCAATGAACTCTGTTTATTGTGATTTGTGACGTTAACCTGCATTTGGTGTGGTTATGCATTCTGTCACTTAATAACAGCATACTTAAGTTTCATCCTAATTGCAATGTCTTAGATTTCTCCTAGTTACCTCAACTAGATGTAAGGCTAATTACAACCAGTTAATAGAAAATTAAAATCTGTCTTGAGAATCTATACCTAATTACAACTTTTAATGTTAAGGGACAGTCTCTTAGAAAATGGGGGCATGTTCCCTAGTATAGTACATATCATATATGGCCCGTCAAATGAATGCGCACCGCGTCGGTGTTTTCATCACTCTAGGCTTACCTTGTTTCACTTTCACCCCTCTCTTACAACCAAGTTGCTCTCAAGTACCGAATCACGACTTACGTACATAAACCGTACCAATATGAAGGTGTATGAATACACCGGGGTAATAATATTGGTATTCTTACACTATTCATAATGAGTTCCACTGCTACAGTGAGCGGGGAATACTAATAATACCACCCATAACATCGATAATACCGGAACGAGACACCAGTATCACTACCACATTTATGATTTTCAGGTAAATTAAAATTTTCTTATAAGTTTGGAATTTAGTTGCTTTTGGAAAAATTATTAAAACCTGTCGTGATATGACTATACGACGTATTTATATCAAATTGTGTGGTTGAGTAGAGCACAATTTGGATAAATGAAAGAATGCGAACTCATTTATGAATGAAGCAAGGCAATACCTAGTTCGTTCCGCGTTTATACAGTAAATTACAGCAGACAAAGAAACACAGTGGAAAATGGACATTAAATTCACAAATTGTCCCTAATATGAACGACTTCAACCGTACTGTCAAGGACCATTATGTGTACGTATTATCTTGGAAGTTTCCATCTTATCCTCCTGTCATATTCCATCACACTATATAAATCCAAACCATCAACCAGAATCTCAATTCAGTAGCTCTAATGGCAATCTCCACTCAGAGTAACATGGTTACCAGCTTGCTCAAGTCATTTATCAGAAAATTAAAGCAGAATCGTCTTTGTAAGCAGGTGCAACACTCAAGAATATGCCCTGATGGTGAGGCGGAAGAGAAGCAAGCGGTTGAGAATGAGGTGAAGGAAGGGCAGTTTGCGATTGTAGCAGCCAAGAGTGCCAATGAGGAGCACAAGGCGGAGAGGTTTGTGGTCGAACTGCGTATTCTGAAGCATCCTGGATTCTTGAAGTTACTGGAACTGGCGGAACAAGAGTACGGGTTTCAGCAGAAAGGCGTGCTGGCTGTACCATGTCAGCCTGACGAGTTACGGAGGATTCTCAAAGACATGGAAGTGCATTCATGTTCTAGTTCAGCTCAGTAACAGACCCAAAGATTGTAGTATATCATGCATATCTGACAATTTGTTTATTAATTTTTTCTAAGCAGATATTGATTGGTAGTTTAATTATCTGTTCAATATTACAAAACATGTGTAACAAAGATACAAATTTGCTCTATGTGCGGTTTACCTGGTTTGTCATGCGCGCTCAAATTAATAGTAGCAGCTACAGGTTAATTACCTGCAGGTCATTTGAAAAAAGAAGGAAAATGCAGTTTGTAAATGATTTTATCTTAATTCAGTTATATGCGTACAAATTATCAATATACATGTACTACTTACTGTGTTTTTATAAAGATAGATTAAATTTCTATGATATTAATTAAGTATGTTTTTAATACGTGTGAAAATACCAAACGAGCTTATCTATAATTTTGAGACGGAGGGAGTATGTTCTAAAGCTAGTATCTCAGATGACGTACTGGGATGGAGTGCCTACATTGCACAGCAATTGACAAGACTTGAGCACATTTGGCTCCCTAATTGTTGCAGACGGTGCAAGTAACGTTCTAATAGTCGTCTTCCAGTAAAACGTGTCATTCAACTATTGTTTTTTGTGTATATGTGTGCATGCATCTCATCCAACTGGAAGCAAAATTTCTGGCTTGCCAAACATTGACTGTTTTAGATTGGGATCGGAGAAGGAAACTGAGAGTGATATACACACATAAAATGTACTCATTTGTATCTTTCAGGACCAAACATTGCTGTTCTTGCTGTACCATATCCGATACAGTGATCTCCAAACTGTTCTTGGTGAAGAAGAATGATACACGGTTAATTTTTATAAAAGTTAAATCTATGAGGTATAATCCTTTTCTCATCCTAATGTTTGTCATTGTTGTATGGAAAGTATTCTGTGATAAGAGATTTTTAATCTCAATCTTATGTTGTTATAGACCTTTTACTCCAGTTGATTTCCTTGAAGTTACGGTGGGTAAATCTTCTTCTTCTTGGTCCTGCTGCTGCAATTTTTTTCTGTGTCATGGTCTGGTAAATCAGATGCTGATGTCTATTCAGGTTAAGATCTTCCTTCATTTCTTCTGGTACGAGTTCGAGTAAAGATGTACTTGCTTCATTTGGTGATGCACACAAAATGGTATCATGTGTAGCCTGTCACTTGATCCAGTTGTGATTTGTGAGAATTTGCGAACAAGGTACCAAAAATTTGAGACGGAGGTTAAGCATTTGTTGGGCGTCGTAGAGGTTGGACAAACGCGCAATGCTACTGCCAAAGTTAATGTAGCGAGAACACACAATCAAAGTACCAAAATTCCAACTTAATCTATCAAAGTGACTCTGATCCATGTTAACAGGTTTACTTAATCATAGGCCAGAACATCTGTTCTTGAATGACAGTCATTGTAACTGGTAAATTTCACTAGGATGATTCTATCTGTGGGTACATAATTTTTCACATTATAAGTTGCACAGTCGAGATTTCATTTTCCCCATTTTCGTACTTAATCAAACATTTACCCCTACTAAGAGATTTGGTCATGTCAAGTAATTCGCCCTAGCTGCCTATGTTAATTCCATTAATTAATTCTACTAGAAGATACAGGATGAATGGTGATTAGCTTAACTAATTTAAATGGCTGCAGAGTGTTCCTGATCATCATCACCAGTAGTTTCTTCCTGGATAATCTTCCCATACATGACTACACTTCTTGCATTCAATTTCTGAACCGGCCTCGCGTTGCTCTTCGAATCCTGTAATGTATACTAACATCAGCAAAATTCTGCCAAACAATATATCAACTCAGAGAAATCAATAGTGTTTAATGTGAACCAACATCAATGGAAGTTCCCGCGTTTCTACAATGACAGCAGACCGAGAAACACAGTGGAGGATGAACAATAAATGCTTGCAAACACATTCAAAAAAATGGCCCCATATGCCTACCAACTTGGAAGCTTCGTCCTTCCAAGTACTTTTAACTTACACGCATTACTATATAAACAAAGAATTCTTTCTCTCTACATATCACTAAAGAAAATTAATTCATTTAAGCATTTCCAGTTCATTTTGCAAACTTTATATCATGAGACTACAGAAACATCTTCCATGGGTGCATTCGAAATGCCTAGATGAAGCCAAACAAATGAAGGCAGGACAAGCAGTTGCAGATGACGTGAAGGAAGGGCAGTTTGCTGTTCTAGCAGCCAAGAACAAGGAGCAGAAGCCGATAAGATTTGTAGTGGAACTGTGTATTCTGAAGCATCCTAAATTCTTGAAGTTGCTGGAATTGGCAGAACAAGAGTACGGGTTTCAGCAGAAAGGTGCACTTGCCATACCGTGTCAGCCTGATGAGTTACGTAGAATCCTGCAAGACCTGGACCATGACGAGTATTAGTTTTTATGTCGTAAATTAACAGGAACACATACATGCACTTTACAACTTGTGAATTTTCCATAAAATCATAATGTACAGCAAGTATCTCTGGAGGCAAACAGGATGCGACATGATTGACTCTTTCTTTTTTCATCATCTTTGTTTCAGTCCTCTTTTCTAATTTCCAAACCAAACATTGTTGGTTCCATCATAGACTTAGGCTTGTATAATTCCATACATCTTGATCTTACAAATAACTTCATTGATTGATTCCTTGTACTTTCTGTTGATGTTTCTGTTTCCCAGGGCTAGTCTTGATCTAATTCAAACCGGGCCAATACACTATTCCATAGAACTAACATAACATATTGTTCAAGATTTCCAAAAGGAAAGAGAAGAGATGGTTGGGTGAATAAACATGAACATAAACACCTACCGCACACTCAATAAAATCAAAGTGAAGTTCAAGATCAGAAACTTCTAATTAGCGATCGAATTAATCAAGTGCCTACATCAAATTCAGTATCACCTACTAAATCATAGCTACATACTACTCATACATCCTGATCTAATAAGTAGAGACCATAAGTCCATGACAAGTGATGAACTTGGCAGCAACCATCCCTGTAAAAAATCTGAACCGCCCCAATGAGCCCCTTTTCACAATATTCCTTGCATTCTGAGCTCTTCTTTCATTCTTCAAGGATAGCTCCAATACCTATTCAGCTTTCCTTCTGTGTCTCTTTTTCTATTTTTTTTACTGCTGCATAATAACAAGAACCAATTTAGATACCTAAACATATGAATTTTGACAAAATTAATCAAATCCCAGAACTACATGAGCCACCAATTTGTTTTCAATGCCATAGAAAAAAAAAAAAAGACAAACTTGATGTTGCATGTGAATTGAGATACAGAACAGCAAAAGAGTCGTTCTTGAAGAGTATTTTCTTAACATAACATCCTGTCTCAACACACATTGAACAGCCTTGTATAAATACATGCTTAAAACATATTAAAATTATATACCATATCTGTGGAAGTATAATTAGAAACTGAAACTTGTTTTAATAATTTACAACTGTGTGTTTAGGAGCATCACATAACCAGCTAACTAATCATGACTAACGATTGAATTCAATTTCCTACACCCTTTTTCACATAACCAAACCACCATCAAAGTTGAGGGGTTTAGGAGCACCTGTGATTTTTCAAAGCATTTGAATGTTTATGAATCACCAACATACAAATTAAACTATGATCTTTGAACTACATGTAGAGAGAGGCAAAAGGGACGTACATACTATACATACCTTAAGGATGTCAAGCGAAGAATGCGAGGGAGTCAAAGACAAGAATGGTGGATATGACTGTGTTTCGAATCTGAATGCAGTATTAGCAATGGTTCTTCTGGCTTCAACCTGCGGGTTTTCATCAGCAGCCGCCATTGTCAGTCGACCAAATGGACTTCATTCAAAACCCTAGGCAGAGTAAAAACCTGCTCGCCTTTGATGTTGAATCTAGCTCACATCTCTTTCCAATTTTCACTTGCAGTGACATAAATGCTGAGATGAAGATTTCGTTTAAATTGGAAAAATCCGGAAGAGGATTTTACCTTAAGTAAGGCGACGACTTGTAAATGGTTTAGAACAACACGAGAAGATGCTCACGCTCCTTTCTCCACTCGAGATATACCCTTATATATTATGGGTAATTCATACTAATTACCAGGCACCATCTAACACAGTGTTGTTGGTAAAAGGACTACAATCATAATCAGTCCCATCCAAACATCTTCAACCTCACTAATGGCAGAGGTGCATTAGGCTAAAATCTGCAAGCTAATCATGTACTATAAAGTTAAAATTTTAACTCTTCATCAAGTTCCAATTCGTCCTCACCATCCACATCCACGTCTTCATCAAAAGGACTACCATCATAATCATTCCCATCCAGATCATCTTCAGCATCACTACCTTCAGAAATAGCATTTAGATTCTTGTGTGAGTTCCAGTCAGGAGGGAACATCTTTTGGAGGGCTTCAGTAATGCGCCCGCCAGTCCTTTCAATCTTGACTAGGCTTTTTGACCAGTAAACTGCAGTTCCCATGTCAACAATCAAACCGCATTTTGACATCTCTTCACATAAGCACAAGATTCCATCGTAAATGTAATCTTCAGCAACGGTAGCCCTTGACAACAGAGATGTCATGAGGCAATGGTATACGGCTTTGTCTGGCTTCAGGCCTGCCTGCTTCATCTTTTCAAAGCATTTTAATGCTTTCTCAGGGAGAGATGCCCGCGACCACCCATGTATTAGAGCTGTATAAGTCTTGATATTAGCCTTCACTCCTACTGCTTCCATTTCTTCAACTGTTTTCACTGCTCTCAGCATGTCTCCAGCCTTGCAACAAGCATTCACGAAAGATGTGTACGTATGGATATCTGGCCTTACCCCTTCTTGTCTCATTTGCTGCATTAAATCTGCTGCCTCCCAAACATCACCTCTGCGAGCCCATCCATCAATCAATATATTGTAGACATAGGTGTTCCTCGGAATATTTTGAGCTTTCATCTCTTTTGTTACTCCTAAAGCACTTTGCATCCTGCCCGATTTACAGCAGGCTTTGAGTAAGGCCTGGTAGCTATAAACATCAAGCTGAAGCCCCTCGGATTTAAGCTTGGAGAAGTACTCAAAAGCTTTTCCAGTGTCACCCTGTGATGCATAGCCATTCATGATGGTTGTATAAGTATGCTTATTCGGACTTATGCCAGAAAGCATCATCTCGTCCAACACATTGACAACTTTCTCCATCTGATGCTTCTTGACAAGACCAAGAATAAGTGCATTATACGCGTGCACAGTAGGAATGCACCCACTTCTCCTCATCATATCAAAAACATCTAAAGCTTTTCCTACTCTTCCGGCTCTACCATAAGACTGGATTATGGGGGTAAATGTCTTTGAATTAGGTCGATGCCTCTCCTTCTTCATCTTTTCTACAATACCAATGGCACGATCCACATTACCCATACCACAGAATGCACTTATTATGTTATTGTAAAGAACAACATCTGGCTTTAAACCATCTCTGATCACATCTTCATAAACTGAAAAAGCATTAGCCCAATCCCCTAATTCCGTAAATCCATTTATCAGCATGGAGTATGTTTTCATATTGTGCTTAATGCCTTCCAGTTTCATCTTTTGACTCACTTCCAAAGCTTTATTCACTTTCTTCATCTTAATATACAAATTTATAAGACATCCATAAGTGATTACCATAGGAGTGAACCCGCACTCCTTAAGTCTATCAAACACCAGCATACATTTAGCTTCGTCTAGCAACGTGGTATATCCATCCATCATCATGTGATATATGTCTAGATGAGCATCTATACCCTGCTCTTCCATCTCTCTCACCAATTCTTCAGCACGACTCATGTTACAATTTTGACAGTTAGCATAAATTATATTACCATATATATTTGCATTCAACTCGGGGAGTGTTTCTTTTGCCTCCTTAAACCAATGCTCTGCAGATTGAACATCCCCAATTTTCCCATATCCTCCAACTATTATACTATAAGTCACAACACTCATTTCAATCCCATCATTCTTCATTTTCCTCACACACATAACTGCCTCTTCCATATCTTTTACTACCACATAAGCATGAATGAGGTTAGTATACACATGTAGAGACGGCTCAATCCCACGCCCCCTCATGCCCTCAAACGCTTCACGTGCACGATTCACATCTCCTCGCCTCCCATAGTAGTTCACCAACAACGCAAACTCTTTCCTAGAAGGCTTCTTAATCCTCTCAAATGCACGCACAACCGCTTGCCAATCCTGAGGCCGACTCTCCAAAACATTCTTAAACTCTATCCTAGACTCTTCCCTATCCTCATGCCACTTAGACCGGAACTCTTCTTCATCATCACCCTCCACCCACCGTGCCCTTTCCGCAGCTTTTCCCTTAATCCTCCTCCCATTATCCAGCTGCACAGTCAACTTCTTCCCATGAAACTCAACCCCATCAAACTCCACAGCCTTCAACGCAGCCTTCTCGGCCGTATCCCCTTCGAATAGCACAAACCCAAACCCCTTGTTCCTCTCAAGATCATCATGACCCTTTACAATAATGACATTCTTTATGGGACCAAATTGTCTAAAAAACTCAATTACCTCAATTTTCTTAATCCAAAGTGGTAAATTTCCCAGAAAGATCTTACCTTTTTCCCCCACGAATCCAACTTCATCATCTCCCTGTGATTTTTCAACAAAGTAAGCTTCTTTTTCTTCTTCTTGTTCTTGTTCAACAACAACATCAGCAGTAACTTCTTCTGCTTGTTCTTGAAATGTGGGCAAAGGAGGGGGAGAGATTTTGCTGGATAACCAGAGCTTGTTACTGAGAGTATCAGTACGATTATTCTTAGGTGTAGTAGCATCACGGATAGGATTAATTTTAGTGTCAGAGCTAAAAAGGTTTCTGAGTGGGTTTTCTGGAAATGGCCTACTACGATTGGAGGAAGAGGAAGACGGTGGTTTTTTAGTCTTTTTGGTGATGGGGCGGCGGATGTGGGAAGGCTCCTGTGACGATTTAGAGGCAAGAACGACGGGTGAACGGAGTTTTCCGGCGGCTAAGGGTGGCGGTAAGGTGTGACAGTAGTGTATGGTAACAGAAGAAATATCCATTCTTGCTCCTATGTTATCCATTGCCTTTGTAATTTTTTTATCATATGCTGGTTAGCACTGCAATTTCGTAAAACGTGAGGGCCGATCACAAATTATCACTTTTTACTCGGTAATTATCACTCCCACATTTTTGGTACCATAAATGATGAAAAATTATAATTTTGATACACCACCAAAATTTCCGACTAGTTAAATTCGTCCCCAAATGAAACGAATTAGCAAATTCTGCATGATTCATCATAAATTTCAACATTTAATTTGATTAGTAGTTAAACACAATCAATGGAATTGGATTTTACGTCAAAAGTTTAAAAGCTCCCCTTTTCATGTTATGGTTTTATTTTTTTATACGTATTATTAATACTAATTCGCCATTATTCTCAAAAAAAAAAAAATACTAATTCGCCATTTCATTCAAACTCGGTGAATTTGACATAATTCAAGTTTACCGAACGAAAAACTTCATCTGAATACTAAAATTAGGATTTTTTTTAACTCGTAATTGTAAAGTGTGAGTTGAAATCTTGCATTATCAAATGGAATGAGTGGTAAACCCTATGCTATACACCTGCGTAAGGAGCTCTTGAGGAAAATCGCTATTAAGGCTCTGTTATTTTCATCTGAAAACTCATTAATTTCAGCCTCATTTCCGCTGCTATTATTTTATAATACAATTCACTTTTGCTCGCATTGAGAGAAGAGCCTTCAGATGCAAACTCATTCAGGCCTACCATTTTAGTTATATTTTATACTATAATTCAGTTCAGTAACATAGCCTAACTAGCCTGCCTAATCCATATCTTTGATTAAAAAAGGGCAAGAAGAAAAGGTTAGTATTTTTTCTTTGATTTTTCACCGTTAAGTTTTTACATTTTTCAGATTTACCCTTCCAAGTTCATTTCCTATATATTACCAGTTGTCATCTGGTTCTCTTCTTCTTCTTCTCTTCTTCTCTGTCAATATCTTTCATTTGGATCGCATTCCCGTTTTGTGTCCCAAATCTACAACACTTTTACGAATTTCTCCATCACTTGTGCTGCTGAATCCCGCGAATATCATCTTCGAAATTCCTAAACCCTAGAGCAGTAATTTTTCCTCTCTCTAGGGTTTAATCTGATTCCAGCTCAGTTCTCACTCTCTCTACGAATTCGTCCAATTTCAGAAACCCTTAGCTTGTAAGTGTTCATAATTCTTTGAAGAATTCACTTTGCTTAAATGTAAATTGATTAGATTATTAACTCGTTTTGCTTGCTTTGGTATTGTTTCAGCTGGAATCTAGTGTTTTGCGATAGAACGAGCATGATTTTGGGGAATTGATTGTTTGTAATTGGGACTGCTACTGTTTGAATCTATGAGCCTTGTTCTTTTAGGGTTTCTTGGAGTTAAGAATACCTTCAGTTGTTTAGGAATTTGAATATGAGCGATGGCGGTGTAGTAGAGGGCACTGTAGAACAGCAGCTGAGATCGAATCTCGGAAGTGGAGCCAACCGATTTGGCCGGTCCATAGCTAGAATTGCGGTGGCACAAATTTGTCAGGAGATTGGGTTGGAGGGTTTGAGCGAGTCTGCTCTGGATTCATTATCTGATGTTGCTATTAGGTATGTATTTGACTTGGGTAAAACCTCTAGATTCTATGCAAATGTAGCTGGTAGGACTGATTGCAATGTGTTTGATATTATTCGAGGGATGGAGGATTTGGGATTTGCCTCTGAGGCTCATAGTGACTGTGTAGTGAGTTCTGGTGTTGTAAAAGAGATTAAAGAGTACGTAGATTCGGCTGAGGAGATACCATTTGCTCAGCCCGTGCCCCATTTTCCTGTGCTTCGGCAAAAGAAAATGATACCTAGTTTCTTGCAAATGGATGAAGTGCCTAGCTTTAAGCACATACCGGCATGGTTGCCTGCATTTCCGGATCATCATACATATGTGCATACACCTGTGTGGAATGAGAGGTTATCTGATGCTCAGAAGATAAGGTTGAACTAGCGAGGCAGCGAGAAAGGCAGAAAGTTCCTTGTTAAGTTTGCAACAGCGACTGGTGCGTACTGGGTCATCAATATCCTCCTCATCAGCTGAACCTTATGATGGTCAAAATGGATTTGAAGTCCACGAAACAGAAAATGCATTTCTTGCCAAGCCTTTAGTAGCTGAAGAGAGAGATGTTTCACAGGTTAACCAGCCAATAAAACTTTCTAACGGGGCAGATACTGAAAAGCGAGTCCCTTTGCTGGAGGCATTTGCGCCTGCTATTCAGGCATTGAAGGATGGGCATCATTCTGGAAGTGACGGTGTGAACAAATTTCCACAAAAGGGGACTTCTGATTTGCTGGAATTCAAGAGTTGTAAAAAGGGTTTTGGCGAATCATTGGATTTGAGGTTACGGAAAAAGTTCTCTCGGAAAACATCGTCCTTGTTTGGGCGTGAAGATGAAAAAGATGACAAGAAAAAGAGAGTGGAGGCTATTCTCTGGCAACCAATGGAAACCCAACAGGAGCTTCCTCACATGTAAACTAGTAGTTCCTTGAATGCATGGCATAACGTAAGAGAATTGTCATGTAAATGTTCAGGAATCTAACAATTGATTAGGTTAGTCAAACTCAAAAACATACTGTAGTTGTGCATGTGACTGTGATGATATCCCGTTTGGGAACGGGATGCAGTTTAGAACATTTTTTGAGGTATATTAGTTCTTGTTACAAATTTCTTCTGGCAGTCCAGATTATGATTTTTATTGATGGTTTTGTATCCTTCCCGTCTTTCTGGGTGTATTTGTTTGTGTGGAGAGGAAATCCAGTCTACTCACATATTGAGAAGTTTCTTTTGATTATATTTGCCTTTTTGTCTTTGATTGAGCTCAATGTTGCTTGATGATATACGGATAATTTCTTGAAGATTTTGGCTTCTAACTAGCAGTACCGGAAAAACTAGAACTGAACTGCACCACAAGCATCCAGACTCCAAAGTCCGAATAAGAAGATGGGATTTTTGAGGTAACGATTTAGCTAACATCTGTAGTTGGGAATGAAATATAGGAGTAGCTGATTCCCTTTATAGCAAGAGTTTTGTCCAGGGATTAAACTCTCTTTCTTGTATGGGGAAGTTAACCAACGGCTCTGACCAAAATGTAGAAAGGCGTTGAAGTGGATGTGGAAAGAATAAGGACTTTTTAGCTCTTAATGAGATTTTGTGTTTACTCAGTAATTTTTTTCCGTGCTACTCAATATTTACATCAATGCAGCATCTTTCGATCCAATCAATCAACTGATGAATCATGAATACTCTTATTAATGATTTTGTGCTTTTGTATGATTGTATCTCGAAAAATAAATGAGGGTTGGTGTCTGGATGAGTTGGGTAGATATTACTTGGAGGTTATTTATTTAACATGTCCTATAGTTGGCTAGTGATTTTCATGTCACAAATTGCATAGTGTCTTACTCTGTGCTCATCCCTTTTTGTAGGTTGGCTAAATATTACTCCATTCTGATTTGCGTAACTAGTCCTGCAGTGGCTTGTCATTTCCATAAATTGCATGTGTTTACGTTATGCGCTTATGCCATTGGAACAGTGTATTAACCAGTACATCATATGTTCATCTCGTCAGTTGTATCTTTATTGTTTGTGGATGCTGAAGCATACAGATATTATGGTGGTTGTCGTGGATAGATGCTGTAGTAATCACTATCTTACTGGTAACTGCGTCAGTTGATTCTTAATAGGGCAGCTAACTTGTGCTAGTTATTATGAAGTGATGAAGCTGAGAAGAAATCCATATCTTCGAGTTTTATTATTTGTTGGAGGCAAAACTGATAACATCCAGAATATGTATTTGATTGTTTGGTGGGGATAGTTATCTTGGACATGCTTTCGACCTGTCTAGAGGCCATCTAAATTGAATGTTGGTACAAAAAAGGGTGAAATTTTTCATCCTGAGAATGCATTTATATTTTTGAGTACAATATTCTCTCCACTGCAATGTTACTTTTGGCTGTTCAATATATGTACAGTTTTACAGATATCTGTGAAATTTTCTCAAACCGGTAACCGTAAGTTTTGTAGTTCACTTGGTTCACAGGGTAAGACTAATACATCTTTTTCATCACATCCAAATTCTCTCTGTGCTGCTTCCAGTAACCTAACAAAAGGAGGATATAAGAGGGTACCCCAATGTGAATAGGAACTTCTTTCGCTCTTGATTTCCAACTATAACGATGGTAAAGTACCAATGTTCGTTGAGTTATCCATGGCCCGTAATCCAGGTGCTCTTCACAATTTTCCAGGTAGAACTAATACTTCATCTTAATCTTATGCTTTATGAATATAGCCTGATGCTCTGCCTTTATGCCCTGCTATATTTTCTTGTAGTTAGGATGTTGCAGTGGAAAAAGGAAGTTGTCTTTGAAATCTTTCTTGGTCTGCCTTGAGAGCCATCTGACCGGTATACATGGGCAGTTTGGATTGATTAATGGATTTATTGATAAAGTAGTGACCTTTGATTCTTCAGGAACCAGACATTTGCTCTCTCCCTGGAGAAGTCTTTTCTTTTTCATCTAGTCCAAGTTTTCATATACGCCCTTTTTTTTTTTTTTTAGAATATCACTATTACAATCATAATAAATCAAATCTACTAATATATTATTCATATCTCAATCTCATTACAAAGTTTTCACTCAATCTATCACGAACTAGCATACACTAGAACATAATCCCGCTCTGGACGGAAATCGAACTCATAACCTTTAGGGTGCCATAGCACCTCAGCCTAACCAATCGAGCTAGATCTGTTACTCAGACATTGTGAAGTCATGGTGTTTGCTGCGATGCTAAGGTTGTTCTCCTTGTATACTTACAGTCAAGAGTCCCACTGAACTTAGTGTATTTGTCGCTCCTGTTTGTTTCAAATTGGGATTTTACGTTATCACTCATGTTGCTTCGTGTTCATTTGGACACCATCAAGCACTGGAACTATTTCATGCATCTACTTCTAAAGTTGGTTACCACTTACCACCATATCTTAATATGCATTGCAAACTGCACGACATAGCTGATCTCATCTCCCTGCGGACAAATAACAGATTGCTACTTCGTAACTCTCTGAATATCCACAGTTTCGGATAATCAGTTCACATGGTGATTATCATCAAACTGAGTTGTGCTAAAGTACCTGCCAAAGGAGCTGTTATCAAGCACCATCACCATTTGGTTTAAACCATTTGATACTTTTGTTTTCCAAAACTAGTGAGGAAGTATCTAGATGAGGGAGGTGTTTTTATCAATCTTTGGATAGACACGAGAATATGAAATACAACATCCAAGAACCTGAGAACATCTAGTTCCGTAAATCCACTAAAGACAACAAATGCACAATTTGGCCTTCTGGTAATTAAATACACAACTGTACTATCGAAAATATCCAATAAATAAATGTTCCAAAATTGTTCTTCGGATCAAATCTGAATATCAGATCCTTTGCTCGTGGTTATCTTCACTGATGGAGCATATCACTTGAGTTTTACATCCATACCCAGGGGAAAAGCTTTACCGCGATGGTTAAAGATCATGAAATCCATATTTGCAGGTAGGCTTACCACCCTGCATATACAAAAAGAGGATTGAAATCATCGCGCAGACCTCAGAAGCATATCAAACAAGGAACAACAGACAGTGCTCACTCGCAGTTTTAATTTGTGAAATTTGGAGCTACATAAAAACTAACCTCGAAACTCCTTTCATACTCTTCCAAGATCATTGGAACTCACCCTCCTCTATATCAGGGTTGTTTGGGTGCTAAATAAAAATTCAAAAATTATATATATCCAATGAAAGTTTGGGTGTGTTAGATAGGAATTCCAAACATTCTGAGAGGAACATCTCAAGATCAGACTACCATGAAATACTAAGAAGAATGCTATGTAGAGTTGCATTTCTTAAGATACTCAACTCTTGAGAACAAAGTTCGACCAGGACTATCTACCTAGCCGAAGTCTTGAGGAAATCCAAGATCCAGCACTAGCATAGCACCAAGACCAGTCAAGTTATTGAACTAAGATGATTCTCCAGAAATATCAAGACACCAAAAAAGCGAACATCTCAGGGTCATGTATTAAATAAGCAGGTCCATGGATATTTGAAATTGTTTCGGAATGTCAAAGCTAGAAAAGTGATGGTCACTGTTTATGGACTTGGGGATATATGGTGGAAAATATTGCAGATCATTACAGTTTTCCAATGAATGCAACAAATATAATTTACACAACCCTTGAAATAATGGGTAAAACGAAATGGTGATGCTAATGCAGTATTCTGCAGCAGAAGGTGATTTTTGTCAGGGATTTGTTTGACATTCGGCACCACAGACATATTTGAACAAGAATGTGAAAGTTTATATGTTAAACAACACTAGATTGACTGATCGATTGATTTCAGGTGCCACATAGTCCATTATTTAACCATATTGATTGAAATATTACCCAAGAAGCAACATTTAAACAATTAGCCTAAATCATAAGCAATTCTTGGATTTTCAGGCTGCCATATAATCAATCCATTTCACCAATTTGGTTGAAGATTAGGCAAATAGTAGCGAAAAGGAGAAGCATGGGAGTCAATTCTTTAAAGAATGCTTACTAAGAAGACCAAGGTGTGACTTTATATATGGTGGGAATATGATTTTGCTCCAAGTGAATGAGGGTGAAATAGAAACATCAGAATGATTATATATTCTCCAGGTAAGGGACCTAGCAAGGTAAGCGAAGAAATACAGGCACAAGTCCGAGAAAATATACTTGAACCAATGAGTTGGATGATCACATACTGATTTCCCCGGCCACAAGGAACTTTGTACAGATCACATTTTTTTACATGATTAACTGATGGTATCAAATTCTTGACTGAAGCAGCTTGTTTCATGAGACTCAAGATGCAATGTGATCGATAACATACTGTGAATATAAAGTTCAAACAAAAGGCTCTTCATCAGAAATAATTCATCCACAAGTGCCACTTAAATTAACTAAAAGCATCCTTGATGTGGCATGGGGCTGGACAAGAAAAACAAATATCGCAAAGTGACGTGAAATAGAAGCTGTTTGAGATCTAAAGATGGATCAGGGTGTTTCTTGAATTCACATTCAACTACTTCACTAGCTAAAAGAAGTACAAAAAAGGCTAATGCCAAATACTCTCTCCTCTACTAATTGTGTAGACACCAATTCCAGATTTCCAATGGCCACCACTTTACAACTGATTCACATCATTCAAGATCAAACAGGCAGGAAACAATTGGACTAACCTTTGCCCTATCATATATTCCGAGATTTGCAACAGCAACTAATCAGAAGTCATGTATTTGTAACTCTATCCGCGAAAGACAAGCTACATTCCGACATGAATCAAGCTAGGCATATGCAATCATCGACGGAATCTTGAAACGATCATAACTCACTTAAATCATTCATGATCTTAACTATACCAATACCACCCCATCTTCCAATGAAACACAATCACACTTACCTTTACATAGAATGCAAAGAAAGAGCAGTTCATGAAATAAACGGAAAGGATCAAAGGAACACCAAGATACCTGTTTTCATCTGAATGTGGGAGAATTGACAGGAATTTTCCAGGCAGAGTCAAAGCAGCCCCCATGCACAAAACCAAAGAAGCTAGCAACTCCATCACCACCTGTATCGCATATAACAAAATTTGCAACATTTAACCTTAAAAAAAGACATACCAATTACCAAAACCAATGCAAAAAAATACAGAGGTAGTTGAGAAAATACATTAAAGGGGAGTCCGGAGAACTCTTCCTCAGTGATCTTGAGCAAAGATCTATCTGCAAAAGCAATTCATACGGAAAAAAAGAAGTTTTTCAAGATTGGAGCCTGAGGTAGAAAAGATTGGATCTTTATTAGATAGATAAGTAAGATGAATTGGGGTGAGAGAGAGTACGTACAGTGGATGGTAGAATAAGCCGCATGAGAGAGGATTACAACTCCGATGATGAAACCACCTCCCATCTTCACTCGTCGTTTAACTCAGAGAAGATCGTCGTCAATTCGGACCAAGTGTACCGGAAACTTTGAAGAGTCCAATTTTTCCATTAAAAATTATAATTCGTTCGAACTGCCCCTGGTTCGAAAGTCTTAATCTTGTAAATTTTGGAAAAATAATAAGAAATGAATAAAGAAAGCAGAGATCCGAAAAACTAAACATTTGTAATTTCACAATTCAATTCACTCTACAACCAAATCGATAAAAATAAAATAAAACCAGAAAAGCGACTGGAGGTTTTGAAATTAAACAAAGAATTCCAATTCCTTGCAATATCAATTTTAATAATTCTTCATGATTCGGATTTTGGGTTTTTACGGGTTTATGAAAGTAAGCATACATGTTTATGAAGAAACATTGTCCTGAAGTTGGAAATACTTCAACCTTACCAGAGGCGGTGGTTGCTCTTGTAAATTTTGGAAAAATAATAAGAAATGAATAAAGAAAGCAGAGATCCGAAAAACTAAACATTTGTAATTTCACAATTCAATTCACTCTACAACCAAATCGATAAAAATAAAATAAAACCAGAAAAGCGACTGGAGGTTTTGAAATTAAACAAAGAATTCCAATTCCTTGCAATATCAATTTTAATAATTCTTCATGATTCGGATTTTGGGTTTTTACGGGTTTATGAAAGTAAGCATACATGTTTATGAAGAAACATTGTCCTGAAGTTGGAAATACTTCAACCTTACCAGAGGCGGTGGTTGCGGAGCAACCCCGCCTATCACAATGAATGTTTTATCCTGGAACTGTCAGGGATTGGAGAACCCTTGGACAGTTCGGGCTTTAGGTGAATTTATTCGCGAATTTCGACCCCAGGTTGTTTTTCTTATGGAAACTCGGATGGGAACCTATGAGATTGACAATTTAAAGCAAAACTTGAATTACTTTGGAATTGCAGTGGATTCGATTGGTTTTCAGGAGGTTTGGCATTATTATGGACTAAGGACACTAACTTGATTGTACAAAGCTTTTCTAAAATTCACATAGATGCTAATGTGCAATTAAGTGAGAGTGGTATACTATGGAGGATTACTGGATTCTATGGGGAGCCAGATAGTAATTGCAGAAAGCGTACGTGGAAACTTTTGAGACACTTGGGCAGCACTTCATGCAGGGAATGGTTGTGTATTGGGGATTATAATGAAATTTTGACACATGATGAAAAGCTTGGAGGTAGACGCACTCCGGAATGGAGGATTAGAGATTTTCACGACTTTGGATGATACGGATTATTTGATATCGATTCATAGGTATCCGTATACTTGGGTAAATAATAATCCGGAACCACACACAATCAGAGAACGGCTAGATAGAGCAACGAGTACAGTTGGCTGGAGCAATCTATTTCCAAACACCACAGTAAAGCATTTAGCCACGAGGGCCTCTAACCACATGGCCCTGTTGTTAAGTCTAGATGGCCCAGTAACAAGAAGGCCCAAAAAAAAATAGAAGATTCTATTTTGAGTCAATGTGGCTAAAGAGTGAAGATTGTGAGTAAATTATTATGGGCGAATGGTCAGAAGACTTGAGTGCTATTCAGAATTTAGACAATTGCATACTCGGGTTAATCAATTGGAGCAAGGCAAATTTCGGTTCTGTAAATAAGAGTATTCTGGAGAAGAAAAAGCGTATAGCAGAGATGCAACAAAATCCGTTAACAGAAGAAAATCGAGCAGAAATATTGAGACTGAAATTGGATTTGGAGAAGGATTTGGATAAGGAAGAATCTATGTGGAAACAGAGGGCAAAAGTGCAGTGGTTATCGGAAGGAGACCGCAACACGCAGTTTTTTCACTCAAAGGCAACAGCTCGAGCACGGAAGAATGAAATAAAGAGTATGAATGACAGTTTGGGTATTGAACGGAACAGTAGAGCATATATGGGTGAAATAATTAATGCACACTTCTCGGATATATATTCTTCCAGGCAGCCTACAGAGACAGAGATGGATGATGTAATTGGGACTATGGAATTGAGGGCTGATAAAAGTATCAATGCAGATGTCAATCGTGTCTACACTTCAACCGAGGTAAAAAAAAAAGCGTTATTTGATATGTATCCCCATAAATCCCCCGGTCCAGATGGTATTCCAGCTTTGTTTTATCAGCGATTCTGGAATATTGTTGGTGCTAATATTACTGATTGTGTTCTGTCCTTACTTAATAATCTTGCGTTCGATCCTAAACTTAATTATACACATATTGTCTTAATCCCAAAATGCCAAGCACCTAATCTGATTTCTCAATACCGGCCAGTTAGCTTAAGCAATGTAGTGTTTAAAATTGCCTCTAAGGCAATTACTAATAGGTTAAAACCTCACATGCCTAAGCTTATTTCAGAAACTCAGTCTGCTTTCGTGCCAAGTCGATTAATTACTGATAATGTATTGGTGGCTTATGAAGTAAATCATTTCATAAAGCAAAGAACCAAGGGTAAGAACTGTTTTATGGCTTTAAAGTTAGACATGAGTAAAGCCTATGATCGAGTCGAGTGGCCTTTCCTAGAGAGAGTTCTAATTAAATTAGGTTTTGCAGAGCGCTTTGTTGATTTGATTATGATTTGTGTGCGCTCAGTTCACTACTCTAGTATTGTTAAATGGTGAACCATTAGACCCAATCAAGCCAGAGAGGGGGATCCGGCAGAGGGATCCTCTTTCTCCTTATCTTTTCTTGTTCTGTGTTGAGGCATTTAGCTCTTTGATACGTGACGCTGAATCTCGGGCTGTTTTACAAGGGGTAGCAATAGCTCCTTCTGCTCCTAGAATTTCCCATCTTCTTTTTGCTGATGATACGTTGTTGTTTTGTCAAGCTACTAATGCGGCTGCTCAAGCTATTTCTGATATTCTTCTTAGATATAGTTTAGCTTCTGGGCAAGAAATTAATGTTGAAAAATCAACTGTGGTTTTTAGCCGTAACACCCCTTCAGAAAGGATTGAGGAAATTCGCGAGTCTTTGCCGGTTCGGGTAGTTGAAAAGCATGAGAAATACTTAGGGCTCCCTACTGAAATGGGAAGATCTAAGAAGGAGGTTCTTAGTTGGCTTAGGGAGAGAATTTGGTTTAAGGTTCAAGGTTTTGGGGAGAAATTCTTGTCTAAGGCTGGAAAAGAAGTTTTAATTAAAGCAGTACTTCAATCTATTCCCACTTATGTTATGAGTTGCTTTAAACTTCCTGACTATCTTTTACATGAGATTGAATCTATTATTTCTCAATTCTGGTGGGGTGATGGTAGAAAGGACAAGATCCATTGGGTTAATTGGTATGCTCTTTGTGAGAGTAAACGGGATGGAGGAATGGGATTCCGGGATTTACAGTCTTTTAATGTTGCTATGCTTGGTAAACAGGTGTGGAGAATCACTCAATTCCCTCAATCTCTCCTTAGTCGGGTTCTTAAAGCCAAGTATTTTCCTAATTGCGATGTTTTAGATGCTCCTTCGAAAGCTAATGCTTCCTTTTCTTGGAAGAGTATTGCTAGTGCCTTTGATTTAATTCGATCAGTCTCGTGGAGAGGGTAATGGCCTTAATATCAATGTGTGGAGGATAATCGATTATCAGGATTATGGTATGAAACCCACTCCAGATTTATATGAGATAGCCCCATCGCTGTTAACTGATCGACAACCAAACAGAAACCGACAAGACTTTGTTCAACTCGTTGGATCAAGACGGAATCCATCTTACGTACTCCTCTTGCCACTTCTATTAATCCTGACTTCCGGATCTGGAATTACACAAAGTCAGGCATTTATTCGGTTCAATCTGGGTATTACTTGGCTAGAGAAATAAGAGCCAAAATGTTAGAACAGAGAAGTGGTAGTTTGAGTGTTTTGCATGAAACTGAATGGAGCTTTATCTGGAAACTGGTTGTTCCGAACAAAGTTTGAGTGTTTATGTGGAGAGTACTTAAAAATGCTCTTCCTGTACTTGCTAATATTAGGAAACGCCATATTCTCTTTGATGATACTTGTCCTGTCTGCTATAATGGATCATAATCTATTTGCCACATTCTATTTGAATGTCATTATGCACGAGTCTTCTGGGCTCTGTCCCCATTTTCTCATGCTTTGATATTTACAGGACAAGGAGATATTTGGTAGCGTATCTTCACTATCTTCCAAAATTGTGAACGAGAAACATTCAAAGCTTTTGATGTGTCATGTTGGAGTATATGGGCAAATAGGAATAAATTTGTTCATAACAAAGTGGGATACGATCCGCAGGACTCGAACCAATTTGTTACCAATTATTTGCGCAGGTTTAAGGAGGCTCAGATACAACACACTGGTCCTGGAAATATGCAAACTACTCCGGTTGTTTGGCAAGCGCCATGTGAGAATATGGTAAAACTCAATTTTGATGCTTCCGTCAACAAAAACCCAGACTATGCAGGTCTAGGCATAGTGGCACGTGACAATAACGCTAATTTCGTGTCAAGGCCAAGAAGGATCGAGTACATATCGCTCCAATATTTTCTAAGCACTAGCAAAGAAGGTGCTATACTATTAGCAGTGGAAAACAAGACTGTAATATATGTATCAAGGACCGCCAAGTTATTATCAAAGCTTTACAAGAAGATGGAGTCGAATTCTCACCGGCTGGAGCAATTCTAGAAGAAATTAAGTTTCATCTTTCTAGTTTCTCTTCAGTTTGCTTTCAGTTTATTAGACGTTCAGGAAATGTTCTTGCCCATAACTTATCCAAAAATGTTACTGTGGATTGTGAGGGTGATGAATATTTACCTTGTTAGCTGACTTTGTACTGTTATTAATGCTATCTATGAAATATATTACGTTTATCTCAAAAAAAAAAAAAATTCAACTTAACTATTCAAGTGACACGTGTCCAATGAAAAATACTTGAGAATATAAATTGCAACACTTTAGAAAAAATTATACATTAAATTAAAATACTACATGCATATTTATTGCAAGTGTGCTTTTCATTTAGTTGAAATGTTTTAAATTTTATAATTGGTGTTTTATATATAATTTAATAATATTTGAAGTATATAAAAATAAATAAATAAATATTGGTGATTAAAAAGAAAGAGAAAGAACATGAAAAGAGGAGAAAAAGGAAAATAAAAAATACGAAAAATAAGAAAAAGGAGAGAGGAAAGATAAATAAAAGAAAATGAAACTTAAAGCGATAGAGAGGAAAGTTAAAGAAAAGGGAAAACGATAAATTAAAAAATATTAAGAATAGTATATGATTTCGGGCGCGTCTGACTGATACCGTATATTACATACGCTATCAGACTCTAACAGACCATCTCCAACCCATGGTTGTAGATTGTCTAATTGAAGGATTTGATGCTGATTAGATTCAATACTAAAGTGGTATGGTTTAGTAAAATCTGTGGTAACAAAGTTTCTTTATTAATAATATATGTATATTTTTTTGAAGTTTAATCCGAGTTGACCCTGATTGATCCTCTTATATAGGAGTATTCGACCGACCTCCCAAAACAAGTTTGGAACATATGTGGATAGTATTTCCAATAGTTATCCATCATTAGAATGTGTCACACGTTATGATAGTTGAAAGCAATTCAAAATATTTTTGGCAGTATCATAGGATCAACCATTTTCTCCCACCCTTAGGTCTATTTAATGTGAATATAAAAGTGTGTATTAGTTTCCTTTTGTTGCGAGTGTGTATAAATTTACTCAATTATTTGACACATCTTTAAATGTATGTTTGGAAGCACCTCATAATATGACTTATAAGCAATTTATACATTATTTGACCAAAATAAGACGATTTGACTGAAATAAGGTTGTTTGATGAAAGTCCACCTCATTTTTTTTTCATTCACATTATAAGTCAGCTTAACAAAATAATGTACCTTGTTAAAAAAATACCCACCTTATAAATTTATTTCTCCTATAAATTGAATATCAGCTAACTTATCAGTCAATTTGCCTAATACGTTGATTCAAATCAGTTACCTTACCACTCTCAAATTTCAGCTACTTTATCAGTTACTCCTACCACATTAGCTTTCAGTCACCTCATCAGTCTCCAGTCACTTCATCAGTTTCCCGTCACTTTATGTTAGGAATATCTGTTTAGATTTTGATCAGCAACCTAATGACTTATCTTAGTTCAGAAAGGTGGTTAGTACTCTTGGTTCACTTGAACACTGTAAAAGAGGAAAATCACTAAGTATGTTAGTCTAGCAATCTTGTATAGAATGTTAGGTCTCTGAATGTAATTTTTATATCTTTGAAGAAGACCAAGAAGAAGGCATCCAGCAGGAGAGTTCAACAAATTTTGAAGTTTTGAATATCAGACAAGATTGTCAAGACTTAAGGTCATCAGATACATATGTCAAGATATCTTGAATAAACAAGTGTTTTTCATTAAACAAGTTTTGCAAAAGATATCTGAGAATACAAGGTTTCTGAACGAGGAAAAGTGCCCACAGATATCTACACTCTGATACCCTGGATAAAACTATGTTTCCGGGAAACAACGTTTCAACAAGTATCTGGAGATGTTAAGGTCTCTGGAAAGGGACATGCAATGCTTCAGAAAGCGTGCATAGTTCCGTTGCCACTACAGGACAAAAAATAGTACGATGCAATAAATGCACAGACAGAGACATCTGAACAAAAGAAGAAATCTCTGAAAAGATACAACGTCTTCTGCAGTACTATTTACAGATATCAATAGTTTGAATTTCATTAAGCCTAACAGATACTATTCAAACGGCATGAATTTCAACTATAAATATCAACACTTAGAATGCTTGAAAAACACACCAAGAACTTATACAATGAACACACATAACGAATTTATTTATTCAAGCATACAAGCCTTCAACCTACTTACTCTTTAGCTTACAGTTGCGACTAAGATCTTGAATTCTAAGTAGCACGAAAGTTCTAAGTGTCCTGATCCTTAATAAGCATTGCTATCTGTGAAGGAGTTGAATCAAAAGATTAAGTATCTAAGTTTCATTCTTTAGAACATTTAACATAGACTTGGGTCAGTAAAGAACATATCACCATTATCATGTAAGTGTGTTAAGTGATTCTTGTTCTATAGAGTATTCCTACATAACTGAGAAAGTTATTAAGACTACTCACCTGACAAACTACCTTAACCAACACTTTAAACGGAGTGGAGTACATGAATTACTTAGTTTGGGAAACTAAGGAATAACTCCAAGGTTACTGAGCATAGGAAGTACTTAGTTTGTGAAACTAAGGAATAGCTCAAAGGTTTCGAAAGTATGTGAAGTACTTCGAGAAAGCTTGAATAACTGTGGAGAACACTTGGTTGGGAACCTAGTGTAAAAGGAAATCAAGGGATAGGTTTATTGTAAGGAGAACTCAATATCTATCTTAGTGAATTTCAAGTCCTGGGAAAGGGCGAGTGGATTAGTTGAGGGATTACGCCACCCTCAGATACCAGTATAAAGATCTGTGTTATTTACTTTCTGCAACTTATTACTTGCTTTATTTATCTTGTTGGGTATTTACACACTTATATCTTGCTGAGCACGTGCACTTATCACAGAAAAGTCTTCCGCTCTCTGAAATTAAGTATCAGATATCTGAGAAATTGTGTTTATCGACAAAAGTTGTAAAAGACTATTTACCCCCCCCCCCCTCTAGTTTTTCCTTTGCCGTTATCTGGACCAACAAGTGGTATCAGATCGGGAGGTTCCCAAGCCTTCTGCACTGAACCTAGATCTCAGATAAGTGTCCACTAACTGCTTTTCACCTACACTTGATTTGTCTGTTTAGTGTGTTTGCTGCAGGATGTCTTTAAGTGACGCTCCAATTCTCAAGCCAGAGAACTATGAGAAATGGAAGAACAACATGATGCTCCACCTAGAAGCCATCAGTGAAGAAATGATCGAAGTAATAAAGAATGGCCCCATAGTCATTCAACAACTCAAGCAGGTCATGGAGGTTTCTAATGGTAGAGACAGAGTTCTCACTGGTGAAGAACCAAGTGGTGGTTCCTCACAAACAGGTGCGTCAACCAGTGGAAGACCTACTGGTCAAGTTGTTTATGAGCCAAAACCCAGAGAGCTCTGGACAACGGAAGACGCCAAGAGAAATCGACTAGATGGTCAGGCTCACAATATCATCATACGTTCCACTTCAGAGCACATACAGTGTAAACTGTGGGGTGGAAAAATGGCGAAAGTGGCCTGGCAACTGATTGAAGAAATCTGTGCCGGCACTGAGAAAACAAAGGAAAATAAGTTCGAAGTTTTGAAGCTTAAATTCCAAAACTTTAAACAAGGTCCCACAGAGACTCTTGAAGAACTAGATTTCCGATTTACAACACTGATGAGTGAAATGGCTGCACTTGGTGAAAGTGAGAGATACTCTAACTCTGAAAAGGTTAAGACTATCTTGAGAAGCTTGAATCAAAACTGGGAACATACTCAGTATTTTTATTTCAACCAAGGAATGCCAAATATCACTCCAATAGAACTCTTTTCCCACTTAGCTACTGTCAACTATGAAACTACTCAGAGAGAATAAATAATTGTTGAGAATGTTCACAATGTTGCTTTAGTAACACAAGGTACTTCTGAAAAGGATACCAAGGAAATGACTGAGGAAGATGCTCTTGCTGTAAAGCAAATGAGAAAATATGTCAGTCGGGAGATTGAGAGAAGAAAAGCCAAAGATAAGCTGAAAAAGCATCTAGGCTTAAACTACCACCAGTACAAAAATATAAATTGCCAAGCTCATTGAATAAGCTTACCCAAAGAAGCATCTAGTACTGAGGAAGCAGAAATTGGAAACGATATCTGTTTCTATTGTCAGAAACCTGGTCATTTTAAAAGAGACTGTCCTGTTTTCAATAAGCTAAAGACATGTGATAAGAAAGATAGAAGAAACTTCAAGAGAGGTCAGAGAGCTATGCTCACTGAAGAAAGGAAAAAGATTCAAATCCAACTGGATGCTCTTGATATTGAGTCAGAATCTGAGGAAGAAGACTCAGGTGACTCCAAACTACCTTCTCCAGAATTATGTGGCATCACTCATGAATTGGTTGACTTTGGTCAAAAGAAAAGGGAATTATGTGGGGTTGCTGAGGAGATCTATCCAGATTGCTCCAACATTGAGCCTTGCCTAATGGCCGATTTAGGTAACCAACATTTCTCAATTCATAAATTATGAGAGTGATGAGGAAGAAATCAGAGATTTAGAATATCTCAGAAGAGAACTTGATCTCTACAAAAGAGAATTTCAAATGGTCCGAGCTAGAGCCGACATTTTTGAATAAGAAAAGAATTCTCTTGAGAAGGAAAATTCACAATTACTCAAGATATTTGAGAAAAAGAATGCTGAAAATGCATTTCTCAAAGCACAGATATTTGAGACGGAGAAATCACACAGAAAGGCAATGGATACACTCCAAAAGGAAAACAAAAACCTTCTTTCTGAAAATGAGGAACTCAAAAAGAAAGAACTATCTTTTCAATCCTATGCCAAAGCTAGTGACACTCTTATTGAAGTACACTCTTATTTAAGAGATCCTTCAAAAAAGGGAGGACTTGGGCTGAACACACAAACAAATAGTTCTACTACTCTGAATAAGAGTGACGAAATAATAACATTTGCTAGTGCTCAACAAGATGGTTCTCAAATAACCTACAACATTGGTCAGAAAGCTAAGGTTGTTGACAAAGGAAAGGCAGTCGTGACCAAACCTTTGTGGGAAAAACAAGTCCAAAAGAAAACTGTTGGGAATTTTTCTGTAAAGAAACATAACACTGAAAAGTGTAATCACCCACAGTACTATGTCTCTCAGAAAGGAAAAATTGCAGGAGCAGACAAATTTTCCAACATCACATTTTCTGGAAAGAAAGACGTTCCAGAGACTAGCAAAGCTGCTGAGAAGAGAACTCAGACAGCACCAGGTGCTCGAAATGGCATTGACTATAAAGCCATCGGGAAACAACTCGCTCGTGAGTATAAACAAGAGCAAGAACGATGGATGAAAGCCAGGATTGCGCATAGCAATCATCAGAAGTGGAAGAAAGAACAGGTTACGACCACTCTGAATGCCAGGGCTAGAAGAAATCTGGTAAGGAAAGCTAAGTTTGCTGAAAAGCAAACTCATCAATCTGACAGGTATCCGAAAGCACCACGAGGAGCACCAAGAAGGAAAATAGCTTTAAATGATAATGACACTAATCATTTACCTAAAATTCCTCCTTATGTTCCAACAAGACAAAAGAATACCCCAAGGAAGTTCATTCAGAAATGAATTCCTACAGGGAGATTCATTAGTCCAGAAGGTTCCATTGTTGGAATGAGAGCCTACGAGAGCATGGTATGATACTTTAGCCAAATACTTGCTGGAAAGTGGCTTCAAGAAAGGAGATGTTGATAAAACACTCTTTAATTACTTTGAACCATGAAGGAAAACTACTTTTAGTTCACGTATATGTGGATGACATTATATTTGGATCTAAAGACAAGCAACTTTGTCAAGACTTTGCTGAGCTCATGAAAAGTAAATTTGAGATGAGCATGATGGGAGAATTAAACTACTTCCTAGGATTGCAAGTCAAGCAACTTAATGATGGAATATTCATTAGTCAAACAAAGTATGCAAAGGATATGCTCAACAAGTTTAATCTATAGCCTTCTAAAAAGAATGCTAAGATACCTATGAGCATTGGAACCAAAATGACCTATACTGAATCTGACAAGAGTGTTGAAGAACACAAGTATAGGAAATTGATTGGGTCTCCACTATACCTCACTGCAAGTAGACCTGATATTTAATATGCGCTTGAGTGTAAAAGGATTTCAAACAAATCCAATGCAATCACACTACAACATTGCTATGAAAATATTAAGGTATGTAAAGGGTACTGTAGAAGTTGGATTATGGTATCCAAAAGACAGTGGATTGAGTTTAGTTGGCTATTCTGATGCTGACTATGCTGGACCATTGCTTGATAGAAAAAACACATCAGGAACTTGTCAATTTCTTGGTGCCTTGATTAATATCATGGTTTAGCAAGAAACAAAACTCAATTTCCATATCTACCACAGAGGCTGAATATATTGCTGTTGGGTGTTGTGTTTCACAGATATTGTGGATACAACAACAACTCAGAGACTATGAGATCAATGAAGAGAAAACTCCGATTTTATGTGACAACACAAGTGCTATTGCCATAACTCAGAATCCTAAGTTTCATGCAAGAACAAAGCACATTGATGTTAGACACCACTTCATTAGAGATCATGTTGAAAAAGGCAATATAGAGATACTCAAAATTGGTACTGAAGACCAACTTGCAGATATCTTTACAAAGCCTTTGCAAGAAAGCAGGTTCTTAACCTTGAGACATAGTCTTGCGTTAATGGAGCTACCAAAGGAACTGAAAAGTTCCAATCTCTGAGACGGAAACTCAGAAAGGAGAAAGAAATCTGGAACATGCATCCAGATAAAGGAGCTAAAAGTGTGAGTGAGACAGGAACTCAGCATGATTGAGAAGGGAAAAGAAGAGATAAGATATCTGGAACAGGAATCCAGAATATCAAAGACAAAAGGTGAAACACATAGCAAAAAGATATCTGAGACGGGTACTCAGATATCAAAGGTTGAAGGGTAAAATGGCTATTTGAAGATTTCTGAGACATGTACTCAAATATCTAGATCACCTAGTGAGGGGGAACACAAAAGAGAAATGTGGTACAACTGTATTCAGTCAACTACATCTCTGGTGTTTTGTATCTTTCCATTTACATGTTAAGTTACACACAGTCTTTGAACTGACTACATAAGTCCAAAGACTGTCCCCTAGTCACAGAAAAGAGATGTGATTCAGAAAGCCTTACGCCAAAATTCATTAATTGGGCACAATTACAATTACTGATTGTGATCATTTCTGAAGAAGCAATCATGACCCTTGAAGAAATGGGCGTTTGATCTTAATAGACGAAATCAATTCTCAGTAAAATAGTGGACTGCAAAAACACAGACGTGGCCCACTAAGCATTTAATGCAAAACGAATTTTACCCATGCCCATCTACATTTGCACAGATACATATGTACAAAATCAATTTGTATGTATATGTCTGTTGAGAGTAAGATGCTATATATATAAGATTTTGGCAACAGAAATCACTTTCGCCTAATCCAACATTCTTACTTACACAGAAATAGCAAAATCCTTTCAAAGTTTTCTGCAAATCTTTGTTCTTCGCTTAGTTATTCTGCAAAGAATCACTAAACTCACACCTTAATCTCTTTCCGACTTTCAAAAACTTTCACTATTTAAAGAGATGGCTCCAAAACGTGCTTCTAACCAGAAATCCCAAGCTACTACCTCTGGTACTGCTGAAAAGCAAACACCAGTGTTGGTTATAACAAACAATCGGTTGATTGGAGAGTTCAATCCTGATCATTGGACTTCAAATCATAGGATGATTTGGGGTGGTGCCATGATTGAGGAATACCTCGTTGCAGCAATTGAAAACCAAGTTGACAGGAAGTTGGTGCTTGATATGCTTGAAAAGGCACAAATCAAGGGCTTTTTATCTGCTATCCCCAGTGGAGTTTCTTCACTAGATGTGTTGGAATTTTACAACAATTCCACAATTATTTCCAAAGTCTCTGAAGGCACTGAGACAGTGTCTATCAAGACTAAAGTCCAAAGACAAGAAATCCTGTTGGACGAAATAACTTTCTGTGAGCTGTTTGAACTTCAAAATCTTGGAAAGGATTTTGAAATTGACACCAAGGATGAAGATCTCCTTAAGGGTGTCAAAAAGCTCTACAGTGATGTGTGTGATCTTGACAAGCCAGACACACCCATAGACTTTAAGCTTGCTGACATAAGGACCAGACATCTGTTGGTCCACTGGGATGTGTTGGCATGTATCCTTCACAGATGCTTTGATGGTCTACAAGGAGGAGCTGACCAGATATGCCAATAACGCTGGATGATGATGTTCTTGTTGAATCAACAAAATAAAAGGCTGGAAAACCCTTTTAATTGGGGGAAGTACGCCTTCATGAAATTTGTGAAACGGATACAAGGCTTTGAGCCTAAAATCGTTAAGGGACTTGCTGAGCCAAAAGCCACAGTAAGCTATGGATTGAAGATATGCTACTTACTGGAGTGTCTTGGCATTGAGCTCAGAGAGACGATAGACATTGCCAATAGTAACCTACTATAAAAATATGAGTATACAAACATGATGAAAAAGGTTACTGCATCTCAGAAAGGTTCCAAGAAACGAAAGACTAATGAGGTATCTGAGGGTTCCGTTGCGACCAAAAAGCCCAGAACTTCACGAAAGAAGTCTGCTAAGGCATACCCATTGTGGATGTCGACTCTCAGATATCTGCTGCCACTGCTGATGAACTCATCAATGAAGATGAACTCATCAATGCTGCTAAGACCACAACTGATGAACTCATCAATGTTGCAGAGTGCCTTGCTGATGAACTTATCAATGCTGCTAAAAGCAGTGAGAAACTTCAAACACTCTCTGCAGAAGCAGCAGGGATTTTTGATAATTTAGTCCCAGATTTCGATGAGGAATCTGAAGATGAGGGGGAAGCCATAATCCCCAAGGTTGCTGAAAGAGCAACAAGTGCAGAGGTTGCTGAGAAGGCAACTAGTTCAAAGGTTGCTGAAGAAGCAACTGTGTCCAAGGTCACTGGACAAAACACACCATCAGAGCAAGTAACACTTAAGCATATTGAAGATGCTCTGATGAGTGGCAACTTAGTGTTGGAGGATACTGTCATTGCCTCAACACTTAAAAATCTGTCTCAAGCAGATCTGGATATGCCCCATATAGCATCACCTTCTTCATCCAGATCAGAATCACCACACCAACCACAACAGCCAATAGTGGATGTTGTTGAGATGATACTTGAGTTACAGCATGAGATACCAGCATCTTTCCTTGCTGAAAAAAATCCTGTAAATGAGCAGGTTCCCCAACTCAATGAGAGGGATCAAACTGAGGCATCTGCTCATAATGATCAACCAGGGGAGGCAACTGAGTTGCACACTCAGGATAGGTCCGAAGTACCTCAAACTTCCAACAAAGAAGTGGTCCAAGGACAACAAGACCAATGCATGGAAACTTCACAAGTTCCAGAGACCAAATTTCGACAAAGCTCAGGTAGCTGAATGGTTTAACTCTTTACTTGTGATAACTTATGCTTAAATCTTGTTACTTATTAAAATTTCTTTGTTACAGGCTGAATTAGAAACAAAGGAACAAGAGGAAGCTGGAAAGTTTGCCTCAGAGACTGAGAAGGAGGCCACCACAGCCTCACCTCTTAAGGAATCTGAGCCTGTGCTACAGGTGATAGAGAGTTCCTTAAGATATTACTTTTCAGATATACGTTAATACACTTAACTAATTAAGTGACTGTTTCTAATAGGCTCCAACTGAGAAGAAGAATGATGAGGCTGAGAAGCCTAGCTAATCAGAGAATCAACCAGAGACTCACAAAGTCTCTGAGGAACAAGTATCTGAGCCTTCTATTGAGAAGGTATATATCTCAGATATCTATATTCTTCACAATGTTACTCTGATCATTTTTCTAAATACTTAACACTTTCTACTCATAGGCTCAATCAGAAGTAGAAGTTGCTGGGGAATTGCCCATTCAATCCCCTCAACCAATGGAAATTGATGAGGCCACCAAGCCTTCATCACCAGAGAGAATACCAGAAACTGCACAAGTTTCTGAGAGACAAGTGTCTGAGCCTTCTACTGTGGAGGTAATTAACATCTCAGATATCAAATTTTCTAAGTGCTTCTCTCCTGATAAATTTCTAAGTGTTATGTTATATTTTATTCTCAGGTTCAAAAAGAAAGAGAGGATCCGAGGATCGACTTCCAAGTCTCTTCCTCACACCAAGATATCCGAGGCACTGGAACCTCAAGAGTCCAACCTTCGAGCATTGTTGTCAAGCAGTAACATGTATACTGACTACTCTAAAACCCAAATATCTACTGAAGTTTTAAAACTAACTCAAAACTCTCTCTTTCAGGCTCAAGCTAGTGCCTTAGTGGCCCCTGAAGATTTGAACAAGGACCTACTTCCATTCTTCAAGGCTCATACTCTGCCAAAGCATCTAAAGTGTTTCAAGAAATGGCAGAGACTCAGATGCTCTGATCTGTTTGAGATCACAAAGGTCACTGATCACCCTACCAGAAGAGCAAGAGCATTTGACTTGGAGAATTATGTGCATGCAATGTTTCCAACTGAGCAATACGCATTTGCCACATTGATGAATAAGAACTTCATGAAGGAAGTATTGAAGCTTTTGAAAAGGCAGATGGTCAGACCATAATGGAGATGGCATTCAAGCCAATCTTGCCCAAGTCTTTACAAATCATACCTTCTGAGCAAGAAGAAGTAAATGAGCAAATGATCACTATTCCAGAAGTGATCAATCTGGTCTCTGAAGATGAAGAAGAGAAGGAGACTGATGAGAATGACTATGAAAAACCTCCTTCTGACCATCACAAGGATGAGGATGATAAGAAGGATGATGATGATGATGCCCCTGCACTGTGGATGGAGGATTGCACAAGGTAATAATACCTCAGTTGCTGAAAAGCACACTGAGAGGACAACACAAAAATCCCCTCCCCCATCTCCTCAGAAATCTACCCATCCATCTCCCCAACAAAAAGACTCTACTGAACAAGTAGTTGAGCACTCTGAGGACAACACTCAGAAAATATTGGATGCACAAGCCAGAGTTGCTCAACTCAAACAACTGTTGGAGGAAGAACAACAGCTACATCTTCAACTGGAAGAAAAGATAGCTGAATCTAGAGTCAAGCTAGATAAACTTGAAGAACAAACACGCAAAGAAACGCAAGCTTACTCTGAGATTAAAGGGCTCCGGGACGCTGTTGATTATATTGCTAAGGAGCTAGATGTTGAACAAGTATCTGAAGAAAAACATGATGCTAAGGCTGCATCTTCACCAAAGAAACCATCCTCCAAAGGCAAGAAACCCATATCTGAGATGGTTACCGCCTTCAGAAACCTTGATGAAGAAGTGCAAGAGGATGAAGATCACTGGGCTGATGACTCAGATGATGAAGAAGAGAAGAAATTGGCAGAACACCGAAATGAGCACTTGGTGGTGTCTCATTTGAAAAGGAAGTCGATTGCTTTGAAATTTTCAAAGAAGTCGCCAAATGTCAACTCCAATGAATACTTGAATGTATATCAAATCGGGTAAATTGAAAAAGGAGTTGTCTTCTCAAGATAAAGCCGCCATTGCATCAGTCCCTGCGGAGATGAAGACATTCACTGAGCTCATCACTCAGAGAACAACCAGTCTGGTCGTTGCTCAGAAAGACCTAGGCATGGTAAGGGATGATGATCAAAACTTGGCTGCAAAAGCCTTTGAAGAGGCTAGCTATGCTGCTGGAAAAGCAGACGCTATTCAAGGCCTACTGGCAGAGCTCACTGATAAGGAAACAGGTCTTATCAAACAAAATCAGGAGCTCAAGGCTAATCTGGAAAAGTTGGTTGCTTCTTACAACTATCTGAAGGCAACTTTGACTCCCTTACAGAATCTTTTGTGATTCTTAGTCAGTCAACAATGACTAAGGGGGAAGGATTTCAAGGTGCTCAGAGAGGAAGATGAAGAGGAAACAAAAGAAAAACTGAACAACCATCTCTCAAAATAAATGAGCCCTCCTCCAGTCAGACTGCTCTTCAGATAGTGGCCACCACTCAGCAACTTCCTGAAAAAAGGAATGACAACAAGGGCCAGGGCACAGAAACCTCCAAGGGTACCAAGGCTCCAAGGAGAAGACAAGTGATAGGGGTTGATGAGTCTTCTGAAGAAGAAGAAGAAGAAGAAGAAGAAGAAGAAGAAGAAGAAGAAGAAGAAGAAGAAGAAGAAGAAGAAGAAGGACAAATCAAATCCCAGGGCAATGAAGAAGGCTGCAAATCACCTAACAAGAGAAATCTGGAATATGAAGATGAAGATGAGGATGGAGATGAAGCTCCTCTTCACAGAAAGAGAAAAAGGGTTGATGGCCTAACTGAGCCCTTAGCTGCAAAGCCAATAGCAGCTAAAACACCCTCTGAAAATACCAAGTCAATCCAGGGTGGTTCTTCTAGCAATCCAAGGGAAAACTCAAGGCAAAGGAGGAATAGATTGAGAGCTGAAAAAAGAAAAGGTCAACTTCCACTCAGGCCAGAAGAAGCCAGAATTGAGTATGTGAAGACTGACAACAACTCCTCCTCCTATAGGTGTATTCCTCAGAGGAATGGATACTGGAACTCAAGCACTTGCTTGTAAATGAAAAAGGATTTCCAGAGCTTGGTTGGATTTTGAAGTTGTCAAGAGAGTTGAAGCCATGAGGAAGGACCTTAATGATGAATGTCCTTATGGAAAACCTGATGATGTGCATAGAGTCCCAAACCTCACTGGAACAGGCACAAGGCCAAGACTTGTTGTGGAACCCTTTGAGTCATTCTACATGACTGAAGATCAATACAAGGGTGACATCAGATATCTAAGGATCATATATGATTACTTCAAGTTATCAGATATCAGAATTGAGCATGCCTGGAAATGGGGAAAGTATTTATGGTTAAACACTTTGCCAAGAAGAATCCCATCAAATCATATAAAGAAGTATGTGGTTATGCCAAAGACACTGAGATGTTGGTCAGAACCTTGCTCTTTGACTACTCAGATGATATCAAAAGATTTGGAGATAGGGAGTATGCAAATTGATCCTTGGAGCTGCTAAAGATTTGAAGACTTGAAGACAGGTTAATTAGGATGTTTACTTGGAGCTTGGTTACTCCTGTTGTCCTAGTTAACTATGTATTTTTGTATCTTGCTGATTGTGCTTTATTGTTTTATCATTGTAAAAGTTATCTGTAAACTTTACTTGTAACATATCTAATGAACCTACTCTCAGATATCAATCTATAAAAAGATAACTTGTCAGCAAATATCACACCTTCTGATTTGGTTGATGTTTACTTTCTGCACTTAATTAAAATGAATTGAAAAGATCATAAGAAATGATTAAGTGTTAGATTGTTCCCTCTTCCAAGTTGTAATAGGTTTTAAAGATAGTCATCGTTGACTGATCAAAAAGGGGAAAATTTGTTAGGAATGTCTGTTTAGATTTTGATCAGCAACCTAATGACTTATCTTAGCTCAGAAAGGTGGTTAGTACTCTTGGTTCACTTGAACACTGTAAAAGGGGAAAATCACTAAGTATGTTAGTCTAGCAAACTTGTATAGGATGTTAGGTCTCTGAATGTAATTTTATATCTTTGAAGAAGACCAAGAAGAAGGCATCCAGCAGGAGAGTTCAACAAATTTTGAAGTTTTGAAGACTGCACAAGATTGCTGAAGACGAAGGTCATCAGATACCTATGTCCAGATATCTTGAATAAACAAGTGTTTTTCAATAAACAAGTTTTGCAAAAGATATCTGAGAACACAAGGTTTCTGAACGAGTAAACGTGCCCACAGATATCTACACTCTGATACCCTGGAAAAAACTATGTTTCCGAGAAACAATGTTTCAACAAGTATCTGGAGATGTGAAGGTCTCTGGAAAGGGACATGCAATGCTTCAGAAAGCGTGCATAGTTCCGTTGCCACTACAGGACAAAAAATAGTACGATGCAATAAATGCACAGACAGAGACATCTGAACAAAAGAAGAAATCTCTGAAAAGATACAACGTCTTCTGCAGTACTATTTACAGATATCAATAGTTTGAATTTCATTAAGCCTAATAGATACTATTCAAACGGCATGAATTTCAACTATAAATATCAACACTTAGAATGCTTAAAAACACACCAAGAACTTATACAATGAACACACATAACGAATTTATTCATTCAAGCATACAAGCCTTCAACCTACTTACTCTTTAGCTTACAGTTGCGACTAAGCTCTTGAATTCTAAGTAGCACGAAAGTTCTAAGTGTCCTGATCCTTAATAAGCATTGCTATCTGTGAAGGAGTTGAATCAAAAGATCAAGTATCTAAGTTTCATTCTCCAGAACATTTAACATAGACTTGAGTCAGTAAAGAACATATCACCACACATTGCGAAGTGTGTTAAGTTATTCTTGTTCTATAGAGTATTCCTACATAACTGAGAAAGTTATTAAGACTACTCACCTAACAAACTACCTTAACCAACACTTTAAACGGAGTGGAGTATAGGAAGTACTTAGTTTGGGAAACTAAGGAATAACTCCAAGGTTACTGAGCATAGGAAGTACTTAGTTTGGGAAACTAAGGAATAGCTCAAAGGTTTCTGAGTACAGGAAGTACTTGGCTGAGAAAGCCGGTGAATAATTCAGGGGGAACACTTGGTTGGGAACCTAGTGTAAAAGGAAATCAAGGGATAGGTTTATTGTAAGGAGAACTCAATATCTATCTTGGTGAATTTCAAGTCCTGAGAAAGGGCGAGTGGATTAGTTGAGGGATTATGCCACCCTCAGATACCACTATAAAGATCTGTGTTATTTACTTTCTGCAACTTATTACTTGCTTTATTTATCTTGCTGAATATTTACACACTTATATCTTGCTGAGCACGTGCACTTATCACAAAAAAGTCTTCCGCTCTCTGAAATTAAGTATCAGATATCTGAGAAATTGTGTTTATCGACAAAAGTTGTAAAAGACTATTCACCCCCCACCCTCTAGTCTTTTCCTTTGTCGTTATCTGGACCAACACTTTATCAGTTAGTTTTTCCAAACATAGCCTTATTCACGCAGCACCTGCATGTGTATATTCGTTACCAACCCTATCACATTTACGATTACCATGACTCGATCTAGATTTATCATTTCATTTTAGTAATAAGTATATAAGCTAGTAGATTACATTTGAATTCAAACTAATTACATATTTCATTTTGTATATATTTTGCAAGGCTCTTCTTATGTTATGGCAATCTACTTTATTATGACAATCTACCAGATTCATTTTCACAGGTTTATTCTAACAGCTTTGTCTCAATCAACTTTCAATTGATCAAAATTAACGTAAAATTGAGTTTAGATTAATTGTATTCTTGAACTGATTGGCATGCAATACCTAAATTGTCGACCACTATGGAATGCCAAAATCAAAATGTTTCAACCCGTAGTGCCGAAAATGAATTGTAACCATACTATACTTACAGGCCGTTTGGTTTGGGGTGTTTTCTAATGGTATTTGGAAAACACCCCTCGAAATACCATGTTTGGTTGAACAAATATGAAATACTAAAGCCCGCTGAAAATTCAAACTCACCAAATATTGGAATTTCAAGCCCGCAAAATTTGTTCTTCGAAATACCATTTAGAAATACCCACCTGGAGTGGATTATTGAGATATGGTATTTGATCCCAAAACTCTTCTTTTATACAATTACATCTTTAACCCCAAAATCGACATAATCAAAGTCAGTCACGTCTTCTTCTTTCTGAGCTCAGAATTAGTATCAGTCACGAGTCACGGCTTCTCTTCTTCTGTGCGCTGGTCTTCTTCTTCGCCGTCTGCTCTAGCGTCTCTTCTTTTTCTTCACCGTCTTCCTGCTTCTTCTTCTTCATGCTGCTATTTGGAAAGGTAATCTTCTCTTCTCTTCTTCTTATCCCTTTATCCCTTCGATAAACAGGAGAGCCTCCTGCCGTGACTATGTTCTTTTTCTTTTTCGAATTATCATGTTGATTCGAATTATAGGTCCTGATCATTACTTTTAGATTCGAATTTTGCAATATTTTGTTCGTTTACTTCGCTAATTTTGATCAGATGATGTTTGCCCTGCTCAAAGATATTAATTTTTTTTTCTGTTCATCTGCGTCTGGCTCAGTCTATTAGTTTTTTTTTTCTGTTAGTCTGCTTCATTGATTTTTCAGTCCCTGTTGAAACTATTGTTCATGTGCGTTTATTAGATGTTTCTCTGAGTCCACTATTACATGTTCGATTGATTTTAACATCGATATTTGTTAGTTAGGTATGCTACTCTTCGAAATAGTTATTCTAAAATAGATTTTATATGTTGGTTGTGCTAAGGACCATGGCATACAGGAATGAAGTTGCAAGAAGAGTTGTTGAGAAGTCAAAGAAATGTTTGGTTATTTTGTTAACTTGGTACGACCTTAAACATATCCGTCCTCGTGTGTTAAAACATAGGAATACAAGAAGATATAGCTTGATATCAAAAAATACCTAAGCAGGATGAGTATATGGATAGGCTCACTGACATGAATGGTACCGACTGTAAGGATGTCCTTAGGATGAATAAGGACACATTTCGTCAACTATGTTATATACTATGTGCACGCGGTGGTTTGGTAGATAGTAAGTATGTCAAAGTGAGAGAAAAAGTAGCAATGTTCTTGACCACCTTAGGACACCATACAAAGACCCGTGTCAATAAGTTTGCATTTAGGCGGTCCGGTCATACGGTTAGCATTTATTTCCATGAGGTGTTGAAGGCAGTGTTACAAATGCATGACATTCTTCTTGCAAAGCCTGAGCCTATCACTTCGGAGTGTGTTGACGAGCCATGGAGGCACTTCAAGGTAATTTTAACACTTGTATACTCCATTATGTGCTATCTCTTTGTTGTTTATATGTATATAACACATATTTCTCTTTCTAATTTGAAGGGTTGTTTGGGAGCCCTTGATGGGACCTATGTGTCCGTTGAGGTTAAGAAGAAGCATTAAGTATTCTTTCAAAACCGTAAGGGTAATATTTCCGTAAATGTACTTGGTGTATGTGACCGAGATATACGTTTCATCTATGTTCTAACTGGTTGGGAAGGGTCTGCCGCTGATTCTAAAGTTTTACATGAAGCTATGGATAGAGAATCTGGTTTGAAGATCCCTATAGGTATGTTTGCTATGTTTGTGGTATGGTTTGAATATTAGAATTTTCTATTTCTTTTTTTGTTCCTGATGGTAATGTTTTTTCCATATGTTCACTAGGTAATTACTACCTTGCGGATAGTGGCTATGCCAATGCCCCTGGATTTCTTGCACCATTTCGAGGAGAGCGTTACCATCTTCAAGAATGGTCTACTGGAAGGAGAGCCCCCCCCAAACCGCTCATGAATACTACAACATGAAGCATTCATCGGCTCGAAATGTGATTGAGAGGACATTTGGTTTATGGAAGAAAAGATGGGGCATACTCAGATCCCCTTCTTTCTATTCCATTGAGACCCACAATCACATCATTCTTGCATGTTCTCTCCTTCACAACTTCTTGAGAAATGTGGCCCCGACGGATCTTTTGCAAGATGAGGAAACTGATTCTGATTCAGAATATGAGGATGAGGAGCCTGTAGCGTCACATAATACACCAACTACTGATTACGTAGCTGATGTCGACGCACAAGATCCTGCATGGGATAATGTGCGAGAGATGTTGGCAACGTTGATGTTTAACCGTTGGAGAAATGCATTGCCCAATAGAAACCGCCATTAAATATTATGTGTTTTACTATAATTAATAAGTTAATGTAATAGCCCAGTTATTGGGAACTTATGTTTGCTTGGGATCATATTAGATTTCCTGTTTCATTTTAGGATTATGTAACGTATATTTGCTATCTTGCTATCTACTTATTTTATTAATTGGTACAATTTCATCTTATTCTTGTTTGCACTACTATAATTGATTGTTTAATGCTTATTAATATTTAATTACTCGGCATGAAAGTGAACCTAATGTATCTGTTATTACTGTTGTTCTCATAGATGGAACAAACTGATGTAGGCAAGGAAAGTGAGAAAGATTATCACAAGTGACAGTGGAAGAAGAGAAGGAGTTGTTGAATGCAATGGTATTAGCCAAGGTTGCCGGTCACAAGTCCCCACAAGGATTCAGAACGAGAGGTGCGCCTTTCATGCTTGAACGGATAAAAAAGGTGTGTCCCGACATCAAGTTGAAGCTTGTTCCTATCTGCAATCTCTTGAAGACTTGGCGCCGTCAATTTAGTGCTATACTGGATTTAAAAGCTTTAAGCGGAACAGGTTGGGATGAAGAAACCAAAATGTTTTAATTGCACAGATGAGGAATGGAAGTATTTCACCAAGGTATTCAATTTAAAAATTCTTGGTCATGGTGTTTTCATAGTTTCAGAGTATATTAATATAAAGTGCATATATGTTATGTCTTTGTGTTGATGAACAAAACTGATTTGTAGGTATAGAGAATATGTTATAGAAGTTTTTCTAACTTATAGAAGTCTTTTTTCAGGATTTCCTTGTGATCTAGAAGTTTTTTTCAACTTATAGACAGTTATAGAAGTTTTTTTAACTTATAATTTTTTTTAACCACAACAATATTTAATTGACTACATTGTTCCATTACCTGCTCCATAGAAGTTTTGGTAAGTTAAAGAATTGTTGTTAATTTGTTCGGAGTGCTTATTCAGATTCCTGCGATAAAGTTATGTGTTATTATTGATTACATTTTTGCCGCAGAAACATTCAATCCTCAAGGGGAAGAAAAACACTGCTTGGGTGTACTACGATAAATGGGTTGATATATATGGTACAGACAGAGCTGTGGAAAAAAGTGCTAATGATTTTGAATCTGTCGCAAAGAAGATACATGCGGATGATCGTTATCGATCAATTCTAGATTATGATTGCACCGGAGAAGGTGAAGTTGTAGATGATGGTGGTCAAGTGCCCGAAGCTAGTGACTTTACTAGAAAGAGCAAAAGACAGCGGACAAGGTCGGCTAATCAAAGTGATGAGAATTTCCTAGCCACGTTACAAAACATCATGAATGGATCAAAATGACAAGCCTGTCATAGTTCAAAAACAGATTGACCCTATTGAAGAAATGCGTGACAACATCAACAATGAGCTCAAAAAGCATGTTAAGTTGCATCCTAGGGAGCATCTAGTCATTGGAGAAAATCTTGTAGAGAATCCTGGAACACTCAGGTATTTCTACTCACTCAACCATAAAGATTGTGACGAGTGGCTCAAACTTAAACTTATGAAGGACTTGAACATTGATCCATGGGAGGATGAGGATTAAATGATCAAATATTATTGAGATATCTTAGCACATTATTCAGATGTAATAATTGGAAACTGCTAAGTACAATGGCTAAGACCTAGTTTTCACATAGACGGTATTGTGGTTATGCCAACTTAATGATTTGAAGTTTTATTTTGTTGAGATTTTATTTTTCAAGGAAATTTGGTGACTGGGCATATACCTTTTGCTGGTATTGATCTGTTTAATCATTTCATATATGTTATTTTTAAGTTGATGCGATTTGATGTGATTTTGTGAAATATGAGTGTGAGTTTAGGTGATACACTGCTTGGGTTTTTGAGTAAGTTGCTGAATACACTGCTAACTGTCTTCTAGCTTCCATCAGGTTCAAATATGTATGAGTAAGTTAACTGTCTTGTCGTGGTAAATGATTATCAGCATGACTTCTGCGCAGGACAATACTAAAACCCAAAAATAACAGTACTAACCAAGACAGTTAATTCCTGTCCTTAGTATGACGATGGTATAATTGTACCAAGCTTTATTAGTTGTAGTTTTTTCATGGCAAAATAGAAAGTCCAAAGCAAGCACATTACCACTAGAATATGCAGTACGTCCTAGCAAGAACCAGGAAATATGTTCACATATGGACCCAACCTAATACAACTTGCTTCTGTGCCTTGCAAGATTTTCAGTGTTAACTTATAAGTAAAGTCGACATGGACACAAACATAAAAGCAATCAACCCTTTTATTCATTAATTAAAAATACTACATGACTAGTAAAATCAAGATATATATAATTCCCGACTTAAATATCAAACCAATAACAACTACTCTTGTAACACGAACTTATTGATCAACTGGAAAAAAAAATGAAACTAAAATAGAATCACATCTACGCAGTCACCGCAACTATGTGGCCAAGCAAATTGGGGTTGTATTGCTTTGCCGATAAACACGCCAATACGGCTAGTTCTTCTCAAACTTGGGCGACAACTTCTCAAATAGAGCTGCCTTCTTCAAATTTATGCCCTTGTTGTTAACATCGGTACTATTGGAAGACAAGAACGGAGATTTGGTAACATTAAACAGCTTCTTCCTTGCACTCTTTCTCTCATCACTAGCCAACTTCGCCTTCTCAAATTGCTCCTTGGATATGTAGTGATGAACTCAGGGAGATTGCATAACTAATGCAATAAAACCCGGGGACATGGATGGATATGGACTATAAGAGTCGGTTGGCCAGGTCTTTACAGGACTTGGGGTTGCAATGAGATCAATGCAAGTCGGTTCTTCTTTTGGTCGGTGGGGAGGTGACTCCATTGGGAGATCAACCAAGCTGAAATGCGTAGTGGTTAGTGGGAGCTTCAATGGAGATCCCGAATCCCCGCTCTCCCCTTCTTCGACATCTTCGTCCGAATCAGAACTCAACGTAATGATCCCAAACGGCCTGTTACTCATTCTATCACCATCCTTGTCTCGTTTTTTGTTATCCATCTAGTTTAGTTCTGACTTAAATATGATAGAATACGTTGCTTTATGATTATCACCAAGCTTCAATGAATACGTTGCTTTATAAGATAGTTTCACTCAAAAAATACGGAAGAGATTTTTCCCAATAACCATGTGATCACTCTTTAATCTTATCAACAAGAATTGTTGATAATGTGGAGTTGTGGACAACAAAGAATCATTAATGTTTATGATTCATGAAGCTTGAAGAGTTGGGAGTCTTGTTTGTACATATATTTGTTTATTGGTGGACGTGAGTTGGAAGTCTTGTTTGTACAATTGTTTTTATCATAAATTATAATTGAACTTGAGTTGGGTTTATGCATGTTAGATTTGGTTAAACAAACAACTCTTGCACAAAAAAATCATGAGGGCAGTATTGTAATATTGAAAATCCAAAAAAAATGATATTGTGCACCAAACATGGCATTTAGATTCTAAATACCAGATGCTTAAAATACTACCAAACATGGTATTTATACCTAAATACCACTTCAATTACCATGATTTTTACACCGGGCCCAAATACCATGTATTTGTGAATAACAAATACCCTTTCCCAACCAAATGGATTATTCTTTTTCCATAAAGTACAATGCAAAAAATAGGAGAGCAAATGGTCATTTTGTAGGATTTATTCATGACTTTCCTTCAAATGTTGTAGTAAGAAAAAAAGGCAAAAAATTATTCATTTCTATTGTAAGTTGAAAGCCTTCAACTATTTTTCTCCAACACACTTCTCCTCTTCTCGAATTTATTTTGAATTGAATAATAAAAAACTTTTACTGCAGTTGAATGAATGAATGCTATGTTGTTTTTACGCTTCTCGATTGTATCCCTGTAATCTCATCAAAATTCCTTGATTTCTTCTACTGGTGAGAGACCTCTCAATATTCTTATGCAGACATTAAAGCAGCATTTATTTTCTGCTTCCTTTTCCTTTTGTAAATTTCCCTAATTTTAGATCTTAGGGTTTTGGTTGCATGGGTAAGAAATTCGATTGATGGTGTCCTTCCTGTTGTTTAGATGAACATAACTCAGTTTAGTTTAGCTTCTTTTTGCGGCAATTGTTTGCTCTGATTGTGTGTTTCGTTTAATTCATATGAAGTTTGAATTGAAAGTGTTTCGTTTTTTTCTTCCTTATTTTCAAATTCTTACAACAATAGATTGTATTCGTAGCTATTGAGTTATTCTCTCCATTTGAAATTTTGAAAATGAGTTTGAATTCCGCTAGATCAATACTTACAGTTGATAACTTGCATTATATAGCTTCAAGCTGTATGGAACTTCAATTATCACCTGTATTGGTTTCTGATTTTTCTAATCATTTACAGCTTATTGTTTAAGTTATACTGTTGTTAATCAAGAGATTGAGCTATGCAGGCAAATTTCAGAAACATTTTTGTTAAATTTCAATTGTCTATTTGAATTAGGTACATTTTCATCTTTAGTTCACGTTATTAGTCAGCAAGAGTTTGCGTGGGAGCTGGTGACTCGTGTAGGCATGAATGTGTGATGACAAAAACATATCAATGGTGCCACAGATTTCAATAAACCGTGAGGTGTGCCCTGGGCCAGAAAATATAGAAATTAATGCCGGGAAGCCCAGTTCACCTTCACCCACTCAAGATCATGTTGCTTCACAGATGCCTGGTATTGTTTTTGGTCATTGTCTTTATCTTTGCAATTTTGAGCTGGGAACTATTTGCTCTCATTTGTCATTATTTTTGATCCAGTGCAAAAGACAACAAGGCAATGGGCTGCATGGACTCGTCAGGAGGAAGAGCTATTTTTTGCTGCTCTACGGCAAGTTGGAAAGGTAATTGATCTGCTACCATTTTACAAACATTAATTTATAACACAAGTGCACCATATCTTAAATGATTGTACTAATTGAATACTGGCTTAATTTTCTTTTCACCAGAATTTTGAGAAAATTACTAGCCGTGTCCAGAGCAAAAACAAGGATCAGGTGATTCCACGATGTTATTACAAGGGTTGATTTGTCAGTCAATTCTTGTATTCATTATTTCTTATGCTTCTCTTGGTTTATATCTGGTTTGGGATTCAGGTCAGGCATTACTATTATCGTCTTGTAAGGAGAATGAACAAATTGTTGGGCCCAGAACTTTCTCTTGATGCAAAAAACTCGAAGGACACCATTGCAGCAATGCTTCGATGGTAACTAATAACTCCTTATAGAAATGTGCACTTACATGAAACTTCTACAATCAGGTCCTCCATGTATTGGTGTATTATGGGTACCTCTACTTTGGCTGTTGATGTTTTTATATAGTTTGGGCACCTGATGATCAGGACTAAAAATATTTTTAGTAACTGGTTTGCCATTTGTTGTTATTTCTTATGTCTCTTTACTTTGCCTGTAGATAATCTAGTTTCAATGTGCTCTGGGTTCCTGCAGATAAGGAATGATAAATTCTAGATAATTAGACATTTTTTCATTTATTTATTTATTTTCTTATTTCCTATTTCACGCATTTATCTACCAATGAGGTCCACTCCTACTCTTATTCCCGCCAGGACTTACACATACTTGCTAATTTCTGCCCAGAATAGGATATTTAAATGATACCTAAGTTGTAATGCAATTCATAGTGGAATATATACATTTAAATGTTAGTCTGTAGATGTGCAGTGGTACAGTGAGGGCTCTTGATGAGATATTGATTTCATCAACTGTCATCCGTGCATGTTGTTTTATGCGTCTCTCGGCCTGTGCTTATTTTCCAACACTTGAGAATTAGGTTGGTTCTTTGTTGTCATCTCTAAGTCTGCCTTCTTAATCATTTAATAGTCACACATTTTTTAAGTAAAAGAAGCATCCTGGGTAGTGTTTGTATACTTATGATCATCACCCATGTGGTCGTTCCCATTTTAAGTTCCGGTTTTATTTCCTTAAATTGTACTTTAGGGGAACTTCATATTACATATTTTAACTTGAAAGTTGCGATTTCTTTGTTTTCTGTGATACGTTTTCCTTCCATCAATTATCAGTCTCAGCCCCGTATTCTACCGTTGCAGGTGGTCATTATTGGAAAAGTATAGCTGTAAAGCCTCTAAGCTACATTTGAAACCTCGGAGATTTAAGACATTCATAGAAACTCTGGTTAGTGTTAAGATAATCATGTAAACAATGTGAGTTTTATGATATGAAGTGTGATTTTTATGCCTCTGTTATGAAGGGGAACCAACTACTTAAGGACCGAAAAAAGAACATAAGGAAACGTATTTTTACCGGAGAAGACAATTCCTCTACGACTCACGCCCCTGTCCAAACTCAGGGCAAAACATCCGGACACGAAAACCGAGCACTAAAGATAGTTCTTGTTGATGGCCAGAACATCCAGAAAGTTGGAACTGGAAAAGGAACTCTCGTCAGGCGAAATGTCAATTTAGGAATGAACCGCACCAACTGCAAAAGAGACTCAACTTCTGCTAAAACAGAAAAGAAGCGGCAAAAAACTGGTGATGTGCAGAATATTATTGAATTTTAATGTTGCATTTTCTTGCTGTGTATTTCTATTGTTTTTTAATTTTTGTCCTTGATTTTTCTATCTCAATTGTGTAATGCATGGAGCTTGTAGCATCTAGAAGCCTTGTTACCTATGAGTTTTGGTAGTATTATTGCTTCAATACTGTATTTCTGTTTACCTGCCTGAACGTTTCATGCCTGGAATTCAATTATAGTTAAATCGTTTAAGTGTGATCCTTAGTGGTACCTGTGGCTTCAGCAAAAGAATCTTTTAATTTGAATATGTCAAGCTCTGGTCAACATTATTCACTATCATGTATTGCTGTCCTTTTTGATAGTCTTGGTTACTTATCATAGAGATCATGAAAGGGGTTGCATGCTAAAATTCAACCAAAAAGGAGTTGGGATAGTTTGATGATGTACACTTCTGGGTTTCTAATTTCTCCCCCGAGCTTCTGCAAGATTTGTATACGCAGGTGCCGGAAATTTATATTTAAACCTGATATGATGATTTTGGTGGAGGTATGGGAAAATGAGTGGGTTCCTTTGCATGATTGTAATTTATGTGTGGTTGCCACCACAGCACCACTACAAAATTCTGGAGGCGTGGAGATAGTACAATGGTGTTTAAGATTGTTACTTAAAGGTTATCGTGCTCCTGCAATAATTAACAATCATGATCATGCAAAAATTGAGTAGGATACTAGTTTATGATTGATAAGTAAGTTGGCGGATTAAACATTATTGTTATGTCCACTCTTTGTGTTGGGTACAGCCGTACACTTATGTTTGAATGTATTTTCTAGATCAGGTTCACAGTTAATGTGTTCTTCTTTGTTGTTCTTGGATATATGATTATGTATCACTGCTTTAAGTAATGTTCCAAAAGATTTTCCCCATCTCAGCTCTGTGGAGTTGTATAAAGATTCTTGAATGAAACTAAAACTGCAATGACTTTCTTGATCTGAATTAAAATATTCACTGCAGCTTTTGCCTGCTGAACTTTTCCCAGTCATTAAGGATGTTGTATACGAATGAAAATAAATATTATGCACCTTCCGGTTTTGCACTTGAACAAACAGAACTTCATATCTCATTTTAGTTAATGAGAGAATTACCAATATGGAGGGGTAAATATGGTTCTTACATCATGTAACAAGTCTGTTGGTGATAGATATGTTTGTGGGTATATGCTTTTCTTATTGTTGGTACTATCAGCGTGTAAGCTTCATGCACCAAAAGTTCTTTTATTATACTACTACCTTAGTGTTACTCTTGTTGCTAAAATTTATCCCTATAGGCCTTGTAGCAACATCTGCATACAAAAGATGGGAGAAGGCTGCCATTGCTGGGGTATCACTAGTTGCTGATGCTGCCGAACATTTGGAACGAGTGGACACTGACAAAGAGATTGAACATGTGGAACGGGTAGACACTGACGAAGGGATTGATCATTTGGAACAAGTGTACACTGATAAAGAGATTGAACATATGGAACGAGTGGAGACTGAAAAAGATATTGATCATGTCCAGGAAACACCAGGTGAATGATGAAAGTTCTCTCTTACATACTGAATCTTGATTACTGTCTGGATAAATAAGAAATTCACTTCTGACTGTGGATCTTGTTTCTCAAAATTTTTAGGGAATGATGGCTCTCAAGATGTTGCAAAAGTGCCGCACTCTTCACCAGAGCCTCCACATTGCATTCTTAACGAGAATAATTTCCAAAACTCGAAAAAACTCAAGCTGCAGTTGTTCCCTATCGATGAATGTACTCGAAAAGCTTTGGAAATGGTAGGTTAATGGAAGTTATGCATGTGAGGTTGATTTGCAGTTGATTTTGCTGGTGCTTAATTGGGTAGTTTAGGTTGAATGGAAAAATTTCCGAGCTTGACACAAGGCTGTTTCTCGAGGCTTTAAGTGTTCTATAGCATGAAATGCTAGGACATTCTGATTGGTTTGTTTGGTTTACTTTCTCAGGATAATCACAATCCACATTTGGAGCTTACTTTGAGTACGCGGAAAAAGATATCATCAGTAGTGGAACATCTTAACCGCAAATGGGGAAAATCGAGCTTATTATCACAAGAGTTGATGCTTTTTCCATACTGGGCACAGAAGGAAAATTTGGTGGGTTATCAGAAGTGGACTAAAGATTCCCCTCTCAGTGCAGCAGATATACATTACCACATTGGCAATCCTTCTATTTTCCGGCTCAGGTTTCCCCCCTTAATTTCTTTGAGTCATGAATTTTGATCTAATGAGATAATATACTGATATTTTTATCTGATATAAGGTATGGCTGGTTCTCAAAAGCCGAAGTTGAATTAGCAACAGCTCAGGCATTATCATGTGCGAACCAAAATGAGCAATGTCTGAACATTAATATGGGAAAAGAGCATAATGGAGCTGAGAAGCTAAGTGGTTCCTCAAATGACCAGCCAGTATCTTTGGAACAAATTACTGCTCTGACTTCCTCATCAACATTTGCAACAGTTACAGTGAGTAAGCATGGTGGCCCTGTTTCCAGCAGAGAGACTGAAGCTGTAGAAGCTATGAGACAAGTGTATAACACGGTATGTTTTTGTGTTCCCAAGCATATTTGCATTTCATTTAGTTTGGGAACAAATACTGCTACTGCACCTGAAGTTTGGACAGTTTGCTGATCTACTGAAGTTCCAAACGGTTACTGAAAGAACTCACTAAGTTTTGCAATTAAGTGGCTACTGTTACCAAGTACTTGCTGGATGAAAAGATGATCATACTCCCCCTTATCAGGAGTACTCAGTAATTACTGTCTTTCGGGGTTTTGTTTGTAAACTTCCCTTCAATTTAGGTGGTGAGACTAGGCTAGATGTGGAGATATTGTATCTTTGGATCATTGACATTTTCGCATTAAATGTCATTTGAACTTTTTATTTTCCTTGCAGAAGGATAGGGCGCTGTCTTCTGGTGACTGGGCTGATAGTCTTACCAGCATAAGCGTGGGAGATCTACTATCCGATTCAATGCAGAACATGGATGTCAACTGCACTGAGTTTCCAATGCCTGTTAACTCTAACTTTCAGCAGATTCCATTTAGTTGCGACTCCTTTGATGCTGCAATTGCGGCTCACATTTTCAAACATGAACACAAGGTTGACTTACAGCAGGGACTTGCATCTCATGGACCTTCAATTTGGGATGCCGAAGAAACATGTGATGCCTTTGCTTTCCAGAAACGTGCTGCTTTCTGTGATGCAGTTCAAACTCCAATCGGATATGGTTCTCTGGAGGCGCATACACAAACTACTACGGTGAATCTTCCAGCTTCTGATAATGAAATTGAGGTTAGAATTCAGATAGAAGAATCTACTATACATTAAGATTGCCATTTTCAAGTAGCAAGTCTACTTGGAGTTCATTGTAACACTCTGTTCTTACTTTCCTATAGGAGTCGGTTGATATGGGGAAATTGGCTGACATTGATCCTACCTGTGGAGTCGATAAACTGAAACCTGTTCATACTTCAGATAATTTGACCAAGGATTTCGGCGGGCTCACTGACATCTACTGGGTAAGCATTTTTTTCTTCTTGCAGTTCATATGATGGATTGTACTTGAGAAGTACACTCCGGAGTTCTCATTTTCCAGTTTCAATTTTGTGGTGGCTAAACTTGGTCACACAAGGAATTTAGTGGTGATCATGGTTCTCAATCTAATAAGGTAATGAACTTCTTTTCTGTGGCACAGCCTGACTCCTTGGGACCGTTAGAGTTTGAAGTACCCCCTCGTAGATACCGTAATGACGATCTAATTCTTAGTGATAGCTTTGGTGGTTTGAGTCGCCTCATAGCAAACAGTATGGATTCACTCCAGACGTGCTCATTTCTGGATTTCGACAAGAAAGAAGCTGCTGGATCAACAGGTGAGGCCCGGCCCAGCGTCTCTTTCTCAGATTTTAAAATCAGAAGTGAGGTTTGAAATTATGTGAGGAAGAAATCAGAGATGACAAATAGTGTATGTAGTCTAATCTTTGTGAAGTTAATGTTGGCTGAGATGGTATAGATAGGGTCACTTGCCATTGTGAAGGGAACATCATAAACTAGTGGCAGGCTTGGTGCTCTATATTATTCAGCCATCAATTTTTTTTATGTGTAAAAAGTTAGTTTCAAGAGTTGTTATGGCTAGATACCAACCTCTAGTCCCAATGTTATAAAATCCTGTATATTTTGTTCCGACTCCAAAGAATGAACCTATTTGCTAAATAACATGAAATGACTGTTTTGACACAATTTCTTGTTCATTGTACGTACCATCACAGTTTGAAAGTGCCCAGTTTATAAAAAAACTTATTTGATCTCGTGTTAGAAAGAGAATTAGACATGGAATTGGGATATTTGTGGAGACACCAGCCCCTTTAGTCTAACAGTAAACTTTTGTCGCGTTTGAGATGAAGACACTACTGGCCTTATTGCAGATGCAATGCAGAGTCAGATTTACTTGTACTACTATTAGGTTGTCACTGTTTATGTTCATTGGTTCTTTATCACAAAAAAAGTTAAAACAAGTGGAATATGCGGTAGTGAAGATATATAGTCACGGATTAGGTGGAGCACATCATATGTTGGACTTGTTCAATTAGTACTACAAAAATGAAAGGGATATACAAAAAAATCTTTACACATTAGGTTTGATGTGTAGTAGGTGATCAAAAGTTAAAATAAATTATGAAAGATTAAAATGTGGCAAAAAGAGTGTAATTTTAGTGGTAAAATGTATGTAAACTTAATATTATTTTTTATTTTTTGGGTGTGGATAAATTTATTTGCGATTAGTTTTGTGGGACGGTGTCAAAAGTATAAAGTTATTCTGAATGAGGGAGTAATACTGATTATGTTATTCTCCGAAATGGAAAATGTAGCGGAGTGATTGGAGCTGGTGGGCATTTCTGGTAACCTTTCGCGTTGGCAGAATGAGACCGCAATGATTTATTTAGCAGAAATAACTGACATCCATCTCTATTCCAGAAGTAAGTTCTGTAGTACTCTGTAGTTAAAGATTAGAGTTTTTTTTACCCTTAACCCAAGAGTATTACCAGCTGAATTGCCCTTTGTTTTCAGTTCAGTAGAGTTGAATCTGGTTAATAGTGATGACAAATATGAGGGACCTAACAGGCAGCATGTATGTACCGTCTGATTTTGCGTCGTAATTAACATGCAAACATATTCAGCGTTCTTCTAATTATAGTATATGGTTTGGAAATGCTTATTCCAATGTTATCTAAACTTGAAACCAGTGCATGTATATGTCCACATGACAAAATACTGATCTTCACAACTAAGTATGCCAGTTTGTTTCAAATTGTACATCACCTGCATGTCATCCACGAGTAAATGCGCCAGTTCAAATGACCGCGCCTCAATCGATTAGTTTTCGACTCTTTCAGCCATCAAAACTTACTAAACAACTTGACCTGTCACACCAGCTAAGTGATGTAAGCATCAAGTAGTCACTTCCCCAATTGCACCTTCATATAATTGTCCATACATAAATATCATTTTTCCCCTTAACAATTCACACTCATTTTCCAAGGAGACAATATTCCTTAACAACTACTAACCAGGCTTCTTCTCCCCATTCAAGAAGTTTGCTTGTATGAAAATGGCGAATACAAAAGTAAAGCCTCATGCAATATTGTTCACATACCCTCTCCAAGGCCACTTAATCCCATTCGTGAGGCTAGCCATAAAACTCGCCTCAAACGGCCTCAAAATCACCTTCGTCAACACTGAATCCGTCCACCATCAAATCTCCGAAGCGAGAAACATACCCATCTATCAAGATATTTTCACAGAAGCACGCGAATCAGGATTGGATATTCAATACACCACAGTTAGCGACGGATTTCCTCTTGGGTTCGACAGGTCCCTGAACCATGACCAGTTCATGGAGGGCGTTCTGCATGTTTTATCAGCTCATATAGACGAACTTGTAGCGAATTTGGTGAAGAGAGATCCGACTATAAATTGCTTCATTGCGGATACATTCTATGTATGGCCGTTGATGATAGCCAAGAAGTATGGTCTGGTGAACATATCGTTCTTTACGGAACCAGCACTTATTCTGACTCTGAATTATCACATCCCACTGCTAAGGAAGAACGGCCATTTTGCTTGCTCTGGTTTGTTTTCTAGGACTCTCATTCTAAAGTGATGCAAAAGATTCAAATTTGCGTAACATTTTCTTACTCTGGCCTAATCAATCTGTTTTAACAGACAATCGAACGGATGCAATTGACTACATTCCGGGGGTAAAATCAATCCTGCCGACGGATTTAACTTCCTATCTTTCAGCCAGAGATAACATATCAACACCAGTGCACCGGATCATTTACATAGCTTTTGAAGACGCGAAAAAAGCAGATTTCATGATTTGCAACACTATTCAAGAGCTTGAACAGGAAACAGTTTCAGCTTTACAGAGAATTCAGCCTTTCTACTCAATTGGCCCGATATTCCCTCCGGGCTTTACCAAGGGCTCTGTATCATCAAGCCTTTGGGCCGAGTCAGATTGCACCCAATGGCTGAACACGAAGCCTGATGGGTCGGTTTTGTATCTTTCATTTGGAAGCTATGCACATACTAGCAAGCAAGTGATTGAGGAGATAGCTCATGGGCTGTTGATTAGTGGAGTGAACTTCATTTGGGTTCTCCGGCCTGATATAGTCAGCTCGGATGAGACAGATTTCCTGCCTGTTGGATTTGAGGACCAAATCAAGGGCCGGGGATTGATCATGTCGTGGTGTAGTCAGCTGGATGTCCTTTCTCATCCAGCTGTTGGTGGATTTATCACGCACTGTGGATGGAACTCGATACTAGAAAGTACATGGTGTGGTGTTCCATTGATTTGCTACCCTTTGCTGACTGATCAATTCACAAATCGGAAACTAGTGGTGGATGATTTGAAGATTGGAATCAATTTGTGTGACAAGCCAGATGTGTCGAGACGAGGTGTTTGTGAGAAAATTAAATATTTGATGAACGCAGAAAAATCAGAAGGTATCAGAAAGGAAGTCGAGAAAGTGAGAAAATTCCTAGAAGATGCAATGGAAACAAATGGATCATCAAACCAAAATTTCAATCAGTTTATCGAAGATTTGGAGGCCAAAATTTCCAAGTATAGAGGTTTAGCCACGGATAATGGTGAACATTCTATCAGCAATGGTTTCCATTGATCAAATTCATGACTGATATTTCATGGTTTGCCAATAAATTGTTATCCAGTTTGTACCTTACCTATGTACTATAATTAGTATATATTTCCGATTTGTGTTTGTAGCGTGGTTACATGTAACAGATATTGGCAGGGAGCGAAATTATACCGTGTTTTTATAGTCCAAACAACCATATCAGTTCTTCAGAAGGTATCATATACTACCAGAACAATTTATGTGAAATAGAGAATGTTCAGGGTAATAAAGCAGATCGAATAGCTTCTCCGAAAGGAACTGATTGATATAAAGTTCATTTGGATTTACAGTGTCAAATATTGCAAGCCAAATGTTTCACGTGAAAAAAATGATCAACATGCACTATCCATTCAGTATTTCCCTGGCCCATCCTTGTTAAAGCATCTTCTTTGACACAATTTGGATTGGAAGCTCTTGAGTAGGCACTGGTAACGGATCCCTCCTAAAGCAGTCATCGTTGCAGCAGAGCGTCCATGTGAAGTGTGTAACAAGATAGTGTACTGTCAGAAGCGTCTCAATCTTAGCAAACTCATATCCTGGACATATACGAGGCCCTCCTCCAAACGGGATGTATGAGTATGGTGGTATTGCTGCTGAATTTTCGAATCTTGAAGGTTCAAACTTCTCTGGTTCTGGGAAAATGGCATCATCCATGTGAGTCATGGCGGTAACCCACAATATCTGCTTGTCAATTCAACATAAGAATGAAACGTTATTCAATTGCTTTACGCGAACATAAAGAATGTTGAAGATGATTTCTTTACCTGCCATCCCTTCGGTATGAAATATCCTTCGTACTCCACGTCCTCTATGGTTTTGCGAAATCCTCCAAATATGGGAGGGATTGTTCGAAGAACCTCCATAGCAACTCTCCAGGTGTACTTCATCTTGGCTAGATCTTCCCAAGCCAGCAATTCTTCAGAGGGCTTGTTATTTCTCATCTCTTCTTGTTCTTCAGATTCCAAAAAACAAAATGAGAAGGTGGAAATGTTTGTTACTAGAAATGCAGTATGTAATCAAGATTTTTAACATTTCACAGTTTATTCTTTCAGCCGCATAATCTGTACACAGTTAATTTCTTTATAAAACGTTGAAGGTTGAATCGGTGAAAGATGAAGAAAGTTTTACCATTGAGAACAGCAGCATATATAGCCGGATTCTTTCCTAAGAGACGAACGATGAATGTAATAAGAATGGAGGAAGTATCATGTCCTGCAACCATGATCAGCATAACATTGTGTATAATCTCATCCTCAGATACCGATTCTTTTCCATCTTCCTCATAGATGCTGAGCAAGCAAGTAATGAGGTCTTGATGAGACGGAGCTCCATTTCCAAGTTGACTTCTTTTCTCCTTTATAAGGCCTCGTAACAGTTTCTGAACCTCTGTACTGGCTTTGACACTGCGGTTGAAGCGTGAGAAAGGCAAATTGATCGGTATTGACCACATCCCTCCAAGCATCTGCTGGAAAAGGTCAATAAACACGTCTCTTCTTGCTCCACGTTCAAGCCCAAATAGAAGGGAACAAATAATGTTGAATGTTAGCATTTTCATCTGCGGTAGAACCTGAGCAACATAACTCAGTGGTATAAAGATCATATATATGACAGTTTTTATATGACCGCTCACTAAGTCACTATAACATTGGATTCCACTGCTATAGTGAGGCGTGAGATTATTGGGGTCTAGCGTCTCATTTTCCATTCCGGTGACTATACTCATATGATCCAAACAATCTAAATATCTTTATTTTGCGAATCCTAACAGAAGCATATATACATACCGTGATTTTGTCGTTCCCTTGCCAATGCATCTGAAGATGAATTCTGATCTCTTCCTCCATCTTACCGACATAATTTTTCAAAGAATCTGGCTTGAGAAACGAGGTAAGAGCATCTCTGACCCGCTTATGATCTTCAGCCCTGAGCTCCAACAAACAGCGTTCCCCCAGTATCCTTTTCACCGAATCCGTCTGTTGGTTACTCAACTTGCTACTCTCAGTGAAGACAAACTTGTTTGCAGCCTGCCCTGAAATGAAAACTGTCGGTTTCCCAAACAGGCTCAGCTTAGATACAGGACCGTATCGTTTAGCTCTATCTGTGATCCATTTTTCAGCAGTGTTGGCCCTCATAGCCCACAGGAGGCTGAGACTGTGTCCGATTATCGGTATTCCTAGTGATCCTGGCGGTAGCCGGTCCGATGATCCTCTCCTTTTTCCTAGGAGGAGGAACAGTATTGTCAGAACAAACAAGGATAAGGTTAGGAAGATGGTCGTCATTGTAAGATTAGTGAGAGCTATTGCATCACAGATTAGCAGCAGACCATCAGTTTTTATCTACGTACTATTTATTATAAGCTTGAATCTGAATTGTTTATTCAGCGGGTTTTGTATGTTGCTTAAAGTATCTTTTCACGAAGGTTCTCAACTTCTCATCTCATAGGTTAATGAATACTAACTAGTATATTTTTCTCTAGAGTTCACAATATCAGACTGTCCGGAAAGAGAGTGAAAGTATAAAATTGAATTTAATAACAGTTTCCTGTTTTCTAATCAAGTATTTCTCCATTATCTAAGACCAAAACAAAAATGGATTATGGTAAAATGAGGAAGATAGATAAGTAGGATATACTGTATAAAATCTTTTTTGTTATGTAATTTAAGTTTCTATTGGAACTCAAAATATGAAAAATTAGAAAGGTTTTGAATGAAATAGGAGTATCCAAAAAAGTATATTATACTTGCAGCTCCCTTACCACTCGATCACCATATGACTCCCATTAAATTAAATCTGATTGGGCCGCAAGCACTACTTATATAAAGTGTAACTACCCAAGATGCTTGGCCTCTTTTTGTTTGGCATGCGACTAAAATCAAGAAAACCTGATTACCAGCACCTAAATTTTTACTTAACTCAAGGTTTTAACTCTACACCAAACACTTCATTACTAATTTTGTCACTTTGTGTTATGTGCGCCTGTTAATTTGAAGGGCTTTTCCCAATCGATGAATCATCCCCTATATACTATTATATAGGCCGTTAATCAAGTTACCATTATATCTTGTTTGTTTGACATCTTTTAGTGTTCTATTTCTCTCAAGTCTCAACAAATCTCACAAACAATTTTGAAAAATACATTCATATGTGATCCGTTTGTGTGACTTGATAAAACCAATGATCCACACATCTGTCAAGATCAATTGCAAGAACAAGCAAAAACTAAATTTAATTAATTTCACATATATGATGCTCTGAATAGGTTGACAATAATAAGCAATATATTTAAACAATTTGCAGCTTCAACAGACTAGCTAGTTAATCAAATTTGGAATGCATGGACCTTATCCCTCAACTCCACTAGAAACTTATCAAAGCTCGTTACGGATGATCCACCATCACCCATTGCATCTCGAAACATATTGCTAAGTTTCTTGATATTGTTCCTCATTTCCTTAGATGTTTCTGTACCCATCATCCTCTTGATCTTCTCTGCTACTTCCTCCTTCGTAACAACATTCCCGTCACAAAGACTTATTCCGATCTTCCAATCATCAACCACTAGTTTCCGATTAGTAGGTTGATCCGCAAGAAATGGATGACATATCATAGGAACGCCACACCATATAGTCTCCAAACTCGAGTTCCACCCACAATGTGTCATAAATCCTCCAACTGCCGGATTAGATAGCACAACAGTCTGGTTACACCAAGGAATGAACAATCCACGATCTCCCACCTCGTCTGTGAACCCATTAGGCAGAACACCAGTTCCATCACGAAGCACCCAAATAAAATTTACTTCACTAAGCATAAGCCCATAAGCTATTGCCGCAGCTAACTCATTATCACTCCCAACAATGCTACCAAATGAGACATACAAAACTGAGTCTTTCGGCTTGGAATCTAGCCATTTGGTACAATCAGATTCGGCCCAAAGGCTCTTGGGGACAATTGTTTCGGTGAGATCAGTCCAAAAACCTATTGGCCCAATTGCAAAAGTGCGCGTCTTTTGATTCAGAAACGAAATTGTCTCTTCTTCAAGTTCCTGTACAGTGTTCATCAAGACGAAATCTGCATATTTCACCTGTTCGAATGCTGCGTGATTAATCTGGATCAGCGTGTCTGTAGTTGGATCTAGTTCTGGGTCCTGAAGAAAGCTCATCAAGTCCTTTATCTTCAGTGGCGAAACTCCTGGTATGTAGTCGATCATATCCTCACGATTACCTGAATGATACATATTAGAGATTTACAAAGAAGAAAGAGCCTCACACATGAAGAAACAGTGCAATATGGAGTATATACGGTAAAAAGAGAAAGGCTAGAGAACGTGGCCATTCTGTATTTTGAGCGTTCATGCAGGCTGCAGCTTTAAATATGGTAAAAAGACACAGGCTAGAATAGTTTAATTTTAACAGGGCTTTGTAGCATACGAATAAAACGTTGGAGTCAAAGTGTTCGTTTTGAGCAAATGTGTAGAAGAAAAAACATACTACCTTTGTACTGATAATGACCATTCTCTTTTACAAGATCCCAATGATACGCAATAGAATAAACTTGAGCCGGTTCAGTCCATAACGACACGTTCACCAGATTATACTTTTTGGCAATAGTCGCAGGCCATGAATAGAAAGTGTCTGCAACCAAGAACGGGATCAAAGATGCATCATCGTTTTCTTGGATTATCTGCCCGATTAGTTCATCCACACGTGATGGAAATTCAGTTAGTAGCGACTCCCAGTACTCGTCGAAGTTGAGCCACCTATCATATTCATTTGAAAATCCATCATAAATGGTCTTGTAATGTATGTCAAGACCTGATGCACAAGCTTTGGAGAACAAATTGACGGTTGAATCACCAGTAGGGCTGCTCTCGTGATAGGCTTTTGAGATAATGTGATCAAAGTGTTGAGTGTGAACAAATGTGATGGTGCAGCCACTTGAAGCTAGCTTAAGAGCCAGGCTAATGAAAGGGGTTATGTGACCCTGGTATGGGAATGCAACCATTATGGCATGTAGTTTTTTTCCAGCCATAGTTGATTAATTTCTCTACGTGATAAGATGAAACTGGAAACAGAGTCCCCCGTCTATTTATACTATGTGGATCTTACAATATGTTGTGTTGACCAGATAGATGGCATCACATTTGAATGGTAGTAGTAAATACAGCAAAAAATGAGACAAACTTCATAATTATGTGCTCTCCATTTTCCAGCATAAGCATATTTGGAGCCAGTATTTGATTTTTGATTTTATTTCCCTCCTAAATTTACAAAATTAAAGACCATTGAATCTAGAGCTCAGCATATGTAATACTGGTAAGAAAAAATATAAATTAGGCCTGTGGAACTAAATCGGGTTCGGACTTGATCGGAACTTAAGAAATTCTTTTGATAGATAGGGCCCCTATCTAAAGAATAAGTTAGCAAACAAGAGGTAAATGTGATTTACCGTCCATCTATAATAAACATTTATTTGAACTTTCTAAATTGGTGAACAATTTCTCTGTTAAAAAGCATTTTTATGAAGATGAAGATCCAAAAAGAACTGGGAGTCAATTTTATGTCATGTTCTCATTTCCGTTATGTTTGACAAGAATAGAGGTCACGGATGCCCAAAAATAGAGGATACAATAATAGTATTTCCCTATTTTCTACGGCATGTTATGATCATTGCCTTAGTGGGGCTAACTGCTTAGGAAGAAGTAAAATGCAAAGTTTCCCATCCATAAAAATCCTTATCAACAACGCAAAATGAGAATTGAATACTAATAAATGTTCATAAAAATGATAGTCTCTGTTTGTGGGCACTAGGAAGCAAAATGAGAATTGAATACTATTTATCTCAATTAAATTTTACTAATTTGGAATCAACTTAACTAGTTTATGACCCGTCGATACTCGACGAGTATAGTGAAGAAAGAATTAAGTATATGGAATCCTACAGTAATTACAATAACATTTTTTTCAAAGCCCCGTCCCCTTGCGAGCTGAGGTCAAACCCTTTGTGCCAGCGCGGTATATGGGCTGCTATCCGAGTGAAATGTTAACCCACTGTACCAACACATGTTCTTTCCCGCACTTTGTCCCCACTCATGCACGCAACGATAGACTTACCAATTTGTCATATATCCTAAGATTGCTCCAGAGCAAGCATGCTCAAGTCTAAAGCTCTTATGGATGTAATTACGAAAAGAAAGGTACACATTGTTGGTATGAGTAGCGTTCTCGATCCTTTAAGCTCTCTGAAAATTTATCTTAAACTTTGGGGCGTTACATTTTTAGTTTGCAAACATTTCAATTTTATAATCGGCGAGAAATGTATAAGTCATTAGCATCAACAAAAACTCGTCATACATGTTAATACTAAAAAATGTAATTTTAGTGTGTATTGATACACTTGATATATATAGATGTAATGTACTTATATAGTTATTTTTTATATAATAGTGATAAACTTGTCGAACACTCATTTGTACACCGTATTGGTTGTCGCATAATGTGTTTCACCATATTTTTCATAAATCAATACTTACATGACATTTCTATTGGTTACCCTGAATGGAACAATATTAACTTATCTTGACTTAATATACGTGTAGGGAGGTGCATTATGACTTGAGCGATAAATTATCCCTAACTTTTATTTATCGTCATAGGGGCTATCTCTCATTGAAATTGAGAGAGAAGTTTGTCTCTGATGGACTCATCATTACACTAAGAATGATAAGCGTTTTGCCTGCATTTATTCCATACATCACTTTTACCTCGATTATAAGAGTAGTGAATCTCAATCCCGTGCCATTGCACAATTTTAATGCATAATCAATATTCCTCAAAAGTTTGGCCAATCTTTAGCATGATCTATGATAAGCCACACCTGAGTAATTATTTGTATTAATGAATTAAACTGAGAAGACCTTTTCCAATCAAGTCTTTTAAATGGGTCGAGTTCTATCCACCCCGTTGCGAACCCGAACAATATCTATTCAAAATTATGACGTACGGATCGGGTATATATACCGGTGAATCAGGTTCCAAACCTGGCCTGAAACAAAATATATGATTATTTTAGTGAAAATTAAATTTAATGGGGGTGGGTGAGGCCGTGTGGATGAGGTTGGGTCCCAGATCCAAAAAAAATGGACTTTCTATTGATACACGTTAAAATTTAAGTTAGTAAATTTTAAATATTTTTTTAGGTAGGTCCCCTCCTCTCTAAAAAAAATATTACTGAAACATGTGAAAATGTATATTTCGTGAAATAAGAAAATGATATTAGTGAAATAATTTTATTTTATGTGCACCCCGCCCAAAAGAAATTTCACCATAGGACGTCAATTAGTACTCCCGAGTGAGGTTGTGGGGAACCCAATTTTTCATTATATAACGTAATTTACAATTTTTCGTACGTACACCCTCATTTTAAACGTTATATTTCCCCACCATTTAAGTGTTTTGTACCAATATTTAGCAAATATTTACTTATGACAAGATATATAAACCTCTAAAATATCGTTTTTTATAAATATATTAGTAAAAAGCACTTCAAACTCACTTGTCTGTGGTCGTGTCGTCTTTTTTTTTTCTAATTTTAATACAAAAATAGACCGTGCTAAATGTAAAAAGTTCAAATTTAATACATATATAATCCCGATTTTGCCGAAATTCACCTGTGCCGGGCACGGGCTACTAGTGGTAGTAGCTTCGCCCCTGCAAAACATGCAATCAGTGCAATTTGATACGCCGTTAACAAAAACTATGCTATTTATATTTTTTTTGAGAAACAAAACATATATTTCATACCAAATCAAGTTACATCAGGTTTCTGAAAAGGAAGGACCGTCCATCTATATCTTCAACGATTGATTTGGACATCTTGGAACTAGTTGACAATGTATCCAATTACACCTCTAGCTAGTAGCCAAACACATGTTGTAGTTGTACAACACTCCAAAATGGTTCTATTCAGAGTTGTATACTAATAGGGCAAATTTCATTTGGAATCCCTACAAAAGTGCCTTATTACACATTAGTCCCCGAAATTTGAACAATAACAGATTTGTCCATTTTTCACTTTCTAAGTTCACCTCCCAAACATGATCTTAATTTCCTATTTTGCATAAATATAACTCACATCTTAATTAATTCAACTTAAACCCTTTATTTTTCAACATTATTTATTTATTAATATTTTGTTAAAAACATTATTTTCGAACTGTATGATTGTTAATTTTTTAGTAGTAAGTGAAACTTATGGATTGTGTAACAACATAATTTTTATGTTTCGTATTTTTAAATTTTTTTGTTTTTAAAAGAAAAGTTATGTGGACAGTGATAATAATATTTATTTTAAGAAAAAGACATGATTATTCTTTTTTTGAGTTTAACCAATTATTGGTTAATCTTTTAAACTAAAATAAAGTAAATTATCAGTAAAACAAAAGAATAGTCAATGATTTCTTAATTTTGTATTATTAAAAATAAATATTTTGTGGCTATTAATTTTACAACTAAAATAATAACTATTTTTTTAAATATCAACTACCAATTATTTTATAACTTCATTTCTCTTTGAATACATGAAGGGTTATAAAGTACACTTTCAAAGTTAAAATATAACTAACTGAATGTATAAGAGTTTACTAAACAGTTACTCGAAAAGTGATTCAAGTTTTTCAATTATCTAGCTTCATGAATTAATCCATCCAAGTTAAAGTACCAAAAAAAAAAAAAATTGCTCGAATGAATAATGTGTTTTTCTTTCTCATAACCTAAAGAAAATAAACATCATGTCATGTTAACAAAATTACAAAAATTTTCTTAGTTTTTTTAAGATAAAATTTGTCATTTCATTTTTTCTTCTTTTAAAAATGCCTCTATATTTATGAAGTAATTTTAGGGAAAAAAAAGTTGAAAGTTAGTGGTTAGTAAGTTGAAAATTGACATGTGCAACTTATGCATCTCAATTTGAAAAATAAAATATACTTTCGAGGTAAATATTAAATTTATTGTAAGTTAGAGTCAAATTTGTATTTAGCATATAAGGATGTGTTTGGCCACTTCAAAATGCAATTACCAATTCGTAATTGTTTAAGAATTGTGGGGATTAATATGTTATTGTTCAAATACCAGGGACTTTTTTGAAATGCGTGTATTTTCCAAGGGAGCAGGTGTAATTTTCCGTAATAATAATTCGGGATCCGTAATAATTCTAATGGTCCATCTCTGGTCTATTGCATGTCAAAATCACTTCTGTTTTCATACACAAACTGTTCATTTTAGGGTAATAATACTGGGACTGAAGAAAACAGCAGAACACTTACCACACCATAGAAATGGCTTGCCAGAGGCACTGTAAGTTTCATGCCATCATTTTTCCTTTCCCTTTTCAAGGCCACATTAACCCGGCTATCAATCTCGCCTTGAAGCTTGCTTCAAAAGGCGTTGCTGTCACTTTTGTTCAGTTCGATTTTGTTCACCACATGTTGTCTCAAGCCCAGAATAGCAATACGAGTGAACTAGACTTCTTTTCTGAAGCACAAAAATCAGGTCTTGACATACGCTACACAATCCTCAGTGATGGTTTACCTTTAGAATACAATCGAAATCTCCACCTTGAAGAGTACTTGAAGCTTATGCAGACAGATTACCTGGAACATGTTGACGAATTTATCGAAAAAACTATTCAAAGTGATCCAATTTTGGTTCCTTTCATTGTGGCTGATACCTTTTATGAATGGCTTGTGAAAATTGCCAAGAAGTACAGCCTCATGAGCGTTGCATTTTGGACACAGCCGACATTGGCATTTTCCTTAATACGCCACTTAGACCTCAAGGAACATGGCCATTTCCTATAGAGAAAGTAAACGAAGGTAGTTTGTATTTTATCCACACACACAAACTGTGTTGGGCTGCTCATATATATAATAGAGGAAAGATAGTACAAGATGAATACAATCCTAAATAGATACTAACAATAACTATAATACAACTAGATTACAATACTAATTACTAAAGAGTTAGGACTCTGTTGAGTGTGTAGAACTACTATGCTTAACATCCCCCGCAAGCGAAGCGTGGGATTATCGCCAAGTACCATATCATGGATAAAGTGATAGTCAAGTTCAATGTGCTTGGCACGTTTGTGAGCAATGGGATTGCTACTGATGAAAACCGCGGCCTTTTTTTTTTTTTTTTTTTTTTAAGGTGGAGACAGGCTCCTATTATTAAAATAAGACAATACAATCACGGGGGTTTATAGGAACCCGAGTACATTTCCAAGAAACTACTCAAATGGAAGTCCAAACTAGCACAAAAGAAATACGAGCAAAAGCTAGTCCTACCAATAGTTCTTCTACGCCATAAGCTAATATCACCATCGACAAAATACAAGGATCCCAAGTCAAGCAAAAAATAATTCTGCTGCTCCATCGAAGTACCAATCATCCAGTATAAAATTACCAACCACCAGACTCCAATAAGCCAACAGCAGAGCCAACGATCCAAACATAGAAAAGAGATCTTCATTTGATTTTATTCTTGGGGCTATACCTGCGAGACTTTTTTAATACCTTTTTCACCATGGGAAGAGAGGAAGAATAAGACGCTTTAATCGAATTCTTTGTGGGTCTTCCTTTTTTCTTTTCTGGAGGCTGTGAAGGAGGCACAGTAGCCTCAACATCTTGTTCCATAAATTCTTCCATTGTTTCAATTTCTGCAACTTCCATATCTGTTGGAACAATGGGAGTAGGATGAAAACCGTGACCTTGTTGTCACAGAGAATGATGGGTCGAGCAACCATTGAAACGCAGAGTTCCTGTGATAAATGAGTGAGCCAAATGATCTCAGAAGCGGAGTTTGCTAATGCTCTATATTCGGACTCACAACTGGACCGAGAAATAATAGGCTGTTTCTTTGAGCTCCAGGAGACAATATTTGGACCTAAGTAAATGGAATAGCCAGAAGTGGAACGCCGAGTGTCAGGGCAAGACGCCCAATTTGCATCCGAATATGCGAGCAAAGCAGGTTTGGTGGATAGATTGAAATCCAAGCCAAACTCGATAGTTCCTGCAACATATCGTAAGATCCGTTTGACAGCTTGAAAGTGAACCGCCTTTGGACATTGCATAAACTGACTAACAGTATTAAGAGCATATGAAAGGTCAGGACGAGTGATGGTTAAGTACTGTACTGCGCCCACAATGGATCGATAGAGAGAAGGATCATCAAATTCAACACCATTAGTACCTAAATGATGTCCGACTACCATAGGTGTGCTAACGGGTTTACTGTCGATCATATGAGTACGAATGAGCAAGTCACGAGCGTATTTTGCTTGACATAGGAATAGGCCTTGATCAGTATAGCAAACTTCGAGATGAAGCGGGCGATTAAAGTTGAATCATTACCGGTTAAGATGATGTCGTCCACATAAACCAGCAGGTAAAGGAGAGCATTTCCACGCGAGAAGATGAACAAGGATGTATCTGCTCTACTACAGGAAAAACCAATCTGTAATAAGAAGGCACTTAATCGATGAAACCAGGCTCTCGACGCCTGTTTCAGGCCGTATAACGCCTTGCGAAATCTGCAAACATGGCCGGGAAACTTCGGATTAACATATCCAGGTGGTTGTTCCATAAAAACGGTGTCATTCAGAAGTCCATTGAGAAAAACATTCTTTACATCGAGCTAATAAAGAGGCCACTGATTCAGGACAGCAAGAGAAAGAACAACACGAACCGTTGTGGCTTTGACGACCGGGATGAAGGTAGTGGTGAAATCGAGACTAGGAACTTGATTGAAACCTTGTGCCACTAGGCGTGCTTTTAATCGTTCAACAGAGCCGTCAGCTAAGAATTTTGTACGGTAAACCCACTTTGCGCCAACAATGTTCATATCAGAAGTACGAGGAACTAAATCCCACGTTTGATTTTCATGTAATGCTCGAATTTCCTCATCCATGGCGCGAACCCATCCCTGGTGCTTGGAGGCAGATAAGAATCCTTTTGGTTCTGACGGAGAAGGAGGAATATTTGCAATTAGGCCTTGATCTTTGAGTTTGAAGGTGCCGACCTGGGCTCTTGTCCGCATAGGGTGAGTAGGCTGAAGGACGGGAGGGCGACGAGGCCGACCGTGCGTCCGGACAGGAAGAGGAGGTGGCGGGTTAGCGTCTGCAGGAGAAGCTTCCGAGGCCGAATCAATGGCAGGAGAGCTAGGCTGTGTGGTACCCGAAACTTGGTCAAGGGTAGGGGATGGAGAAGAATCGGGAATCGGGGAGGGGGGGGGGGGGGGAGGAGAGTTGGCGGTGGTGCTAAATCGAAAAGCGAGGAGGAAACAGTTGGAAGAGTAGAAGAATGACAGATCGAGCATGGGCCAGTATGAATGTCGGCCGAAGGATGGGTGAGGGTACTAGGTTCCATCATAGTCGGTGGTTCAAGAAAACTTGTGAAATCTAATTTATTTTGAGGCGTAAAGGTAGGATTAGTGGCATAAGGGAAGCAAGACTCATCAAATTGAGCATGACGGGTTAGGTAAATACGAGAGGTGGATGGATCCAAACAGCGAAATCCCTTATGATGAACACTGTATCCTAAAAATACGCAAGGATGATTACGAGGCGAAAGCTTATGAGGTGCATAATCACGTAAACATGGGTAAACACGACATCCAAATGGGTAAAAATTCGCATAGTTAGGGGTTTGGCCGAAAATAATCTCAAAAGGGGATAGATTATTAAGAACTGGTGAGGGAATTCGATTAATGACATAAATAGCAGTAGAGAAAGCATCCCACCAAAAACCTAATTTTAATTGAGAATGAAAAAGCATAGACAAGCCCATCTCCGTAACATGACGATGTTTACGTTCAGCTCTACCGTTTTGAGCTGGGGTATAAGGGCAGGAAATTCGATGAAAAATTCCATGTTGACTAAGATATTCCTTAAAGTGATTGCTAGAAAATTCAACACCACCATCACTTTGAAAGGATTTGATAGAGCATGAAAATTGATACTTGACAAAAGTGTGAAACTTAATGAAGATATCAAAAAATTCTGACTTGAGGCGCATGGGATAAATCCAGGTAAAGCGAGAAAAAATCATCAATAAAGATAGCATAATAACGAAAACCTTCATTAGAAAGAACCGGGGAAGGACCCCAGAGATCACAATGTATCATATCTAAAAATTTTTGACAACGTTTCTCGTTTACAGAAAAGGGTAAACGATGACTCTTAGCTAATTGACAAGGGGAACATCATGAGGGAGATGGAAGAAGAGAAGTCACGGAGAGAAGTCCTTTCTTTCGTAATAAGGCAATAATACTATGGGAAACATGACCTAAATGATTGTGCCATAACTCAAACGATCCTTGAAGACTTTTACGACGTAGGGCAGAGATAAGTGCAGAGTGTCCTTCTTCAAGCACATAGATGCCGCCTTCACGCCTTCCTTTGGCCAGAGGTATATATTCTGGTTAATCGGTTCTGAATAACAAAGGAATTGGCAGAGAATATTACGTGAACAGGATAATCGTTTGTGATTTTACTAATGGATAAAAGATTTTTCGTTAAGTGAGGCACAACTAGAACTTTGAGTAAGCTAAGATCAGATGAGATTGAACGATTTCCAATGTGAGAGATTGGTAAGGAAGCACCATTACCTATATAGACAGAATTGTTACCTCCATAGTTAGCGACCGAGTCAAGATTTGATGTCGAAGGTGTCATATGAGCAGAAGCGCCAGAATCCATAAACCAATCAAGAGTCTCAATAGAATTGGTTGAGCAGGAAGTGGTGAAAGCTTATGCGAGTTGCACATCGGCCGAAGGAGCAGATTGATAGCGCATGGGACAATTTGTGGCATAGTGACCTTCCACGCGACAGATTTGACACCGAGGAGGACGACGGGGGCCATTGTTGCCGCGGCCACCATTGTTACCGCGACCAGCATTCCTTCCACCATTAGAGTTGTTGTTGCCACGACCTCCACCACGCTGCTGATTTGAACTATTGTAGGAGTTATTCGATCGAGAAGGGTTCTGCCGGTTTTGCGAAGCATAGAACGCAGTAGAGGTTGAGGGGGTGGTTCGTTCAATAGAACAAGTAAATATCTCAAAATTTTCAGCTTTGGGAATTAGATCTTCGACGGTGGGGAGAGGAGAGGTTGACATCTGAAGGCTGGAGAAGTGAATAAAGGCAGGTCCAAGTCCACAGAGGAACCAGTGAGTTTTGTCGGCCGCATCTAGTCGGCAACCCAGGGCAGATAATTGATCGCAAATCGATTTGAATTGCAAACCATATTGAGAGACCGTACGAGAGCCTTTTTGAATAACGTACAGCTCATCCTTGAGATGAAGTTCACGAAGTTTGGACGAGTGTTGAAACACAACATGAAGAGAGTCCCAGACAGCTTTGAAGGTTGAGCAGCCAATGGTAACAGTTAAGGCTTCGTCGGTAAGGGTGGATCGAAGAAAACTAATTATCCGTTGATCAAGATAAAACCAGGATAAATATTCTTGATTGACAAGGGAGGTGTTGTTTGAGCCAGTAATCATCTCCGGTGGAGGACGAACTGAACCATTGAGGAACGGAAGGAGGTGGGATCCCGTAACAAGGGGATAGACTTGGCTGTGCCAATTGACAAAATTCTCAGAATTTAGTTTGGTGGTGACGAGATGCGCCATGCCGGAGAAAACCGGACCATGATCGAGGTTGGAATCGGCCGAAGAGGAGAGGGAAGAGCTCGCCATTGATTGCCGTTCGGTAGGGGATCTGTGGTCGAAGGATTGGATAGGTAGGTAATTTAACCGTGTCTGGCGTTTGATACCATATAGAGAAAGTAAACGAAGGTAGTTCGTATTTTATCCACACACACAAACTGTGTTGGGCTGCTCATATATATAATAGAGAAAAGATAGTACAAGATGAATACAATCCTAAATAGATACTAACAGTAACTATAATACAACTAGATTACAATACTAATAACTAAAGAGTTAGGACTCTGTTGAGTCTGTAGAACTACTATGCTTAACATTTCCCATGCAACGGTATGTATATAATCTATCAATTCAACACAAAATGAACAAAACTGTTACTATACATATCCAAGTTTAATTCTCTGATTTGCTACACTGTGCAATCAAATTGAAGATTATTCTCATTAAATAGTATTTCTCTTCGACGTCATCAGATGAGATTCAGGAGGATATAAGTTACCTTCCTGGAGTCGAGTCATTGAATACAAGGGACATCATGCCATATCTCAAGGAATCAGCATCAGGAAGTATTATACCAGAATCAGTCTCATCTGTATTTGTGGAACTTAAAAACGTCGACTTTGTCCTACACAATGTGGTGCAAGAACTAGAATCAAACACATTATTATCAACTCTAAACAAACTCCAGCCAAATTACACAATTGGTCCTGTTAACTTTGCCAAAACTCTTACAAAAACTGTAACCAAAAGTCTATTGTTTGAATCAGACTGCAGTCAATGGCTGCACTCTAAGCCTGCCGGATCTGTTTTGTATGTTTCTTTTTGGGAGCTTTGTTCAAACTGATGAAAAGATCATTGAAGAAATAGCGAATGGGCTTCTCCTAAGTGAAGTTAACTTTATCTGGGTGGTTCGATCAGGTCTTGTAAACTATGATGACACTGATGTTTTACCAAAGGGATTCAAGGATGATATTAAGAACAAAGGACTAATCGTTCCATGGTGCAACCAGGTAGAGGTTCTCTCAGATCCTGCTATCAAAGGTTTCTTGACACATTGTGGGTGGAATTCAGTATTGGAAAGCATTTGGTGCGGTGTTCCAATGATCTGTTATCCTATATCATTCGATCAACCTATCAACAGGAAACTGGTGGTAGAACATTGGAAAATTGGGATTGATCTTTGTGATGAGAAATCTGTTTGCAGGGAAAAGGTAGCAGAGAAGATAAAAAAATTGATGACTGGGAGTACTGCAGAAGGCTTGAAGCAAGAGATCAGGAAAGTAACAGCAATATTCCACAATGCAATCGAAGTCGGTGGATCATCAGAGAACAATGTTGATAAATTTATCAGCAGTTTGAAGCAAAAAATCAATGACAGGGCTTCAGATGTTTCAGCTATTAGCAGCTCACAACACATTGTGGTAGAAGGTTAAGTAATAGATTATGATGACAGGCAAGTATGATCCTTTGTAGTCCTGATGGGATAGTCTGTTTTTGTATTGTTTCAATATAAATAATGTTGGGTCAATTGATCATTAATATTCACATATTAAACCAAAGTACCAACCAATAAGTTTATTCAGGATCTAAAAGCAATAACCAGGGCTCTACTACATCTGATGCTTTAGACTCTGCTTACTGAACTTTTTCAATTTTTCAATTAACTTTTTTTACCATTGACTAATAAAAATCTCGTTACGTGAGCGCTGAACTTCTTTTTCCGGTAAAAGCTAAGTGAAAAGAAGCTTCCTTGAAATAACTTTTGAAAAGAAGGAGCTTTTATATTTTGATTCAAAATATCCCTACCCAAATTAACCTAAATTAGACTAAATAAAATAAGAAGTAAAACACATATTACCAAGCACGAATTCTATACATCATGCACCAACATTATCGGTGAGATTCATCTTGCAAACGCAACAAGTTATGACATCTAGTTTTAATTTAGGTCTTTGAAGCCATTGTTATAAGCATAAGGATACTTTGTTATACATTTTGTCTTTTTTTGCAACTAGCATAAGGATTAATGTATTCAGACTGCTTAAAATGCATACATGTAGTACACATAAATTACTGATTTTTTCATTACTAAGTGAAAATGTTCAACGATTATTTCTTTCAACTTCTGATAATTTTGATGATGTTATTAAAGTGGCGATGTAAAGTACATTGAATATATATTATAATTATTGGACAAAATATGATATATTATTATTTAAAAAACTATAGACTAATAATACAATAAGAAAGGTTAAAGAAAAGAAAAATAAAAGAATCTGCTTTTATGTCATTTTACGAAATACTGAAATTTAGTTTTTAATTTAATTTGCTTAAACTACATTTAAAACCAAATACTTTTAAATTTCTACTATCAAATTTCTGTAAATTCTACCAAATTTTTCAGCTAGTTTTGCTAAACAGATTGTTAGTATCCTTGCTTCTCTGAAAATAAGTGTATACTTCATGCTATTAAAGTTGTTCCTCCCAATTATTAGGTTTTCTGAAATTGTGCCATTAGGTGTAAGATTTTCTCTGTTCCTTCATTCTGTCGATTAATATAATCATTTGGCATTTCTCCAATTTTATTCAAGAGAATTGATATAGACGGAGAAGGTTTTGTTAACGGTATATAGTAAGAGCGTAATAAAGTGTCACAAAAACATGTAATCGGTACATATTTCTATCTGTTCCCATTACATTCCTATTTCCTATTATGTATTTTGTCCTTCAAATCTATAATAAACTGATCAATATTCTTCTCAGATGAACCATCAATTTCCACTGCACTCTGTAACATGCCCTTCACTTTCTTTGATTCTTCTCTCAAGCCTTCTGAAATAGTTCCACTCATCAGAACCTTGATCTTCTCTGCAACTTCGTTGCTATTAACCGGCATTCCATCGAAAAGATTAACTCCAATCTTCCAGTTGTCGACTACTAATTTCCGATTAGTAAGCTGATCATATTGTAACGGGTAACATATCATGGGAATACCACACCATATGCTCTCCAGTATCGAGTTCCACCCACAATGAGTCAAGAATCCTCCTACTGCAGGATTAGACAAAACAGTGATTTGATCACACCATGGAATAATCAATCCCCTGTCCTTTATTTCATCCCTGAATCCATCGGGCAAACAGTCAGTATCTTCAGAACTCACACTATCTGTCCGAACCACCCAGATAAAGTTTACTCCACTCATGACGAGTCCATGAGCTAGTTCTTGAAATACTGTCTTGTTTGTCCGAACAAAACTACCAAACGAGACGTATATGACGGAGCCAGGAGGCTTAGAATCGAGCCAGTTAGTGCAGTCTGATCCGGTACGCAGACTATTGGTTACAGTACTGGTAGAAATGGTTTTGGAAAAAGTAATAGGCCCAATTGCATAGCTTGGTTGCATGTTGGCTAGAGCAGAGAGTGTATCGGATTCGAGTTCTTGCACTGTGTTAAGAAGGATGAAATCTGCCTTCTTCACTTCTTCAAATGCCTTGATAGTAACCTTATGCTCTATTGTTGATACTCCTGATGCCTTGAGATAGGGCATGAGATCCTTTGTACTTATCGAGCCTATACCAGGTAGGTAATCGATGTTCTCTTCAATGTCGTCTGCATAGTATCAAAATACAACCGCATTATTGTAATGAAATTGTGATTTACAGCACATACATAGGTGGAATCAGGATTTTAAACAAGAGCAGTAAACTGAACACTTGCTAGCGTGCGAGTAGGCCTAAATGAAGTGATTCTATCATCATCTTGAAAGGGAATCAGTAGTATAAAAACTAACCTCCACATGGAAAATGACCATTTTCCTTGAGAAGATCCAAATGGTAACACAGAGAAAACACTAAAGCCGGTTCTGTCCAGAACGAAACATTCACCATATTGTACTTCTTGGCAATAGTTGCAGGCCAGGTGAACATAGTATCAGTAACCAAAAAGTGTCCTGATAACGGATCAGACTGAATAATCTTTTCGACAAACTCATCAACACGAGCTGGGAAATCCCGCAGCATAGTATGCCAGAAGTAGTCAGAATGTCGGTCGAATTCCAGAGGAAAACCATCAGAAATAGTGGTGTAATGTATGTCAAGGCCGGATTTTCGTACTTGGGAAAACAAATCTGGTTCAGTTGTAGAGCTGTCTTGTAATGAGGATAGCTGATGGTGAATGAATTCAAGGTGGACAAAAGTTATGGAAAAGCCATTTGAAGCAAGCTTGATGGCTAAATTGACATACGGAGTTATGTGGCCTTGGTAAGGAAGTGCAATCATAATAGCATGAGGCATTCTGATCTGTCTTTGGCCAACTGGATTGTGGTTTAGACTTTCTTCTTCTTGATCTATATACAGATGAAATTTGAAGTGATGATTTAAGTAGCTAAACCTCACTTTGAATGTTCAAAACTTCAGTGCCCTGAAGACTCCTTTCCACGAACCACCATTATATGTATTGTGTGACTGTCAATATGCTGTTGACTTTGATTCTTCTTTTCCAAGATATTCTCTGGTTTTTCTTTATTTTGAGTGATGAGGTTTTTCTTCGACTTGTCCTTCTCCAACTAAAAAGAGTCCTCTCGTTTCATCTTTCTTTCAATTGGAGTGCCGGCTAAAGAAGTAGCTCTGATTGAACGATTTTGTAACCACCCGAAACTTAATCGATTTCCTTTTGGACCGGTGCGGTTACTCTTAATTATTTTCCGAATAATATGATCGTCCACTGTACCAACAAAATTACTTTCCCGCACACCTCGTCCATGGATTTCCAGAAGGAAAGATGCACTCTCAACACATTTAATCTCTCTTAAACTTTATTGAAACTTTGGACCATTATAAATTTATTTCTCCATAAGCATAATTCCAATACACTATGAAATGAAATATACTAATTTAATTCAAATTGAGTAGTGTTGAAAGAGTCCGTCTTGCAAGAGAACCCTACATATTGGAGAGTCCCGAAAGTCCTCTATAACAGACAAACATAGACAATTTACCTTAAACACTAGACAGTCTGATTTTGCACGGGTCAACCTGCTGGCCGGGCCGGATCGACCCGCGATTTTTTTAAAAAAAAATTACTCAGCTCATCAATGTTCATCCAAATCCACACATGTTGATTTTTACATCAAATTGTCTAGATTTATCATGAAATTGTCTATGTTTATCGTGAAATTGTATATGTTTAGCATGCAACCATTAGTAACAACCTATTTATCCAATCAAAACACAATATTTAGAAAAATAAACATGAACTTCAATTTCATTCGTCAACCAATAAATTTCAATACACAAAATAATAAAAAAATCAAAATTTACAACCTATAAAAATACATGCATGTCTTTTCAAAAACATTTAATACATCTACAAAATAGCTTTCTTCACACTCTTGACTTGTTCGTCGACCCCTTCTTCCACAACGTCTCAATTTTTGTGACCAAACATATACAATGTGAAGCGTATTCTATCATTTTTACGAAAACCTAATACATACAACAAAAACATCAAAAAACATATACAATTTATATATAAACATAGACCATTTATACAAAAAAACTAGACAATTTATAGTAAAACATAAAAAATTTATACAAAAAACTAAACCAACAGCAACGAACAACATAGATAATTTGTACTAAAACATAAACCATTTATACAAAAAAACTAGACAATTTATAGCAAAACATAGACAATTTATACAAAAAAACTAAACCAGCAACAACGAACAACATAGACAATTTCTACTAAAACATAGATCATTTATACAAAAAACTAGACAATTTATAATAAAACATAGACAATTTATACAAAAAAAACTAAACAAGCAACAATGAACAACATAGACATTTTTTTCTAAAACATACACAATTAATTTATATTAAAACATAGACCATTTATACAAAAAAAAATAAACAATTTATACTAAATCAAGAACATAGGACATACAAAAAAAATAGTTAATTTATACTAAAACATAGGACATTTATACTAAAAAACTAGATAATTTATACAAAAACATAGACAATTACTAAAACATAAACAATTACTAAAACATAGACAATTACTAAACCAGTAACACATAACAATATAGAGAATTTATGGTAAAACATAGGTCATTTATACAAAAAACTGAGCCATTCAAACTGGACCAGCAACATATAACATAAAAACATAGACCATTTATACAAAAAACTAGACAATTTATAATAACAAAGACAATTTATAAAAAAAAACTAAACCAGCAACAACGAACAACATAGACAATTTCTACTAAAATATAGGTCATTTATATAAAAAAAAACTAGACAATTTATACAAAAAAATTAAATAAACCAGTAACAACAAAAAACTAGACAATTTATAGTAAAACATGGACAATTTATACAAAAACTAAACCAACAACAACGAACAACATAGACAATTTCTACTAAAACATAGACCATTTATACAAAAAATTAAACCAGCAACAACGAACAACATAGACAATTTCTACTAAAATATAGACCATTTATAAAATAAACTGGACAATTTCGTAAAATTGTAAAACATAGACAATTTATTCACCAGCGATAACAATAACAATGAGAATAATGAGATTAGATTGGAAAAACCTTTTCGATGTCTTCACCAACGAGATATGGATCAATTGCACCTGCATTTTGCATTCCTCTCGCCTTTATCGCTACAACTACTGCCGATCTGCCTAGATGGATTTGTTGAGATCCGCCATGGAAACGGAACAAAAAAATCGATAAATATGTGGCTAATCACTTGAAAACCACCTTCGTGGACTTTTGGAGGAACAACGGTAGTATTTGCACCACCGGAAGCTCCATCGGCACCGACAACATCAACATTCAAGTTCGATTCGACCATTGAAGCAACTAAAAATCAAAATCGAAACAAAAAAACCTCAAAAACAGATAAGCAACAACTAAAATAGCTTTAAAACACGTAAAATCGAAGAGAAACGAAACAAACCTGATGACCACGATTGAAAACGAGTAGATTAGGGCTCTTCACCAAGTTTGGAGAGAAAACGAACTGTTTAACTGAAGAAACGGGAGAGAAATAGAAAAATGAGAAGAAAAGAGGAAAAGTGGGCTTTTATACTAAGTTCGGTAAAAAAATCGCTCGACCCGGATTTGGATTGTAAACACCAAACCCGGTAAAGTGGATCCGCAAAAAATGTAAACGGGTAATGTGAAACATAGGCAATTTCATCTCAAAACCGATGGACTCTTTGGACTCTCCAAATATACAAGGATTTTTATAAGACTTAGTAGTGTTGAAATAGTTTTTTATTATATACTAGAAATTACGTCACACGCTACGCGTGTGAAGCGTATTCTATTCTTGCTCTATGGTTTGCTAAGTTATAGTAGTTATCTATGTAAACTTATGATTAATTGTCGAAGTTCTTAATATTATAACAATGTAGAAGTTACAGAAGAAGAGAATAATATTCCAAAAGTATTGTTCTCAATCGCAACGAAAAAGTTTATATTTATATATTGCCTAATCTTAGCTTTGATTCTGTAAGATCTGTGTATACATAATTTCTTGTCATTGGAATCTACTGTACGTAGGCGGCCTAATTAATACCCTGATCGCTGATGATCTCCTCGCTCTTGACAACGCAACATACAAATTTCCATGTGAGAAAACTGGTTGTGGCAAATAGATCACAACCCTTTCTAGTGTTTGTCCTTGTGCCTTGTTTATCGTCATTGCAACGCATAACCTTATGGGAAATTGCTTCCTCGTGAAAAGTATTGGACATCTGAGATTGTCCTTCGGTTCTAGTGATATCCTTGGTATCATAACATACTTTCCTCTGTGTTCTCCAGTTGTTATTGTCGCGCCGATGATTTGTTTCCCGAGTTCTTTTACTACCATCCTTGTCCCATTACACAATCCTTCTGCCGCATTGAGATTTCTCATCATCATTATTGGATAATTTACCTTTAGCCTTATGACGTGATGTGGGAGTCCCGGTATGTATGTAACATTGAGAAAGTCCTGATAGTGTGTCTGTTAGGTAGTGTCTTGTTCTAGGTATGTGCTATAGTACTCGAATATCTGCCCTGGGAACTTGTCGATTAGATTCGTTTATATTTCCTAGCACATGGTTAGAGAGACATAATTTATGAGAGATGAATTGTTGATACGGACTGGACCACAAATGAAGCAATTTTATACTAACACTTGACTACTTGAGTCGGCAATTAAGAAATAGTTTAACAGTCTAAGTATAACGGGGTTGTCATCAAGGCCTTCAAATGTGAAACAACAAACAGTATTTCAGCATTCGAGTCGGATATATAAAGTCTCATGATAGACGGTCTCTAGATAAAAATATAAAATAAGAATTCAGCTGCAAAGAATATAATTGTTAACCAAACGTAGCCAGACAAAGTTAAAGAGATACTTGATATATAACTGAAAGCAATTGCAATTTGGTGGTAGCTAGTTAGCTTTACTCATCTTCTCTCTGCTAATTAGTTACATATGTATCACAATTGAGATTTTAATCATGCAATTGGTTAATTATTCAACTTGTCTTGTTGAGCAACTCATTCAAGTATGTTAACTTCACATGATTTATGAAAATCAACTTTAAGCGTTCTATCATTAGAAATTAGTGCTGCATTGAGTGACTTAAAAATAGCTCCATCTGCTCTCATGTGATACACTGATTCTGAGATCCACAACAGCAGATATAACATTAGATGTTCAAGCCATTAGATTAAGGCATAAATTGTGTGTTTATGCAGCAAGTCAAATCCAGCATACCAGATATTCATCACAATCAAATATGTAATTTAATGACTTTCATCCAGAAGACAGAACATACACAATTGATGCAAAAAGTAGAATTCAAATGTGTAAAGCTCTTGTATAAGTAGAATCCAAATTAATTTTCCCTTACTGCAGCAGAATACACACACAAGATACAAGTTTAAACACCTGTTGTTAACTTATATATCTCCAAGATTAAGTTATTCGCAATACATATCAAACAAATCAACAAAACGAAAGCAAAACCACTGAAATTCATCATATAATTCAAAAATTGGCATCAAACACAAGAAAAGATGCAATTTTTATCACCTCTGAGATCCTGCAATAGGTGTGTTTAGGGAAAACAACCTGGAAAATTAATATTGGTAATTTAACATGATGCGATACACATATACATGAAAGTAAAACGAAATCAGAAAGTACAAAAAGTAAAAACCTTAATCTTATGTGTGTTGTGAGTATATGCAGACTGAATAATCCTTTTTATTAAGGCAATGGTTTCTTTTATACTTATTGAGATGATGATGGAAAAGATCTTACGTAAATTGTTTTAGTCTCTGTTCTTTTCAACTGAAATTCTTGAATCGAATCGAATGGAACCGAATCGAACTGAAAACTAATCGAATCAAGAAATTATTGTGTAATAATAATAACAATTATATGATGGTATATATAATCACAATTAAAAAAATATATTATTTTTGTCATCTTTCTTACATTCTTCCTACTCTTTTTACGTTTTACATTTTATTTATTATTGTATAACAAACTTTAAAACCAACCGCGTGGAAGGTCTTTTATCGACGCTCAAATGGAAGACACATATCAAATATACGTGATTGTTGCTACCTTCACTGCATAATTTTATGCGCGTGTAAACTTGAAATACTGGGTTTTGCAACATGATATCAATGTCAAGGTGGAGTGGATAATGATTTATTGAACCCGAAAGGAAAGAAAGCGATGAGCAGGTGCAAGGCGATGACATTGAGAATTCTACGCCTATTCCAATCAATATAAATAGAGGAAGATAATATAGAGGAATAAATGCCATTTTTCAATATTTGTGATATATAATATTATTTTTATAAAGTTTGGTCCGGTTTGTGGTTTGGTTTAACTTGTTTTGGAGTTTTTGAACATGTAGATTTTTTGTTAGTTCAAATTGTATATCTTTCTTTATTTCATTGATCTACTAAAAGTATTAAAAGAAAGAAAGAAAAAAGTTGAAAATAACTCAATTGGATAAATTTTCTTATTTTCCTCTGAAAGATCAGATTGTGTAAATAAATGATAAAATAATATTAATAATAATAATAATATTATTATTATTAGTATTATTATTATTATTATTATTAACAACAACAACAACAACAACAACAACAACAATAATAATATGAATTTAATGAATCGAAGGCAAATTTTGAAGGCGAATCGAATCGAATCGGAATGAGTTTTCAGTTGAAAAGAACAGAGCCTTAGTCTGATTAGATGTCTAGGGATCAGAGTCGAAATTAGTGAAGAATTATTAGAGTCCAAATTAGTATAAATCATTATTTTTAATCTTTTTTATGTACTAAAAAATATTTTTATTATCTTGATTATAAACTGGAAAATTCAAATCGATTTCCAGCTGTTTATAATCATCTTGCAATAGCTGTTACCAAATGGTATTGTTCTCACCTTAGAAAGACACATGAGATGCTAGATCCTCGAAATAGCGCAATAATTTATTGCATAAATGTCAGATCAAACAACAAGTGGAATGTTTTAGGACAGCGGATTCATAGACCACGAAAGGTAAAACAATTTCAGAAAATGACCTCCAAAGCACTGGTTTATGTTGCCTGCTGTCCTTGCAGGAGTGTCAATAAAGAGCATTCTGGCAATTGAACCATGAATCTCCGCCAATTACAACTTTGTTGCTACTCAATATTTCATGCAATATGAAGCCACAATATCTCAAGGGACGAATCCTAAGAGAGAGGATATATAACAGTACCTGAATTTATCCGCTCCGGTCCAGTACGGCGGTGTCAGATGCATTCCTCAAGTGTGATTTTCCCCAAATCGATGAATTACATCCTTCTACGTGCTCGATAAAATGCAGAAATCTCAGATCGGACAAAAGCTAATTGTTGAGCTTGTTGAACAGAAAGAGATGGATTCTTCTTCCCAGAAGGCTATCTCTAGCTGTTGATTTTCTTGTTCATCGCCATCCAGCCACACCATGAAAGTCATCGGACACAAGGGGCGAATCCTCCATCTTTATGTGGTTTAATTTTACCATTGTAAAGCTCTACATAAGATGAAAAAATTGACATAGATTGTTTCATCAGTTAATATGTTTAGGGGATGTTGAAATGGAAATAAGATTTGGGTGGAGAAAATAGAAGAGAGTGAAGAAGAAGAAAGGATAAGCTTCTGGGAGAAGAAAGAAAGTATCTAGTTAATGAAACGTAAAGGATAACACGCGCTCGGGTGCTGCGGTTGGGAATTTCCAGCATTTTCTGTAGAATTGTACTGTAATAGGAGAAATTGAGATCCAATTTTAGTATCTCCACGCGCCCATAAGTTTGGTTATTATATTACTTTTAATTTTTAGTGATTTTCATTAAACATTTGGTACCTGTAGCGACACATTTGGTGTGACCAATTCGAAATAACTGTCGTAAAAGCATCTCAGAAATGTATGCCTTCTTTTTGTCACGAATAAATTTTTTCTTAGTGGAAGCACATGTCATATACACGAGATATGAAAATAGTGTGCGTTACTTCAACAATACACTCAGTGCGAAATTTGCAAAGTCTATAATCAGATTATATAACTAATTTGAATTAATATGTTTTGGCAAAAAAGGATAGAAGAAGAACAAAAAACGCCAATGATCATCAGTGCAAGTTATGACAAAAATGACATAAAAAATGAAGCAATAGCATCCCAATTGGTGAAAGAATGCGAAAACATTATGAGTTGAGAATATTAATTCGAAGCATTGATTTTTGCCTTCAAATCCACGATGAATCGATCCAAATTAGTGTCGGATGATCCTGCAATTTCTCCACTGCCTTGTGCAATGTTTCTGTCACTTTCTTGATCTTTTCCTTCAGGCCTCTTGAACTAGTCAGCAGCATGAAGTTTGTGATATTCTCTGCAACCTTTTCCCTTTCAACTGATTTTCCATCACATAGATTAACACCAATTTTCCAATCATCAACCACTAGCTTCCTGTTTGTAGGTTGATCGAATGTTACATCTCAAAAGGAGAAATCAAATGCTGAAGAAGAAGGAAAGATTGTGAAGGAATCAAAGACAAGAATACTGGAATGATTCACGAGATTTGGTCTACCTTACCATATACATGTTGTAATCTTAGATTAATTTAGACTTCCCTTACTTAAGTATTTTAGATGCCTATATATACTTGTACTAGCATAACGTTTGTAGACATAGATTTTTCATTGAATAAGAGATTTCCTCTAGCAAATGCTTCTCTGCTAAACTCTGTTATTACAGGATAGCAAATCATAGGAACGCTGCACCAAATGCTCTCCAATATCGAATTCCAACCACAATGAGTCAAGAATCCACCGATTGCTGGATCCGACAGAACCTTAATTTGATCACACCATGGGACAATCAATCCCCTGTCTCTGATCTCATCCTTAAATCCATTTGGCAAAGGATGGGTGTGGTCAGACCTCACAAGATGCGGACGCATAACCCAAATAAAGTTAACTCCACTCAAAAGAAGTCCATTGGCTATTTCTTGAATTACGTGGCTATCTGTTTGAACGATGCTCCCAAACGACACATACAAAACTGAGCCAGGAGGCTTTGAACTGAGCCATTCAGTACAGTCTGAAGCTGACTTTAAGCTGTTGGTGACATTTGTTGTAAGATTATTCGAAAAGTTTATGGGGCCGACAGCATACGATGGCAGAACTTTGTTTAATGCTGTTAGTGTCCCTGTTTCTAGTTCTTGAATGGTATTGTGTAGAACGAAATCAACCTTTTTAACTTCCTCAGATATCATAAAGACAGTTTTACTCACTGTACCATCGAATTCTGATTCCTTGAAATATGGCATCAGGTCCCTAGTATTTATCGTATCAACTCCAGGAAGGTAGCTTATATCCTCTTCAATCCCATCTGTCGTTCAAGAGATGAACTAATAATGAGAAATCAAATTGAAGTACTACTCTTAATTATAACAAGTGTAAGTGTGTAACTAGATAACACAAAAATGTTCTTTCTAAGTTTAGTCTAATCACATACCTTTAAAGGGGAAATGACCATGTTCCTTGAGGAGCTCTGAGTGGTAACATAGTGAAAATACAAGTGCCGGTTCTGTCCAGAATGAAATGCTCACAAGATTGTACTTGTTGGCAATAGTTGGAAGCCATGCATAGCTAGTATCAGCAACAATGAAAGGAATCAAGTATGGATCACTACTTTTAATGGTCTTTCCTATGAACTCATCAACAAGAACTGAGAAACCTGTTAGTAAATGCGTCCAGTACTCTTCCAAATGAAGAGACCGGTCGAATTCCAGTGGAAGACCATCACTAATAGTTATGTAGCGTATGTCAAAACCTAAATCTTTCATGTTGGAAAACAGATCTACCTCACTAGTACTATTGTTACTAGCTTGGGCTTTTGACAACATATCATGGACGAATTCGAGGTGAGCAAAAGTGACCACAAGGCCTTTTGAAGCGAGCTTCAAAGCAAGATTGACAGTTGGGTTAATATGACCTTGGAAAGGAACTGATATCATGATTGCATGAGGTTTGCACTGATCTATTTTGCCACCCATTTTTTTTCTTTGGTTACTGCTTGATTAGTTAATGTGGAATGTAGAATTAAGATGGATATAACTAGATATGTCTATAGTTATAATACTTATATAGGCCTGTTTTGGAAGTTGGATATACATTTTCTCCGTTTTGCCTTCTGGAAATTTCTACTTTGATTTCAAAGTTGATTTGTATAAGATGTGCCAATAGCTATTTCAACTTTACTTGGTGCCCAATCCGTTTACTGGTAAAAGAGGAAAAATCCAAAAGAAAGAAAATGAAGAAACTTCAAATAACCTTTTTACTTAGTTAACATGATCACAAGGCATTTCATCATCTCACTGTAGGACCATATCCATAGTCTCCTAAGGTTACTCCTGCTGGTCCTACCACGATTTTGCACATGTTCTAATACTTCTAATTTGTTGCACTATTTACGCAATGAAGTAAATTGTAAAAATATGAAATTTTATAGCACACTGCATGTTTACCAGATGGTATATATACCACAACATGAAATATCACTGAATCAATTACAGAAAGTGTTATCATAACTGATCATAAATACTGGCCTTTATCATAACTTACCATTGAATCTTGAGCACAATGTACAGCGCCTTGTCTAGTAGCTTAAGCAGCTGGAGTCATACTGCTGATTTCATTCTTCAAATCTTGGATGAATTTATCCAAGTTCCTGTCTGATGATCCACCAATTTCATTTGCACTGTGAAATGTTTCCTGAACTCTTTTCATTTCTTGGTTTAAGCCCTCTGAAATAGGTCCGTTCGTTAAACTTATAATCTTCTGTGCCACATTTTCCCTGTCAACTGATTTCCCATCACAAAGATTGATGCCAATTTTCCAATCATCAACCACTAGTTTCCTGTTAACAGGCTGATCATATGTTACAGGATAGCAAATCATTGGAACGCCACACCATATGCTCTCCAACACTGAATTCCACCCACAATGCGTCATAAAACCTTGAACGGCAGGATCTGAGAGAACTGTTATTTGATTACACCATGGAACAATTAATCCCTTGTCCTTAGTGTCATCCTTGAATCCATTTGGCAGAATAGCACAATCACTGTCATAGCTCACAAGATCTGAACGAAGCACCCAAATAAAGTTTACTTCACTGAGAACAAGCCCATTCGCTATTTCTTCAACAACTCGCTTGTCAATCTGAGCGAGGCTCCCAAATGAGATGTACAACACAGAGCGGGGTGGTTTAGAGCTAAGCCACCGAGTGCAGTCTGATTCAGGTAATAAACTTTTGGTGACAGTTGCTGAAAGAGTTTGTGAAAAATTAATTGGACCAATTGCATAATGTGGCTGGACTTTGTTTTGAGCTGATAGCGTCTCCAATTCTAGTTCTTGCACCATGTTCACCAGGAAAAAGTTGACCTCTTTAAAGGCATCACATATATCTGTGACTGCTTTTTGCAGAAAAGTTCCCGATACAGAATCCTTGAGATATGGCATGATGTCCTTTGTATTTATCGACTGAACTCCTGGGATGTAACATATATCCTCCTCAAGGTCATCTGGTGATGAAGAAATATATAGGCATGTGAAAATCAAATAAATGGTTTTCAGCCCTGCGAACGCATACATGTTTGAGGTCCAATTTACTGGACTAGTGGACTGTGACACTCTTGTTAAACACAGAAGTATTCTTTTTGCAAGGTCTTGTTTAAATTATATATCATTTTCTTTAAGATAATAAATATTCCTTGACTAGATAAACAGATCCATATTTGCAGCTTAAAAGTGCCTAATTGACATATTGACAGTGCATGAAAATTACTAGGAAGATTTCAAATGGAAGTTTGATCAGGCTTCATTTTAATTTAAGTTCATTGCTAGGTTAGAAAACCAGAGAATCACACTTGTATAGAAGTAACAATTTGTGTTGAATAGATTCTTACATACCTTTACATGGGTAATGACCATGTTTCTTGAGAAGGTCTAAGTTGCTTATCAAGAATAACACCAGTGCAGATTGTGTCCAGAATGTAACACTCTTGAGGCTGTACTTCTTGGCAACTTTTGCAAGCCACACATAAGTACTATCAGCCACAATGAAAGGAACCAAATTTGGATCGCTTGTGATAGTCTTTCCAATAAATTCATCAACACGTTCCAGGTAATCTGTGTACAAAACCTCCAAGTACTCCTCGAAATGTAGATTCCGATTGTATTCTAACGGTAAACCATCACTAAGCGTGGTGTAGCGTATGTCAAGACCCGATTGATGTGCTTCAGAAAAGAAGTCTAGTTCACTTGTATTGCAGTTTTGGGCTTGAGATAACATGTGGTGAGTAAATTCAAGCTGAACAAAGGTGACAGTAACGCCCTTTGAAGCGAGCTTCAATGCGAGATTGATAGTCGGGTTAATGTGGCCTTGATAGGGGAAAGGAAAAATGATAGCATGAAGCCTCTTGCCAGCCATTTAATTTTATGTTCTTACTGCTACTCAACATTTTGTTCCTGTGGAGGGTATAAATATATAGGCTTGAATTGGTACTATTTTAATTCTGAATTTCTCATCAGTGAATATGTTAATTAAGTGGACCTGATCTCTATCGTAGAAATTCATCATTACAAGACAAAAATTTCCAGGCAGCAGGACAGGGAGTGAAGCTTAAAGAATCGACAATAACTCGGTGTAATTGGTCTAGACTATGGACCAGCAAAAAATAAGAGCTAAAATTCAAATAGTATATAATTTGAGGATGAACAACTTGTTTTAGATATATATATATATAGTGCCGTACGTAATGGATTCGTTTTCCTGTCCATATTTATGGTTGCTGCTACTTGCTAGCTAGTTGTAGGAAACGGCAAGACAAAGTTTTGAGATTTATTTATCAACAAGTCCACCGTAGAATCAAAAGTGCGAGATCATAGATATACTATTTTTTTCATATTCCTATTCCTAATATTCGCATCTGCTGCAAGTGTAGGAAACTACTGGTGGACAAAATCAATATATTGGACAAATTTCTAGTGCAATACATCACCATAAGGCTACATTGTGTGGTTAATTACTCAGGCTACTGTGTTCTTAAATGATCTAGAACTGCTACGAAATTGACTTAAGCAGGAGTTCTAGCCGAAGTACTGATTTTTTTCTTGAGATCTAAAATAAATTGATCCAAATTACGCTCTGATGATCCTCCGGTGTCAACTGCATTATGCAACGCTGCCTTTACTTTCATGATCTCTTGTTTCATGTCCTCCGAACACATTAAGTTTCGGATGATCTCTGCGACCTTTTCCCTCTCAACTGAGTTTCCATTGCAGAGACTGACGCCAATTTTCCAGTCATCAACCACCAGCTTCTTGTTTGTAGGTTGATCGTACGCAACAGGATAACAAATCATAGGAACTCCACACCAAACGCTCTCAGATATCGAATTCCAGCCACAGTGAGTCAAAAATCCCCCAACAGCTGGATCTGATAGAACCATGATTTGATCACACCATGGAACAATCAATCCTCTATCCTTTACTTCATCCTCAAATCCTTCCGGTAATATATTTGCTTGATCGGAGCTCACAAGATCAGGCCTAATCACCCAAATAAAGTTTACTTCACTCAAAATAAGTCCACGGGCTATTTCTTGAATTACCTGTCTATTTGTCTGAACGACGCTTCCAAATGAGACGTACAAAACAGAGCCAGGGGGCTTTGAACCGAGCCATCGTGTACAGTCTGATGTTGACCGTAAACTTTTTGTGACACTTTTTGCAAAATTGTTGAAAAAACTAATTGGGCCAATAGCATAGGAAGGCAGGTGTTTGTTTATGGCTGTCAACGTCCCTGGTTCGAGCTCTTGCACCGTGTTGTGTAAGACGAAGTCGGCCTGTTTAACTTCCTCAAATGCCATTAAGACAGTCTTCCGCACGGTACCTTCATATTCTGATTCCTTGAGATATGGCATGATGTCCCTTGTGTTTATGGACTCAACTCCAGGAAGATAACTTATATCCTCCTCAATCTCATCTGATGTTCAAGATAAGATAAGATAAGATATGTGAGATGCAAATTAAATCTATATATATTATCTAAGAAATTTGTAACTTATTAACAAAGAAATGTTCTGTCATTTGAGTCTAAGATGCACAATACCTTTACATGGGAAATGGCCATGTTCCTTGAGGAGCTCTGAGTGGTAACATAGTGAAAATATAAGTGCCGGTTGTGTCCAGAACGAAACGCTCACAAGATTGTACTTATTAGCAATAGTTGCAAGCCATGCATAATTAGTATCGGTAATTATGAACGGAGCCAAGGATGGATCACTACTTGCAATGGTCTTTCCTACGAACTCATCCACATGAGCAGGAAATTCTTTGTATAAATGCCACCAGTAATCTTCCCAGTTGACAGACCGATCGAATTCCACAGGAAGACCATCACTAATAGTTGTGTAGCGTATGTCAAGACCTGAATCTTTTGCGTTGGAAAAGATATCAGCCTCACTAGTATTGTCACTAGTTCGGGTTTTTGATAACATGTCATGAACGAATTCGAGGTGAGCAAAAGTGACAACAAGGCCTTTGGAAGCAAGCTTCAAAGCAAGATTGACAGTTGGGTTAATGTGACCTTGGAAAGGAAGTGAGATCATGATAGCATGAGGTTTGCACTCAATTTCTCCTGCCATTTTTTCTAGGATTTAATATTGTTTGATTGGAAATTGTTGCTAGATGTTTAACAAAGGGAAATAATTCCATGATTATATAGGCCTGATTAAGGAAGTTTCGTGGCTATTCTGTCTTTTGTAGCATGGCAGGTAAAATTGCTACTAGGTACCATTTACACAAGAAAATTTTATCCTTTATGATATTGGAAAGGTGTCACAGCCTGATTTCCTAGCCGGCTAAACTAGTGATTTGTGGCCTAATCTAAATGTTGTCAACATATCATTGGTAAAAACGGAATACTATTAGAGTAGAAGTTTAGGATATAGGAGTACTAATGTTTTGAACAATTTAACTTTTATCATAAATTTCTCCACATTTCCACCCGCAATAGACAATCTTCTAGCTCACAATGCATACAACTTAATTTTACCCTAATCCGCTCCCCTCCAAGTTTGTGCTTGTTTTCGATGTATAATATCTTTCTTCCTAGAAAAACAGGGGGAGGTTTATGTATTTTGGGAAAACTGGTGTATAAATTGCTATTTGATGAAAATACAAGGAGTTAAATTGATATTAAGATATTTGGAAAAACTTGGAAAGTGTGTTAAAGATAATGTTTGATGAGGCAGCCATACCTGACTGGACCAAGAATCCACTCGTCGGTGTTCTGACCTTTTTTCTCCGTATGTCGGTGTTCTGACCTTTTTTTCTCCCTATCTTTACTTGGTGCCCAATCCGCATCCTTGGAAAAGAAGTACTCCCTCCATTTCATTTCAAACAACTGTCTTCGAGTTTGAACACAAATTATTCATAAACGATAATTGTAAATAATTTAATAAAATTATATAATAAAAATTTAATTACTAAATTTTCATTATATAATTTTAATAATTTATTTATTAATATCGTTTAAGAGTAAATTAATTGACAACAAACGATTAAATGAAAATAGTAAAATGTAACAATTTTTCTGAAATGGAGGGAGTAAGAGCCAAAATGAAGGAATTGAATTGAATTTTCTTTTCTTTTGTTTTCTCAAGTGGCGGTGAAATTTGGATATGTTGATAACTGAAAGAAAAAAGAAAGAAAATGATGGAAATGTGATAGATTAACACGAAATAATTTAATTGCCGGTGAACGTTTTGCACTCCTAGGTAATCCCAAAATTACATAATAGTTGGGCCAAACCGGAATTTCAGGCCCTGAAACCCAGATTTATGGAAATCCTGGGTCCGAAGCCCGGACCTTTATGGACCTGAAAAACCCGAAAATTACATTACTTTACCCATAGTTCAATATTTGTATCTCAAATCTCAAGAACAAATGAACAATGAGAAGTTTTGGATTGCATCTTTGATTTAATAAAGTAAAATTATAGCAAAGTGAAAAATATAAATTTACTACACTATACATCATCATCATTGAATGTTTTACCATATAGAACGCTCACATACCTAAAAAAATTGTCATCGAATATGCTTAGAATACATATCGAATACATCACCTGGTGTGTACTTTCGAAAATAAAATTTAAAAAAAAAAACACCTCGAATATCTCCGACATACACCAAGCTTAAGCATTTTAAGTCTTAGTGTTGATTTTGTTTTTCAAATCTTGAATAAATTGATCAACATTAGTATCGGAGGATCCACCAATCTTGATTGCATTGTGAAATGTTGCTTTAACTTTCTCCATGTTTTGCTTCAGGCCCTCTGAAATAGCTCCACGCATCAAACTTTTAATCTTTTCTGCTACCTTTTCCCTCTCAACTGCATTTCCATCAGAAAGATTGATGCCAATTTTCCAATCATCAACTACCAGTTTCCTATTAACAGGTTGATCAAATGTTTGAGGATAGCAAATCATCGGAACGCCACACCAAATGCTTTCCAATGTCGAATTCCACCCACAATGCGTCAAGAAACCTTGAACTGCAGGATCTGAGAGAACCATTATTTGATTACACCATGGAACAACCAATCCTTTGTTCTTAACTTCATCCATGAATCCATCTGGCAAAATATCACTATGGTCGACATAGCTCACAAGATCTGAACGAACCACCCAAATAAAGTTTACTTCACTTCGAAGAAGCCCATTCGCTATTTCTTCAATGACTTGCTTATCAATCTGCACAGAGCTCCCAAATGAGACATACAGCACGGAACCAGGTGGCTTAGAGCTAAGCCACTGAGTGCAATCTGATTCGGACCATAAACTTTTGGTGACAGTTTGTGCAAGGGTTTTAGAAAAATTGACAGGACCAATTGCATAGTTTGGCTGGAGTTTGTTCAGAGCTGACAGCGTTTCCGATTCAAGTTCTTGCACCGTGTTGTGTAGAACAAAGTCAACCTCTTTAAGGCCCTCATATGTACCTGTGACTGCTCTTGCCATTATAGTTCCAGATACTGATTCCTTGAGATATGGCATGATGTCCCTTGTATTTATCGAATCGACTCCAGGGATGTAACTTATATCCTCCTCAATGTCATCTGATGCAATGATCAATATTCAAGAAATGCATAGCAATGTGAAATAAAATTGCAATAACGTAACAAGGTAATAAAAACACTTGAGTAATTTTAAAACTTGAAAGATTTCAATTGACTAAATATTAGTTTCAGGTAATAAGGTAAGAAAAACATGTCTCACTTTAATTGCAAATCTGAGAAATAGTAATGTACCTTTACATGGATAATGACCATGCTCCTTGAGAAGGTCCAAGTGGCATACGAGGGATATTACCGTTGCGGGTTGTGTCCAAAAAGCAACGCTCATAAGGCTGTACTTCTTGGCAAGTTTTGTAAGCCATACATAAGTAGTATCAGCCACAATGAAATGAACCAGATCTGGATCACTTGTGATAGCTTTGCGAATAAAGTCATCGACACGTTCCAGGTAATCTGTGTACAAAACCTTCATGTATTCTGCAAAGTTGTCTCGGTTGGATTCTAAAGGTAAACCATCATCAAGCACCGTGTAGCGTATGTCAAGACCTGATTGCTGTGCTTCAGAAAAGAAGTTTACTTCACTTGTATTGCTATTCTGGGCTTTGGATAGCATGTGGTGAATAAATTCAAGCTGAACGAAAGTGACGGTAACGCCCTTTGAAGCGAGCTTCAAGGCGAGATTGATAGTCGGGTTTATGTGACCTTGAAAGGGGAAAGGAAAGATGATAGCATGAAGCTTGCAATGCCTCTCATCAGCCATTGTTCTGTTCTTGTTGTTAGTATAATAGTATTAGTTCCAATGGGATTTAATTTATAAATATCTCAGTATTAATACTTGGAATTAATTTAGTTTTAAGATCTCCATCGTTAGAAGTCAGCACAATCAACAAATATATGATTGTGAAATGACCATAATAGAGTTAGTTTTAGAGGTACAAGAGGTGATGAAATTCAGTTAGTTATTTGATTTATTATTGATTGTAATCTGAAATATGTGAACATTTATATTCTTTTATAGTCTAGGTTTCACTCTTAAAATAAGATATAAGTGGGGGTATATAGGTAATTTGATTAGAAAAGGTAATGACAGTGATTTAATTGTATAGTCCAAACTCCAAAGTCCAATATGTTGACCGACTTGTGTTGTGGAAAAAGAGATAAGTAGACAAAGTGAGGCACTTACCTGGAAATGAGAAGTCAGGTGTTAATCTGGACTGGAGTGAACAACTTGTGAATGGAATAGTCTTTTATCATGGAGTCAGTGTTTTTCTATTAATAGAATGGAGTTATTAGTTAATTGGTTTATGATTGATTGCCATACGAATCTAATATATAAACATACAATGTGTATATTGAATTCTAAAAAAAAATAAAATTCATGGACCTGCCACTCTTTGTTGTAACAATAAATTAAAACAAGCAATTTTTCATTGAATCAAAAACAGAGTATTCCATCATGACTTACAAATGATAATACTTGCCTAGTTGCCTGTCATCACATTCATAATTAATTATTGGACCTTCTTCAACAATGTGTTGTGAGCTGCACATAGAGCCTTAAGCATCTGAAGCCCTGCCATTGATTTTTTGCTTCAAATCACTAATAAATTTATCAACATTGTTCTCTGATGATCCACCAACTTCCATTGCATTGTGAAATGTTTCTGTTACTTTCCTGATCTCTTGCTTCAATCCTTCAGCAATAGTCCCAGCCATCAAATTTATAATCTTCTTTGCTACCCTTTTCCTGCAAACAGATTTCCCATCACAAAGATCAATCCCAATTTTCCAATGTTCTACGACCAGTTTCTTGTTGATAGGTTGATCGAAGGATATAGGATAACATATCATTGGAACGCCGCACCAAATGCTTTCCAATACTGAATTCCACCCACAATGCGTCAAGAAGCCTTGGACAGCAGGATCTGAGAGAATCTTTACCTGATTGCACCATGGAACGATTAGCCCTTTGTTCTTTATTTTATCCTTGAATCCTTTTGGTAAAACATCAGTGTCATCAGAGCTCACAAGACCTGATCGAACCACCCAAATAAAGTTCACTTCACTTAGAAGAAGCCCATTAGCTATTTCTTCAATGAACTTTATATCAGCATGAACGATGCTCCCGAAAGAAACGTACAAAACAGATCCTGCAGGCTTAGAGCGCAACCACTGACTGCAGTCTGATTCATACCATAGACTTTTAGTGACAGTTTCTGCAAGAGTTTTAGCAAAGTTAACTGGACCAATTGAATAATTTGGCTGGAGTTTGTTTAGAGCTGATAATGTCTTTGATTCTAGTTCTTGCACCACGTTGTGTAGGACAAAGTCGACTTTTTTAAGTTCCTCGGATAAAGATGCGAGTGCTTCTGCAATAAAAGTCCCTGATGCTGATTCTTTGAGATATGGCGCCAAGTCCCGTGTATTTATTGACTCAACTCCAGGAAGGTAACTTATATCCTCCTGAATCTCATCTGATGATGTCGAAGAGAAACATAATTTAATCAGAACAATCTTCAATTTAATTGCATGGTGTAGCAAATCAGAGAATTAAACTTGGATAGAAGTTAACAGTTTTGTTCATTGTGTATTGAATTAATAGATATTTACATACCTTTGCAGGGGAAATGGCCATGTTCCTTGAGAAGGTCTAAGTGGCGTAATAAGGAAAATACCATGGCCGGTTCTGTCCAAAATGCTACGCTCTTGAGGCTGTACTTCTTGGCAATTTTCGCAAGCCATATATAATGGGTATCAGCCACAATGAAAGCAACCAAAGTTGGATCACTTTTGATCGTTTTTTCGATAAATTCGTCAACACGTTCCAGGTAATCAGTGTACAGAACCTTAAAGTACTCCATGAAGTGGAGATTTCGATCGTATTCTAAAGGTAAACCATCATCAAGCACCGTGTAGCGTATGTCAAGACCTGATTGTTGTGCTTCTGAAAAGAAGTTTACTTCACTTGTAGTGCTATTCTGGGCTTTGGATAGCATGTGGTGAATAAATTCAAGCTGAACGAAAGTGACGGTAACGCCCTTTGAAGCGAGCTTCAAGGCGAGATTGATAGTCGGGTTTATGTGACCTTGAAAGGGGAAAGGAAAGATGATAGCATGAAGCTTGCAATGCCTCTCATCAGCCATTGTTCTGTTCTTGTTGTTAGTATTAGTTCCAATATTTGTATTTGATTGATAAATAGTCCAGTATTGTTAATTGAAATGGAATGTAATGGTAGTGATTGCTACTGTCCAATACGTTGACTGGCTTTGTGGACAAACTTATTAGTAGACAAATTATTATTAGTAATAATTTGTGGAAATGAGAATAAAGAACAAATGCATGTGACTGGATACTTGGACTGGACCAGCAGAATATTAATTTTGTTTGTAATTTAAACTTCAAAATTCCTTTTATTTTGATAAATCATTTTCACATCCTCAACTCTCAAATTTATAACAAGTATCCTTATTATTTTTCAAATTATTTTTATTTTTGATAAATTATTTCACCCCCTTAAGTTCTCTTTCAACATTTTCATCTTCTCTCAATTTTGTTTATCGTTCCAAATTTATTGAAAAATTGTTTTTAATTTGATAAATATGATAATACAAAGTCTCTGGAGAAGGTCTTAATATTACTTATCTAGAGACGAACTTATATTGTCATGAAAATTATTCATGTTATTAATTAAAATATCTAGGTTGTTAATAAAATTTATCTTTTATATATATATATATATATATATATATATATATATATATATATATATATATATATATATATATATATATTAAAAAACAACAATGTTAACAATTCTCTCAGGAGACTTGTGTTATCTTATTTATCAGATTAAAATCATTTTTTTAAACAAATTTAGGCTCTGTTCTTTTCATATGAAAACTCATTAATTTCAGTTCAGTTCTACTTAGTTGTTTTTTATACTACAATTCAGTTCAATTCTGTTCAGACGAAGAGAACATAGCCTTAGAAAGATTCACAAAGTATTAGAAAAGACGTGTTTTAGTGAGCGACCTGAGAGACGAATTGATGTTCTTAAATATATGCATAATGTTTTAAACAATATCACCGATGTTTTATAAGTGTATATTTCATATAACTTTTTATGTATATTTATATCACCGATGTTTTTAGTAAAACCTTTAATGTTTTAGTTTATGACTGTAATGCTTGTCCGTCTCTTTTAGTCTCTCCATAAAACCGTCTCCCAAAAGAGTTACTCAAAATAAATTAAAACAACACAATTTATCATTGAATTAATTACAGAAACAGGGCAGACTATCCCATCATGACTACAAAGGATAATCCTTTCCTGTCACCTTTTATCACTGAAGCCCTATGTTAAGTATTCGAACCAAGATAGCAATAAAACCAATCAACTACTTGACAAATAAAATCACCAATCAAAGCAATAAAACACAAACACAATTTAACGTGGTTCGATTGAATAAATCCAATCTACGTCCACGGAGAATCAATGAATTTTATTACTCCACAACCTTCCTCGAACCAGCTAAGTTACAGAGAAATTGACCCAGAATTACGCCTTGAATTCTATTACATAATCCTCACAGTTATGTTGGGGAATGATATGATATGCAACATTCAAGGTATTGGTGACATAAAGCTCAGAATGGATGATGAGTCTGTGAAGACACTCACAGATGTTAGGTATATTCCTGAGCTCAGAAGAAATCTAATCTCTCTTGGTACATTAGAGCATAAAGGATATAGATTTAGCTCAGAGAATGGTGTGCTTACTGTGTATAATAAGGATGCATCTGCTGTCATGAGTGGCATAAGGAGGAATAAGCTCTACTATATGAGGTGTAGGGTGATTATTGGTGATGTATCAGTAGCTAGTATGGATGATACTGAGCTATGGCACAGGAGAATGGCACATGTAAGTGAGAAGGGGTTGATTGAGTTGCAGAAGAAGCAGGTATTTGATACAAGCAAGATTGAGAAGCTGAAAACCTGTGAGCAATGTATTATGGGAAAAGCTAAAAGGACCCCCTTCCCAACTGGTATACATACCAATAGTGCTCCTCTAGATTATATACATGCAGATCTATGGGGACCTGCAAAAGTGCAGACAAAAGGTGGAGGTAGATATTTCCTTTCACTGATATATGACTACACTAGGAGAGTGTGGGTGTATGTGCTGAGAAACAAGAGTGATGCATTCTCTAGATTCAAAGAGTGGTGTGCAGAGGTCGAGCTGGAAAAGGGCTTGAAAGTTAAAGTGTTGAGAACTGATAATGGTTTAGAATTTTTATCAAGGGAATTCAACAAGTTCTGCATGGATAAAGGTATTAAGAGACACAGAACAATACCTGGTACTCCTCAGCAAAATGGTTTAGTTGAGAGGATGAATAGAACTCTTCTAGAGAGAACTAGATGCATCATGTTTCAAGCTGGAGTTCCTACGTCCTTCTGGGGTGAAGCTGTAACTACTGTGTGTTACTTAATCAATAAAACTCCATCATCAGCCATACAGATGAAAACTCCTGATGAATTTTGGTATGGAGATGCGAAGGAATACTCACACTTAAGAGTATTTGGTTGTCTAGCATATGTACATGTCAGGCAGGACAAACTTGAGCCAAGGGCATTGAAATGCATTTTCTTGGGCTATCCTAAGGGTGTGAAGGGATACAAGCTGTGGTGTATTGAGAAGAATGCCCAGAAAGTAGTTATTAGCAGGGATGTAATGTTCGAAGAAGATGTGTTCCCATACAAGAACATTGATCATCACCTGGAAACTGATATGAAGGAGTTTAAAGATTCTGAGATTGAGGTGGAGCTTATGAGAATTAATGATCAAGCTAAAGAAAACTACGAAGTACTGAGTGATTCTCATGTTCAAGAAGATGCAAGTGACCAGCCTAACAACTCAACTGGAGTTGAAATATCACAAAGCTCACCTGTGAGGAGTAATACAGCACAGAGATCTCATACCAGGATTAATACTAGTCCAACTACCACAACTAGTATTTCTACACAGGAACAACAAGCTCCAGAAGTTACACAACCAGCTACTGAGAATAGAAACCACACGAGGAGGAATGTGGTACCAATTACAGAGGAAATCAGAAACTTCCAGCTGACAAGAGATAGAGAGAGGAGACAGCCTAAACATACGAATATGTATGGTTTTAGCAATATGGTGGCACATTCACTAAGTACTTGTCATGATATTGAATATCAAGAGCCTCATAATTTCACAGAAGCAAGTACAGGAGTAAAGAAGTCTCTCTATGGATTAAAACAAAGCCCCAGGCAGTGGTACAGGAAGTTCAGTGAGTATATGGAAGAAATTGGTTTCATTAAATCTGCATATGATAGCTGTGTGTACTTGAAGAAAGAGTTGACAAGGGTGGTGAATCCAACCAAATTCTTACATTGTTTGAATTTAGTTGGTGTCTCAAAGTGTTGAGGGATGCCAGCACTGTGTGCTGGAGCTATTGTCCATCAAAGGATGATAGTGATAAAGAGAAAGTGAGATGAATGAAGTTACTCCTGTTATCTTCTCAACAAGGTGGAGATTGTGAAGTTTTGGGGTTGTTTCGAAGATTCCAGGTTTTACAGGGACCGGTTTGAAAGTTTTCAGATTTACAGGGACTGGAATGAAAGGTTTCAGTTTTACAGGGACTTGATTTCGAAGGATTTGGAAGTACAGGGACCTGATTGGAAAACTTGAAGAGTTGGTGGTTTCCTAACCAAATTGGGACAAGAAACGTAATATTGGTTTAATTAATTAGTTGAAACACGTTTCTTGTTGTTTTGGCCTTGTTCCGTTCGGTTTCTATTACTGTTCCAATTTGGATTGGTTCAGTTCTCTTCCGTCCTATATATACAGGAAAACAGAGCAGCTTAGCGATGAGAATTCAGAAGCAAACAAAGCCTGATTTCCTTCCAGTTTCTTGTGCTATTCTTCGTGTTTAGAATAGTGATTATTAGCTGTAGTTGTGAGGATTATGTAATAGAATTCAAGGCGTAATTAGAATTGATTTCTGTAAGCTTCATTTGGTTTGAGGAAGGTTGTGGAGTAATAAAATTCATTGATTCTCCGTGGACGTAGATTGGATTTATTCAATCGAACAACGTTAAATTGTGTTTGTGTTTTATTGCTTTGATTGGTGATTTTATTTGTCAAGTAGTTGATTGGTTTTATTGCGATCTTGGTTCGAATACTTAACACCCTAAGCATTGAATTTTTGCTTCAAATCACTAATAAATTTATCAACATTGTTCTCTGATGATCCACCAACTTCCGTTGCATTGTGAAATGTTTCTGTTACTTTCCTGATCTCTTGCTTCAATCCTTCTGCAATAGTCCCAGCCATCAAATTTATAATCTTCTTTGCTACCCTTTTCCTGCAAACAGATTTCCCATCACAAAGATCAAGCCCAATTCTCCAATGATCTACACGACCAGTTTCCTGTTGATAGGTTGATCGAATGTCATAGGATAACAGATCATTGGAACGCTACACCAAATGCTTTCCATTATTGAATTCCACCCACAATGCGTCAAGAAACCTTGGACAGCAGGATCAGAGAGAACCTTTACCTGATTGCACCATGGAACGATTAGTCCTTTGTTCTTAATATCATCCTTGAATCCCTTCGGTAAAACATCAGTGTCATCAAAGCTCACAAGACCTGATCGAACCACCCAAATAAAGTTCACTTCACTTAGAAGAAGCCCATTCGCTATCTCTTCAATGAACTTTAAATCAGTTTGAGCAAGGCTCCCAAAAGAAACATACAAAACAGATCCGGCAGGCTTAGAGTGCAGCCACTGACTGCAGTCTGATTCAAACCATAGACTTTTGGTGACAGTTTCTGCTTGAGTTTTGGCAAAGTTAACTGGACCAATTGCATAATTTGGCTGGAGTTTGTTTAGCGCTGATAATGTCGTTGATTCTAGTTCTTGCACCACGTTGTGTAGGACAAAGTCGACCTTTTTAAGTTCCTCATATATAGATGAGACTGCTACTGGCATAAACGTTCCTGATGCTGATTCCTTGAGATATGGCATGATGTCCCTAGTATTTATGGACTCAACTCCAGGAAGGTAACTTATATCCTCCTCAATCTCATCTGATGTTCAAGAAATGCATATATAAATATGTGAAAATCAAATTAGATCTGCCTGTTCATTTTGAAATTGAGCTTTCCAATACATTGATGTGCATAACTCATGTTAAATACTGGAGTACTATAACTGTTGCATAACTTTTCACAAATACTTCGAAAGAAAACAGAGTTTTAGGCAACTTAATTGACAAGTTAGAACTGCAACCTTGAAGAATATATATTCAAGGATTTCAATTAACTAACGACGTCAAAGAGAAATACTAGTATAAGTTAATGAGAAAAATATAATAGTTAATTTAATTGCATATTTATGTAGCAAATCAAAGAATTAAACTTGGATAAGAGCAACAGTTTTGTCCATTTTGTGTTGAATAGATATTTACATACCTTTGCATGGGAAATGACCATGTTCCTTGAGAAGGTCCAAGTGGCGTATTAAGGAAAATACCAATGCCGGTTCTGTCCAAAATGTAACGCTCTTGAGGCTGTACTTCTTGGCAATTTTTGCAAGCCATTCATAACTGGTATCAGCCACAATGAAAGGAACCAAAGTTGGATCACTTTTGATAGTGATTCCAATAAATTCATCAACACGATCCAGGTAATCTGTGTACAGAACCTTCAAGTACTCCACAAAGTGAGAATTTCGATTGTATTCTAAAGGTAAACCATCATCAAGCGTTGTGTAGCGTATGTCAAGACCCGATGTTTGTGCTTCAGAAAAGAATTCTAGTTCACTCTTATTGCTATTCTGGGCTTCAGATAACATGTGGTGGACAAATTGGAGCTGAACATAAGTGACGACAATGCCTTTTGAAGCAAGCTTCAAGGCGAGATTGATAGCCGGGTTAATGTGGCCTTGAAAGGGGAAAGAAAAAATTATAGCATGAAGCTTACAATGACTCTCACCTGCCATTTCTATCTTCTGTTTAGTGTTTTGTTGTTTTGTTCAATTCAATGGGATTGCAATCATCAAATATTGCATTATATTTCTTGGTTGCCCATATGTGGGGCTGATTAGCCAATTACCTCGAAATGAACAATTTGTTTAGAAAAAGAGCATAAACCAAAAATGGACCATATTATTATTGGACGTATACAACTCTGAGAAGAACCATTTTGGAGTGAAGTACAACTTGTGTTTGGCTGTGACCTATAGCCTAATTGGATTCGTTGTCCATTAGTTCCAAGTAGTCCAAATTAATCTTTAAAGATCTAGATCAACATTCATGAAGTTCAAATTGGAATTTAAAATATCCCTCCAATCAAACACAAATACTAGGCAATGAACATGACTTGTTAAATTAAAGTTGTTGTAATAATTTCGACTTCAAATCCTTAATGAAATTACTAAATTGCAGTCTGATGATCCTCAAATCTCCACTGCATTGTGCAATATTTCTTTTGTTTTCTTAATCTCTATCTCCAGGCCTTCTGAACTAGTCAGATTCATAAAGTTCCTGATTGTCTCTGCTACCTTTTCTCTGTGAACCAATGCTCCAACGCAAAGATCAATCCCGATTTTCCAGTCATCAACAACTGGCTTCCTGTTAGTTGGCTGTTCATATGTTACTGGATAACAAATTGTAGGTGAAAGTGCAATTTATTGCACCTTTTTTATTAATTCGGCATTTCTTCGTAATTTAATCAGTTCGACAGTTGTAGTTGTTTTTCTATGAATGGTTTGTAGCAAATATCAAGTTGGGTCTCAACATGCTTAGTGGATCAAGATTGGTTAGCTTGGGCCTCAAAGAAGAATTCAAACACAATCTGGAAGAGCTGGAAAGAATTCAGATGCAATCTGGAAACAAAGAAGACGCTTGTAACTTGAATAAGGAAGAGTTTGTGAAGTCATGGGCATCTTGGAAGCAAGAAGTAAATAAAGATTCTGACATATTCAAACAAGGAAGATTTACTTCTGGAACTAAACGAAAAGAAGGAGCAGCGTGTGAAGAAAAGAAGCCAGAAGCGCTTTCCTTGTGCTGTTCGATTTAGAAGAAGGAAAGAAGATATAGGCGTTCTTCTTGTGTTGTTTGAAGATGGTTGCCTAGTCCAGTTCGACTTAGCTGATCCTATATATACAAGAAGATTGCTTGCAAGAAGACTAATTGTCTCTAGAGTATCAAGTCACAGTTGTTGAGAGATAGTTCTTCTATAGATTTTTATAAATTTTCCAGCATTTTCTCAGAACTATCAAATAGTGAAAAATAATATTTTTCCTTTTTTTTCCCCCTCATTTTGCCTCAAACCAAATGAAGCCTAAATTTCTAAATATTGGAGATTTTAACATTAGTTGAGGATTAGAAGAATCTGGATTGTCTATCAGTGAATAGATCATGTGTAAAAAAGTCGTAAAAATGCTAAGTTCAAAAAGTCGTAAAAATGCTAAGTTCATTTTTCCGCTGCATTCTGTTAATATCTGTTTATTGCTGTCAATCACTGTTGAAGACGCTGTTGACTCAACATCGTCTGAAACTTATCCAGAGTACCAATTCCGGTCCAAAAGTTTTAACAATAGGGACACCCCACCAAATGCTCTCCAATATTGAGTTCCAGCCAGTGTGTCAAAAATCCTCCAATCGCAGGATTTGATCGCACCACGGAATGATCAGTCCTTGGTCTTTAATATCCTCCACAAATCCATTCGGCAAAACATTATTGTCACCACGTGTTACCCAAATAAAATTTACTTCACTGATAAGAAGTCCATTGGCTATTTCTTGAACATCCTGTTCATTTACATCAACAATGCTCCCGAACGAGACATACAAAACTGAACCAGGGGACTTTGAGTTGAGCCATTCGGTACAGTCTGATTTGGGCAGTAAGCTCTTGGTCACATTTGCTGAAATAGTGCTTGAGAAAATGATGGGTCCGATGGCATAAGTTGGTTGGACATTGTTCAAGGCTGATAATGTCCCAGATTCTAGTTCTTGAACGGTATTTTGTAGAACAAAATCAACCTTTTTAACTTCCTCAATTGCCAGCAACAGAGTCTCACATACCGTTCCTTCATATTCTGATTCCTTGAGATATGGCATAATGTTCCTTGTATTTATCGATTCAACACCAGGAAGATAACTTATATCCTCCTCAACCTCATCTGACGGTAAAAAAAAAAAAAAGTACAGATTTGAAGAATTCATTTACTTCACATAGCAAGATTTCACCTTATGAGAGTTGTCAAACTGACCAATTTAAGCTAGCTAAAATTAAATTGCACAGTATACATTAACAAGAAGTTGAATTAGAAGTGGACAGAAGTATGTATAACTTCAGTACATACCTTTACATGGGAAATGGCCATTTTCTTTGAGAAGTTGTGAGTGGTAGACTAAAGAAAACACGAGTGCTGGTTCTGTCCACAACAAAACGCTCACAAGATTGTATTTTTCAGCAATTGTTGCAAGCCAAGCAGAACAAGTGTCAGCAACAATGAAATTAGGAACCATGGCTGGATCACTTTGGATATATTTTTGTATGAACTTATCGACAAGGGCGGGGAAATCTCTATATAAGACCAACCAGTACTCTTGACAGTCAAGTGATCGATTGAATTCCAACGGAAGACCATCACTAATGGTGGTATAGCGTATGTCAAGGCCGGACTCTTGTGCTTGAGAAAAGATATCTAATTCAGTTGCACTGATATGTCCCGCTTCAGATAGCTTATGGTAAACAAATTCGAGATGAGCAAAACTGACGGTAAGGCCTTTGGAAGCAAGCTTCAAAGCAAGACTGACTATAGGGTTCATGTGGCCTTGGAAAGGAAGTGAAATCATGATAGCATGAGGCTTGCAACCTGCCATTTCTGGTCACTGTTTGATTTTGTTCAACTTGGAAAGAAAACTAGATATGTATATGCTCAAATGGGATGGTAGCAAGATTAGATTAACAAAAGTAGGGTATTAAGGTTAAAAAATCCTGTAGCCATGTTGTGTGCTTTGTCCTTTGTAATATGCTATTTTTTGAATTTTTTTTTTAAATCTATTTTTTGAAATTTGGTCTGTCATAGGATAATAGCAGCTAAGCTGCTTTCATATCTTGCGATTACGAAGACCTAACTCCGTGACTCATCTAATTTTCAAGTGAAAATTTTGATTTGGAAATAAACGAATCATTTTGTAAATTAAAAAATATCGTGTAATTGAAAAGGTACCTGAAGTTACAAAACGAAGAAAAAGCAAATTGTTTATTAATCAAGTTGTTGATTTAGGGACGGACCCAGCATTTGAAGTCCGGAAGCGTATACAGTATATTTGATTATTTCGGACGTTAGGAGTGAAATCTTATATTATCGATATATTATATATAAAAAAGAAATTCACATTTTGGGGGCAGCGACAGGGGTGTGGGGGATATGCCCCTCCTGGTCCCGCCCCTATCTAAATTTACACACATAGCTAGATTAGCAGAACTTAGCCATGAATGATGTGTACTTCAGCAGAACTCAGCCTCTGATGTCGTAGCACCGGTTTTTGCCTTTAGATCCTGAATAAACATATTGAAGTTCCTGTCTGATGATCCACCAATTTCATTTGCACTGTGAAATGTTTCCTGAACTCTTTTCATTTCTTGGTTTAAGCCCTCTGAAATAGGTCCGTTCGTTAAACTTATAATCTTCTGTGCCACTTCTTCCCTGTCAACTGATTTCCCATCACAAAGATTGATGCCAATTTTCCAATCATCAACCACTAGTTTCCTGTTAACAGGTTGATCATATGTTACAGGATAGCAAATCATTGGAACGCCACACCATATGCTCTCCAACACCGAATTCCACCCACAATGCGTTAAGAAACCTCCAACTGCTGGATTTGAGAGAACCGTCACTTGATTACACCAAGGAACAATCAAGCCTCTGTCCTTAATATCATCATTGAATCCATTTGGCAAGATATCAGTATCATCAGAGTTCAGACCTGATCGGATCACCCAAATAAAGTTCACGTCACTCAGAAGAAGCCCATTCGCTATTTCTTGAATTACTTGTTTGCTAGTCTGTACCATGCTCCCAAACGAAATATACAAAACCGAGCCAGGGGGCTTAGAGCAGAGCCATTGAGTGCAATCTGATTCAGACCATAAACTATTTGTAACACATACTTGACTACTTTTGGAAAAAATAATGGGGCCTATTGCATAGTTTGGCTGAATCTTGTTCAAAACTGACAGTGTCTCAATTTCTAGTTCTTCCACTATATTGTGCAAGATAAAATCAACTTTTTCAATTTCCTCAAATGCCATTGAGATAGCTTTAGCAACCATCATTCCGGATTCCCGTTCCTTGATGTATGGCATGAAGTCCCTTGTATTTATCGACTCAACGCCAGGGATGTAACTTATATCCTCCTCAACCTCATCTGACGGCAACAAAGTTACAAATATGTGTGAGCTTCTATTCCTCAACGAAATCCAACTTGATGAATTGTCAAATACTTCAATTTTGGACTAGTTAGCTAGACTGTACAAAACTTCTAAAGCACAAAAGGCTTTTATTCTAATTGTGTAAATAGAAGACTACTTGTATATGCATAAAAGCAGAATGTGTTTTGCATACCTTTACACGCGAAATGGCCGTGTTCCTTGAGCAGGCCGATATGGTAATTTAAAGAAAACACGAGCGCTGGTTCCGTCCAGAATCCAACGCTCACTAGGTTGTACTTCATGGCAACAGGTGAAAGCCACACATAAGAACTGTCAGCAACGATAAAAGGAATCGAAGACGGATTACTTTCGATCCATTTTCCAACAAATTCATCAACATGTAGCGGCAATACTCTCAACAAAGCATCCACAAACTCTTCAAAGTTGACAACGCGATCGAAGTCTATAGGTAAACCATCACTAATTGTGGCATAACGCATGTCAAGACCTGATCGTTGTGCCTCAGAAAAGAAATCTGCCTGATCAGTTTTTGTGTTGCTGCTATTCTGAGCTTTAGATATCATGTTGTCAATAAACTCAAGGTGCAAAAAAGTGACGGAAATGTCATTTGAAGCAAGCTTCAAGGAAAGATGGAGAGTCGGGTTAATGTGACCTTGAAACGGGAGAGAAAACACGAGAGCATGAAGCTTGCTCGTCCTCCCACGGCCTGCCATTAATGTTCAGTTGATGCTAAGGAATAATGTGTCATTTAACCAGCAAGATATATATAGTCATGTCATGTGAAACCGTAGCATATGATCATATATGTACATTTTTTAGTTCCAAGTTGTGTGGCAGAACAAGTCAAAGCAGTACTGAGAGATTCCAGGACTAGAAAAGATCAAGATAATCAAACACTCTGTTCTTTTCAACTTAAAACTCATTCAGTTCAGTTCAGTTTTGCTTAGTTATATTTTATAGTACAATTCAATTCAGTTCAGTAAATTTCAGTTGAAAATGAGCCTAAGACAAGGATATATATCTATGAACCAATATTTTGTATATAATTCTGGACTTGTTTATACAAGCTTGAAAGTTGAAACAAATTTTGTGAGCTGCATGATTGGACCTCTGCTTCTCAGAATTGACCTTTCCAATTATTCAAACAAGAACAAAATTATCATATACAACTTGCGTAAATTCATGGTTACTACCTTCCTAGTGCATACAAACAGAAATCAGTGTTCAATTTTCATTTTGCTTTGTTGATTAGGATTTTTATACACGGAAATATTGTAGTAACGTGTTTAACTGGAGGAAACCTATGCATATGCTTTCTTCCTCAGCCCCACTAACTTTCTTCCTCAGCCCCACTAACGCTCTGTTCTCTTCAACTGAAAACTTGTTCAATTCGGTTGATTAACTTATATTTAATACTAATCTAATTCATTAGAATTGATCAAATTTGGTTGAAAAGAAAGGCTTAATTACCTACCGTAGAAAATAGGCAAATACCATGTCTAATTTCATACTAATTTTTTAGGGCGTGACCACTATTTTTGTCAAAAATAACGAAAAAGAGAAACTGAAAGCACAATCTGATAAGATTAAATATAGTTAAGGTCGTCAATTCATCGAGTTATTTTTGGTGTCCAATCAAGAAGAAACCAAAATTGCAATTGTTTTTCCATATCTAAGAAAATCCTGCAGATCTTATTGATTTCTACAAGCCAGCAACTATTTTTTATTTCTGCTTGACTTATTGGACTCAACTCCGAAAGAGACTCCGGCTGTTTGGATCTTCATCTTCAATTGTTCACAAAATTGCTTTTTAACATAAAACATCAACTATTGATTAACAAATCGCATTTTCTAAGTTTATGAATGTTTTTAGTAAAAAGTCCGTTGTTTCCGACTATTTCATGTTTGTCTGTCATTTTTAATACCGTCTCCCAAACACTTAGTACTACATTTCTGCTCCAAATAATTAGCTGGACACATGGAGATCGTACAAAATTAACAAATTCATCTCCTTTTTGTTGTATTTGTTAGTACCATTCAAAGAAAATGCCGTATATCTTGTAAACACAGCCTACTGTAAGATCCACGTAGTATAAATAAACAGGGGACTCTGTTTCCAGTTTCTTATTCTTATCACATAGATAGGAATTAATCATATCAATCATGGCTGGAAAAAAACTACATGCCATAATGGTTGCGTTCCCATACCAGGGTCACATAACACCTTTCATTAGCCTGGCTCTTAAGCTAGCTTCAAGTGGCTGCACCATCACATTTGTTCACACTCAACACTTTGATCACATTATCTCAAAAGCCTATCAGGAGAGCAGCCCTACTGGTGATTCAACCGTCAATTTGTTCTCCACAGCTTGTGCATCAGGTCTTGACATACGTTACAAGACCATTTATGATGGATTTTCAAATGAATATGATAGGTGGCTCAACTTCGACGAGTACTGGGAGTCGCTACTAACTGAATTTCCATCACGTGTGGATGAACTAATCGGGCAGATAATCCAAGAAAACGATGACGCATCTTTGATCCCGTTCTTGGTCGCAGACACTTTCTTTTCATGGCCTGCAACTATTGCCAAGAAGTATAATATGGTGAATGTGTCGTTATGGACCCAACCGGCTCAAGTCTATTCTATAGGGTATCATTGGGATCTTCTAAAAGAGAATGGTCATTATCAGTACAAAGGTAGTGTGTTTTTCTTCTGCACATTTGCTCAAATTAAATGAAGACTACTCCAATGTTTTATTCATATGCTACAAAGCGTTGTCAAAATTAAACGATTACATAGTTTTCGAAACATTGGAGGGGGGTGTAGAATTTATCTCTTTACCTTATTTAAAGATGCATGAACGCTTAAAATGCAGAACGGACATCTACCCATTACAGTTTGAAGTGTGCTCTTTTGTACACTACTATTGATTAAAAGTAATATATTGCTGGTTATACGGTTCATGTTTGAGGCTCGTTTTCTTTTTGTAAATCTCTAATATGTATCGAACAGGTAATCGTGAGGATATGATCGACTACATACCAGGAGTTTCGCCACTTAAGATAAAGGACTTGATGAGTTTTCTTCAGGACCCAGAACTAGCTCCCTTTACAAACACGGTGATCCAGATTGCATGGACAGGATTCGAACAGGTAAAATATGCAGATTTTGTCTTGATGAACACTGTACAGGAACTTGAAGAGGAGACAATTTCGTTTCTGAATCAAAAGACGCGCACTTTTGCAATTGGTCCCATAGGTTTTTGGACTGATCTCACTGAAACAATTGTCCCCAAGAGCCTCTGGGCCGAATCGGATTGTACCAAATGGCTAGATTCCAAGCCGGCAGATTCAGTTTTGTATGTCTCATTTGGTAGCCTTTCTGGGAGTGATAATGAGTTAGCTGAGGCAATAGCTCATGGGCTTATGCTCAGTAAAGTAAATTTTATTTGGGTGCTTCGTGATGGAACTGGAGTTCTGCCTAATGGGTTCATAGACGAGGTGGGAGATCGTGGATTGTTCATTCCTTGGTGTAACCAGACTGTTGTGCTATCTAACCCGGCAGTTGGAGGATTTATAACGCATTGTGGGTGGAACTCGACAGTGGAGACCATATGGTGTGACGTTCCTATGATATGTTATCCATTTCTTGCGGATCAACCTACTAACCGGAAACTAGTGGTTGATGATTGGAAGATCGGGATAAATCTTTGTGACGGGAATGTTGTTACAAAGGAAGAGGTAGCAGAGAAGATCAAGAGGATGATGGGTACAGAAACATCTAAGGAAATGAGGAACAATATCAAGAAACTGAGCAATACGTTTCGAGGTGCAGTCCGTGATGGTGGATCATCCATAACGAGCTTTGATAAATTTCTAGTGGAGTTGAGGGATAAGGTCCATGCTGATTTGATTAGCTAGCTAAATCTATTGAAGCTGCAAATTGTTCTTGCATATTGCAATTGATCACGATTCACGACAAATGTGGATCATTGGTTTGTCAAAGTTTGTTCGAACTTTGTGAGAAATAGAATTGTCTTACCTATATAGATAAAAATTGGTCGATTCCTATCGATTTATGGGCCTGGCCCAAATTGTATTTACATTATGGTCTATTAACTTATGATATTGGTCCAGACTCAAATCCCCGAGTATGTTTCTCAAATTTTTTTTATTTTTTTTTAGATTCAATATTACAATTAGGATACTTAACCTGGACAACTTTATCATCAATAAATTCTCTAATAACATTTCAATAATTCTCTATAAGGAGAAAATAAACACCCATTTCGGGGATCGAACCCGTGACCAATTGGTACAGGGTTTCTCAAATCTTCAAATGTAGCATGATTTACAATTACAATACAATGATCGCATCTAATTTTGACACACGGTGATCTCAATATGAAGTAACTAAATTCAATCCTTGAAATCCAATTTCTTTCTTTGTCCTCTACCTTCTCCAAATTTTCCAACATTTTACTTTCCCACAATTTCCTTTAAACCATTAAAAAAAAAACCTACCGAAATAAATGCAAATACCATAAAACAAGACGATTCCATTGTTTACGTGTGTGTTTGGCACGACTAATCAGTCACAACTCACATTCACATGCAGTTTCACCTTATTTGACCAAAATATGGTGATTTGACCATAATAAGTATGTATGAAAAGTAATCTAGTATATAACTTTTGAAAATGACGGTGTTAAATCGAGAGCAGTAATTAATTTTTTCAATCTTCCTTAATATAAACACGATTGATTTCAATATAACTAAAGTTACTCTAGATATAATATCAACCTTTTCAAAGTATGCTCTTTTCTTTTCAGTGAATTTTTATTGTCAATTATAGACTTTCTTCCGTTTTCCCCTTGAACCAAGCAAAAAAAAAACATAAGAATAAGGAATTCGAATCAATTGCCAAAATAGCCTTTTGCCAAAAACTATATGCCAAACTAGTTTTCTACAAAAAAATATTTTCTTTTATAGCCTTCTTTGTCACATGAGATGCCATATAGATAAAGAAATGTCACAAAAGCCAACTTAAAGTGTCACAGAATCATTTAACAAAAGCCAACTTAAAATGTCACTGAAAAATATAAATCTCACGTACAAATATTATCATCTATAGTAATCAAAATATTTAAAATGTTTAATTAATTAGTATATAATCTTACGAAAATTAAGATATAGTAGTGGTCATTACTAATGTCAAATAGTACCAAATCCTACTATATTAAAAATCCGTCCATATTAATCGAGGCAAACAATAAATATGAATTATATAGGGTTATTGCAAATAACCCCAAGAATTTCCTTTAAACAAATCCAGGAATTATCGAAAAATTAAAAAAAGAATTAAAAGAGAAATAGCACGCAAAATCTCTTAGTTAAGAAATAGCACCAAGCCCTCTAACTCTAAGTTCCTATAAAAGTCTGAATCAAACCGGCTCACTTGTATAAGTAAGTTAATTCCTAACTAACAATTTTAGTTTTTTTTTTTTTAATTGTACATATAGAATTTTTATAAATGTAACACCCCGGTTTTTATTTACCCGATTTAAGACGAATTAAAACGGTTTTAGACAAATTGGGCTAAATTTAGAAGGAATTAATTAAAAGGTCCAAGTATTCCTTTCAACCCGATCCGTTATTTTCCTAAACCTACTTTTTAAATAAAATCCTGTGTTATTGAGTATTTCACGTTTGAGCAGACGTCAAGAAAGAAAGAAAGAACTGTTTTTCGCGCGCAAATTTCTGTACAGGGCAACTTTTTTCTAAAATCAATTACTGGTTCGTTAACCGTCGGATTCAGCTGATTTTTTGGAGAGTAGATTCCTAATAGATCGTTCTAAATGTTCACCGGGCGGATCGAGGTTTTGATGTGTGAGTCATCCGTAGTTGTATGTCGAACAGAAGCCCTGCTTTTCTTTGGTTACTAGCCTTCGTCTTTACGATTTATAATTGAAACTATATATGTTCTGTTCTCGAAATTTATATGTATGTTCATCGATTAAGGTTATATATGTGGTGTTACCATCAGGCATCATGCTTCTTAAAATAGAGTCTTTGCTGTCGTTTTGTGTTGACATCAATCATTAGTGAAATAGCAAAGCCCATGATTAGTTTTCCGTCGTATGAAATTGGGCACGGTTCTCAACTAAATTATCAAAAGTTGATTATGGTTATTAACTACATTTATCACATGAGTTCAAATTATAATTTGTTGTTTGTTGTTATCGTGTTACTGTATTTATATCAGGGCCAATTACATATGGACCCCTCTATTATAGCTTAATTACAAATTTACCCCTGTTGTTTGAACAATTACATCCACATCCATTTTCACATTCCGACATTGACTCCGGCTCCTACGTGTTACAATTGCCTACATGTGTGCTTGTGTGACATGAGCTAGAATAATAAATAAAGAAATCCCTTTTTTTAATCCTCTCATTTATTTCCTTCTCAATCTCTCGTTCTTCTTCTTTCTTCTCTATTTTTCTTCAGTTACAGACTACCATTGAATTTAAATTACAACTTACGTACGTAGCAAATTGCGCCTACTTTGAGCTACCCTTTAAGCTTGCTAGTGTGTATATTTTGTTGCAAGAAATATATATATATATATATATATATATATATATATATATGTATATATATATATATATATATATATATATATATATATATATATATATTATGGAATTCGGGAAGTGGATTCGAGAATCCGGGTTGCAAACTGTGTTTGAATCTTGTTGGATTTTGTTGCCTAATCTTGTGTTAAATGGATGGAGGATGTATAGAGGTCGATTCAAACTTTGAGCTTTCTTATGGAATTCGGGAAGTGGATTCGGAAATTTGGGTTTCGAATTGGGTTCGATTTTTGTTGGTTTTTTTTGCCTAATCTTGTGTTGAATGGATGGATGATGAGGTTAGAAGGTTGAATCATACCTCAACTAGCTTTTGGAATGGGTTAATTTGGTTTTTTAAAACTTTTGAGAATAACAGGGACCGAAGTGGAAGCTTTCAGAAAATTAAAGGATTGAGTTTTGAGAACTTGAATTGCTCTAGGGTCTGAACTGCAATTTAACCACAACTTCATCAATTATGGAATAACTAGTTTAACTGTTAACAAACTAACCAATATTGTCTGGTAGCTCTACTGGCAAAGCTTTTAGCCTCTATATAATGTGTCTTGCGTTCAAACCCAATTATATCCGTATTTTTTTTAATTTCGTAATGACCATAATACTAAACCACCAAATAAACATAATACTAAAGTTGTAACAACCCAAAAATTCATATTTCGAATTTAAGCGTTTTAAAACGAACCGAGCGTTAAGCGGAGTTCGTAAAACGTTAATCTTTGGCCCAAAATCGTTTTTCTTAAAGTTGAGCCCAATATTCTTTGGTGAGCCCATATTTTAGCCCTTTTCATGCCCTTGTCAAAACCCTAGTCTCCCAAAAACCTCAGGAATTTTCAAAAGAAAACATTTAGCCACTTTGTTTTCGCGCGCAGATTTTCTGCCAGGCGAAGCCAACTTCTAAACTCGATTCCGGTTCGTTAACCGTTGGATCGAGCTTATTTTTGGAGATCGGATTCATAACAAACCTGTCTATACTTCACTTCCACCGGACGGATTGCTGTGTTGATGTTTCAGTAATTCATAATCTGTTGTCGAACAAAGAGCTGATTTCCACTCCGTTTTCAACTCCTTTCGTATTTGTTCTCTCAAGGCAAATTCCCTTAGGACTCTCATTTACGTTTACATGCTAATTGTTGGAGTTTATTTTATGATATTTTTATTTGAATGATCTCCCGATGTGTTTGATTCGTGATGTTAAATTTTATGTTGTTTGAAGCTTAGAGCCTATATTTTCTGTTGCAAGTAAGTATATGATTGTTGTTGTATGTGAAAGTTCTGTATCAATTATAGTGGCGATGGTAAGATGATGTTAGTAATTAAGATGATTAATAGTGATGTTAGGTATGATTGAATATGTAATTAGCAGGCTTTAGTGAGAAAATTAATATTATATGAACTCCTTGGCACCTTGCCGCATGTTTAGTTGATTGAAATCGTCATTGTTGCAGTGTGATCTAGCCTTGTGAACATGTACAATATAACATATGTAATATTGCTTAGACAGGGAAACTTGTGATATTGGTTTAGTCTTGTTATGCATCATGTATTTTTCTTGATGATCAGTGGTCTTTTTATACTTCCAAGTTTGATAGATTTATTACCATCGATGTTATTATGTTTGTTATTTTATGAACACACATAAGTCCATGCATTCCTGAGTTTAAAGTCTAAGAGCATCCATTCACGTTAATAAGATTCTAAGTCCGAAAGATTTCAAGTCATGTTAAGAATGAGCTAGTAAGGTCTCCCCAGCAAATCGTGGCCAACCAAGTTAAGCGGTCACCATCGGCTAGGGAACTAGCAAATCGTAGCTATTCATGTTTAGCGGTCACCATTGGCTAGGCAACTAGCAAATCGTAGCTATTCAATTTAAGCGGTCACCATCGGCTAGGCAACTGGCAAATCGTGGCTATCCATGTTAAGCGGTCACCATCGGCTAGGGATGTACCTTACGACGCCAAGTGAGCTCACGAATCAAGATATTAAGAGTAAAGTTTAAGAATACTTTTCAAGAAGTTCAAGTTAAGAGTATTCAAGAAGAACATGTGCAAGTGTTAAGTGTCAGGTCAAGTCAGGTTTTAGGTTGCATTGCATTAAGCAAGACTAAAAGATTTAAATGACATGAAGATAGAACTTTAGGTCATGGCACGTGCATGGAGCTTGCTCAGTCAGTGGTCACGACTGACCCCTTTCTAAAATATCAATTTTAGGTATTTGAAGGCGAGCTTTTGGAGTGGAGCGTGCCGGAGCAGTGATCTTTATTAGAGCGTTTTTACCATTTTAGTTTCATGATTTATAAACTGTGTACTCAAACTTTTATGATTTTCAAGTTCCGCTGCATTATTTTACTAGTTCACGATTTAGAATCAAGATTTTCATGCCAAGTCTTTTGACGCGCAAAGCGTCTATTAACGTTTTAAATTTTCATAATTCAAGTTCATCGAATTTACAAGCTCACGAACTAGCACGAGTCATATTTTTCTTAATTCATCTTTTAAAAATCAGGGCGCTACAAAAGTAATCTGAAAACCAAATAAATAAAACAAATTAGTAAAAGTGAGGCCCTAATTCCCCGATATAATATTTAATTAATATATCATTATTAAATAAAATATCAGTTCAACTATTAAAAAAACCTAATAAATATACAATTTTAATTAGTTTTTCCCTCACACAATTATTATATAATATCACAATTAATAAGATAATAAAGACTAGGTGAATTGCTACAAGTTTTTAAGCCAATTACAAATAAACCCAGTCAAAATTTATTAATCTATAGAAGAAATTAATGACATGGTAGTCAGCAATGGAAGTGTGTCTCCGGCCAAGCTCAGAGCTGACATCATCTCCGGCGTTGACTTTTGGGTGTGTATGTAATTAAGTTGTAATCACATTTTAAAATTTGGAATAATTTGTAATTGTTGAAACAACAGGTGTAAATTGGCTATCTTGGAGGGATGGGTTTTGTAATTACCTGATATTATATCATGATGACATATGCTAATTATTGTTTATGAGATTTACTTAACCAACCAAGTAGTAGCTACTTGATTGTTCATAAATCAAAGATTATCCAATATCGGAATTAAAAGATAAAAGTTAACTTTAGCGGAGCACTGCTTGAAAACAATGGGAATAACTATTATACGAGCTTCCTGGCTTGTTTAGAGTATTCTCCCGATTTATAAGAATAACACAAGTTACTTTTTCCAAATCAAATGAATGAATGTTTGAAAGTAAAGAATGAAATAAGAGGATGTCTAGGTGTCTCTGTTGGTTATACACCCCTAATGATTGAGCTGCGGCGTTTGATCGTATACTGCTACGGTGAGTATACAAAAGAGAGCTGAGGCGAAAACCGATGCGTATAACGTACGTTGCTACGGTGGGCATACACATGTGAGCTGAGGCGAAATCCGATGCGTTTAATCGTATACTGCTACGGTGATTATACATAAGAGAGCCAATGCGTATAACGTATGTTGCTACGGAGCATACACGTATAACCAATATGAGGCGAAGTTTACTTAGACACCCTAATCAAGAATAAATGTCTAAAGTGCTTCTAGCTAAAGACAAGAAAAAGAACTTGAATCAAAAGAATGATCATGAAAGAATGCTTAAAGTGATTCTAGCTAAAGCCAATAAAAGAGCTTGAATCAAAAGAATGTTTCTGACGAATGACATTGGACGAATACTCAAATCTAATGTTTAACGTCACGAGTTCAAGTAAAGAATGAAGAAGACAACTTCTAAAGAACTAACGAAGAATCATTGAAGATCGTGATTGATGTATGTGTGTTGTTACTTGTATCTTATATATGAAGTATGTTTGATCCTTTTATATTAATGTTATTATGAATGCACAATGTGATTTCTAGGGAATGAATGTGCTTATGTGCTATGTGTTTTAGTATGGCTTGCGTGCGAGTACAAGTAGTTACTCACTCTTGCCCTTTTGAACCTCAGGTAATGCTGGAGCTGGAGTGGAAGGGGGACCGAGCTTGACGTTGATTCAGTACACCCATGATGTCAAGTTTATGATAAAGTTTTATATTTCAAATATCCAACTGTTAAGTTATTTCCGCTACAAAAGTTATGTTTTTAGTCAATGAATGCTATGTATTGTTTTTAACGCTCCGTTCGTCAAGTGCGGACTAGTTTCAAAAGTATTAAATGACCACGAATTTTAAAGTGTGCGCTTTTAGACGCACTAACACGCTCTGATAATTATTCATTTTTGTTTTAAAGAGAGCGGGGCGTTACAATATATTTCTTTAATTATTAAACTAAATTAAGAATTTAATGTGCAGGTGTGTTAATTATTTAAACTAAATGAAGCTTTACTTTGACTTAATCATTTTTCAAAATGTTTTTCTAGAGTTTATTTGGTTTTCAAAATTTTGTACTTTACTTTGACGGGCATTCCACCATTAGTAACTAGATAACAAAATAATGTGAGGGGATTTCATGCGGGGTTTCTTAATTTCATAGAAACTATTATAAAGTTCAAAATAAATTAAAAACCACTATAAAATAAGATTTAGTGATTTTCATAATGTATATAATGTATAAATGAAAGGGAAAAAAATGTTTTAATAAATGAACATTTCTCTCGGTATATAACAAAAAGAAACTTTAATTTGGAGAGGATGAAGTAGTAATATATATATATATGAAAATTGTACTTTTTTTCTAATTTATGCGCGAAAGAATTCAAGATGAACAAGTAGAAAATAATGCACAATGCTAGGCATAAATAGTGGAAAAGTTGAATATATGAAACATAAAGAAAATAAAAAAAAGAATTAACTAGGCATCTCATATGTAAAAGAAGAGGTTATAAATGGATTTATAATTTAAAGAATATTAGTTTGGGATATATTTTTTGGTGAAAGGATATTTTGGTAATTCATTCGAAGGAATTCTCAGAACATTTCTCTAGCCCTAAAATCATAAAAGTAACGAATAGTAACTAATTAATTACCGGTCTGTTTTTCCAAAGAGCCACTACATGACATATTGACATGTAATGTAGTAGTGTGATGAGTAAAGAAGGCCTTGGATCCAAAGTTTATGCATTATAATTGAAGTTATAGACATACCTTAACAGCTTACTCTCTTCGTTTCACTAAAAGTGTTACAATTTTTCGTTTTGGGCGTTTCATTAAAAGTGTTATATTTTTTTTTTTGGAAATTAGTTTTATAATAAAACTCATTTCTAACCACACATTTTCAGTCCCATATGTACTTTTCGACATATTTTTGTAAACCATATACTTCTATAGGAAATTAGAGTTAGATGGAGTAAGATGCAATTAAAACTACATCAAATCATATCAAATCACGAATGGACTTTCATTACACACAGAAGTAACCCTTTATGACCTTGTTGCAGCCTACAGTTTGATGCCCTACCTTATGTCCACAATCAAGTAGATAGCTAGATAGGTACATGATGACTCGTTGATACATTAACGTCAATAAAGATTATGGTAGAAATTAATGGCATAAAACTGAATGAATTGGCAAAATAGTCTCCACCAAATTTAATGTAAAATAGTCAATGTATAAATAATACTAGTAAAAGTCAATTAATTTGACCTTTCATGTTTAGTTTGTTACAATCAGGAAACATGAAATCTATAGATACATAAAAACTTTGTTGTCAAAATATTACCGGAATATTAGAGATAAATAATCGATGTAAATTGTAAAGTAAGCTGATTGAAAAAATAGTTTTGACAAAGATGCACTAACCAAGTGTTTTGGAAACTTAATTTTGTTATTATCAAACGCGCGCGCGTTAAGTTTCGGTGAAAGGAATTAGATGGAAATTGTGGATCCCTCAAAACTAGAATCCTCGTGGGAGTGTGTCTGAAGTTGGTGCTTTGGGTAGCATGCCGGTAGCAGAGACAGGTGATGAGTGATAGTGTATATAGTAAATCAAGAAAAAAAACCAAGACAAGTTTTGAAATCTAAAATGTGAGACGAGACACCACCTCAACAAACAAACCCAACATTATGTGGTGTGTTTCAATTCTTCTTACAAGTATTGTCAGAAACTGCACGTGTATTAACCTTTCTTCTATACTACTATTTCCTTGTCCAATTTCTCCAACCAGCTCACTTTGACCTGGCCACCTCCATTCTGTACGTGCTGCAAGATTTATTTATAAGCTGGAACAGAAGACTTATCTTCGATTATTTCATCATTATTCATTTATGCTCTATGTCGGACAATTCAATTTTTCAAATACTCACTCACTGTTGCATCAACAGAAGATAAAAAAAGCAAATGGATCGGTAGTACTAGTAGGATTTGTGGACAATCAATTTATTAATTTGGTCATCATCCCCTTAAAAGTCCTTATTAAGGGGAGAGGGTTATCCAACTTATATATTGTTTGCATGATCTTTTCACAATTGTTGTTGGATGTTCTAACACAATTAACAATAAATTAACACGGAGAAGCAGTTTTTGTAGCGGATTGGCACCTTCGAATTAACTCCAACCCTAAATTAGTACGAATTAATATATAGAGAACGTAACTTAAAATTGTTTTAGGCTGGTAAACACGACTTAGTCAGTAGATAGGTTTTTCAAGGAAAACAAATGATTTACTTATCTATAGCTGAGAAATAATCTAATCGTTGTATAGTTGCTACACTTCTAATATATTTTTGTCATGCTAAGAAAGATTTTAAAGATATTTTAGACAAATACTTTGTGAGGTTTTGAGGTGTTTTCGAAAGATTCCAGAAGCACAGGGACCTATTTGTAATATCCAGACGTGAGTCTGTTGGTTGTTATCAAAAGCTGGTGAAGAAAACGTGTTTATAACGCGTTAATAATAATGCGTTTTTATCCCGATCGTCAGATTAGTTCCTGATTGTTGCAATCTGACGGTTCTTGCTCTCTTGGCCGTTATTTCTTCTTCTTCAAGTTATAAAACAGAGGCTGAAGATAGTTTCGTCATTATCATCTCAAATTCATCATATTCCATAGTTTTTGTTTCTCTGTGAGTGAGAACAGATATTGTAGTTGTTGTTGTGAGTATTGTAGAGTGAATTCGGAGCTGTAATTCTTTACAATTTCTATGTAACAAGCTGTGTAGTTGGAAGAGACAAGAAGTAATAAATAGTTGATTCTCCGTGGATGTAGATTGAAGCGATTCAATCGAACCACGTAAAATTCGCTGTGTTGTTTATTGTTCGATTGTGTTTGTTATCGTTGAAATAGTTGATTGTTTGTGGCATAATTGGATCGAATTCCTAACAAGTGGCGCCGTCTGTGCGAATCGGAGGTGTGTTCGATCATTGATTGTCGATTTGTGATCAGCTATGGGTTCAACGAACTTTGATATCGACAAGTTTACTGGTTTCAACGATTTTGCTTTATGGAAGATCAAGATGGAAGCTATCTTGATTCAACAAGGTGTTGAGATGGCATTGTTGCCTCGCAGTGAAATTCCGGCAACGGTTACAAATCATGAGCTGAAGATTCTCTCAGGCAAGGCTCGCAGCACAATCATTCTAAGCTTAGGAGATGAACCACTGCGAAAGGTTGCTAAAGAGAAAACCACTGAAGATGTATGGAAGAAACTAGAATCGTTGTATCAAACACGATCTCTAGCAAGGAGGTTGTTTATGAAATCTCAGTTGTACTCATATAGAATGAATCCAGATCGAAACATACTTGAGCAACTTGCTACATTCAACCAAACTCTTGATGATTTGGATAGCATTGAAGACTCAAAGTTGCCTGATGAAGATAAGGCAATAATTCTGCTCAACTCTCTTCCTAATTCTTATGAGAGTATCAAAGATTCTATTGCATTCACAGGCCAAAAGAAAGTCACATTAGAAGAGGTTCAGTGTTTGATCAGGCAAAAGGAGCAACAAAAGGAGTCAGCTAAGAATGGAGAAGTATCTGGTGAAGGTCTCATGGTCAGAAACAACAATTACAAGCCAAGGTCTCAACAACAATTTCAGAAAAACAAATTCAACAAAGATATGAGGAATAAAGCACCTGTTGGTGCTGGTACTGCAAATAGAGAAACAAGAGTGTGCCATCACTGCAAGAAACAAGGTCACCTTAAGAAGAATTATTTCTTACTTAAGAGACAAAAATAAAACAAAGATAGAGGTGGCCCTTCTCAAGAGTTTGCAGGAAATATTGAATATGAAGGTGAAGTTCTGAATATCACTGATAAACAAGCTAGTGATTAGTGGATTTTGGATTCTGGATGCTCCTTCCATATCTGTCCTTACAAGGAATGGTTTACAAGGCTAAATGTTAGCTATGGAGGCACAGTGATGCTGAGAAATGATATGATATGCAACATACAAGGAGTTGGTGATATCAAGCTCAAAATGAATGATGATTCTGTGAAGCTACTCACAGATGTAAGGTACATACCTGAACTCAGAAGAAATCTAATCTCTCTTGGTACTCTAGAAAGTAAAGGCTATAAGTTTAGCTCTGAAAATGGTATGCTCACTGTGTTTAATAGAAATGCATCTGCTGTCATGAGTGGTGTTAGAAGGAACAAGCTCTATTATATGAAATGTAGAGTGATTGTTGGTGATGTATCCGTTACTAGGGTAAATGATACAGAGTTATTGCATAAAATAATGGCTCATGTTAGTGAGAAAGGCCTGATTGAATTGCACAAGAAGCAGGTTTTTTATACCAGTAAAATTGAGAAGCTCAAAACCTGTGAGCAATGCATTATGGGTAAATCTAAGAGAAACCCCTTCCCAACTGGCATTCATACAAGTGAAGCTCCCCTAGATTATATCCATTCAGATCTATGGGGACCTGCTAAAGTGCAGACAAATGGAGGAGGTAGGTACTTCATGTCTCTGATAGATGATTACACCAGGAGAGTATGGGTGTATGTGTTAAAGAATAAGAGTGATGCTTTCTCAAAGTTTAAAGAGTGGTGTGCAGAAGTTGAAAATGATAAAAGCCTAAAAGTGAAGGTGTTAAGAACTGACAATGGTCTAGAATTCTTATCAGGTGAATTCAACAAATTCTGTAGTGAGAAAGGTATAAAGAGGCATAGAACAATACCTGGTACTCCACAGCAAAATGGTCTTGTTGAGAGAATGAATAGAACTCTTTTAGAAAGAACAAGATGCATTATGTTTCAGGCAGGTGTGCTTAAATCATTCTGGGGAGAAGCTGTAACTACTGTGTGTTACTTAGTGAATAAAACACCCTCATCTGCCATATAGATGAAAACACCAGATGAAATGTGGTATGGAAGTGTTAAAGACTACTCTCACTTAAGGGTATTTGGTTGTTTAGCATATGTGCATGTCAGACAGGACAAACTTGAGCCCAGGGCACTTAAATATATATTTGTTGGATATCCTAAGGGAGTGAAGGGCTATAAACTCTGGTGCATTGAGAAAAACTCTCAGAAGGTCATTATTAGCAGGGATGTTATGTTTGAAGAATTTGTATTCCCTTATAAAAATGAAGATCATCACCTGACAACTGATATGCATAATTTTAAAGATTCTGAGATTGAGGTGAAGCTCATGAGAGTTAATGATCATGCAAGAGAGAATCATGAAGTTGTTAGTGATTCTCATACTCAACAGGATCTGAGCGATATTGATCAACTTAACAATTCACTTGAAAATGAAGCATCTCACAGCTCACCTATCAGGAATAATTCAACTCAGAGATCCCCTATCAGGAATGATGTGTCTCACAGCCCAACTACCACAGCTAGTACTTCTGTACCTGAACAACAGACACCTGAAATTACTCAACCAGCTGCACAGAGGAGAAATTACACTAGAAGGAAGGTGGCACATGTTGTGACAGATGAAATTAGGAATTTCCAACTGACAAGAGACAGAGAGAAAAGGCAACACAAGGCAATTAATATGTATGGTTTCAGTAACCTAGTTGCATTTTCACTAAGTACTTGCCAAGATATTGAGTATCAGGAGCCACAGGATTTTAAAGAAGCAAGTACTTGTGCTCACAAGCAAGAGTGGATGGTTGCTATGCAGGAGGAGTTGCTATCTCTTGAGAAGAACAAGACATGGAAATTGGTTCCCAAACCAGTGAACAAGAGGATAGTGAGCTGTAAATGGATTTACAAGAGAAAGATTGAAGTTACTACCACAGAACAAGTGAGATATAAAGCTAGACTTGTTGCTAGAGGTTTTACACAGAAGGAGGAAGTGGGCTACAATGATATCTTCTCCAGTTGTCAAGCATACTTCAGTAAGGATTCTACTGAGCATTGTAACTCAATTTAATTTGGAGCTGCAACAACTTGATGTGAAAACAGCTTTCTTGCATGGTGATTTTGAAGAAACCATCTACATGTCTCAGCCTGAAGGTTTCATTTTGCCAGAAAATAAAGATAAAGTTTATTTGCTGAAGAAATCTCTGTATGGGCTTAAACAAAGCCCTAGGCAATGTTACAAAAAATTTAGTGAATACATGGAAGAAATTGGCTTCACTAAATCACTATTTGACAGCTGTGTGTATCTAAAGAAAGAAGATTCAGATGTCATTACATATTTACTTCTGTATGTAGATGATATGTTAATAGCTAGCAGCAACATTGAAGAATTGACTCAGGTGAAGAAGCAACTGAGTAATAGAGTTGAGATGAAAGATCTTGGTAATGCAAGAAGGATGCTTCGTATGGATATCTACAGAGATAGGAAAGCTGGTACTCTGAAGTTAAATCAAGGAGATTACTTGAAGAAAGTATTGCATAAGTTCAATATGCATGAATGCAAACCAAGTAGCATTCCTTTAGCTCAGCATTTCAGGCTCTCACTTGATAACAGTCCTGAAACACCTGAGCAGGTGGAGCATATGAGCAAGATTCCTTATGCTAATTCTATTGGTAACATTATGTATTCTATGGTGTGCAGAAGACCTGATGTTGCTTATGCCATTAGTGTTACTAGTAGATACATGGTCAATCCTGGAGAAATGCATTGGGATGCTGTGAAGTGTATACTAAGATATTTGAGAGGAACTACAGATGTTGAAATCAAGTTTTGCAGGGATGACAAGTGGTTTAAAGATCCTATTCTGGGTTATGTTGATGCAGATTATGCTGCAAACTTGGATAATAGAAGATCTCAGTCTGGGTATATTTTTTCTCTGTATGGTTCAGCCATAAGTTGGAAATCAAACTTGCAGAGTGTTGTTGCTCTATCAACAACTGAATCTGAGTATATGGCTATTACAGAAGCAGTTAAAGAAGGCTTATGGTTGAAAGGAATCATCAATGAATTTGGATTACAACAAGGAGCTGTTACCATTTTAAGTGACAGTCAAAGTGCTATCTATCTATCAAAACATGACATGTTTCATGAGAAGTCCAAGCACATTGATGTGAGGTTACATTTTGTCAGAGATATCATGGAGAAAGGTGAAGTTAAGATCAAAAAATTCTGAACTCTGGAAAATGCAGCTGATATGCTCACTAAGGCATTGATCCCTTCGAAGTTCTTGCATTGTTTGAGCTTGGTTGGAGTTTCTCAAGATTGAGGGTTGCCAATCATGTAATCTTGGTCTTTGTCATAAGATGGTAGTGAATAAGAGAAAGTGAGATGTATTGTGTTACTTCTGTTATCTTCTCAACAAGGTGGAGATTGTGAGGTTTTGAGGTGTTTTCGAAAGATTCCAGAAGCACAGGGACCTGTTTGTAATATCCAGAAGTTAGTCTGTTGGTTGTTATCAAAAGCCGGTGAAGAAAACGTGTTTCTAACGCGTTAATAATAATGCGCTTTTATCCCGATCGTCAGATTAGTTCCTGATTGTTGCAATCTGACGGTTCCTGCTCTCTTGGCCGTTATTTCTTCTTCTTCAAGTTATAAAACAGAGGCTGAAGATAGTTTCGTCATTATCGTCTCAAATTCATCATATTCCATAGTTTTTGTTTCTCTGTGAGTGAGAACAGTTATTGTAGCTGTTGTTGTGAGTATTGTAGAGTGAATTCAGAGCTGTAATTATTTACAATTTCTTTGTAACAAGCTGTGTAGTTGGAAGAGACAAGAATAAAATAGTTGATTCTCCGTGGATGTAGATTGAAGCGATTCAATCGAACCACGTAAAATTCTCTGTGTTGTTTATTGTTCGATTGTGTTTGTTATCGTTGAAATAGTTGATTGTTTGTGGCATAATTGGATCGAATTCCTAACATACTTCAAGCACGGATATGTGACACACCAAAGTCCTTATTCGGCCCGTGAATGGGCCGGCCGGAGTCCATCAATATCTAGTAAAGATTTTACCATATAAACTACTCACTTCTCTTCCTGTATGACCACTGTTCAACATATTCTTCTGTCTCTTCTTTTACAACACACCCAACGAGTTACGGTCTAGGATAGGTTTGCAATTATTAGCATTACTTTTAAAACAGGTATTACAATTGTAGAGTTGTTACATTAGATTTTTCTAATTGCCTTTTTTTTTTTTGTTAAATTCTAATTGCCATTTTAAATAAGGTGATATGAAGTTTATTGTAACAACCCGACCACTAATTATTCGAGACCGACCTATTGGGCCGGCAAGGTTATTCATTACTATCCCACACACGTCTCGTTGGTATGATAATGTTCGCTTTGGGCCGGAACCCGCACGGATTTATTTTTTGTATTCCCAAAAGACCTCATACCATAGGAGAATGGTGGTCTGCATATGTACGTTGAGGTTGCTCCTACTGCCCATACGGTGTAGCACTTTTCCTCGCATGACACTTAGTTCCTACAGTTCTGGATCATCCCGCTCTGATACCACTTGTAATGACCCGGTTCATTGGGCCAGCGAGGTTACTCATAATAGTCTCACACACGTCTCATTGATATGATATTGTCTGCTTTGGGCCGGAGCCCGCATAAATTTGCTTTTGGAATCACCCAAAATGCCTATTACTATTCACCACGACTGATTTTTAAGCGATGTGGGATGTAACATTTATATTCACTTATTACAACTCAATTGGATTGTTATTTCCCATTCTCATCAAGTAAAGTACATCCCATAATCAATATAGTATATCACTATTATGATTATATATGTATTTGTACTCCGATCCTTTTGAAAACAATGGTAACATCTAATTTTAACTAAAAGATAAAGGTGCGTGCCCTACAGTCATGAGTTCGTGCACTAGCTAATGGGTCTTCTTTAGTTCTTTCTACTGGTATATTATGTTTGATCTCCAGGGCCTAGTGTATATTCATTCATCCATCATGGTTCATGGACGTGTTTTAAAGGTGAATTGGTGGAAGTCTTTTTGTTGGACATCGAAATAATAAAAGTGTCACGACATCTAATCAAAACCAAATGCTTTACAGCAAGAATAGAATACTATTAAAACTGTTGGACCGGGATTTGTACTAGGAACGGTTTCAGACGATGTTGATTATGATGTTGAGTCAACACCGTCGTCAACAATGGTTGACAACAGTAAACAGATGAGGACAGAGAGCAGCGGACTGATAAACTGACAACCAGAAATAAATTCTAGCCAGTATATATAAAATATACCGACCGTGTCGTAGGCTAAATTTTCACTATCATTAAAAGTAGAATTACAAAAAGAAGTTTAAAACAATCACAAACGATTGTTTAAACTTACGAAAAACTAGACCTAGAACAGACAAACAAAACATATTCTAGTTCGAAGACACTAGAGTAAATTTCAATCTTTAGAAGTCTAGTAAAGCAAGACAACCTAAATTCAATAATCAGAAAGTCGAATCTCTATAGGCGTCGTCTTGCACAACGTTTTCTTCCTGTATATATATAAGTTTTCATCGATCAGCAGGCAGAAGACATAAGTCGAAGAAGAGAAGGAGACGTGAAGAAGGAAAATCACATGAAGAAAGAAAGCGTGATTTTCTTTCTTGCTTCCAGCAATCCTGTATATGGAAAGCTTCTCTTCTTCAATCTTTATTTCCTTATATCTTCCAATGTTCTTTAAACTCTTCCTTAAGCTGGCAGATTGTGTCTTCAATTAAACCTTGCTTCCAGATTCTTTGCGTCAGGCCCAAGTCTCCACATTTAGTCCACGGGCTGATATGCACGCCCCATCTTCTTGTTTCCTACAAAATATTCATAGAAGAACAACTACAAACGTTGAACCGGTTATGTTACGAAAAAATGTCAAATTACTAAACAAAGTGCAATAAATCGCACTTTCAAATACCTTAAAATTTAGACTAGCTTACATATCATGTTGGTAATTACAAATGTTGTACAGTTTAATTTGACTACACATTTGTAGTGTAAATTAAGGGGTTAAAAATTTTGGTTAAGAAGTTTAACTAAAATTCACAATAAATTTTGGGTTGGCCTTGCATGTGATATAAAAAAAATTCAATTTAGTTTGATTGATAGTCAAATAAAATGAGTAATCTTAGCCATATGAACAAAAACATGTTATGTACATCTTGTGGATGATGCAATTTCCCCTACCATACTTGAATTTTAACATATTTACCTGGCACGCCTTGAAGTTTTCACCACAACAACTAACCACCTCTAAAAGGGATATATGCCCTATATAGTATCGCAGATCCACTGACATGAAGACCAACCAAAAGTTGGTACTGAAAGACATGATACTATGCAGCATGAATTTATCTACTTATGGCTGGTAAATTGAATCCGACAAGAAACCCTATTATACAACTATACAAGTAGCCAGTGTGTGAAATTGAAATGAATCTGGAGGCTAGCTGAAGTAGAAGTTAGCAAGAAAAAAAATAAAAGAATTAAGTTACTACTATATGTTACAATTATCAGCTCGATCTGTCAGAGGGAGATTGATCCAAAAAGGGGTCCGCACACGAGTGGGGATTCTTGCTACCTAAAATTTGTACAATTGCTAACTAGCTTGGGGGTGGCATTATCCCAGACTCTCTGTCGGCTCCAATCAATACCCCTTTTACATTTATATGTTATTAGACCACTCGATAAGTTGTCATGAATGACAGAATAAATAGTCTGATGACTATACGATTTAATTCTATTCTTTTCAATGAAATTCTTAAATGAATTGTAATATAAAATATAACCAAGAGAATCGAATCAATTGAATGAAGCTGAATCGAATCGAATGAGTTTTAGGTTGAAGAAGCCTTAACGACCATCACTGAGAAAAAAACTATCCAACAGGTCGTCGGACGACCGTGAATAGTATTTATTATTATTTTTTTCGTATTTTTTTTTATATTTTTTTTTAACTTGCTTAACATATTATAAGAGTGTTTAGAAGTTAAAATTAATGAAATTGAATTTATAAAAATATATTTTTAATTACGAGTTTAAAAGCCGTAAAATTTAAAATAATCGAAATATAGTCAAGAGTGGTCTATTTGTAGAAATCTAAAACCAATGAAAATCAGAATTAGCTTTTATATTTTTATATTTTATATTTTATGAATTATAATTAAATGAAAATGAAAAAGTAAAAAAAAAAATATAAAGAAGTGGGCCAGCACATACGGCTGCCCCTCCAATTCAGCCTTGGAACGACTGAATTGGAGGTCAGCCATGGTGCTCCCATTGAAGCACCGACGGCCGGCCGTCGGCCATGGCTGCCGCCACGACCACTCCCATTGGGAGTAGTCTTACGGAGCGTATGAATCTAGGTAGGGTACACGTATAGGTAGAGTCTAGACTCTGTCCACAAACATCTATAATAATGTTAATTATATGAATACGGTTGATGCTACCAAAATATCGTATACAAAGTGTGTAATTAAGAGTAGAGTTAGACAAATCCTAACTTCCAATCTTCTCAATATGTGAGTGTAATAAATGAGTTTAAGTTCCTATCCATCATTGGTCATTAATACTTAATGACTCCTCCTTTATATAGGCAGCCTTAATGGTCCTTCTTAACTCATCAGGTGGACTGTAGCGTGAACTCATCGGGGCGCTCTATCCTCGAGCCCGAGGCACTCGATGCCCCGTGGTGGGCCCGTTCTGACATGTGAGGTTACATGCCTCCACTATAAGAATCTGCAGTTTTAGCGACGGATAAAAATTTATCCGTCGCTAAGTCCTTAGAGACGGACTTAGCGACGGATAAAAAAGTCGTCGCCCCACGGGAAGTTGTTTATCCGTCGCTAAATCGCGATGGATTTAGCAACGGATAAACCATTGACTTTTTAGCGATGGATTTTATCCGTTGCGAAAAATCTGATTTTTCCCTTTTAAAAAAACAAAAAAAATACTCTATATAGCGACGGAAAAAAGCTGTTTTTTGATTTTTTTTTTTATAATATGGATAAACCGACAATTTTATACGGATATTATTATACGAATAAACCGATAATTTTATACAGATATTCAACACGGATAAATCGACAATTTTATTCAATACGGATAAACATACAATAATACAATAAATCGAGAATTTGATACAAGAAATCGACTATGATATAATAAATCATAAACCCTAAATATTAAAAAAAATAAAAAAGATAATTATTTGCAGATCTTGGATGCTTGGCACGGAGGAAGTCGACAGATCTGGAGCGGAGGAGATCTGGGCACGGAGGATGTCGGAGATCCGGTGGTGGTGGTTGGGTGCTTGGTAGTGGGAGATCTCGATCGTGGTGGTGGTGGTGGTGGAGTGATGGTGTTGGGTGGTGGTGGTGGAGTGGTGGTGTTGGGTGGTGGTGGCAGTGGTGAGGTGGTGGTGGGAGAGGCGAGGTGTGGTGGTGTTGGTGGTGGAAGGGTGGTGGTGGTGGAGGCAGTGGTGGTAGGTGGTGGTGGTGGTGGAAGGGTGGTTTTGGCGGTGGAGTGGTGGTGGTGGTGGTGGTGGTGGTGGTGGTGGAGGCAGTGGTGGTTGTGGAGGAAGGAGAAGGGTTGTGAGTAGTAGATGGGAGGAAGGAGGAAGTATTACATATATTAGGGTTTCTGCAGTCTTTAGTGACGGATAGATCTATCCGTCGCTGAATTTTCTTTTTTTTTTCTTTTTCATTTGGTCAACGAAATTAGCGACGGATAGATTTATTCGTCGCTAAAATAGCGACGGAGGCCTATCCGTCGCTAATTTGAGCGATCCGTCGCTAAATAGCGACGGATAGGCCTCCGTCGCCCCTTTCCGTCGCTATTTACCGTTTTTTTTTTGTAGTGCTCGGATGCTCAATGCCCTCGGAATCTCGCAGGGAACCTTCGAGGAGAGCGATGGGGTCAAGACATGAGTTTTCATACTCTTGTCATATCAACGGTAAAGAAAATTTAAGAGGTCCAAAGATAAAGTTACAAAATAACACAAATATTTGTGTTTGAATCAATAAGAATAATATATTTTAGGAGGATGGATCCAAAGCTAGTGAGCTAATGGTTGGCATCTTAGTATGGGAACGAAGAATATGAATGGCACAATAGCGGGACCCCAAAGAACTAACGAAAACGTCCCGGGCCAAGGGTAGCATGAGCTGCATGTTGAGCCACACATTGGGGAAAAAAAATTATGTCCAATGACCGTGTTTAAAAATAAGTGATGATTATTTTTTATATATAATTTGACCCTTATATAATTAGTCGGATTGCAATTTTAAATCCAGGATCAGCCCGCTCTTTGGCGATTTATATTAAATAATATATTCTAGCTTTTCACCTTTTACGTAAAAATTCGAGTTTTAACTTTTAATCATAAAAAATGATAAGGATAAATGTTTTATATATAAGTAGTAGTACAGCCACATATTTGAACATCTAACCGTACGATCTTATTTTTGAAAGTAGATAAACACAGGGTGAGGGCAGCAGGCCACAACCCACAGAATCTTATCTCCGCGTTAACTAGTTTCCCGTCAAAATAGCGGTCCACGCAAACAAAATACATTCTGAACACGTTCTCTATTAATGATAATCATGAATCTATGATGATGGTAAGAAGAAATAAGTTAGCTGCACACTTCTAATTACTTTCATTTAATCATCACAAATTTTATGGATTACGTATACATTTTTATGACTGATCAAATTCAATTTCCAACAAGGATCCATCTACTCCATCAAGATCCACTATGCACAGACATTGTAGTGGTTTTTCTTTGGTTGGACACAAATATAATTTGATAACATTTATTTTTTTTTAGAGTAAATCAAGATTTCTCTCATTCAACCAACAGGAAAGCGGAGTACACAAGAGTTATAAAAAAAAGTACATCCCAGCAAAATATAAATGAGCTAAAGAGGTTCCTCATAATGAAAAGGTGACTCTGTAGACCCATAACAACTGCTGATAAACATCTCAAGTTTATAAAGAGGCATTCTTTAACGAAATACTACGACAACACATTCTCCTTATATATATCCTCCATATAGTTACACTGTGCCATATACGTGTAAATTAGTTTTTGGGCTGATTTGAAAACAATAAAACTTGGCGCTCAAGTTTTTTCCTTCTTTTTTTCCATCTACCCCGATCTAGAGCCCATCACTCTCTTTTGGGTGGATTCGCACCTGACTATGAGCTTATAAAAGCGTGGCAATGGAAACGGAAAGAAAGAAGGATAATGCATTATACTCCTACATACTAACTACTGAGTGTTTATTTGAAATCAAAGAAAGAAGGATAATGCATTACTTGAAGCAAATTTGATTAGGCAGTTTGGATGACACGACTAGGATTATCCATTCCATTACTCCAAGCTAACTGGAGTAACAATAATAATCGTGAAAGCATCAAACTCAACATACATTACTGATTACTCTCCCTTACTAGATAGATCTCTGCTATCTCCATATAGTGCTTCTTAATTAAGTATATATCTTACTTATATTAGCAAGAAAAACTCAATTTGAAGAGCGAATTATTTATTGAACAAATAAGAATAAAATACTCCAAGAAATAATAAGTATGTACACTCTTTAAAGAATACTAGTAATACAATTTCGACCTGAACGTACATTAAAAACCTCCAATCTTTAGCAGCTAATATAAATTCTGTCAATGATATGATGATGAACCAGAAAGTGAGTGGATCGATCAATGGTCTTTTCTTTCGTGCCAGCATAGAAGCATCGCAATGCACCTCCGGAGAATGTAAAATTTGGCCCTCTTCCGTTTCGCCAAACGGCTCCATTTCTCCCCCAACGATTGGTTAGAACCCGACCCGTCTTCAGGCCCGTTATAATCATCTTGAACCTCTTCAATTTGATCAGCCATGATGGAATGAATAGCAGCTCTATATATATGTATATATATGGCTAGCTAAAGGTGTATGAGGAAGATAAATATATATAGATATATATCATATGTATATTTTTATATTCTATTCGTTGGAGAGAGTATAGAATGATTCTTGAAAGGGTATTTAAACATGATATAGTATGATATGTTAAGCTGAATGTGGAGTACCCATCACTATCGATGAGCAGTTACGTCGTACACTCAATCGTGGAAAACTTTGCCCAATGTTCCTTTTCAATTTTAGTTTTAATTTCTTGGAAGAAAAACTAATAAGTTCTATACTCCTACTTTTTACTACCAATGATTCTTATTGGTTTGACGTTAATTTGTCCATATGTTAGGTTATCCTCACTTTAACAAGACAAGATTTCAACTCCAAATCCGTTAATTGCTTTTCATAATTTCATTTGCCATATATCCTGATTACTACTCCTTGACCAAAATTCATCTCATGCCAAGTCGCAACCTGAGTAATTATACCGGAGTGATCTAGTTTTAAACTTCTCCGGGCTAAAATTTGGTATAGGAGCCGTCACCTCTTAAATTTGTTGCCAAGTCACGACTAGAGAAACTAGACCGGAATGATTTAGTGTTAAACTTCTTGAGGTTCCTTTGCAAGTTTGTTCGGTTGTGGTGTTTACAATGTGAGAATCGTAATGCTGAGTGTATGCAATTCATCTTTACGGATTGAGATTAACAGGTTGATTTGAGCCCTTGTTGTTACTCATCTTTGTAATGTCACAGTGGTTTAGATGTGTGAACTATTGTATCGCTAGTGAGTATCTCTTATGCTCCTTGTATATGCATTGGATGCAAATAAAATGAGGAGGTTTGTTGTGGTAGGCAGAAATTTCTGACCCTAGACGCGAGATCATTCATCTAGGCGAACCGTCGAAATAAATCGCACATGCCAGGTATGGTGTGAAAACCTATTTATAGGAATTCACAATTAAGGAAGAATATAGAAGGTGAAAAAGATGCAGAATGTCATTCCCATCGTGTGAAAATAGGGGCCCCTTGTCTTGCAGCTTAAAACTTCAACTATCAGTTCTGGCTTCTGACATTGTCATCATCAAACTATTTTATCTTTTGAGTTTGGCAATTTCTGATCTTCGACGAAACAATGGTATAGAATATTCTCTTGGTTCACGTGAGGACAGCTTTTAGGTTCTTGGCTTAGGTGTGTTGTTACGAGTTAGAATTTCCATGGAAACAATAAGTATGGATTTTCTATATATTCTCGGGTCGTCTTTGTAATAATCTAATGTGGGCTCTGATTATGGAAATTGACCAGAAAACAAGAAAAATACAAAGATAATACAGTTCGGTAGCCAAGAGGAACCAGTACGTATAAGAACGAACGAGCAGAGCGTCAGAACACAGGAGATTGCCACACGTAATCGCAGCCTTCAAGCGGGAAGATTAAAAAAGTTTGGAGCACATACACTGAATGGACATGATCACAAAAGATTCCCAAATCGTAGCCGGAAGAAGGCAATTGCAATTGCTCTAGGATAAGTTCGACATAGCTAGTTCCAATTAGCTTTGAATTTAGGAGTAGGAACGCTTCATTACGATGTTCTATAATTGTAGCTTATAGCTTAATGTCAGAGCAATTCCCCCTATGGATAGGTACTATGAAAACGTCTCGATTTTTAGTTTATTAAGATGAAATTGTCATGCAAATCGAAATGGTACTGTAAAACATTTGAAATTTTTCATAATTTATAAAATTTTCATTGTTATTTTGAAAACTACTAAGTGCGGTGCCCATGTACTTATTTCTCTATGTAACAATCATATCACTCGGTCTCAATCTAAGTACGCCTCTCATAAATTGAATAGGATTGAGAGAGAGCATATGTGAAAGATTGCTTGGACAATTCCAAAGCACGAAAGTCTTTCCCGCATTTCATCGCAGACGTTATCAGCGCCGATGTGACTTTCTCCTACCGTATTTAATTTTACATAGAAGAGCAAATACAAAATAAAATTTTACAACATTAAGTAACATTATACATACAAAATTAAGCACGAGTAAATACAGATGAGTTTCTCCGTGGTTGGTCACTTTGACTCAAAATCATCAGGTTACCCTTCGTACCCATTCGCGCAATGCAACCAAGCGAGAAAGAACATAGGCGAATTTAGCCCTGGACAACAATGTCTTTCCAATGGAAAAGATCCATAATAGTAATATTCAGCAGGGCTCTAACTACAACAATGCATTCATCAGTTTTGGACTCATTTCAATTTATGTTGTGATATGCTCTAGTAAGACCATAACTCAAGTTGTAGCAGTCTGCTCGAGCCCTTGCCATGAGATCATGATCGATTTTCTCTTTCTCACATTCTCCTTCCTCAATGATCTTCGTACTTTGTAATTCGTCAGCGTACTTCACTGCCGCCTGCTGATCTGCTTGAAGTTGTTGCATTTCTTATCCCTGATGCTACCTCTCAAACCAGGTATCAGCACCTGAATAAACTGAGAATTTCATAAAGAAAAGCTCGGTTCTCATGTTCAAAAGAAAATTATGACAGAATAATTGAAAAGAATTCACAAACTAACTTCTGGAAGATAGCAAATATAGAAATGATTAAACTTGAATGAATGAAGAATAACTAATGAAAATTTTGAGCACTTCATACTTGTGCCCCATAAAAGGTACAAAAATGACTTTTTTTTTTTTCCTTTGAGTTGCGAAATACTTTCAGCAATCTCTAATCAACTCTCCATTAATTTTTGTGATTTAGTTCATTCAAAAGTCAGAGTAACGAATAATTTTGAAAGCTCATAGTAATATGGAGAATCAATTATTCAAGCCCATATACATAAATCATGATAGTATATCATAAGACTACAGACTTGCTCACTCATTTAGTTTCTTTTAGTAACTTAGCTACTTTCCACAATGAGCCACTCATTATGTAATTTTTTTAGTAGAGCCAAACCAAACCAATTATACGTTTCCAACATTGATTCTTATTTCTCACTGGTATCCGCTACATGCGACTAATCCAGCCAGATACTGTCAGACCCTTTTGAAGGGAGAGACGGCTCTCCCAACAGTGTATTTTACATCCACAAAGCTGAACTCGAGACCTTGCTTAAGTGATTTCAAGTCCTTTATCACTTGAGCCAGCAACCATTTATTTGGAACTTTACAAGAAACCAAGGAAAAGATATGCACTCAGTAAAATAAGTTCTACCAATGTATCCCGAAAGTAACCTAAATCCTAGACATATAGTGATAATGCTACTGCCGGAACATGATTAACAAAATTATGTGGGTAGAAGCATCGCCAAAGTGCATGTTTGTGCACTTTCATTTTGACACCTGTTATTGTAAAATTCACTCCGATTTACTACATTTCATACTATCTACTAAATTTTGATGACATGTAAAAAAAAAAAGTATAGTACGGAGGCGTAAAACAGAACAGTAGGAAACACAAAAACAGTACAGCGTAAAGAATAAATCAACAAGCCTATACAAACCCAATCATAATTTCAAACAGAATACGTCCATACAACATATGCAGTTGCGTGTGCACATTCATGTTGGCAAACAAATGTTTCTTCGAAGAAATTTGAATTTTCTTCCGAGCATGGGGGCCATGTTTTTTTTCCAAAAATGCATTACGATAGATCCTTGATTCATATCCTTCATTACTTCCTGCTTCTTGTTTGTTTGCAGAAAGGCAGTCATTCATTTGATAGTACAACAAAATAAGTTGGAGGGACAGTATACGCAGTACATTAAAGTTGGCAATATATAATCTTTATCACTGGCAAGTTTAAAATAAATTATGGTTAACATTTTGGGCACTGCGCTTAGCACAGTGAACCATCTCTATATAATATAATACATCCTGGTCATAAACGTGAATACTGTTTGCGTTTCTATTCATTTTTAGATAAACAGTTGCACTCCTATCTTATTCCTCGTATGGATAAACAGAACTTCAAATTCAAGCTCTAGCACAGTTATGGAAGAATTATTGTTGTTATATATATAAAAGATCATATAATGCATAAATACCATATAGTGCAGTAAAACACATAGCATATGCACTGTCACAGTAAGAAAATGCTGCGAATGATGGTGTCTGTAAGATAGTTACCTGGAAAAGAGTCACCCCTGAGGCTTAGTATCCCACCTACAGATGCATCACCAGCATCAGCTGTATCAACATGTTTATTTATTACACTGGAAATCCTTACGTTGAATTGCTGCAAAGGGACATCGGTTACAATCTCATGCAAACCAACAAAAGTTTGTTACGGAGCCAGAAAAGGACTGCATACATGTAGTATTGTAGTTTCTCATTAGCTCCCCTCGAAGAGGCATTTCTTTCTGTAGTCTATGGCATGCAATCTTATCCATTCCAGTTGGCCCCTTGCTGGAGGGCTTATCAGCAATTCATCCAGCCACATGTTGATAAAAGTCAGAAAAACCAATCAATGCTAGTGCCGTAATCCCTTTATTGGAATTCATTAATATAAACCCATGTACTGATCTGAAAGAGTAACAAATAAAGCATGATAAATGTTAAAAGAGTAACAAAGCAATATGAGTTTCATCTCACCAGCAAACGTAACAATCAAAATTGAAAACTGGACATGGCTATTCGAAGGAGCTATTGACATAAACCAAAAAAATTAGAAAATTGAACATGGATTTCTGAAAGGAACACTTGAGGAAAACTTGTCTGAGATGTTGATCTGAACAAGTTAGTAGATATACAGAAAATCCTTTCCAAAAAAACTGCCAACCAAATATTCATGAACTTATTATAGTCTATGCATAAGTATTATCCATGAGTGCAACATGAATTCATTTTCATCCGAATGACTTGTACTTCCTATGTTAAAGCAAGAAATTATTTGGACAGCAATTCTCCCGATTCAACTGCTCAAAACAATAGAACCGACAATACGACCGTGAATAAATAAGAAAGTAACACAAGTAAAAGTATGCTACTTTAGAAATGCAACAAAGATATTGAGTGAAATAATAATCTCCAGCCAGAACTGGCATTTATTAGGAAAGAAAAGGACAATCCAAGATATGAACTCTACCACACTCTCACAGGTGAGACCTTGGGATGTAATACGTTAGCCATGGACAGGTATTGTGTCATCATCAAACTCTAACTAAAACAACCTTATATTACTATGTTTCCTTAAAACCAGGGTGATATATGGTAAGGTTGACTCCCGAACAATGAGCTTTGATTATCAATACTGGAAACGAGGTGTCATATTCAAAAACCTAAGTTCACTGATGGAGTTTTGTGAAAGAAATCAAGCTCCGATAATTTTATCATGGCGCGAGAAGGTTGAGAGCATATAACAACTTAAAATTCCGAAAATAACGTAAACAAACCGCAACAATTTCAATAAATTCGAACCCAAGTCGTATTTATACCAAAAAAAAAAAACAGAGTAGCTTACCAAATTGAATTTGGAGACATGACAAACCCAGCAAACAACAAATACAATGGATGGACCCAAAACTCATATGAAAATAAGTGAGCACAGGAAAGAGCGAAACTTGTCATTATTTAGCATCCCGAAATAATTAAATCAGTATACTAACAGTAAAGGTAGATTATCTGGGAGATGGGTCATCCATGACCAACTATCAGATCATGGACTATCAATAAAGGTAAAGGCCAAACGCGGGACCAAGTTCGCAACATCTTGAGCATCACACGATTGGTAATCTGGGAAATGTGTGTTATCCATGATCTGGACTCACATATAAATGGTAATTCAACCACATTGTCGACTAAACACTGAATGGTAATTCAACTAACCACTGTTAATCATTATGTAGCCAAGACATGAAAAAGCCTCAAAAATTAAAAATAAAAGAGACATAGAGAGTAAAGCCAAATAGATCAATTCAAACCTGGATGGAGAGAAGATGAGCAAATAAAAGAAACCCATGAAAAAAAGAATTTTATTCGTGTATGATTAGTGCTTATGTATACCTGAAGAAGATGATAAAGACGAATTCGAAGAGAGGTGAGGCCATATGATATTGGAATTGGAGATTCGACTTGGCATACACCACTAATGAACGATCAGCGAGTCCGTAGATATATATATTAGAGGATAAAGCAAAAGGGGGCGCCGGTTGGAGATGAGTAGCAGCCGTGGAAGAATAATAAGAAAGAAAATAGAACTGATAAATTCATGATTCAGTGGATGAGAAGGTGATGGGTTAGTGGATAAGAATGTTAATACATACATATTTAGTGAATGAGAGAAGTAATGCATACATGTGTTAGTGGATGAGAGGAGTAATGCATACAAGTTAGTGGAGAAGTAATTGAATACTATTAGTCCTTTGGTATGCCTTTTCTCTTGTATAAATACCTATCATGTACTTCCATATTGACATAAGAATGAACTATTCATTCTCTCCATTCTCTACATTCACTCTTCTATGCTTATTTATTAATTTTCTTTTAACACGTTATCAGCACGATAACGTGTTAAAAGAAAGTAATAACTTCCAACCTGAAGTTGCTAGTGTAAAATTCCGGAAATTTTTGAAGCGTCAATTTGAATTTGCTTTGAAGACGAGTAAATTATTTGGACTTAAGTTGATTTATGAGATTTTATAGATAATTATTTTACGGATCAATAAATCGAGAAAGTCTTATGATTTAATCAGACGCGACCTGGAATAAAGCCTCAACAGATAAAGTCCAAGTTGGGCCCAGGATGAGCCCAACAAGAAAACCCTAAGTTAAAACCCTAGTCTTCTTCTTCCTTTCTCTACACTTCCTTGGTCAGCCTCCAAATCCACCACCAAGCTCCGCCCGTTTATCCCTCCACGCCACCGATCTTCCTTCTTCCTTCCGATGCGAATGAAATCGAGTAGTGTTGTGATTATCGAACTAAGATTGGTGTGTATCGCGACATGGAAACAAGAGGACGAATTCGCAGTTCGATTTGGACTGATTCGTGTTGTTTTGGGACTGTTACTCATCGATTTGAATGGAGGGATTGAAGGTTATTCGATTGCTGTAACCTTGGCCTTGATTTGGAGTCGATTGGTTCGATTTAGGAAGTTTTGGATTGTAGCAGGGACTAGTTTGAGGTTTTCTGAAAGTTAAAACCCTTGCTTTTGGGAATTTGTAGGAGCTAGGGACCTCCTACGCAATTTGACGAGTTTTAGCTTATTCCAGTTTAGCCCCAGATCCGTAGAATGCCTATTTTGCCCCTGAGATCGCACCAATTCACAGAAGCTGCCATCACTGAGTTATAATTAGTTTTCTGCGAGTTATAGAATAAGGTTGTACAATGAATAACATATACAATTTATGAATCTCCTTTCCCAGAAGTGATTGGAGATATTTGAAAAACAAATTAGAGGGTTGCAAACGGAGCTAATGTCAATTTGGTATATTGAAAATGAACCACCATTATTTGATCTATACTCAAGTGCATCTCTATCACTACAAGAAAACAGGGTTTTAGCGACAGAATTATCCGTCGCTAAGCCCCCTGTCGATCCGTCGCTAAGGCCTTAGCGACGGATTGTTATCCGTCGCTAATAGCCACGGAATTGGCGACGGATGGGCGTTGACCCTCCCGTCGCCATTAGAGACGGGTAATTATCCGTCTCTAATCTAATTAGGGCTAGAACGCCCTAATTCGTTGTTTATATCCGTCGCTAAATAACGAATAAGGGAGTGCTACCCTAATTTGTAGTTAGCGATGGATAACTATCTGTCGCTAAATTACGAATTAGGGCGTTCTTTCCCTAATTCGTAGTTTAGCGACGGATAATTATCCGTCGCTAAACTACTATTTTTTTAAAATTAAATTATTTTATAATTTTCACCTGTTTTTTCAACCAATATAATAGTGATATGTCACAAAGGGAAAATTGCATTAATTAACAACAACGATTCGTCAAAAAAACAAATTATCCAAAATAAAGTCTACATATCCGAATAGAAATCCAAATATCCAACAAAGTAAAAAGTAGCATAGTATCCACAACATCACTGAGACGAGGGGCCGGGGGTATTCTGGCTCATATACAAGCGGCAGAGCTCTTCCATCCTCTGATTCATACGAGCCTGCTCATCCCTGAGATTTCCAATCTCAGTCTGGAGAGGAGTCACTGCTTGATTCACCATATGCTCGACCTGCACCTGTGTGTAAACACCACCATGTCCCTGAGATTACTGTTGGACACGGAGAAGCTCTCCGGCAGTGTCTCGCCATAACTACCAAGACCATAAACCCGACCCTTGTTGTCGGGTGGGTTGACCTGTAGAAAGATCCGGTCTTGTTCTTCCACGGACAACTCCTCACCCTCGAGCAGCCTCTCCGCAATGATCCGCTCCACCTCACTCTGTAATAGTCAAGTGTATACGAAATGAGCTACAATTTCATATTTAATTTATAATACACATGCATATACAACTGTGACACTTAGCAAATACACATACCGCAATAAGCTCGGACTTCTGGTCCACCCAAACGCCGTTCTTGAACTTCCCCATCTTCATTTGCTCTAGGCAAGTTTTGGGTTTGTTCAGGTTCAGCTAAAGAACATTATATATTGCAACAAGTAGTTAGTAAGTTGGTAGGAATGCAAACAAGTGGTAAATTGGTATAAATGAAAGCAATACACATGTGTACAAATCATGTTGTAATCAGAACACACATATATATATACTTACCGACATCTGGCGATCAGTGACAACAGCTCGTGACCCGTAGTGATGCCTGGCAGAGCCCTTACCATATCGCTCGATCGGCCGGTTACACTGTTCTTGTAGGGGTGATCCTCGGCGTGATTAATTCTCCAATACTCATGCCACATAGCCCACTCTTCGTCCCCAATATGCCTATCTTGTGGCGGCTTTCCTTTGTCTCGGTATTTTTCATGTCAAGACCATATGCCTATACTGAATTGAGCCCAAACTCTCGAAAACAGGCCACATCTGGGGAATAAGGCTAGTCGGAATGTAGTATTTTTTCTACATTCCAATTCCATTCAAAGTAAAAATTAATGCCCCAAGGTCACAATTTCAAGATAAACAATGGTGCATTTCACCCAAGTGGCTAACATACCACACAAATTGTCCTAGAATTTACTAACACAATGGTGACTAACATATCACCCAAGTAAGTGGCTAACATACCACACAAATTGTCCTAGAATTTACTAACACAATGGTGACTAACATATCACCCAATTAAGTGGCTAACATACCACACAAATTGTCCTAGAATTTACTAACACAATGGTGACTAACATATCACCCAAGTAAGTGGCTAACATACCACACAAATTGTCCTAGAATTTACTAACACAATGGTGACTAACATATCACCCGATTAAGTGGCTAACATACCACACAAATTAGTAAACTAGTTCATTAATCGATTCTCTCTACAAATAAAGCATTGTAACATTTACCACAACAAATTGTAACATTTAAGCTTACCCGAAGCTCATCAAAGTAGAAGTGCTTCGTCTCAGCCTTGAGTGTGCTCCACTTTTCGCCTCCCTGGCCCGGCAACTCCCTCCTAAGCTTGAATATCTCATGCAGGTCGTCTGAAGATTGCTGAGTCCACAACATGCAGTTATGAATGACATATAGAAGAGTACATATATTTATTAGACAATTCCTGTGACATATATATAAACACTTATCTTAAGTTATGTTCTACAAATGTATATATAATACTTACTTCCTCCTGCCATTAGGGAACAACACCAACTTCCCCTCCCACGTAGCACCATCGACGATCTCGGTATATGGACATCCGTCAGGCGGGTACTGTCCTGGTCCATAACCACCACCAGACGTCCCTATGCTCGATCCACTGGCAGTCTGACTAACATGAGAGTAGCTGCCCGATCCACCAGGGCTACTCTCAGCACTCTGTGGTGAACCCTGGGTCCCACTAGACCTGGGAATCTGGTAACTGCACTTTCTTTGCTGGGGCATATGCAAAAAGCACATGACAAACACAAACAAATTGTATTAGTATAAATTAAGACATGAATTGGCATGTAATCGGAAAAGCAAGCATATAACAATTAAGATACATATAATCTACACTACACACATACTCTGATCCTCATCACCAATGGTTAAGTCTACATATATGTCTTCGTGCAGGTCAATGTACTCATCACGAGCGTCTACAGGATTTCTCACTGTTTCATCGACAACCTCTTCTTGGTACGAGTTGGTAGTTGATTTTTCCTTATGAACGTACTCAACTCTGGAGCGGGCTTGTATGTGTATCGCTGCCAACCAGTTCGCCTTATCGCGTTTTAGGCATGGATATTCAATGAACATCACTTGACGTGCCTGAGCTGCCAAGATAAAAGGTTCGTACTTAGTACGGTACCTCCTCCTATGGTTAATCTCAACCATTTGATATTGCTCGTGCACCCTCGTACCATTTTGACCGGGATCATACCAGTCGACATCAAACAGAACGGTTCTTTTTAGAGGCACACCGGCATATTCAAGCCTCACAATTCGTTTAAGTTTTCCATAGAAATCAAACAAATCATCACCTCCATTTTGATCAGCCCCTTTCACACACACCCCACAATTGCTAGTAGACTTGGACGTGTCAGAATCCATTGTGTGTAATCTAAGACCATTTACTATATACGATGGAAAAACGGATACTCGACTGAGTGGCCCCTCTGATAAAGACTCTAAGTAAGGACATGTGACTTGGTTTACAGGATCTCGGACATAGTCCCCGAACCAATCAGGAAATTCAATTGGCAACTTCTCTACAAGTAGTTCTTCAAGTGTGTCATCTGCCATATTTGGATCCATCTTCAGACAACGCTTTTTGAAAACGCTATGGACATGATGACATGATTAGATTAGTAGTTAGAAGTTCAAATTTATGTGTTATAATAAGTAAGCTGCTCACCTAGCAAAGATCTTCATAAATTTATCAACTTCAGCACAGTTCTAGAGGACATAATAGTGGGCTGCCTTCACCTCCTTATCTGTTAGCCATTCTGTATTCCTTTCGCCCATAGGTCTACCTGAGATCCTAAATATTGAAAGTGTAACTTCATCATCCTCTTGAACTTCATACGTGTCTGCATTTCTGGGCGGCCTAGATGCCTTAGTGGGCACGTGGTCTCCAAAGTAATAGCTGCAGAAGATGGTAGCTTCCTATCTCACGTATGCATTGGTCATCGACCCCTCAGGCTTACCTTTGTTGCTGACGTACTTCTTCAATTTTCCCAAATACCTGTAAGTTGTATATATATTTAGGTAAGATAATGTTCCTTCGGAAAAAAAGAACATTTTAAGTAAATGTATGCCTTTATTACACACCTCTCGAATGGATACATCCATCGATACTGAACCGGTCCAGCAAGTCTCGCTTCATGTGGGAGGTGAACCGGCAAGTGCTCCATAGAATCAAAGAAGCTCGGTGGAAAGATACGCTCGAGCTTGCATAGAATCAATGGTATGTTGCTTTCAAGATTTGCTAACACTTCATCCTCAAGCACCCTTGAGCATAAATTCTTGAAAAATAAGCTCAGATCGGCGAGAGCGCTCCATATAGGCTTAGGTAGTAGTTCTCGAAATGCAACAGGGAGAAGCCTCTCCATGAACACATGGCAATCGTGGCTCTTCATCACATACATCTTTGTCTTCTTCAAATCCACACACCCTCCCAAGTTCGATGCATAACCGTCGGGGAACTTCAATCCCCTCACCCAATCAAACAGCTTGTTCCTAGCTTCAATGTCAATTGTGTAGGCTGCCTTGGGCCACAGTCCCTTATCATTCCGCTTTGTCAACTCAGACCTATTACAAAATGTATCCAACTCAGATCTAGATTTAACTGTATCCTTTGTTTTCCCTTTAATGTTGCAAATCGTGTTGAAGCAGTTTTCGAACACGTTCTTCTCAATGTGCATGAAATCCAAGTTGTGACGGATAAGAAGAGTGCTCCCATAAGGCAAGTCCCAGAAGATGCTTCTCTTCTTCCATCCACAATTTTTGCTAATTTTATCGTTATGCGTCTCCGACCCAAGTTCAGTTACTTTCATAAGACCCAGCCTTTCTATCTTTGCAAGTATCTGTGCACCAGTAAGTTTTGTCGGGGGCCCTTTCATTTCTACTCGACCCTTCAAGAATTTAGTCTTGTTCTTCCTGAACGGATGATCTTTTGGTAGAAACCTACGATGATCAAACCAACATTCCTTTCCGCTCTCCTTCAGTCTAAATGCACTATTGTCGTCCAAACAATGTGGACAAGCATTACCCCCCGCGGTTTTCCTTCCAGATAGCATGGAGTAAGCTGGAAAATCACTCATGGTCCACAGTAGTGCTGCTCTCAAGTTGAAGTTCTTCTTCGTTGACACATCATATGCTGGGATACCTTTTTCCCACAACTCGATCAGCTCCTTGATTAGGGGCTGCAAGAACACATCCACCTTCTGTCCTGGATCATATGGACCGGGCACCAAAGCAGTCAAGAACATGAACGGTTCCTTCATTCACTCACCGGGGGGCAGGTTGTACGGTGTCAACATAACTGGCCAAGAAGAGTACTTCCGGTCACTTTCAAAGGGGTTAAAACCATTCGTACAAAGGCCCAATTGTACATTTCTAGGCTCCACTGCAAACTCCGGATAGCTCTCGTCGAAGTGTTTCCATGTAGGTGAGTCTGATGGATGCTCCATTCTACCCTCTACCAGGATTACTCTCTCCTTGTGCTACCGCATTTTATCAGGACAAGCACTTGAAGCGTACAACCTCTTCAAACGAGGTGCTAGAGGGAAATACCACATTTTCTTATGTGGGAGATTTTTCTTCTGACGTTTCTTTGAGGCACCCTCCTTGTAACGCTTGTACCGGTCCTTACCACAGAACTTGCACTTCAGTAGATCTTCATCCTCCTCCCAATAAATCATGCACATAACCTCACAACAATCTATTGTTTCCATGGGCAACCCCATCCCTCGCATCTTTTTCTTCGCCTGGTAAAAGTTGGTGGGAACTAGGTTTGGTTCTGGACAAAGTTCCGACATTACTTGTACCCATTCATTGAAGCTCGATTCAGATTGCTGGCCATTAGCCTTACAACTCATTAGCCGAGCCAACAATGACAATTCTGTGTGCTTACACCCCGGATAAACCGGCTTCTTTGCGGATTCCATCAAGTCGAAGAAGACCTGATCCTCAGGATTCGGAGGCTCCTCCGCATCCCCCTCGGTTACTGGCTCCCTGGTGTCCATGAACTCTGGACCCGCAATATCATATACCATTTGCTCAACCCGTTCATGATCATTATAGCATCAGATGTAGAAGTATTTTGAGTACTTCCCATCACAGTTTCCTGTTTTCTTTTACGCTTCCCCAAATTCTCATAATCCATGAACGGCGTGTATGTCTCACCATGAGAAGTCCATACCTAATACTCAGCTACAAACCCCTTACATTTCAAGTGTTCCACTACCGTTTCCGGAGGTAAAAATTGCTTATTCCTACATTTATCTTTGGGTGCGAATCGCATCACTACAAAAAGCGGGGTGACGGATAGATCCGTCGCTTGAACGATCCGTCGCCCACAGCGACGAATCGGCGACGGATAAAAATCCGTCGCCCATTGAGATGACGGATAGATAATCCTTCATCCAATTCGCGACGGATTGGACGACGGGTTATATATTTGAATTTTTTTTTTTAATCGAAATATAACGACGGATAGAATCTATCCGTCGTTATATGTAACAACGGATAGATTCTATCCGTCGCTAAACCGAACGACGGATAGAATCTATCCGTCGTTATATTTAGCGACGGATAGATTCTATACGTCGTCCAACATTCTATTGGAATTAGTGACGGAACGGAATCTGAAATTCCGTCACTAATTCCGTCACTGTGAATTTCCGTCACTAATTCCGTCACTATTAATCCGTCACTATTTATTTCATATTAATCCCTGTTTTTCGTAGTTCACCTATTTAATTAATATAATGTTCGATAATAAATGAATAATACGGAAAATATTTCAATAAATTTTGAATAAAAAAAGTAATATCCGGAGCTGGAGAAATTATCCACACAAGTGTAAATATGAAAAAAAATCCGAACATACAGATACATAACTAACTAGCTATCAGACGGGGGTGGGTGTGGGTGATGGCGGGCGGGACATGAAACGGCTCCATACGTAATCAAGGCGCTCGTTCTCCTCCCTTCGTTCTCTGTCGCGCCGCTCCATCTCGTCCCTTTGTTGCTCCATCTCTTGAGTTAGCCGAGCAACCTGTTCCCGGACCTGCGACTGCACCATTTTCGAGACCTGGTCCTGTGTGTAAACCGGACGTCTAGACTGTTGGGATGATGATGAGGAGCACCCCGGACTAGCCAAGCTCAAACCGAGGCTCCCGAGTCCATATATTCGTCCTTTCTTGTCCGGCTGGTTGACCTCTAAGAAGATGTTGTCAACTTGTTCAGTTGACAGCTCCTCGTCCGTCTCTTCCTCCTGCCTCGCTACCTGAGCATCAACCTCAGCCTGAAATCGTAAATAGCAGATATCATGATCAGTTACCGTTTTTCAAAAATAACTTGTAATAGTGTACAAATATGAACTTTAAGCAACATAAACATACCATGATAGGCGAGGCCCGGCGATCGGTCCATACCCCCTTCCTTGGCCTTCTTGAAGATGGCATACTTGGATGTCACCTCCCCGTGCCACAGATCAAACCAGATCTAGTCAACAATTTATCATCTACAAGTAATAGAGAGACACAGTACATACACGTAATGCTATATTGCAAAAACACATATATACGCACCGATTGATAATAATCAGTGACAGTAGATCGCCTCCCAAGGTGGTGAACGGCCCTTCTGCCCGTGTCGGTGGGATGCCCGATTACACTGTTGGTCGAGCAACGTCACGGACATCGATTCGGCGCCGAGAGGCATCCCAAAGGCCCACTCATTGCATCAACCTGTGGAGGGATTGGGCCACCCCGATCCCGAATGGCCTTCCACGAACAGACCATATCCCTGTACAGTTTGGATCCCACAGTCTCGTAACCACGCCAGATCTGTGGGATCAACCTGCTGTGAATGAAGTACTCCTTCTACACTCCCAATTTCATACAACATCCAAAGTCAATACATGTATAACCTCACCATGTTACATCAATTTAACAAGATACAACAACATAACAGATATGGTGACTAACATATCACCCAAACAAAGTGGCTAACATACCACTCACATATAGTGGCTAACATACCACTCACATTGTCCTAAATTTTACTAACACAATGGTGACTAACATATCACCCAAATAAAGTGGCTAACATACCACTCACATACAGTGGCTAACATACCACTCATATTAAAACGATTATAATTACAAACAAAGGAATGTTATATTTTAACTTACCCTCAGCTCATCGAAGTACTCGGCCCTCATGCGCTCCGAGATGTGGCTCCAACACTCTCCACCCTGCCCAGGTGGCTCTCTCCTGCTCCGGAAGATGTCACCTAGTTTGTTGTGCACCTCCCGAGGCCATAAGTTGTTGTCAATGTATAAGATACAAGAAACGAATATATATTACTTTAGTACAACAATTTATACTTGTCAACTATCATTATAAGTTATGTTTTACATATTTAAGAAGAATGTATAATACTTACTTGGCAGGACCAACAGGGAAAATCACAGGCAAGCCGTCCCACGTGACGTTGGGATGGTTTGGATCGAACACGAGGTAGGGACAATCATCGTGGTCGTCCTCCAGCATGTGCAGGTGATTTGGTAGAGCCACGGCCGCTCTCTGCCGGGGATCTCAGAATCCGAGACCTTGCCACGACCATCGGAGCCCTCGTCGTCGACCACATCACGACCCACCACTATTATGCGGCTGCGTGGTGGGGACGATAGTGGACTGACCCTTGTCGACATCTGCAAAAACATGTAATAAATACAATAAAATGTGTTAGTACGAGTTATAATACAAAACATATTATAATAACACATATAATTACTCAAATGTTATCAACTACTAACTAGTTATAATACACATATTATACCGTTATCGCCGTCCTCTAAGTCTACATATTGGTCCTCGTGCAGATCAAACAACTCATCAACTGCTTCTATGGGATCTTCTGCTTGTTTATCGACATCCTCTTGTTGGTACGAGTTGGTAATTGAGTCGTCTTTCTCAATGTACTCCACTTTCGAGCGAGCACGAATAGGTACTGCAGCTAACCATTCCCCCTTATCGCGTTTCCTGCTTGGATATTCAAGAAACACCACTTGGCAAACCATTCCCTCAGCTGCACAAACCGGACGTCCCATGGCAAACGAGATGAAACCTTTAACCCCTTCTACAAAACTCCTAGAAACTCTACCATTTACCGCCGTACGATCGTACATCCATGAACGGTCGAAATTCATTGTATACTTTATTTTTAACCTGACACGTTCCAATTGATTAGATCGTATTTAATTTATTAGATCGATTCCAATTCGGATAAGAAGATTGTGGAGGTTAATTGTTAATTATTATATGTTCCTTATAAATTAATTATTAATTAAGTGTTCGATATGTTACAAAATTGGGCATATATTTTAACCATTTCAACCTCTTAGTACATATATTATATACTTAACATACATATCAAATTAACTAATTACTCTATACATATCGAATTACTACGTATATTCATATCAAATTACATACTTAACATACAAATTTATCAAATCAAAACTACATACTTCTATACTTAACAAACATATCAAATTAACTAAACTAACTATATATACTTAACACACAAATCAAACTAACTACATACATTCATACATACCAAACTTAACATACTACATACATTCATATCATACTACATACCTAACATATATACATATCATTAACTAAACTAACTATCAAATTACATATATATATATATATATCAAATTGAACAAATTACATATCAAATTACATATAATTGATCAAATTAACTAAACTAACTACTACATACTAATCATATATACATATAATTGCTCAAATTAATCAAAATAAACAAAATCGCCAAATTTTTAAAAACTAGGGTTTTAGCCAAAATACCTTGATTAATCGGTAGAAATCTGAAATTGATCGAAGAACCAAACTCCTTGTCACACGAGCTTCGATTAGGCACCAAGATTGGCCGGAATAACGAAGAATTCACCGGAAATCGAAGAGAGGAGAAGAAGAGAATGAGGAAGAAGAATGAAGAAGAACTGATTTTGCTTGCATTCTGCCGGCAGATAAAACCCCTCTGGGCCGACGGACACGTATCCGTCGGCCCAGAGGCGATCCGTCGCTATATAGGGCGACGGATAGGTATCCGTCGCCCCATAGCGACGGATAATCGATTATCCGTCGCCCCTTTTGTTTTTTTTAATTAAAAATATTTACGACGGATAAAATTATCCGTCGTTAGTAATTTCATTTTTATTTTTTATTTTTAAAAAGTCAAACTTGGGCGACGGATAATTATTATCCGTCGCCCAATTTAGCGACGGATAAGTTATCCGTCGCTAATAAGCGACGGATAACTATTATCCGTCGCCAAACGGGGCGACGGATAGAATCCGTCGCCCCAATTAGCGATCCGTCGTTATGGGGCGACGGATAAAATCCGTCGCCCCATAACCTCGTTTTTTAATGATTTTCTTGTAGTGCGAAATGGTTGAGATTTGGACGGGATTTGCTTTGGCCGAAATGGGGAGAAGAAAGGAAGAAGAATGAGGAAGAAGAAAAATGGGGAGGGAAGCAGAATGCTATCCGTCGCTAGATTTTCATTTTTTGATTTTTTTTTTAAATTTCTTTTCCCATTTTTTAATTTCTTTTCCAATTTTGGTCAACGAATCTAGCGACGGATAGATTATCCGTCGCTAGATTTAACGACGGATAAGACTATCCGTCGTTACATAACGACGGATAAGCCTATCCGTCGTTAAATATAACGACGGAAATGCTTATCCGTCGTTAGAACTAGCGACGGATTTTATCCGTCGTTAGAACTAGCGACGGATTTTATCCGTCGCTAGAGCTAGCGAATCGTCGCTAGCTAGCGACGGATAAAATCCGTCGCTAATTTGGCGTGGCTAGGCACAGGATTTCTTGTAGTGTATGGTCACACCACAAGAGGTTGTTGGAGAAATAATAAAGTTTTAAAACTTTAATTGGAAGATCATAATCAATTTCTAAAAATTAATTCTTCTCATTCTCTGAAGTGAATGTGAACATTTTGCTAATTATATATGAAACTTTGTCCATAGCTTCACCAGAAGTGAGCATGAAATAGATCTCATCAACCTCAAGTTGAGAAAAATATACGAGTGATCAAATAAATCTCAACCTGAAGTTTGGAGAAATGTATTAAATTATCCAACCTCAAGTTGGAAGAAGTAAATGAAAATACAAAATATATCTCGCCAACCTCAAGTTGGGTCTTGTTCTCCAAATGGACACATATATTTTGTTGTCCAAGCATTTGGATAGAAACTGGCATGTCATATATACCCTTATAGAGCTATTGCTATTGAAGAGTGTACAAATTATAATCTATTCAATCAGACATATATATATATGTACAACAATTCGCATCTAATACATGTCTAATGCATTTACAATCTCAAGTTGGTAAAAGTAATTATATTCAAGATGATGATACTATATCAAGCACAAAGTTGATTACCTAACCTGCAGTTGGGATCGAACAATGTTTATACAGCATCTATCATGATGCTAGCATTCAGATGGGACATTACAACTAATTTCGTGAATGCTCATTAGTCTCCTCATATTTACTGGTGAACTTTGGACCAAAGTGGCAATCACTCTTATTTACTACGTCTATTAGTCACTGTATATGGATTTACAAGTCCTTGCATATCACTTTCCGACTTGATGTTGTGTGAAAGTGATGAGACAATATTCTAACGTCTCATTTGGTCCTTTTTAGCGGTCTTTTGTTAGTCTTTGACCTTATTTTATAGTGTTTTTGTACGTTTTTATGTTTTGGTACTTTGTTTGTGTTTTGTAGGATTTTTTGTGTTATTTGGTCCCGAAGGTGAAAATCGGAGTGAAAACTTTGGTTCTAGATCTTTGAATGTAGAGTAACTGGGCGAAAATGGAAGTGGATTCGGAGTTCTGACGAAGAATTGAGAGTCGTTTTAGCGAAGCTTGCAAAAGTGAAGTTTTACGGAGCAGTCTAGACATTTTGGCCATACTCTCTCATATGATGTCCGATTGACCTTCTCTCAGTGGCCACGGAAAGATAATTCAAAGAGCTACAATTTTCGTTTTGGAAGCATCGGCAAATTCTGTCTGTGGAAAACGTTACAGAGGTTTTAAGCTCGCCGCGGTGAGATTTTGCGAGAGCAATTTGGGAGCCTAAACAGTGTCTCGCATGGCGAGAAAATAACTTCGTGGCGAGATTTGCGATAACTTCACAGATTCAGCAGAAAAACTCCTTTTTTAGGTTAGAATTAGGTCTTCCTTTGCCATAACTTCATATACTCGATTTTTAAATAGAAAAAGCTCCTAGAACTAGGTTTTGACATTGATTGATTGATCTTTGCAGCTTGGTTTACCTCTTGTAAGAACCATCGGGATCGAATTCTTGGTAATTATTGATAACTCTCTATTGTTTATCTTCAATTCGTGTTTTTTTCTGTTTATCGAATTGTAAGATCTTGCATGCGATTATCACCATGTTTATGCTTTGCGTAATCTATACCATGCATTCTTCCATCTTTGCTTCCCTCATGAGTAGTTAAATCACTCCGAACACGGTAGTTATGTGATAGTCTTGCATATTCGTTTCTAGAGTTAGGATTCGTTCATATAGGTTCGTCTAGTTCAAAATCTTCGTAAAACCTTCAATCCAATAAGCTAGTTCAAGACTTTCAAAATCATTTTCGGTTAAGGATCGTGGATTGACAACCCACGATTACTCTAGTTTGAAATATTCAAATAACGATTGGTTGAATTGGATTGATTGATTTATGTACGCTGACCGTGTGACAAATATGAATGATTGCCCTAGAACGAATTAGCATTACTTGATCATTACTACTGTGTTCATCTTCTCTCATTGTTGAAAACCTTTATTTGCTTTATCTTATTCTAGTTTTTAGAAACAACCAACTTACAAATCAATCTATTTTCACAAGTAACTGTTTGCTTTCAAACCGTTGTGGTAGCTTAATTGGTTCCTTTGCGAACGATCCTGTGGTTAGCATTGTCTGTCTAGAACAACTGCTTACTACTTGTTTTCTAAGTAATAATTTGAGCACATCAGAAAGCACTAGAAGAGTTTGCTACTAGTAGTAGTATAAAGTCATAAGTGACAAGTGCTCAGAAGGCATAATTACAAATGAATCACTTGATGCTTTTACCACCTGAAGTGCAAAACTTACTTGATATAGATTATTCAAGTAGTTTTTAAATATAAATGAAGCCTCAAAAGAAAGTTCAGGCTCTAGAAGAGTAATTACGTTGAAGAACATTGTGTTCCATAAGAACACATGTTAGACTTAATCCTTGAAGGAGTTGATGACTATATGTCTTGCCAAAAAAAAAAAAAAAAGACAATGATTCGTTTCTTTATGTCACATCGTTCTGGCCAGTATCAAAATTAATTTTATATACAAGCGCTATAAAATTTCACTACCTTGACCGTAAGATTGGCGCATTCTCTAAGAATTAGTCACTACCAACCAGAAGGTTGGCAGAAAATGATAATATTGAAATATGCAAAATCATGTTTGATGTGACAAATTAGGCCATCCGGTTACAACTTAACCGTTTTTGTAAAACCTGAAGTTTCCATATGCATAATATAATTATGTGCTGAAAGCTTTCTCGTGTTGTAATCCGATTGTATCAGTGGCAAGACACAACATTGAGTAAGCACGAAAATTGAGATCTTGAAAATGAGCAATATTACACTCATCAAGTTGATAAGATTGATACAATATAAGTGGCCAGAAGTCTACATGTATCTTTCAATTGTTTATACAATTAAAGTTTATTGAGTGAGTAATTGATCTCTATTTTGGGACAAATTTCTTTTCAGCACTACCTATAAAATCCAACTGTGCAAATATGTTAACTTCCCCATTGTTATGTTCTCCTGAAGAGAACTAGACATGATAATAAAACGCCCCATAAACCTATCCCTTAGAGATAGTTTTTACCACCTTAAGGGGAGGATGATGGATAAAGCTGGTAAAAAAAAAAGTGTTTGATCCCCAAGTCAAACCGGAAGTTTAGACTTGTTAAATATGAGATACATCAAAAATAGATGTTTAAAAGGATGATGATGTATCATATATTATACCAGTTATATCTTTCAAAATTTCCGAGATATGTTCAACCATAAAATTTTATGATTTGACTGTTGACCCGCTATGTTCCAATTTTGAGGCATACAGAGTTACAGATAAGTGATATAATGGTATGTGTTGAACATTGAGGTATCTTTCCTATAGTATTAATGATCAATGAACCTGAAATGCAATATATGCGGTTCCAAATACGTACAATATAGGAAAATGGCAAGATAAAGCAGTTGGTCATCTTGAAGAGTATGATATGCCCATGAAAGGCACATATATCTGAATATTATTAGATGGCCTATATGAAATGAAATGGTACCTCCAAAATATTCAAATATCAATGATCAGTACTGACTTGAAAATCTAACAAAGAGATTTGTTATACCGGTATGCATGGAACCGAGAAACTTTCCAAGCATATGCAAGATTTGATGGACATATATTATTGGACATGTAAATGGGGATCTTACATGTAAATGGGGATCTTACATGTAAATACATTTGATGACATCATGATGATGATAGAAAATGAGCTCATGAACTTGAAGTCCTTTTGATTTACGAATTTGAGATACGTACGGTACCGTTGCATTATTGAGTCAATGTCATGTACATTTAGATACATCATAATATCTTTATTGTCATATCATTTAGTAGGCTTAGGACTCATTTGCATACACACATGATAATCATGATCTTATATGTTACCAGTTAGTCACAACCCGCAGGTTGTGGACATGAATAGTGACTGATTTGACTTAATTACAAGTAAAATGATTTGAGATAGTTCAATGAGGGGAGATATCATCCCCGTCAGTTAGTCCCGGAAGGAGACTAAAAGTATTATGTTAGCAAACATGGATTAGATGAGAAAAGTTCTTGAAGAACTAATGTTTCATATATGAAACTTCTACTCAACTTCACGTTGCTAAAATACAAATATGTATTCACCACAGTGAAATATTGAACTATGAGATAAAAATTCTCAAGACTCGTGAAGAGTAGTATTGGTTACACCAATATTAGCTAAACCTGAAGTTTGAGCATGTAAAGGAATATTTACAAAGATGACATATTGTTAACATTGAGTATAACATGGTCCAGAAGTACCTTAATCGATCATATGTCAAATAAGAATTCAAATTCATAACTGTTGCATTAGCTTGAATTTTAATATTCCTTACTATACCTCCTAAAGAAGGTATGCGTTTACTTGTCAATTAAAGCGACATAGTAATCAAGCAACAATGATTAATTTTGTGCATTGCACGAGCAAAAGTTGCACTCTTTTTCCCTTTCTAGGTTTTTATCCCATTGGGTTTTTTCTAGTAAGGTTTTTAACGAGGCAACATCATAAGTGCATATAATCATCTCGATATCTCCATGATTGTGATCATTTGGATCTGAAGAAATTATATTCAAGTGTTCGGAAAATTCTTCCACATGAAGATAAAAGTATACATCGACGAAGTTGTTCCCGCTCAAGACCTACAAGAAGAAGATCATATGCAAGTACAACATTTCTGCATATTTGATCATCAAATCACTTCCAACATCAGCACTTGAGAGGTTGGCCTAGAAGATTGGAATGCATGGATTCAAAGATGTAAAGTGATGCTTCAATCAGGGGAGTTGATTACGCACTGCACTCTTTTTCCCTTGACTAAGTTTTTATCCCAATGGGTTTTTCTTAGCAAGGTTTTTAATGAGACAGTATATCTCTCGCGTACCAACCATCACCACCTCATGTTCATTCAAGGGGAGTGTTATTGATAAATGCACATGACTTAGTGGATGAGAAGGTTAATGCATACATGGGTTAGTAGATGAGAATGTTAATGCATACATGTGTTAGTGGATGAGAGGAGTAATGCATACATGGGTTAGTGGATGAGAGGAGTAATGCATACAAGTTAGTGGAGAAGTAATTGTCTCTTCATATACTATTAGTCCCTTGGTATGCCTTTTCTCTTGTATAAATACCTACCATGTACTTCCATATTAACATATGAATGAACTCTTCATTCTCTCCATTCTCTCTTCTATGCTTATTTATTAATTTTCTTTTAACAAGAACAACGATCTTAATAGTTGTTTTACGCTTTTAATAGTTATCAAAGAAAACTGAGACTTATTATATTGTATAAAACTACTTAGATGTCCTGAAACATTTTTTTTGAATTCAAAAAAATATCCCAAAGTTGTCCTTCATAAACATATGTAATATGATTTCCCATAGTAATGTACACACATATCCTTCCACTCACACATTCTTAGAAGATTTGCTCATATTTTATTTGTTAAATTCATGTCAAATTATTACAAAATACTTAATTTTCTTATATAATAGTAAAATTATATATGTTCCACTCCAAATGTATGTTACGTCCTCCTTCTTCATATTATTTTTATATGATTTTTTCATTGTTTATTGTTTAGTAAAACAAGTCTACCACTTTTGCACCTAAATTCTATGAGCCGTCTGAACTCTAAAAGATAAAGTTTTATAAACGACTAGATAATATAGTTTGACTGTATATGTAACGTGAAGATAAACAGTCTGGCTGCATTTATATGTAGAAGATATATATCGTCTTGACTGTATATGCGAGTTTAAGATACACATTAAAAGTTAATGATATTTTTTTGAACAAAAATGTCCGGATAGGTACCAACTACCTACTTCCCCTTTTCTCTTAATTCTCAAGATGGAGATATGGAAATGGGCCAACATGTGAAGACCCAGAATATAGAATTCGGTGTAGAACAAAATCAGGGGACTTCCTCAATTCATCTGGGCCCATTTTATGGGTTAGGACATGAATAGTACTGAACCCACTTTATTTTATGACGGATGATAGTTTTGTTAGGGAGATTCTTTCATAGACCAGGTAAGTTGTAGACCTTGTAATTCACAATAAACAACAGTACTTGAGAAATGAATTTAAAATTATTCTTTCAAATCATGTGGTTCATTCTTATCCACATGGTCTACAACTTGCTCATAGACCGGGTTTATGTAAGAATTTTCCGTTTTGTTATTGGTTCAAATAAATGGTACATTAACATGAGTTCAGTACTGATTATTTCTCTAAATTGTGTTCAATGAACCAAATCGGACGGAGGAAGCTAGGAAGACAATTTAGATGACCAGAGTTTCTTGATTTAGTCTCAATTTCGACAACAATATCAAGTCTCATTGGCATCCAATCAAACATCACCGGAAGTTTTGTTTTTGATCCCAGAATGACAAGAATCCTTTTACCAAAATCAATGGAATTATGTGACTTGGATATAATTTCCTTACACCAGATTGATGGTCTATTAAATGGTATAGGCGTAACAAGAAACAACTCGAGTCCGTAAAACCCTCCAATACACATTGTGGGATCATATATGGGATTCATGCCATGTGAGAGATATGGTACTATTACCCTCAATCATACAAAAATCTCTGGTTTGCAATAGACATCGCCTTGCTCAATAGACAATAGGTCATTTCCATCCACGACACTTTCATAAACTATCTTGGACTCATAAGATATGACCAGCTCATATGCCCCAAGGGCTATTTGGTGAGACCAATAGCATAATACTAATGGGCCGGAGAGTTCAAGAACTCGGGTAAAATAGATAAATTATACTCTAGGTTGTACCATTTACAGTTTATATAATTAACATTGATAACGTATAATATTTATACCTTAAATCAACCATCCATATAAATAATATACTCGACCAGTTTTGTCATCTGACGCTTGTTGTTCAAACGCCGGCAATGTTCACACAATAGACGAGTAAAATAAATAAATTATACTCCATGTTGTGCCTTATATAGTTTATATACTTAACATTGCTACCGTATAAAATTTACACATTAAATCAACCACTCGTTTAAACATTATACTCGGCCAGTTTTGTCATCTGAAAATGGCGACACATATCGCCTTGTGGTTAAATCTGGAACATTTTAATTTTAAAAAATGTAAAATAAAATATTAAATTGTATAAAATAAAATTAGGATTAATTATATACTTTCACTAATTCAAAAAAAAACACTTCTTCCATCCATGGAAGCTTGATAAATTAAAAAACAAAGATCAGCAAATGTCAGATTTACGTTTAATCAATTGGTCGAACATGTGTTAGCTATACTGTTGAGATTAAATATGTCTCCTCAAAATTAGTACGAATTAATTACCACGAACTAAAGTACGGACTTTAGACAAAATGTCCGATAGAGCTCCGTCCGAGGAACTTCTTCCAAGAGGCATCTTGAGTCCAACCCGGTACACTTTATAAATTCCATAAAATCACATCCTAGAGAAGGGTGACTTTCCACCGAGGAGCCAACCTTCGTGCACAAGGACCACTCTCCGGTTGACACGTGGACATCCTACTATCTAAGACAGAGTTCCCAACTGACATCTATAGATAGGCTCACTTATCAAGGTGACCAGGTAACTTAGTTGCATGTTTATTGTTCAATATTTACCTCCAAGGAACCTAGAGCATACCGCTCGGACCCCATCAGTTAAGTCTAAGATTGGCCTGTCCAGGGCAGGCCAGCTTAAAAGACTAACCCCTGCACCCCTCTTAGTTTAAGTGTGCAGATCCAAGTAGCACTTTCCGAGGAGCCAGAACATAAGAAGTTATGGATTTATTTTATAATTTTTTTATGACAGAACTGGCCTGACTCCTGAGCATAATGTTTAAACAGATGATTGATTTAAGGTGTAAATTTAATATATGGTGGTAATGTTGAGTAATAAACTATATAAGGTACAACCTGGAGTATAATTTATCTATTTTATCCCGAGATTAATTCTGCAAGCGACACATGTCTAGCGCGTGAACATTGTCGGCGTTTGAACAACACGCATCATTTTCTGATGACAAAACTGGTCGGATTATATTGTTTATACAGATGGTTAATTTAAGGTATAAATTTTATACGGTATCAATGTTGAGTATATAAACTGTAAATGGTACAACCTAGAGTATAATTTATCTATTTGACTCATGTAATCAATTTTATTTTAAAATTTGCGGGTCAACCAAACGTTGACCCGTGAGTTATATTTTCAAAGCTCATCAATCTTCAGATCTCACGCCATTTTACCATCTCTTGATGTCAAAATAGAAAATAGTTGACCGATTAAAGTTAAATGAAAAGATTTATGTGGAATTGAGGAGTATAATTTTTATGTAACATTTCTATGAAAAGAGCGGACAAGTGATTGAATTGATTTAGTAATTTTAAAATGATGATGAATGAAGATATAATATCAAACATTTATAACTTTTGATTGAAATTAGGGTCAATTACAAATTGATACCCCTAAATCTTTACTACCCATTAGGCTCTGTTCTCTTCGTCTGAACTGAATTGTAGTATAAAATATAACTAAGCAGAATTGAACTGAACTGAACTAAATGAGTTTTCAGATGAGAAGAATAGACTCTTAGTCATACATACTTTCTTTCCTACAATTTAGTATCTACTTATCTAATCTTCCAAAGTTACCCTCAATTTAATATGATATTTGTCACTAAAATCACATCAAATTTGACTAATTAATTCATATAATCAATCTAATTATAGAAGAAATTCCAATGAATATTGCTCTTCTTCAAATTCAACACAAATCGAATGATGCAAGCATAACGTTTCAGGAAATCAAGCATCATATTTGAATTCAATTACTAAAAATCAAGCATCATATTTGAATTCAATTACTGAAAATTAAGCATTATACTTAAATCCATTTACCGAAATTCAAGCATCACATTTCTGGAAAACAAGCATCAATACTAAAATTCAAACATTTAATTTCTGATTTTTGAAAATTAAGCATCATAATTACTGATAAACAAGCATTGCATTTCAAAACAAGTGTCACATAACAATTAACAAATTTATTGACATGAAAATTTGTATACTGTAAATCAAGCAGAATAATCATCTATTTTGATTACAAACATAAATTATTTAGGATTTGATATGTAATTAAGGAATTGATTTCATCAAGAATGGTAATGTGTCTTTTCAAAGTTACTAAAATTAAGAAGGTGATTAATTTATAGAAATGTTTTGACTAATTTATAGTAAATTTTTTATATATGACAAATGTGTTTGAAGTTTTTAAAACTAACATCATTTTTTGTAATTATTCCTTATAATTAATCAATTCAACGTAACTTATATCAAGATGGTGTAAAAGTTAATGAGCAAACTTTTACCAAGCACGATCTAATCAAGGCCCTTTTCCAACCTATCAAGTTGATTTTATGTGATAGAATAAAGTCCACTCAACAAGATAGATCATAGATTTGGATCATCATTCAATAGATACATAAATTTGGAACTCAACTTTTATATTCTCCATCCACCTGCCCCCAAAAAATCATATACTAGAGTTGATATGTAGTGTTAGATGAAAAATTAAAATGATTGATAAACTATAAAAATAAAAAGATGTGTACTTTTATGTGGGAAATATAATCTAGAGTAAAAGTAAGAATTTTTATGAAAATCTGTAGGACTATTAAAAATGATAAATGTATTAAATTTTCGACTACGGGGATAATTAGTATGTACAAGTGATATCATTTCACTAAACTAAAGTATGTTATCGGATCTATTTGACATAATTCCTTGGTCCTACTGAAAATGACTGATCGAGTTATTCAATATCATAATATTGCAAGTAACATTCATGTTTAATGATCCAAAATCATCCCATCACGACAAATATTCTAACTTTTTTCCCGCTAGATCTGCAATTGATGATAAGAGATGACATAGTAACATAAGAAATCGAAATGCATGTAGAATGTAGGTAGGTCACATAATTCTTCGACCAAGGTCATCGAATTGCGTCCCGATTTCGCTCTCACATTTTGAGAGTTTAAATCTCGCTCTATGACGTTTTAGTCTTTCTTAATTCACGAACTAAACGAGACTAATTTTTTTATTAAGGATTTTAAAGGTAAATTGGCATTATACATGTATAAGGGGAAGGGAAGGTACACGAATTGTCCGGAATTTTCTACCTTCGAAAAATAATTTATGTCATATTCCGGGAAAGACTAGACAATATAAATATTTGTATTTCTGGAATAGACAAAAGAATTATATAGTCAAGTGATATAACTACTAATAATATATACTTATTTATTTATTTTTACACTCGAATTATAGCGCTTTCGCTCTCGTATGTTTTTTAAATTGTCGAATTTCGCTTCCGATTTTGAATTCCGCTCATCTAGGAATGTAGTCTTTGGGGTTAAAGTGGATATTGTTTAAGCAAGGGCAAAGTATATGGATAAAATCATTAATTTCTTCAACCATCTAATTAAATAGGGTTGATATATTACTTATGCTATGTTATTTTCATGGCTTCATTCGATTCGATTCGGCCAAATCTTGATTCATTCGTCTTGATTCGATTTAGTTCGATTGATTCATTAAATTCATATTATTATTATTATTGTTGTTGTTGTTGTTAATAATAATAATAATAATAATAATAATAATAATAATATTATTATTATTATTATTATTATTAATATTATTTTATCATTTATTTATACACCCGATCTTTTGTACGAGGAAAATAAGAAAATTTATCCAATTGAGTTATTTTCAACTTTTTTTCTTTCTTTCTTTATAATACGACTTTTAGTAGATCAATGAAATAAAGAGTATAGTTACAATTTGAACTAACAAAAAATCTACATGTTCAAAAACTCCAAAACAAGTTAAACCAAACCAAAAATCGGACCAAACTTTATAAAAATAATATTATATATCACAAATATTGAAAAATGGCATTTATTCCTCTATATTATCTTCCTGCTCTATATTATCTTCCTGGCTCTATATTGCACGGAATAGGCGCCAAATTCTCAATGTCATCTCCTTGCACCACTCATCGTTTCTTTCCTTGTCGGGTTCAATAAATCATTATTCACTCCACTTGGACATTGATATCATGTTGCAAACCGGTATTTCAAGTTTACATGCGCATAAAATTATGCAGTGAAGGTAGCAACAATCACGTATATTTGATATGTGTCTTCCATTTGAGGCATCGTATAAAGTACCTTCCACGGTTGGTTTTAAAGTTTGTTATACAATAATAAATAAAATGTAAAATAGTAAAAAAGAGTAGGAAGAATGTGAGAAAGATGACAAAAATAATATATTTTTTTAATTGTGATTATATATACCATCATATAATTGTTATTATTATTACACAATAATTTCTTGATTCGATTAGTTTGATTTCGATTCGATTCGATTCGATTCGATTCCATTCCATTCATTGATTCGATTCGATTCGGTTCCATTGATTCGATTCGATTCGATTCAAGAATTTCAGTTGAAAAGAACATAGCCTTACTCGCGCTCCCTCCGGTAAAAACCTTCCCGATTATATTCATTGACTTTTCTAAATGTATGTTTCAATAAATCGAAACTTAATATTAAATCAAGTAGAGTAATTAAAGTAATTAAGAAGATTATATCATTAAAATATAGTAACAATTTTACTAACAAATTTCTTTTTGTAAATTTATACTATAACTAAGATCTAAAAAAGTCATTAAAAGTTAAATGAAAATTTTTACTCGGAATTGAGGAAGTAATTAAAAGCCAATAGATCCCTTCAGCAAAAATTTTACTGAATGCAACGTGTAAAACTTGTTTACTGGGTAAAACCGGTTTTACAAGTTCTCCTTCTGTTTACTTTTTTTTTAAACTTTGTTTTATTTTCAATTTGATTAATTGATCTAATATTAAATGCTATTAATATTATTTAGTTGATTTTCTTCTAGTTTCTTGTTAAAGTAATTTTTACAAATTTCGGATAATTTTATGGTTTTCTTTCTTCTCCAATATTAATTTTTTTTGAAGATGTAAAAATTTTATTATCAGAACCCAGAGCATAAAAAATGCGTCTGCCAAGATCAGCAAATACAACAGTACACAGTACAACCCAAAATCAAAAAGTCCTACATATAGATTCCAACACTAGTACCCATAGAGACATAAAACTTCACCCTGAAACCGTAACAACGAGCACGAAAAGAGTACACCCCGTCGATCCAACTAAGAGCCTAGACGAGTGAAAATTGGCCATCCTCGGCGTCTAGTATGTCAAAGCAACAAAGTGCTAAGCACAATTACAAAAATGAAATGAATTAAAAAGTAACAATTTTAATGTAAGATTCAAAGTTCGAACCGGCAAAACATAAAAATGTTATGAATTTTTTATACTAAATGATAGTAGTACTTATTTAAACAATATAATAAGTCTGAATACGCTCAAAGAAGACTTTGAAAGCGTAAATTTAACAACTTTCAAAATCGCGTTCAACTCTACCCTGTCTCTCTTTCTTCTTCCAATTCCAAACCGGCATCTTCCAGCTCTCCAATCGGCGTCTTGGCGTCTTCCCAGATCCCAGCCAAATCCCATCGCTTCTCTCTATCATCCCCAAACAATTTACAAATCGATTCGAATTCGCTTGCCACAGATCCGTCAATTTCCCACACCAATTTGCCAATCGAAGGTATCAAACTGTCGTGTGTTTTCCGACCAGATTCCTGGTCACTTGCAATGTTAATTTCACTTCTATAAACTATAAATGCCCCCATAGGTTCGAATACTTTACATTTTTTGTGGATTTCTGAATTCGAAGCTCATCGTTTTCTTCCTCATTGGGTATGTAATTTACTATTAGTTTTTCGAATAGTTTTTTGTTATTTCGGCCGGAACCCTGTCAAGCAGATAATTTGTTATTTTTTTCTCTTTAGTTCTTCCTACTTTAATCCATTGAGACAATTGGTGTTCAGTATACTCTTTATTTGTTCTACTTTCCCGCTACTGTTTTGCATCACTACTACTTTTATGTACTTATGTCTATGCGCCTATTTATATTATATGAATTATAAAACGTTCCCCGGAGTGGAGTCTGATGCATGCATACTTGATTGTAGATTTCCTTGCTTGTTTCTATGCATCATTTTGAAATTGTGGTTGATTATTGTAAATGTAGAGTGCATTGGCATATTTTTGGAAATTCTTTTATGGTTCATCACTGTTTTTCATTTATTATGTATATAAAAAACTCACCTTTTAAGCGATTAATGCATAGGCTGTCCCAATGTGTACTATTGTAATGCTCATTTTCTAAGTAGGCAATTCAGTCATTTTTGTCTACTGAGATCAATGTCATTTCTCTTCTTGCCTGTTGATGAGTACTCCTGATTAATGATTGCTGAATTCGTGCATCAAGAGCAATTAGTCAGTCAACCCCTATGGGGAAACTATACCGTTCCGACCTACAACCCCTCTTTGGATTATAAAGAGATGAGATCAGAAGTCAGGTTTATGGTTACCGAAATCTTTGGCTATGTAGCTTCGATTCAGAAAGACCTTCATATTTCTTCAATTACCTCATTGGCATGTTTAAAGACATTTTTAACCTGCCTTTGTATTTAAATATCTCTGTGATATGTATGATTTTACACTGCTCAGGATCAATATGAAGATGTTAAAACCATCTAGATACAAGGGTGGAAACTACGGTTGGTTTGTGTAAGAAGGTCCTACGACTCTTAAGCCTAATAGAACTCCAGGGTGCTTTGGCTGATTCAGTTGACTCTATCATCCCGATATCAGGTACAGTCACACCTAAATAAGTACACTCAGTTCTGCAGCAATTTCTCCAGACTCTACCATGTCATGCAACTTTATGCCTAATAACAATTCTCATGATCGACAGCTTCTGTTTCTTTTTTGTTATCCTTCTCTTTCAGTTAAGAACTTAATATTTAATTTTTCAAGTACCAATTACTGATTGGTTTATCTGCATATTTTAAAGTACCAAGTCTTGATTGGTTTATTTGCATATTTTTATACACTGTCCTTCGGTTGAAGGAAGAATGAAGAACCTAGCTGGTTACCCTTACCAAAGAATAGTGCAAGATGTCTCTTCTTGGTTGTGTCAGTTTGATAGAAGATCTTGCCCTACTTCTTCTACTTAAGGCAAAGCTTCCTCTTACTCACTATAGTTTGAAGGTAGATGGTGTAGACGAACGAAATTCGTATACTCTAAAGTGACATTTAAAAATATATATTAGAAGGCAAAATATAATTTTCTTGCATTTTTGGAATTTTACTAAATTAAATTCTAAAATAAAATTGCTAGATCATTTTCTAATATATAAATTTAAATCAAATTATGTCACATGGGCCCACATGGAAGTAAATCATGTAAATTGTGCTACATTTGAATAAATTGGACCATATATGATGGACTGGGCTATACGTGAATGGGCCTCCTACATAGATGGAAACGATTCTCTTCTAATCATTATAAATAGATGAGAACCCTCATTCATTTCCACACACAAGAGAAGAGACACCAGAAGCTCCACAACAAGATCACAAGTTCCAGAGCCAGAGCAAATCCTCTCATCCTTCTCTCAAGATCCGCCTTGAAGTTCGAGCAAACATTCAAGAAGTTCATCCGGAAATCAAAGAGAAGTCGCCGTTTGATCCAAGAAGAAGCCCCTGGGCACTTGGAGAATCGTTATTGGAAGATCAACCGCTGCCAAAGGAAGATCAAATCCAAAAGCCCAGCCGAAGCCCGATCAACCTTCTTGAAGTTCTTCGCCAGAAAGTACCGTTTGATTCAAGATCAAGCCTAAAAGCCCTTGAAGAAACGTTTCATGTCGGCCAAACTTCCTCTAAAGAAGATCAAAGGCCAAATCCTGCGAAGATCTAGAAGCGTTCTTCGTGGAGTTCATCAAATCCCCAAGAAGTTCATCATCGCTCGCCTCAAACACTCTCAAGTTCACAATTCGATCCGAGATCAAGCCAAGAAGTCCTCGCATCGTCGTTTGCCCGACTTTGAAGTCACAAATCCTAAAACGAAGAATTTCAAGATCCAAGTTCACCGCTTTAGAAGACTAGAATTAGAGGATTAGACTAGAGAATTGTACCCGCTTTCATCACATAAATTATAATTTGAGCAACTTTAGTTGCCACAGATGGATTCAACATATGTAATCTGATATAAAATATATAATCTCAGTAAACCTGTTTTATTTATGAAATATTAAAATATCTTCATTTCATCTTGTTATCAAGCAACTCGGGACGGGAAGCCTTGTAGGTCTGGGAGTCATGAAATGATCAAGATGGAATTTTGCCATGAGTAACTGCTCCGCTCAGTGCAGTCACATTGTACCAACAGTTTGACAAACATAATATGTGGAGATTGCTTGCAAGAGAGCTTAGAAGGTATGAATTGGGTTGATATAAAATAGAGCAGAGTATTAAGAGTTAGGTAGTGTTTTTTAGTATCTTAAGTGCTACGTAGTGTTTGGAAGCCTTTTGAAGTGATATTTTACTAATGAATTTTTCGTTGTTGCAGGAGGAGAAGGTTTTATGTTTGTAAAACGCGTGCAAGGCAACCCAAAATTAAGCTCCCTCCACTGGGTCTTTTTCTTGTTCCTCGTGCCTTCTCCCCTTATTCTCTTCTTGTGACTATTGCTTGCATATGTGCATCCATTTAGGCAACCAGAAAGAGCATTTAACCATTCTACGTTGTCTGACTTGCTTAGACTCCCTTCACCTGGGTGGTTAAAGTTGAATTTTGGATGCTACGGTTCCAACACGCAACAACAATTGAGCAACAAGTGTTGTGGCTCTGGACTATATAGCAGGTCTAGTTTTTTGCATCGGGTCGTAAGAAGTTTTAAGGAGATATCAATGGTGAATGTGCGGAGGCTTACCCGCGAAATTGACATCAATTTAGCCCCGGCCATGGGATTCGACAACATCATACTAGGAGATTCTTTGAATGTGATGCATTTGATAATTCAAATAAGATTCTCAAATGGCTGCGAGCCTGCGACTGCTGTGCACAAACATTTAGCCTCCTTTTCTCAATTCTCAAGTTGGAGTTGGGTTTCTCCTAATAAGATGCACTAGCGTGTTGTACTGTTGTTTGCTATAGCTTCTTTTCTATTTTGATGACAATAATAAAATTCAATCTAATTCCAATTTTATTTTTTAAATTGTTAAATATAATAGGAGTATTAAGAATTTAACACCTTTATATTTCATTTTTGCTCCTTAATACTTAGATTAATTCTCCTAGCTCTAGACTTTAAAACTGATGAAAAAGAACTGATAAACATTGTAATTGTATGAAAAAACATTAGTTGTCTTTATGAATTGATAAAAATATTGTTAAAATTTATGGGCACCGCGCTAAGCGCGGTGTATCATTTCTAGTCCCTAATATGTCAGGTACATGATGAATAAATTAAGATCTAACAATAGTGACTTACTAACTGATACGACACATCTAAAGAGACAAATACTCCCTCCGTTCCAAAGAAATCTTTTCATTTTGACTTTGACCGGTTAACTGTTTTCGATTTTGATCGCGAATAATTCTTAAACTATAATAGTAAATAATTTAATAAAATCATATAATTAAAATTTAATTTGAAACGGAGGGAGTATATACTACTCCAATGGATATTATTAATTGGTATTGATCAAGGTCCAACAGTAACTTGCATAATTGGGTGTTATAATCATCTGCAGTATATAATTAACTATAATCTCCGTTAATTACGTGCATTAATTAGTCCTCCTCCATCCGAGTCTGTGGGCGAACATAGTTGTATTAATTAGTTTATGCAAAGGAAACCCGGTTGGTACTAGGTTGTCTGCCATCACGTCACGTGCGGTGGCATCCAACATATGCAATCACCATTACTAATCTTTCTTCCAAAAAAACATGATTTTAAATAATATTATAACCGAATCCTAAAACACAATTTCCATTTAAATTTAAAATTGTATATTCATTTTACTTATTCAATTTTAATCTGATGTGTGCATGTGTCGTTTTTAAGTAAAATGTGTAGCATCTGAACTCCACTGAAGTGGTTTTTTCTCCCTTTTTTCCATCTATGTAGTTCGTTCTCAATAATATTCATATGCAAATATATATAAATATATATATAGTTTAAAACTACATGCTTTATAAAACTTTTGGGCAATCACCTAACTTATACTGATACGTCACAGTTCTAAAAAATAATAATTTTTTTACATATTTTTATTCCTGAGTATAATAAATTTTAGCAAGTATTATGAAATACTTGAATTTTCCTCAACGATAGGAAAATCCACATGACATGTAATAGCAGATCAAGTGTAAAGGTGCTGATTTTCACATGTTGTCTCTTCACTTGTAACATATAGTCATATAATATATAGCGTGCTAAGTGTAGACGCCTTATTTTTATATGGTAGCTCTTTATTTCTAAACGCTGTTGGATTTTAAAATTTGTATTTAATAATTCAATTTGAATTTAAGAAGAATTCAAAATTAATGATGAAATAGAGCACTTATAGTCATCAATACGGGAAATAAAATATGTAAAACTATGTGACATGAATTTGTTATAAAAATGCATCTAAAAAAAATAGAATTCAGACAAACTAATTGTGTAGGGAAATGTCGGTACAGTTGAGGTAGGAACTTGTTTGTGAATAGTGGTTAATGAAACATGTGTCTTCTACGTTTGGTTGGAGGAAACTCTTAGTAATACTCTCTCCGTCATTTTACAAAGTTTACCATTTGATTTTATGTTAATTTTAAGGAATATGGTATAAAATAGTAAGTAGATAGTAAAAAGTAAGAAAACGAATAGAAAAGTAAGAGAGAGAATAAATAAAGTAGGAAAGAGAGTGATAAAAAAAATTAATAATTGAAGATATTGGATTTCCATAAAAAGAAACGTTAAACTTTAAAAAAAACTTTAAAAATGATAAAAAGTAAATCTTTAAAAATAACGAGGGATTACTAACTAATTTCATCTTTCTCAACTCTTTTGACTTGTGCCCCTATATTCGATTTTAGGACCGATATTTTTACATAATCAAGGAGGATTCACCCGGCATGAAACATTATTTAGGGAATTCAATTTCAAATTTTGGCGATGTGTTTCCTTGTAATTGTGTTTATTTGATCACCAACAAAAAGATTATTTTAAAGTCGCGTTTAGTTTTAAGTTTTTATGGTGATATTATAAAAATAAATATGTGTGGAGTCGTTGAAGATAAAGCATACAGTATATGCAAAATTGTTATTACATGGCATATATATCGAGCAATTAAGTAGTTAGTGCAGCATGTCTGCATCGGAGCTGGCTGGAGTGCTGGACCATTTGGAAACCCAAATGAAAATATGTGGAGGGCAGGTGGCTCATATGCTCGTGTCTCCTGCACTCCTGACCTTCACAAACTTTCCATTTTATTATTTTAGTCATCACATAAAACTTATCATCTTCATTTTTGACAATTTTTACCTTCAACCCCACCTCTAATATATAACCATTTCGTATGAAAGATCGCACGTCTTAACTCTTTAGGTAGCTTATTTATAGACGTACCATTCAATATTATCATAAATATCATGTACTCCGTATGTTTTTAATAAAAAGGACTATGTTATCAATATTGATGGTTTTTATATACAATAATTTCATTTTGTTTATAACATAAACATTTTGATTATAATATAAATTGTTTTCATGACAATATAGGATCAGTACGTTCCTCTCTAATGCAGCTATCTTATAAAACTTTGTTTATTTAATCTTTCATTTTACATATTTTGTTGTTCTATAAAATAAACGGAAAGTGCTCGAGACTGAGATGGAGGAACTACTACTCTCTATCACTGACTAGACGGACCCTTGCGTGTAACATTGTGCCTTGTGCATGTAATTCCAAATAACTCTTGCTAGCTAGCTAGCCACCATGCACGGATTTCATTCCAAATTCCAATTTCGGTTCGTCTAATTCCAGCACCGAGATAGATATCCGAGTTCATTGTACCCCTAGGCAGCTCTAGCTCGATTTTCAACACTACAATCGATCCCTATTATCCAAGTTTTGACCCGAGATTCAAATGAAATATCCAATGAAATAATCCTCCCTACTCATTAACAACACAATACTGTCATACTATTATCATAAAGATGGTAAAAAAACGTGTAATCACCAACACACCCTCTAATTATAAAACGTATAAGGAGAGGCAGAGCAAGAATTAAAAATGGCATGTGACTAATTTGGTGTTAAACACATTTTGAGCTATCATTTGTCCTAGTATGTTGCTATAACGGAAATTTGACTTAGTACTATTTTACAGAAGGTACCAATATACATTCGTTTAAAAAAAATTGGGTGTGGCTATAGCATTAGGTAGCTCAGGCTACCTCCGGCCCTGGTAGTTCACGTAGAGAGTCTACATGTTATATAAGAGGGGTCCCTGATGTTAATAAACCCCAAATGCAAGCTAATGTCGGTTCATCTAACAAATGTAATGAGATATCCGAGTTCATCATACCTCTAGATTGATTGGAAAAAAGAAAAGGAAATAAAATGAAGATAAAAGGTAGCTTGAAGTCATGACAGTGTGTAACATCGCAGTTTCCATCAATGCCAACACCCACTGTCGAGTGTCCACTGAAAGTCATGAACCAAAGTGTTACTTTATGGGTTGGTTGGTACCAAAGTTTAAGGTCTTCATCTCATTTGGGCCCTTAATACTCAGACTCGTCTGGTTGTAAGTTATAGAGAGCATCTTCAGTACCATGGCATCTCATCTCATTATAAATAATTAGTGTATCCCCAAACGTACAGTTTGTTTTCTTAAACTAAATTATTTAGGAAAATGCCCCCACTAAAATAAATTATTGCCTTATGCATCACATCACTAAGTTTGTTTTCAGTGAGCCCCATCCTTTTCAGGTGGGCTACCCATTGTTGGTTTGGAATATGATTTATATATGCATTGTTTGAATAATAAGAATAACGAATTAAAGTTGTGGTCGTCTATCAAAACCGTTAATTAAATTCTTGTAAAATTCAAAGAAAAATCCTACAATAGAAAGAATTCTTTATCCCTCCTCTGGTTCCATTCCAAGCGTACGACATATGCATTCACATTATACTAATGTGGTATGACTTTCCTATCACTTAACAAATTTAAGTATTTTACAAGACACTTTTACAGTCTTACTCATCAAAACATGTAGTAGAATGAATAAAGAACAGTGAGAAATCAAGAAGTATTATGATAAGAGTTTTTTTTACATATATAAGATACCCCGAAAATACCAATTATATTTAAGTTCAAAAACTGTTGTAAAAGACCTTCCCGTGAAATTTTTGGAATGTATTTTAAAATTAAATGTAATTGTCAAATTGTAGGATGAAATTAGTTATATATTTATCAGGGTATAGGATGAAATTTATCCGATAAGGGTCTAAAATAATAATAATATTAGAAGGTTGTTCCTTTGGTGAAGTTTTAAATTAATGGGATGCCAGCATATATAAAATGTCAAAACGTTAATTTACGTATTAAACTTGAACATGAATTTGTGTTGATATTTCCTTTAGAAGGTTGTTATCCATATACTCTAGATATGCAATGCATGAAGTATGATCACTGATCAGTCAAAGAGAAGCCATATACTTCAAAAAATTCCATCCCGCCTAAATAATCAAATTTGTAAAGAGTTATAGAATTTGCCGGAAGTTCTTGAAGCCATGGCATACACATGCTAGCTGTGTTCCAAAGGTCAATTGATCATAGGTTGCGTCTTGCTTTGTTTCACATAGATAGCTTGTCGATTGTTAATATTTTCAGTTTTCAATTCCAGTTGTTTGCTGGACCTATTTTGGATGATGTTAGACTCTTAAATAGTTTGATTGATCCTTTTCATTTAGTTTTTGTGCCTTAAAACTGTAATGAACTTACTCATAGACTTGCAAGACGTACGATTCAGGCTGAGAAGGCGATTGCATTGTATTCTTTTCATCTCATTTGATAAGATATACTATGCTTTAAACAACAAAATTAACTTTTTATACAAATTTGACGTACGGTTATTGAAATATACACTAACGTTTTATAATATGACTTTATTTATTATGTTTATCATGGTGTTATTTGAAAGTAATCTTTTGTTACAATTGGTGAAAACAGCCACTTATAAATTTTTCATTGAAATGGAGGAAGTATTTATTACTTCAAAGTTGATTATATAAATTCTTACAATAAAATATGCTATCAAATCTCTGCCGTGTCCACATCCCAGACTTTTAAGGACATGGATTGTGTGGGATGTTACTTCTAGCTAGGAACAATTTGAGGCTGTCCTGGAATCAAGAAAGTTTGAAGTTAGGGATATTTTTGGCTTTTCAGATGAGGGAAAGTTGAGTTAGGTTTTGGGTTAAAATCATATACTTAATTGCATCCTTACTCTGATAACATAGCTATTTTAAAATTTGGTGATCATTAATATTCTACAAAAATTTAGCTTGAGTAAATTGTAAAATCAATCATCTAACTAACCAGAGACATCTTGTAAGCTTTCATGAGTCATCATATAAACTTGTTCAAACTTTGCTATTTTGATATAATAAAATCAAAATTATTACACGTATATTCTACCAGAAATTGTGTAACACACTACGTTCATTATCCATTATATATATATTACTAGTGTTTTATATTTATTTATATAACGTTATTTTCAATTTACAAGCATACATGCATTTCTTAAATAGTATGAGAATTATTATTACATATTTTGAAAACAATAAATCTAAAGATTGTTTGGTTTTATTGAACACAATACAACTTTAATGTATAATATTTTTACATATTTACCACAAGTAGAAAGGAAATATATATAAAATGAAACGATATTCCTAACGATATACTACAATCAAATAATTAAAAAACAATAAGAATTTTTAAAAATATAAATTAAAAAAAGAAAATCACTAGAACGGGACGCTTGACCTTATGTTTAAAAGTGACAAGTGCATACATAGGACTGAAATTGAATGAATAAGATATAAATTAAACTGAAAATTAAGTTAAATTTGAGAAAAGTTTTTTATAAAATACTATATATTCAATTAAGTAACAAGCTCATTAGCGTAAAAAACATGCAAGGTGTAATTAAGTTATGTTTGCTACCCTGACTGTAGGAGAATTGTGTAATAATATAATTAATCATAGTTAGTATATATACAATGGATGATATATTCATATACTTATATTCCACTAACGACATAGTCCAGGTCCACGAGCCGCCCAGAAAACATTGTTTAGAATGTAGCCAGTCACTAACCATTTTTGTGAAAGCTTAATTAAATCCCTTTCATGTTAGATTATACTGTGTCGCCGCTTAAGGCTTTTGTTATATTAATCGGAAAACTCTTCAGTTCAATTCAGTTCAGATCCATTCAGTTTTGCTTAGTTATATTTTATACTACAATTCAGTTTAGTTCAGTTTAGATGAATAGATCCTAACTACCCTAATTTGTAACTAATCTTTTTTTTCAATCAAACCTCTACCGATAACGCTGACATTTGCATGTTAGGAGAGAGTACCAACTGTAAACGTTCTAACTTCTAACATCTGAAAATAATAAATAAATCATTAATCATCAAGTGTACCATTACAAAATATGTCTAGGTCACGCAAACACTATCTTAACTATCTTAATTTTATAATGTAATTATATGTACATGTTTTCCCCAATTAAATTTCAAGCTCTACTCAACCACAACAAAATTAATTTATGATTAAAAAAATCAATCGATCTTCTCAAATTAAAATTCCAAGACATAATTCAACCCCCAACAAAATCAATTCTCCAAAAGAAAAAAATAACGATAACTAATCTTTATTCTTCAACTTCTCCAATTATTATATTAAAATAGATCAATCCACACTAACCTAGAACCTATTAATTCAACTCAAAAAAATATAATTCATTATCTAAAACAACAATGTTCCTCACATTAATATACTTCTTCCATTATTTGTAACTAAATGTCATAATAACATGCGATCACGTTCTACTTATACTTTGATAACCACAGATGAATAAAAATGAAACTAATTGCAATATTTACTCTCATCATATAAATGATGATATATTTACAATTCAAGGAGATTGATAAAGTATGTTAAAATGTGTGAAAATTTCAAAAGTATTGATTGCATCATAAGCCATACTCCCTCCATTTCAGAAAAAGTGTTACATTTTACTATTCTGCGGTCAACTGTCTCCGCGTTTGCCCACAATTTACTCTTAAACGATATTAATAAATAAATTATTAAAATTATATAATGAAAATTTAGTAATTAAATTTTTATAATATGATTTTATTAAATTATTTACTATTATCGTTTATAAGTAATTTATGGTCAAACTCGAAGACAGTTGACCGGTTAAAGTCAAAATGTAACAATTTTTCTGAAATTGAGGGAGTAATAACTAACATGATCAAACCGCCCACATTTGGCTAGCTAGCTAGTCTCGTGTGCTTTCACAATGGAATCGTATTTAAGATTAAAGTCATGCAACATTTGATAACTTCACCAATATGATCCAAATGTTACGGTTAAAGTGCCGATTAATTAATGTATCTTTCCCCTTGGATCACCAGCTGGTTTGTTGTGAAAAAGTTCCAAATCGGATATATAGAGCTAGCTCCACTGATTCATGATGAAATCACTAGAGCTTGTACATGATTTTATTCTATCTGGTTAACTTGATGGTACCAGGTTTCCATTGCAGTGCCCATTTCTATTTTAACGGTGATGGTTTGCCACTTGCCAGAGTTGATATATGGTTCGTCGGAAAAGGAGGTCCGTCCTAGTGGGATGATACTTGATTAGATAATAATTTTCCTTTCAATTTAGTAAAGCAATATTATGATTTGTTACCATCTAGGAAGTTTTCGATATATGCCCACGAACGAATACAAATTCTAAAGGAAATTATATATATATATATATATATATATATATATATATATATATATATACACACACACACACACACTCACCCCAGTGCACCTACTATTACAAATAATATGAGATCCACATGTAATTTAATATTGATTTTACACATTTTGTGAGTTTAAGATACATTTTGGGATGAGAGCGTTAAGAACTCGTAATTGGGTTGCCATGTGAGAGTTTTAGCTCAACAATGATATTTATCGTTGAACGGTTTAGATTAAATATGGAAATCTCAACGGTGGTGATCAAATCCAGGATATGAAAAGCTGGACAATTAGTTATGCATTTAACTAATTCAGTTTCCTGATTCTAAAAGGAGTTCTAGTTAGTTTCCTTATACAAGAAAGTTGCCTAAATTAGTTTTTTTGTGCTAGAAGGATTAGTAATTAGTTTTCTTGTTCTACTAGGATTTGTAGTTGAGTTCTCTATATATAGTCAAGGGCTTGTTTGTTACATAGATCAGATCAGACTAGAATATCAACATTAGAAGAGTGATATGAAGTTAGGGGTCATACTTCGGAGAATAGCATACTAGGTTGGTCTTATTTTTTATGTGGGATTATTCTAGTTACGTCATATGGTTGTAACCTAAGTATCAATAAAGGTTGTTGGTTGATCTCCGTGGACGTAGGCATTGCCGAACCACGTTAAATCTTGTGTCTCTGGCTTTCTGGTTTTGGTTCATTGTTTGTTCGATTATTGTTTTATGTCATTGTTGCATATTCCTCATTGTTTGAACTTAACAATTGGCGCCGTCTGTGGGAAAGGGGAAGAAAGTATTGTATCAATGACATCTACAAGGTTTGAGATCGAGAAACATATCAAAGGAGTATGGGAGAAACTAGAGACGATTTGCAAGGTGAAAAGCTTAGATCCATGTTCTATGGTGGATTCAAACTCAACTGAAGTCAAGAGAAGACCGTCGGGAGTTGGGAAGGAGTTCTCTTGCATTTAGGTCCAATAGGAGTAATTTGGGTCGAAAGGGTGCAAGAATCGCGCAAAACAGACCTAGAATCAGTCCAGAATCGCGAAAAGGAATGCAGGCGCATGTGCATCATGCTCAGAGAGGCTGGCGAGTGTGTTTCACGTGCCAGGAAGGAAAAATGCGCAGCAACAGTGTTCTGGCGAGTGCGGGCGCATCCGGGCTTCGATTGGCGCGTGGTTTTGTCCGTTGGATTCCTAAGACAATTTTTTTCATCTGGTATGGTGTCCTGAAGAGCGGCAGAAGACATCCGAAAGTGAAAGAACAGCTTCTTGAAGGCAAAGAAGGAGCGATCACTGAAGATGAGGTGTTCAATAGCCGTGGGATGGTATCATGAGGGACAAGGATACACTGGAGAATGGTTTGGGACAGCGATGGAGCACGGACAATGTTGAAATCGAGAAAGAAACCTACACAAGTTCAGGTGGAGACTTTCAGGGTTGTGTCATAACTTCAGGGATACGTTGAGATCAGTTGATGGGATCATTGATTGAGCTAAAGGTGGAGATTGTGAGAGTTTTAGCTCAACAATGATATTCATCGTTGAACGGCCTAGATTAAATATGGAAATCTCAACGATGGTGATCAAATTCAGGATATGGAAAGCTGGACAATTAGTTAGGCATTTAACTAATTCAGTTTCCTGATTTTAAAAGGAGTTCTAGTTAATTTCCTTATACAAAAAGGTTACCTGAATTAGTTTTCTTGTGCTAGAAGGATTAGTAATTACTCCCTCCATTCCACTAAATTCTTTCCATTTTTTCATTTTGGGCGTTTCATTAAAAACTTTCCATTTCCTTTTATGGAAACTCACTATCTCCATTATTAATATTTTAATCTCTCTCTTTCATACTTTTTCAATTCTCTTTCTTACTTTTTACTATACACTTACTACTTCATCTATATAAACCCATTTTTTACTCAAATTTCTTAAAATTTGTGCAAAAACAAAATGGAAAGAATTTAGTGGAATGGAGGGAGTAGTTTTCTTGTTCTAGTAGGATTTGTAGTTGAGTTCTCTATATATAGTCAAGGGGGCTTGTTTGTTACATAAATCAGATCAGACTAGAATATCAACAGTAGAAGATTGATAGAAAGTTAGGGATCATACTTCGGAGAATAGCATATTAGGTTGGTCTTATCTTTTATGTGGGATTATTCTTGTTACGTCGTATGGTTTATAGAAGTATCGATAAAGGTTGTTAGTTGATCTCAGTGGGCGTGGCGTTCTTGAACCACGTTAAATCTTGTGTCTTTCCTGGTTTTGGTTCGTTGTTTGTTCGATTATTGTTTTACGTCAGACATTGCGCATTCGCCGTTGTTTGAGCACAACAAGACGCGAATTTATACAAAATATGAATTCCCCAAAATCCCCGTTGCAATAGTAAATAAACACATCGGGTCCGGAAATGAGGCCGTCACGTGAGGAAGTGGACCGATCTAGGTTGCTTAGATATGCGTAAGTATACATTAGAATGGGATTTAAATTTGTTGTGAGCGTGTGAACACGCACCAAAAGGTTCCTTTTTTCTCCCTATAAAAAGTGTGGTTTGTTTAGTCTTAGTTTAGTTTGTATTCTACTTGTGTTCCCACTTTCTCTCTAGTCTCTAGATCTATTAAACCAAGTAGTCCATCACATCGCATGAATAATTATCATTATATCATAAAGTATTCTCTAGATAACTTATATAGAGACGACTTATATATGATATACTGTTATCTCTAGCTAGCTCCCACAAAATTGACTTCCCCACTAACTAGCAGCTTGCTAATTATCTACTTGATCGATCCTTAATTTCTTCATTCTTGTTTCTGTAGATTCAATCTTCTTTCATATAGTACTTAACTTATATATTTTCGATCGAATCGATCATATATCAATTTATGTTTTTCTTAATTATTATCAGATGATCCATGTATGATCGATCATCGTTTTAATTTCTTATTTTCTTGATTAATTACTACATGATGTTTAATTTTTACTAATTTGATGTTTGTCCAGATAGATCTGGCGTTTTTGCCATCCTTCATTCCTAGCTAACCAAGATCATGAATCATGATGTCTGGTTTGGAGTACATGATGGTCAATCTTGTTCATCAGATATTGTATTCATTCTTTTTAGCTAGCTAGCTCCTTGATTTGTTTCATCAGCTAACCCTTCTGTTATTGGGTGGTGATTGATGAAGATTTGATAAATCTACTTCTACCCTAGTCAGCCAGCCAGTAAAGGATCCAAAACATATAAAAATTAAGTCGTTTCTTGCAGATGCAGTGTTATCAAGATTCACGTTTATATAGCAGGCCGGCCAAATATATATCATGTATATGATGCGGATGCGTAATGAGAATCTTGATGATGCTGCATTCGCAATCATCGACTAGCTCTACTGATCTCTTGACTTGATCGATCATAGTATTTATGTCTACTATGTTAATTTCATGATACATATTTTTATTTTTTTCCTTAATTCATGTGCAAACATGATTGATCAGATGGATGGATTATATTGTACTAGTATTATTTGTTATCTTGCAATAAAGCAGTTTATGTGTTTGTGATGGGAGGAAGAGCAGTCACTGACACTGGCATCAGTAGTAGAACCAACTACAAAGGGGAACAAGCTAAGGTACGCTCTTAGCTGGATTTTTGTTTCCATCTCCATTTCATTATATACATTTTGCATACATGTATGTGTTTCCTTGTTAATTTCGTTCTTCAGTTATATGTATAGAAATCTATATATGTGTATGGATACTCAAGCTGGATTGCATTCACATAAATATTAGTGGGAACATTCTGCACATATATCTTGCAATAAAGTTTAGTTTATGTGTTTGTTGAGTTCTTGTTGAAATTACCCCTGGATTTATTCAAGTGATAATCAGATTCATACAATTTGGTCCCCCAACAATGTATGTAGTATGTACCCTCCCTCCCCCACAAACCAGAAATATATGTATGTATTCATAATTGCAGTAAATTTTAACCATTTTGGGAGGCACCCAAAAGTACATGATAACATACAACTAGCTAGATCTACAATATTTGCTCTTTGAGTTGTATCATTCATCATAGAATCTTCCTAGACATATATTCCCATTATTGCCATCAGTTAATTTCTTCACATGGTGCATCATCCTCTTTTTTTTTTTTTTTTTTTTTTTTTTTTTTTTTTTGTGGGGTGCAAAGTAGAGTAGAACAATTAACTGCATTTATCCGACGAATATTTTCTCACAAAAACATGAAAATTCATTATTAATTATTCCTTTAACTAGACAAATCCCTCAGAATTGCTTCCTTTGAGTTTCTTGAACAAAGAAAGTTATGTACTTGTATGATTGTATCTAGCTAAAATCAAGAAGATTCTTGTATAGACAATATCTATCTGGGATACATAAATCTTGCAGATGAAATCCATCAATGTCACCTGAAATTAAAAGAATATGAACTGCAAATTTTCCTAGTTAAATGGATTGCATTCATCAGTTCTGAACACTTGCTCTCCACAACAAGATGCTCCCCTTCAATTACCAAAGCCAACTGCATATTGATCGCTACTTGCTATTCATATGTATGGTGTTCTTTCATAAATCAGTCACATGTGTATGTATATATTGACATTCAATACAATATATGGGCTCTTAATTCAAAATTTGTTTCCTTTAGAACTTATTAAAAAGATTAATCAATCTACCACATACCTATTACAATTTGTTGTCTGCAGATACAGATATTGTTTGAGATTGGTAGGTGGAACATGTTCAGATGACTCAACACAATATATGGGGCTCCTTTAATTAACAACCTTGCAAGGTGAGCATCTTTAACATGTACTATGTCATATCAACCTCTGTAGGTTGTGATTTCATGTCATATTAATTAAAACTCTAATATCAGTTCATTTGCCTAGTTTTTGCTCTATTTATTTCACTTTCTGTTTCATTCCTGCTTCAACTATATGTGCAGCTAGACCTAGATGAAGTTCTCTTGTTCACATCTGACAGTTTCGGGTAAACGATAATCACCTAGTACTATGTATCGGGTTTTAAACAAGAAGAAAGGACTAATGTTATCGACTTATCGTTACTTCTTTAATGTGGTTGTCTACATATATGAAAGGAAATTAAGGAATAGAAGTAAACTGAATATAGTTGAAATTGAGCAGTATCTTTTTCTCTTGTTGATGCGCATGTTAAATCGATTATCATATACTATGATATAACTACATATTAGAGATCATTCTTTGACAAATAATGATCTTAATTCCTAGCTCATTTTGGTCAAAGAATAATGGATATTAGTATTTGATAAATACGTACACCCTACATCCCAATCTTTTTCTGTTTCTTTTGAACGGCCAAAATATATTAATAATAAATCAAAGTTTACAAGGAGCATAAGGGATGCTCGAGATTTCAAAATCCACAATTACAAACATTTCCATAACCAAATGACTAGTTATGCCTCACCCAGCTATTTTTCCTCAAAGACTAATCTTCTTTCCGTAAGTCAGCCTTTAGGCCCTTAATTTACCATTGCATCAGCCATATTTCATAACCAATCTTTAACTTCCTGTTTTTTCCCAATCTCAAAGCTTCTTATTTTCAATGAAAAATCTATCACTTATTTTATTCACTGAATTTTCTACTTTACTCTCTCTCTCTCTCTCATATTTTAATTTATTTAATATTAAATTTTAAAATATTTAATCTAATTATAAAATCTATGTCCAACTCACCAACTCAATATATAGGAATTTGAATTTAGAATGCCGGGACAAGAGAATATACAATACTATGTACGTACTTATGTTTAGTTTGAATTTTCCAGGTTAGATGCAGCAGTGAACAGCTATCAGATCCATCTGAAAAGTTGGTATTGTACTTGATTCCTGCGAATCTTAGTACGTAGATCATATGATTAAGAAAATGAGCATATTTATAAGCGTTTTATCATATATATCCACGTGCAATTAATTAAGCTAGCAAGGGTTGGCTAATTATCGAAATTAACTATACAAAAGTACAGTTTGATGACTACTTACATTTCACATCTGATCTGTTCACTAATTGCCTCTAGATCGGAGCCTAATCCATGCATGTTCTCTAAACCCTCACTAGTACAACAAAAGTAATCTTTAATTTGCTTTCAGATATTCACCTTTATCTTCTCGATCTTCAACAGTTTGAGGGAAACAGCAGGCTCAATTTAGAAGTAACGCTCTATTTTAGGAATTGAACAACAATTTTACTCGTTCAACAGAGAGCAAGTTAAAATGCTATATGGGATTGTTTCATGAATGGAAGACTTAGCTTGTGTTTGCAAATGCTTAAAAAAAGTACTTTTGTACTTTTGAAGAATCAGAAGTAGTTTTTAGTATTTTATATTACAAACTTCTGCTGCAACTTCTCTGGAAAAAAGCAAGTAACCGTCAGAAGCTAAAAAACAACTCAATAGCTGCTTCTATCTGCTTTAAGCAGGTAGTAACTTTTTTTCCAATTAAAATCAACTAATTAAATTAATTTTTGCAAACACTAAAACTTATGATTTTACAACTTTAAGCTGTTTTTTATATAATATATCAAACACTAATGACTTTTGCTTAAAATCAACTTTAATCAACTTTTAACAAAAGCAGACAAAAAAGCACTAGTAAAAGCATTTGCAAACACACACTTATTAAGCTTTAGAGTTTATACTTTATACTGTGGTTAAATTATACTCCAACTTACAATCTATATCTTGTTAGAAATAGGTTTTAGAATATAATTCAGCTAGGGTAAACTGCATAAAACCCCCTCAATTATTAAAACTGCGTCAAACCCCTTGAGTTATTGAAAAGTTAACGCGAAACCCCCTGGCATGGCAAGTGCATTACACACACCTGGAAAGTCAATTCTAGGGGGTTTCATACAACTTAATGATAATTGAGGGGGTTATGTGCAATTTTATGATAATTGATGGGCATTATGCAAATTTTATGCCATTTTTATAAAAATATCATGAAAATAATTAACATTAATTATTATATGTTAAACTGTTTTTTGTAATTTGTCATAGTATTATTTTTCTCTAATTATAATTGACAATAAATTATCTTTTTAAGATCTATCACTACAAGAATAACCGGATTTAGGGACGGATTTCCGTCCCTAACTTAGGGACGAATCAGCGGATTTAGGGACGGACTAGGGACGGATAGGCCTATCCGTCCCTAGTCTGTCTCTAGTCCGTCCCTAAATAGGGACGGATTATGGTATCCGTCCCTATTTTAGGGACGGATATTTTATCCGTCCCTAAAACAATTGATCAAGGAAAAAAAAAGAAAAAACTTAATGAAAAAAGGGGGGTCAGCGACGGATAGCTATCTGTCCCTAAATAGGGATGGATAGCTATCCGTCCCTAGCAGCCCTATACAACGAGCAGTGGGGATCGATCTCGCCCATTTGCTCACTGTTTTTCTTTCTTCCTCCTCTCTTCTCAAATTCGCCACTTGCCATTTCCGGCCAAATCTCGACGATTCCGGCCAATCTTGGACTCGTTTCGAAGCTCGTGGGACAAGGAGCTCGGGTTGTGCAACAATTTCAACGTTCATCTGCTATTTTCGCCGAAATTGAAGGTATTTTGGCTAAAACCCTTACTTTTTAAAATTTGGGGATTTTGTTAATTTCGACTAGTTTGATCAATTGTATGTTTATAGTAAGTATGTAGTAGATATTTTAGCTTATATTACGTATTGGGTTAGCTTTGAGATGTGCAATTGATATATTTATTGTGAAATTGGATTGCTAGTATGATGTTAGTATGATTGTAAGTATGTAGGGTATTTACTTAGCTATTTTCGTATACGTACTAGGATTATGAAGATTTAATTGTGTGTTTGGAGACAATTTGGTGATTTTGGTGATTTTAATATAATTTTGGAGTATTAACATAAAACAAGAGAAATTTTTTTTTTACACTTAAACCTTTACGTCCACATTGAGTTTGCACTAAAACCTTTTTTTTTAACACTTTGCACCAAAACCTTTCAAAAAAAAATTCCCTAACACAAAGGTTGGACGGTGTTAAGTGTCCGTTAATGAAAATTTTCAAAATGCACCAAAACCTTTACAAAAACATGCACTCGCTACCGAAAGCTTTTCTTATAATGTCAGTTCATACTTATTGTTCAGTTTGTATGATACTTTAAATGGTTATTTTCACGGTAACGAGTTCCATTGACTCATTGTGGATGTAATTGCATTTTTTTTTTATTAAAGGGGGTTTGCCGTTTGAGGTAAATGATGCGTTATTTGTTTTTTTTTTCCTATTTGTGCATGTAACTTTTTTCCGTTTGGTACATGCATGTAATTAAACATGTATTGTAAGATACTGAAATCATCTAGTTTTAGTAAGATCACCTAGTTCTCCACGCATCCCTTGATCATGGTCATCATCAATAAAACAGTCAAAGGTGTAGCTAGTAAGTTCAAATTAATCATTTATTTACAAAGTTAATCAATAAATGAATTATATATTTAGTCTACAATCGTCTACTGAGGAAATGAATCATATATTTAGTATACATTCATCCAACTCTTATATGGGATATCATACTTCACTCTTAATCTGGATTCGTTGTCTCTATCAACTAACATAGGTTCTTTATTTTCAGAAACCACCCTTTCCACAGCTAAAAATTAAATTTCAGACACATTTTCTAGCATTTTGTTATTAAAAAGTAAAAACGTATTTTTGACAAAAAGTATAGCCTATAAAACAAGTTGGTGCTTCAAAATTCAAAACACAGTACAATAACAGAATTACCATGTGACAAATGAGTCTCTTAATTTTTGTGCTCCGTATATCTCATCAAGAGTCACTATCATAACATCTTCAAAACTACTACTGCATAGGAAAAATGTCTCTCTTAAATATAGTTATCAACAACTTTTACATAGATAAAGTAAATTATTGAATAATCAAGAAAATTATTATCATCAACCTATCATATTTGTTAACTATTAGTAGTACTAGTACTTAATATTGTACATAATATATATTTGATAGAGTAGCATGAACATATGATCCAAACACGTCCTATGAGGTTCAAGGGCCTAGCTACACCTCTGACTGGTCTATTTATGATGACCATGATCAAGGGATGCGTGGAGGAAGAAAGACTAGGTAATCTTACTAAAACTAGGCGATTTTAGTTTCTTTGATACACATTAATTACATGTATGTACCAAACGGAAAAAAGTTACATGCACAGATAGAAAAAAAAACAAATAATGCATCCTTTACCTCAAACGGCAAACCCCCTTTAATAAAAAAATGCAATTACATCTACAATGAGTCAATGGCACTCGTTACCGTGAAAATAACCATTTAAAGTATCATAAAACTGAACAATAAGTATGAACTGACATTATAAGAAAAGCTTTCGGTAGCGAGTGCAAGTTTTTGTAAAGGTTTTGGTGCAATTTGAAAATTTTCGCTAACGGACACTTAACACCGTCCAACCTTTGTCATGTTCGGGGGAATTTTTTTGAAAGGTTTTGGTGCAAAGTGTAAAAAAAAAAGGTTTTAGTACAAACTCAAAGTAGGCCTGAAGGTTTAAGTGTAAAAAAAAAAATTCTCTATAAACAATTACTAATATTTTCATCTACAATAATTTTAATAGATATATATGGAAGTTTAACTACTAGAAAATTGAATTGTAATCGTAAAATGCATATAATTCATTACCAATTGTTAACGTATCCTAATTAAGAATGTAATTGTAATTGTAATGAGACTAAATACGTAATGCTATACATTATTAAATCTAATAAATTGAGACGCAGGTTAATTGTTGAATTATGAATTCCAATCGTTCATGGATGTACCGTCGCACTGTTAATGGCAGAATTGAATCTAGTTTTGTGGAAGGGGTTGAAGCCTTCATTGCTTTTGCACTTGCACATACTAGTTGTTTGAGTCGGGGGATGATGAAGTGCCCTTGCAATGCGAACAAATGTAGGAATAAGCAATTTTTGCCTCCTAGAACGGTAGTCGAGCACTTGAAACGTTAGCTGAGTATGAGGTATGGTGTTATCATGGTGAGGAATCAATACCGTTCATGGATTATGGGATTATTCCTAAGCGTAAAAGAAGGAAGCAAAATGTGATTGGTAGTACTCAAAATACGTCTACATCTTATGCTAATCCTGATGATGAGAGGATTGAGCAAATGGTGTATGATGTTGCGGGTCCAGAGTTCATGGACACCGACCGGGATGTGGAGGAGCCACCGAATCCCGAGGATCAGGTGTTCTTTGACTTGTTGGAATCAACAAAGAAGCCGATTTGGCTGGGGTGTAAGAAGCACACCGAGTTATCTTTGTTGTCTCGGCTAATGAGTTGTAAGGCCGAGAGTGGCCAATCTGAAGTGAGCTTCAATAACACCGCATAACTGTATTATCGGTGTTGCCACTGAACGAACCTAGTACCCACCAACTTTTACCAAGCGAATAAAAAGATGCGGGGGTTGGGGTTGCCTATGGTAACCATAGACTGTTGTCCGGATATGTGCATGATCTATTGGGGAGAGGATGTAGATCTACTGAAGTGCAAGTTTTGTGGTAAGGACCGCTACAAGCGTTACAGGGAGGGGGCTTCAAAGAAACGCCAGAAGAAAAATCTCCCACATAAGAAAATGTGGTACTTCCCTCTAGCACCTCGTTTGAAGAGGTTGTACGCTTCAAGTGCTTGTGCGGATAAAATGCGGTGGCATAAGGAGAGAGTAAGGGAGGCGGATGCAGGGGGTAGAATGGAGCACCCATCAGACTCACCGGCATGGAAAGAGTTCGACAAGACATCCGGAGTTTACAGCCGATTCTAGAAATGTACGTTTGGGGTTTTATACAGATGGTTTTAACCCGTTTGGAAGTGACCGGAAGTACTCTTGTTGGCCAATCATGCTGACACCGTACAACCTGCCCCCTAGTGAGTGCATAAGGAACCGTTCATGTTCTTGACTGCGTTGGTGCCTGGGCCAGCTGATCCAGGACAGAAGCTGGATGTGTTCTTGCAGCCCCTAATCAAGAAGCTAATTGAGTTGTGGGAAAATGGTATCCCTGCATATGATGTGTCAACGAAGAAGAACTTTACCTTGAGAGCAGCACTACTGTGGACCGTGAGTGATTTTCCTGCGTACTCCATGCTATCTGGAAGGAAAACTGCGGGTTTTCATGCTTGTCCACATTGTTTGGAGAACACTGATGCATTTAGACTGAAGGAGAGCGGGAAGGAATCTTGGTTTGACTGTCATCGTAGGTTTCTACCAAGGAACCATCCGTTCAGAAAGAACAGGACTCAATTCTTGAAAAACAAAGTAGAGAATAAAGGGCCCCCGAGACAACTTACTGGTGCACAGATACTTGCGGAGATTGATAGGCTGGGTCTTATGAAAGTGACTGAATTTGGGTGGGAGAAGCATAACAAGAAAATTGAGAACAAATGTGGATGGAAGAAGAGAAGCATCTTATGGGACTTGTCTTATTGGAGCAGTCTTCTTATACGTCATTTGTTGGATTTCATGCACATTGAGAAGAATGTGTTCGAGAACTTCTTCAACACGATTTGCCACATTCCCGGAAAGACAAAGGATCACGTTAAATCTAGAGCCGAGTTGGATACATGGTGTAAAAGGCCTGAGTTGACAAAGCGGAATGAGAAGGGGCAGTGGCCCAAGGCATGCTACACGATTGATACTGAATCTAGGAACAAACTATTTGATTGGGTTAGGGGATTGAAGTTCCCCGACAATTATGCCTCAAAGTTGGGGCGGTGTGTGGATTTGAAGAAGACGAAGATGTATGGGATGAAGAGCCACGATTGTCATGTGTTTATGGAGCGGCTTCTCCCGGTTACATTTCGAGAACTGCTACCTAAACCTTATGGATCGCTCTCACCGAGCTGAGCTTATTTTTCAAGAATTTATGCACAAGGGTGGTTGACGATCAAGTGTTAGCAAACCTTGAAAGCAACATACCATTGATTTTATGCAAGCTCGAGCGTATCTTCCCACCAAGCTTCTTTGATTCTATGGAGCACTTGCCAGTTCACCTCCCACACGAAGCGAGGCTTGCTGGACTATAGTTGTACACTCTACATAAGTACCCAAGCGAATAGAGTTATTTATAACTACCCCTTCGGTTTAGTATCGATGGATGTATCCAACCGGGAGGTGTGTAATATATAAAGACAATCATTCACTTCAAATGTCTGAATTTTCCAAAGTTACATCATATTATCCAAATATATATGCATTGCAGGTACTTGGAAAAATTGAAGAGGTATGTCAGCAACAAAGGTAGGTCTGAGGGATCGATGGTCGTCTCGAAACGCAGACACATTCGAAGTTCAAGAGGATGATGATGATGCTATTTCTGTTTTTAGGGTCTTAGGGAGACCTATGGGGAAGAAAAATACATCATGGCTGGATGATAGGGAAATGTTGGCAGCCCAGATTTATGTCCTCTCGAACTGTACTGAAGTTGATGAATTTATGGTGAAATTTTCTGGGTGAGTAGCTTTCTTACTAAGGACCTCATGAATTTGAATATCTAACTACTAGCTAACTAGTCATACATATCAATCGTGTCCACAGGGAGTTCAAAGAGCGTCGTCTGGAGAAGAATCCAATATTGGCAGATGATGAGATTGAGTCACAACTTGAAGCGAAGTTGGAAACAAAATTTCCACCTTGGTTCAAGGAGTATGTCCGAGATCCTGTCAACAACATCACATCTCCTTACTTAGTAGCTCTAGCGGAGGGACCAGACAGAAAGGTCTCCACATTCTCATCGTACATATTTAATGGCCTTAGGTTCCACACGGTTGAGTCTAACACGAGCATGGCCACAAGCAATTCAGGGGTGTGTGTCAGTGGGCAAGATCTATCTGATTTGTATGATTTCTACGGAAGTCATTGTTCAGGCGGCTTGAATATCCCGGTTTGCCTTTGAAAAGAACCTTCCTGTTTGATGTTGACTGGTATGATCCTACTCCAGATGGTACGAGGAAGCACGAGCAGTATGAGATGGTGGACATTAACCATAGGAGGAGGTACCGTAAGTACGAACCATTTATCTTGGCTACTCAAGCACGCCAAGTGGTATTCATTGAATATCCAAGCCTGAAACGCGACAAAGCAGACTGGTTGGCTGCGATACATATACGGGCCCGCTCCAGAGTAGAGTACGTTCAGAAGGACGACTCAATTACCAACTCGTACCAAGAAGAGGTTGTGGATGAAACAGCGAGAAATGTTGTACATGCTCCTGATGAGTATATTAAGCTGCACGAAGACTAATATGTAGATTTAACCACGGGCGAGGAGGACGAGGGTATGTGTATACTGGTGGTTCTTGATTAACTCAACTTTTTAGTTTTCTTGACGTGTTAAATGTATATGTTTTACATGCATGCCAATTCATCTCATCTTTCTTACTAACACTTGTTGTTATATATGCTTTATTACGTGTCTATTGTATATGTTTTACCTGCCAATTCATCTCATCTTTCTTACTAACACTTGTTGTATGCTTTTGCAGATGCCGCGGCAGAAGAGGTCCACATACCGTCCTCCGGTGTCTAGTGATACTGGTGGTGGTTACGGTATAAGCGGTCGATGGGTAGCCCTTGGCGACTATGACATTAGCGGGAGCCGATCACGAGTTCTGAGACTCCTCCGCTCGAGCATGGGGACGTCACCCATGTTTGGTGACTTATCCTCTGATGGGTGTCCGTACACCGCTCGACACCGATGCTACTGGAATGGGAAGCGGTGTTGTTCTTAGCACGGAATAAGTAAGTATTATGCATTTGTAGAACATAACTTCAGATAATTAGTAAATGTCACATGAAATTACTAAGAATGTTTGTTTCATGTCTGTCTCATTTATAACAGGTGGTTTTGGCCGCAGGGTACTAGCGAAAATCTTGGTAAGATTATACGGCTCAGGAGGGAGAAGCCGGGTGAAGGAGGCGAGAAGTGGTCTACACTCCCGGACCGGATGAAGCACCATTACTTTGATGAGATGCAGGTAAGCTTAAATGTTACAATGCTTTATCCCGTGGTAGCCACTGTACTTGGGTGATATGTTAGTCACCATTACTGAACTTGTTGTGCTGATTTCGTGGTATGTTAGCCACTGTACTTGTGTGATATGTTAGTCACCATTATGTTAGTAAATTTTAGGACAATTTGAGTGGTATGTTAGCCACTGTACTTGGGTGATATGTTAGTCACTGTTCTTTGACTTGTTGTGCTGATTGAGTGGTACATAAGCCACTGTACTTGGGTGATATGTTAGTCACCATTACTGAACTTGTTGTGCTGATTTCGTGGTATGTTAACCATTGTACTTGGGTGATATGTTAGTCACCATTACTGAACTTGTTGTGCTGATTGAGTGGTATGTTAGCCACTGTACTTGAATGATATGTTAGTCACCATTACTGAACTTGTTGTGCTGATTTCGTGGTATGTTAGACACTGTACTTGGGTGATATGTTAGTCACCATTACTGAACTTGTTGTGCTGATTTCGTGGTATGTTAGCCACTGTACTTGGGTTTATCTTTAAATTCCTACTTTCATTAACCTTGTGTAATTTCTACTTCTTATGGAAATGTTGTAGAAGTACTACTTCATTCCCAATGCCCTGATTCCCCAACTGTGGCCTGTTTTCGAGACTGTTGGATCAGAGTGATATAAGAGGATGGTTAACAACATGAAAACCGCTGGGTAAAACCGCAGTTCATGGGGGATGATGAGTGGGCACTTTGGCAGGAATACTAGAGGGATCCCTTTGTCAGGGACATGGCGGCGAAGAACAGAGCGAACCGGTTGACTGAGGTGCGAGGCAGTGCAGGCACTCGAGCATCATTATGGGTCGTTGTTATTCTGCATCGCGGATATCGGTTAGTATATATGTTATTTATGACTTGGAATATGATTTGTACATATGTTTTTTGCTTTCATTTCTAACAACTTACTACTTGTTTGCATGTTCTTCAGCTCCATGCGGGGGAGCCCACTACTACTCTTCACCACTTCAAGAAGGCAAAAATGAAGAATGGCATCTGGACTGATCCTAGGGCCGAGCTAATTGGGGTACGTTTCTTTGTTAAGGTTCACATTTGCATTTGTGTATATTATATATCGAGCGTATCTTCCTAAAACTGTATCTTATTTCGTATGCACTACACTATTGCAGACTGAGGTGGAGCGGATCATGGAGGAGAGGATGATCGACGGTCATGAGCTCACAGTTCGAGAGCAAGACCAGATATTCCTCCAAGTCAACCCGATGGACGCTAAGGGTCGAGTGTATGGGATCGGCAGTTTGGGCCCTGCATTGACGGGTGGTAGCTTCTCGGTGTCTCAGGCATCCTCATCACGGGGTGATTTCTACACACAAGAGCAGGTCAATGAGCTGATGACTCATCTCAAGCAAACGATCGATCAACTGCTAGAGAATCAAGATCGTATCACTCTTCAGATGGATGAGATGGCACAGCAGATGTTCGGTGCGAACCAACAACCACCGCCTCCTCCCGGTTCTTGGATGCTCATGTACTTATGTTGTTCTAGTTACATACTTTCACACTATCTCATCTTGTTCGGATATTTAGTCTTCTGTTCGGATATTTTATCGAATCTCTATTTTAATTAATGCAATTTTATCACTTTCGGGTATATTATCTACGACTATATTGAGTGTAAAATAGGTGAAATGTGAAAAACAGGAAAAAATAAAAAAAAAATTAAAAAAATGCAGTTTTAGCGACCCGTCGCTAAAACCTCGAATTAGGGACGGATTATATCCGTCTCTAAATTATCCGTCCCTAATGGTCTTTGACCATTAGAGATGGATATTAGGGACGGATATTTTTGGTTAGAGACACCCGTTTTAAGGACGGGCGTCTCTATCCGTCCCTAACGGATTAGGGACGAATGGGGGGGGGGGGGGGCGAATTTTTTTTTAGTGTATTATCTTAAACAATTTATTTTAATTATTAAGACTGTAAATATTAAATTATTTTAATTGATTTAGTATATACTCCATGGTTAGTTTTGTTAAACACGAATTTTATGTATATAATTTGTTGAATAAAATTACTTCAATTAAAGTTTAATTGTTAATATATATATATATATATATATATATATATATATATATATATATATATATCGAGCTTTCACTTTTAAAATGTCACAAAGTTTAAGTTGGTATACAAAAAATGATTTGTGAATATATTTTATTGCTAAAGTTGTTATTTTCGTTAGATTCTTTCTTTTATTGTTGTTTAGAATTATTTTTAACTTTCATAGTTTAGTAAATAAGTGCTATTTTTATAGGTATTTTATTAAAAAAATATGGTTAAGTTGCACAAAACCCCCTCAATTAACATAAAGTTGCAAGAAACTCCCTAGAAGGTAACCTCCAGTCGCACTAACGGATCCGTTAATTTTGACGGTAGGGGGTTTCGCGCTAACTTTTCAATAATTGAGGAGTTTGGTGGTACATTTAAATAGATGGAGGGGGTTTTATGCAGTTTACCCTACTAGCTATCGATTAGAGGGCTGGATACGGGTCGGATATTTCAGGTTCGGGTATATGGGTATCGGGTTTTAAACGGGTACCCAAACAAAAAAGCCAAAATTTTCGAGTACCCTGAATTCGGGTATTTGGGTACCCTAAAATACTTGTTTTGCTTTGGAAAATGGAAACTGGGGTAGTTAAATTGTCCATCATACTACTTCATCTTGCCGTTGAGATTGACCATGAAAGATTTGTACTAGAAGTAGAACTTTACAAACGAAATCTCATACCTCCAGAAAGAATACCAAATACTCCAAACCACTATACATACCTTTCTTCAAGTAGATCAATCATTAGGTCTCTATTCTTTTCTTTCTTCTTTGATTCGTGTTCTACTGAGGAATAACAGAAGCAATGACTTATTGCCATGATTTCTTCGAGCCTTGAGGTAGATCTAATTCATATTGTTCCCACTGGTGCCGTGTTAATAGAAGCCATCAAAATCAAGTGGAGAAGATGATAGAGAGTGGATTTTTTCCAGATCTGAAGTGCAATATTATACATGTAAGAGATCTGATTTGATTCGATTTTCTTCGTAAAATACTTCTTTTTCAAGTGAGAAATGGGTACTCAGAACCTCTTCATTTTATACATGTAAAATATCTATCCTCTTCATTTTAGTTTTTCAGGAAACGGGTACCTGAAAACCCGATTGGAAACTTGGAGATGGAAGTCTTCTTTCGTTTCTCGACGGTGAAGTAAGACCAATAATGCCTCCCTCCTTTTCTAAAACAAAATTCTTTACTTCTATATATTCTTCTCCGTGTTGGTTGGTATAGAGAAAAGCTTTCTTCTTTAGAATCGCCTCTTATAGTATAAATCTATAATATAATATAAAATCGGGTACCCGAAACCCGATCGCTCACTCAATACCCGACCCGATATACCCGAACCCGTTCGGGTCGGGTCGGGTACCCGAATACCCGATCCGAACGAATCATTCATAGTTTTTGGAAAAATTACAGATACCCTTACCCCCTAAATTGACACCATGACATCATTTCAGATTCACCTTGGATTGGCGCTTAAATTATAGATATATCCATTTTTTATAAAACCAAATTCAACAGTTGCAAGCAACCCAAAAGTCAATTTTTTCTCTTATTTTTGCTTTTCTTTATAATTTCATAATTATATTAGTTTTAGTTTATTACAAAATAAGTTCTAATAGTTTTTAATTTTTATAAAAATATCCAAAAAAACTTTAATTATTAAAATTTTAACCCTCTTCTCCTCCACCATCTTCTTTCCAACCATCCACACCACCACCAAAACCACCACACCACCGACACCACAAACACCATCGATTATAGCTCCGATTTGGGCCCGTCTGGAGCTGTAATCAGCCCCAAATCTGATCGGATCTGTAATCAGCCCCGATGAGCTGATTTGAGCCCCCGATTGGTGTTGATTGCAGCTCCAGTCGGAGCTGAAATCAGCTCTCATACGGAGCTGCCACCTCCGACATAATCACCGGAAAGAAACGATAGGAATAAAGGCAGAGGAAGGAGGAAGAGGAAATGAGATTTATTGAATTTTTGGTGCTCCTTTTCCGACATTGGTGGTGTGGTGGGTGGTGGTGGTGTTGGTGGTGGGGAAGAAGATGGGTTATTTATGTTAGTTAATAAGTTTTGGGATTGTTTAAAAATATTTTGGGTTATTTTTGTAAGTTATAGAATATTAGAGTTAAGTATGTAATAAAAATGAAACTTGTAAATTGCAACTGAGTCCATTTAATTTAATTTTACTTTATTTTTTGTTTGGTCAACTCAAAAATGAGGATTTAGACCTATTTGTAATTGTTGTCAATCTAAGAACCAATCTGTAATTGGATTAAGGAGAATCATAGGTAATTTTCCCTAAGTTTTTCTATTATGTCTTCTTAAATACAGTTTCCTCCAAACTCAGTTGAGCTCTGTACAATTTCTTACTCTTCTTCATACAAATTCTTCTTGTTCATAGATTTTCACAGTAAACTTGATTAATAGAAATATTTTCTCGCTCTTACATATTTCAAAATGCATGATTTCACGCGTATGTTTAGTGTAACAGGTTCGAGAGCCCAGTACTTATACTCCATAACTTATAAAAATTGGGAGAGTACGTAGCAACATTTTGAATTTTGAATTTGAAGAATCTAAAATTTTACTTCTTAAAATAGGTTGTGAAGTGATTTGAGAGCCAAATACCTTGGTTAAAATACCCATTCTCTGTCCCTAAATTAGTTTTCTACTTTGTGTGTGTTTACAAATGATTTTACTGTTTCTACTAAAAGTTAATTAAAGTTCATTTTAAGCAAAAGTTAGTGGTGTTTGATATATCAGATAAAAAACAGCTTAAAATTATAAAAGCAGAATTTTTAGTGTTTGTAAATATTAATTTAGTTAGTTGTTTTTAATTGAAAAAAACTACAACTTGCTTAAAGCAGTTAGAAGCAGCTATTGGGTTGCTTCTCTGCTTTTGACGATTAGCTGTTTTTTTCCAGAAAAGTTGCAGCAGAAGTGATATAAAACACTAAAAAACTACTTGAAAATCATAAAAGTATTTTTTTTAAGCATTTGCAAACACAATCTTCATTTTAAAGTTAAATGTAACAGTATTCTAACTAGAGTCAAGTTCACTAAGAGTACTCATGAATCATGACAGTTAGTCTGTAATAATCAGATTGGTTACAGTTGATGAGGTTTATTTTATTCCGTCACCAAAATCATGGAGCAGGATTTGATGCTTGGAATTTAAGTATTGTATATCTTAACATTATAGTTAGATATGACCCATGACCTTAATTATATTGATTGCTGATTGGAATCTCAACTTAATTAATTAAGATGAGGGCTGAGATTGGAATCAGATGCCCAGTATTTATATGGCCAGCTAGCTAGATTAAGGTTGAGATCATCAGGCTTTTTGCCGTTAATTGCAGTATAAACAACTGTACTTGTTGCTTAATTGATCAATTATCCACCTAGTTAGGTTCTGTTAAGGATTTCAAATCTTACAACTTAACGTGCCTTAATTCGAACAAATATGTGATTATGTAGACTCTGTAATTTTCATCTGAAAACTCATTAATTTCGATTGATTCTTTTGCAGATTACATTTATTTCTTTTTATACTGATTCAGATTCGATTCGATTCAAACGAAAACGAACTGAGTCTTATCCACCAAGTTGAAAACAGACCATGTATCTTTAAGACTAGATTGTCATAATAAAGGTACCTTAAATTAGACTATTAGAGGGAAGGGATAATACCATTTTTGTCTGGCATTAATTAGATAAACCAGAAGATCGATAACTGTATGAATATCTCTGAGTGATTAATCTTGGCTCGGATTTTCAAGTAAATAGTTGGGGGTAATAACTAATAAATGACATATTGTATCACTTTCATATATAATTATCTAGCACATCCCTTATTCGTGGGCTAATTTAACATATTTGGGGAGGTCCAACTAGTGAATAATTAGGGTTCCTGGAACTTATGCAAGAAAAAATTCACCTCATTCAAAAGTTCGAACTTATATAGAGGTGTGAAATCTAATCATTTCTATTTATTCTCCAATATGGAGTCATGACCAGCTTATAAACTTTACCGAGGGGACCAACCTCCACAAATCCCGGGATCTCTGTCTCTCTGCGAAATGTGTCCCATAATGAAGGTTATTATATATGGGCCAGTCCAGGATGGTTTTGGCTCGGACCCAATACCATTTAGAATGATCAAGAACTCGCCCCTCGGACAATGAATTGGGCTTGGACCCTCTGGTCCTAGATGAACTATGTACGAAATGTGTTAGTTTGTGAGGGCTTGATTGTTTTTTCGTCATGTTCAGGCGCTTTGCTCAACTTAGACTGAACTACTAAGGTCGGACATATTTGGTAATTATCAACATGTCCAGCAATTTGGGACGGGAACTTTAATATCGGTTCATTTAGGAACAATGTTTGTGTCTCCAACTACTCACTAATTATCACCTTATAATGTGAAATTTTATATTCATGCCTAAAAATCACCTAACCACTTACAAATATATCAAAATAATATTACTCCTCAAATTTAACCAAGTAATCCAAGAGTATATTAATCCGACTTAACCAATTGAGACATCCTAATTTGTTACCTTGATCTATTTGGTTTAAAATGCCACTACTGCTTAAGTTACATTTTCATTTATCGGATAGTAGCATTCCGCCTGACATAGAAATTTGACTAATTTACACTTTATTTTTCAAATCCAACTCAAGAATTAATAATGTTTTTCTATGTATCCCATGATAACTTGAATCCCCAACCAAGAAGCCTTAAGGGTTTGCACTCCACTGCCATTAATTTGCAATATACTGTATTAAAAACGAACAATCTAACTCGAATTCCATTCTCTATTTTTGCAAAAAAAAAAAAAAAAAAAAAAAAAAAAAGACCAGGTCCCTTCCTAGAACCTCCACGGTAAAAACCAGCATGAAAAATAAAATCACCAGCTTTTGTTCGAACTTATAACTGATTGGACCGATCCAACCACTGTTGCACTCTCTCAATTATTTCTACTCGATCTTACAATATAAGATAAAATATAAACACTTTAGTTTAAATAACCTAAAGTTACACTTTAGAAAATATGTACAATAATATAATAATAAATAATAATTAACTTCACCTTTATTGTCTATATAAAATTCTAAATGTTTTTTTGTAAAACTGTAAATATAATGCATTTATCTGGCCGTCCCGAACACCATTAGATGGTCCTACATGGTCGGTTCAATACGGTTTGGATCGGATATAGCCCAGTCCATTTAAAAACCTAGGGTGGATGGGTGGTTCCAATGTGACAAGAGAACTAAAATTGAGGGACTGAAATGCGAGTTTTCTAAAATAGAGCTCGGATTTGCAGGGTACCCCTCTTTTCCGGTGAGCAGTAACTTCACTCTCTTCTTAAACATCTTCAATTTTTTGCCGTTCATCAGTTTTCTCATGTCCAAGTCCATCCAAAAGTTCTACAACTCTGTTAAGCAAGCCTTCAGCTTCAACTTTGCTCCAAACTCCGATGAACACACCGCCAATTTGATCGCTAAAACCTTAATTTCTTCAAAATCTTGCAATGTATCCCAATCCCTCTTTTCAAGCCTCAATTCCAATACTACCCATCTCGTTATTTCCAATCCCAAAATCCCCACCTCTTCATGCTTGCATTTCTTCAAGTTCTTGCAAAGAAACAATTCCTTTCTTCCTCAAAAACCCAATCTTGAAACCCATATAGCGCTGGTTCTTCGGTTATTTGGCGTCAGAAAATTCATGGAGGCCGAGAACATTCTTAGTGCTGCTACTGGTCCAAATGGTAATGTTCGACCCTTTTTAGAAATAGCTTCATTTGTTTCTCAGAGCAGTGTAGAACAGAAAATAAAGGTCAGGTTTTTTGATATGTTATTCAGGGTTTATGCTGATAATAGAAAGTTCCAAGAGGGTTTAGACGTTTTTGAGTACATGATAAGTAATGGGTTTTTGATTGATGAGCGCTCTTGTATGGTTTATTTGATTGCTCTTAAGAAGCATGGACTATTCGAGTTGTTGCATAAGTTCTTTTGGAGGATGGTAGACTGCAATGTGGCTATCAGGGTTCAGTCCATGACTTTGGTGATTGATGTGTTGTGTAGAACTGGGGAAGTTGAGCAAGCGAGGAAATTGTTGGACGTGGTAGTTAATCGAGGGATGGTAAAACCGAATGCGTATACTTACAACATGTTCATAGATGCTTATGCAAAGCAATTGGATGACGGTCGGGTGAAGGAAATCATAGCTGCTATGGAGAAAGAAGGTGTTGAGTTTGATGTGGCAACATATACGATATTGATCCATTGCCATGGAAGAAATGGAAAGATGAGTGGCGCAGAGAGGTTATTTGAGAAAATGAATGAGAGTGGTGTGATGAAAGATGTTAATGTCTACAGTTTGATGATTGATTTATATTGCAAGTCGGGTGATATCAAAAGGGCAATTTCTTTGTTTGATGAGTTGGTGGAGGAGGGCTTGGATCCTAATGCTCACACTTATGGTTCTCTGATATATGGCGTTTGTAAAATGGGTAAAATGGAAGCAGCTGAGATGCTTCTCAAGGAGATGCAAAGCAAAGGGATTGGTGTTAATCCGGTGATATTTAATACTCTTATGGATGGATATTGCAAGAAGGGAATGATAGATGAAGCTCTGAGACTTCAGGTTGTTATGGAAAGTAAAGGACTTAAAGCTGATGTTTATGTGTATACTACAATAGCTAATGGCTTTTGCAAGTTAAATCGATTTGAAGAGGCTAAAAACTTGCTTCTCTCTATGGGTGATATGGGTGTGGCACCAAATAATGTTGTATACACGACACTTGTAGATATATATAGCAAGGAAGGTAATTTTGTGGAAGCTGAGAAGATTTTCTCTGATATGGAGAACATTGGAGAGAAGCCAAATACTGTCACATACAATGCTCTGATAGATGGATACTGCAAAAGGGGTAAGATGAGAGAAGCATATGCATCGAAAGAAAGGATGGAAGCTAATGAAATGCTGCCAGATGTTTTTACGTACTCATCACTTGTCCGTGGACATTGCATACGTGGAGAGATAGATGAAGCAATGAGGTTGTTTAAGGAGATGCCAGCAAAGAATTCAACTCCAAGCATGGTAACTTACAGGATATTAATATCTGGCTTGTCAAAAAATGGGAGGTCTGAAGAAGCTTTCAAGTTGTATGATGAGATGAAAGAGGCTGGTTTTACTCCTGATGAGACCGTGTACTCTTCTCTCGTGGGCAGCCTTCATGGTTCCAGGCCCTAATCTGAAGTTATCCATTGGATCAAAACAGAAGTTTCCTTCGCATGATCTATGAGAAACATATTAAGTTCATTTATGCTTGCATGCTTGTTTCCTTCAGATGACCTATGGGAAACCTATTATGTTCATTTATGATGGATGCTCTGGAGGAAGTGGTATATCTTGCAAATGTGCATGCAGCTCTGAGATGGCACTACTCTGTGACATACGGCCTTCTAGAGTGGGCGTTCACAGAAGTTTCTTAGGAAGCTCATCAGCTGGTGCTGTGCTAGAAGTCATTTTTGGCTTAGCATTCTCCGAAGTATACTTGGCAGAAGCCATACAAGCACCCTCTGATGTTATTATAGAAGCTATTAAACACTTATAAAACTCATGCAAACACATCTGGCTAGCAATCATGTTCAGCAATCAGTCTATTTCTGTAACAAGGGTGAATTTAGGACATTTTCACCAGAATTCATTTACTTCAACCTTCTAGATAGAATAGTGAGATGTTGTACTGATATACTGGCGTTTCAAATTTATTCTTGATTTTATGACATGTTAACCAAGAACCGCGGTGTTGCAATCTGATTTATATGTTAAAATTGAAAGTCTTGCTGTTCTGTATGTAAGATTTAACAAAATTCTCAGTACAATATACAGAAAAACAAACATTCCTACAGAGAACACAGCAGATTATCTTGATTTATGTACAACTCAGAGTTGTGTACTACAATTTACAGCACCCAGTTTACATGAGCAAGTCTGAGTATGCGGCCAGTCCTTGGCTACTAAGACACTGTTTTAGCTTGTATAACGCTCGATTTTCCAGCTGTCTGACTCTCTCCTTCGATAATCCAAAACCGTCGCCAATTTCAGAAAGTGTTTTCTGTTGGCCATCTTCAAGGCCAAACCTTAATCTGATTATCTTCCTCTCTCTAGGATTTAGAACGCCCAAAAGATTCCGGACGTGTTGTCTCATTAGCTGCTTCGTTGCACCCACATCTGGAGGTTCGATTGCAGGGTCTGCAGTAACCTCCTGTAACAATTCATATGTCCTCTATTAATATCAAAAATACTAAAAAGCAAGTAGAAGTAACATTTGAATCTCCACCCAACCAAATTGTCTACATAGGATAAATGTTACATTCCTAAACAGTAGCTTGGATAATGAGAAAAACTAGGCATGGTAATTAAGTTAATTGGAATTATACAAACTTTTGAGGTGATAACAGTGTTCAAAACAAATTACTAGTATTTATAATAAGTTGCCGTAAGAAGCAATGAGAAGCCCTATTCTTGTTTTGGTATCTACTTGAAAAGAAGAGAAAAGAAATAATGGAAGAAGCTATTTTAAAATGATTTGGAAACACTCCAAAAATATTGAAATACCCTCCAAATATCACAGTATCACACTGGGATGCCGTAAATTCTGATTATATATGCACTGCTCTAGCTACAGGATAGAGTCATAGAACTAATTCAGGCGTGTAACACAGATGTCAGGAAATCAAGCACAAGGGCTACATAGGTTGCAATTTGACTCAACTATGATACCTTTCCAGGTTATTTATCTGAGAAAGAATTTCACAAACGTCTGGTCAATGGTGTTGAACCAAAAAAACACAGAGTCAAGATAGAGAAGCCCAGTCACACTTGAGAACTACATGAAATGAGTTGCGGTGAATTACGTATAAACTATGACAGCTTGTGAATCACGTTTTTGCTGAAAAATTTTACAAGTTACTCCGTTATGTGCTCAAGTTTAAAAAATAAATACTTTATCTCTAACCACTGTAGTGAAAGGGCATCGAGAAAAGGTACCTGATATGTCGTTTTTTGGTCAATCCAGATAGGCTTTTGCATCGAGAGGGGCGTTCTAGTAACACTTAGCAATCTATCTAATCTCTCAACAGTCATGCCAGTACATGCTGCTATGTCCTCTCTGCTGGGTTGATGGTTGCCTTTCTGAAAGCATAATTTCTTTGCTTCATAAACCTTGGCGAGCAAGGCATAAACATTCTCCTGAAACATCCAATTTGAAATTAAGTTTTTGCACAAACCAAAGACACGAATACATTATTTAAACAAATGCAGAACGCGAGAATGAAAACGAATTTAAGATGTAACTGAACCTTTTTCAACCAAACAGCTTTCTAACTCTAAAAAAGAGAACATTGGAAAATTTTGGGAAGATTGAACAGGAATTTCAAAAATGTTATATGGGCATTACTGGCAAGCGGATCGTCCTAGAATGCTGAAAGATAGCTTTTCTAATTGATTGTCTTATCCACCAGTAAGCATATGAAGCAAATCTGCAACCAGCTTGGGGCTTAAATTTTTCGACACTCTTCATGAGACCCGTGCTTCCCTCCTGCAAGATAACCAAAAAGCTTCATAAATTATAACAGCTTGCAATATGGATCAAAACCTCAGGTATGTGTGATTAGTTCAGAAAGGAACACGATTGTTAAGTATATATTTAAATGTGATAACTGGCAAAATAATTTTAAGCTTCTCAATTCTGCAGAGCCTCTAACTCACCTGCATGAGATCCTGCAGGCTCAAACCACGGCCACGGTACTGCTTAGCTATGTGGACCACCATGCGGAAATTGGCACAAATTAGCTTATGTCGACTGCTGTTACCACAGTGAAGCTGTGACTTCAGTCTTTGAGAACTTATTCCAAGGGCAGCAGCCCACTCAACTATGGTAGGTTCTCGAGAAAACTGAGACTCGAGCCTAGTTTTAACAGCTTGTAGTTTCATGAATACCTAATAAAACATTGCTCACTAGTTAATATCAAATTTAAGACATGTGACATATGAAACATATCATCCACACAATAGGTGACAAGGACAGTAAGAAACCTGAATCTTCTGAATTAAGTCTGACTCTTCTGTTGCAGTCAAAAGTTGTGTCGTTCCTGATCCACGCAAGAACAGTCGAAGAGGATCATTAGGATCAAACCTTTGATCAAGTTTTTCCCGTGATCCTGGTCTTGCATTATTGCTGGTTTCCTGAAGCTCAATAGTAAGTCTTGGCCCCTTTCTCCCTCGAGTTTGCTTCTTTAGGAGACGCGTTGACCTCACGATTCTTTGCTCAGGAGCATCGGTCAATAGTCTACAATAAAACACGGAAAATGCTTTATATATATATATTTTGCAAATGAATTTCAAGAACGGATATAAAAAGTAAAACACCGTAGATACAACTGAAAGATTGCTTACTTTATACTAGAAAGGTCTTCAACAACAGTTTCATAAAGCTTAGCATCTATAAGAATTGAGGCGGCTTCTTTCGATGCCCATAAAGCTTCTCTTGCAATTGCAACAACGCGGTCAGCTTCTACACCCACATATTCATCAGTTTCACTTGAAATGGACTCTGTTGCAGCATGCAATGATTTAGACCTCCGGCATAGGGAAGGCCATCTGCAATAACATGATGCAATAATCAGTTTAGCCAGAACAAGTTATCGAATGCTATTGCCATACGACACAGCATGTTAGGTGCGTGTGATAGTTTAAATTCTCTTACAGATACCATAATTCTGGCCTGCGTAATAACTGAAGCTGAAAGTCATTAACATACTCATCGTGATCAGCATTGCTACTCTCTTCATCTGAGATTTGCTGCAAGGGCAAAAGAACTCTGAACATATAAATAAAAGTATAGATACTTTCAATCACGAATCACAATGACCAAAACATCAGAAAGAACCATGCCAGCTGACCAAACATGGTCTTACTGACAACTAATCCAAGCAGATTTTGAAACAGAAGAGACCCTCGAGCCAGTTATCCTAGCAAAGATATTTGAAATGAATAGCTTGGCTTTCAGAATCCTCTGTTTCTCAAATAATATTATTGATTACTTATTTTAAAAGAGCCGCACCCGAAATATTCTCTCTTCCTTTAATGAAGATTTGCTTCCATTCTGCTGATCCTGCTGGATTAGAACCGGCGTAGGAGGATGTCGAAGCATAGTAGTAGTTGAGAGGGCAACAAGACTAGGTGCTGATTGCTCATGGGGAAGCAAAACTACAAAATTTATATCCAATTAGATTCTTGTATGCGTCAAAGACAAGACAATAGGCAAAAATAATGTGTTCTACAGAAAATTTTACTTTTTAGGTTTTCCATGACACAAATCCAATTCCAATAGTTTGCTCATATACAAGAATTAGATTTCTAATTTGAATATTTGAATGGAAAAATGCAGCACATCAAAATGTGATTTTCACCAATGGAAGATGCTGGCATGAGATAATAAGATAGAAATACTACATTCCCATCAATTTATACTATAATAAAACATAAAATAGTTTTGAAGCATCAAAGCATGACTGACTTTATAACTGGAAAAACATAGTATACTGCAGCATCATATGAATCAGAAATCTGGGACACATTCTGGTGGAAATGCAACAGTTGTAAGGAAGGACAAACATGTGTACTTTTGCAACCAAAGTATCATGAACTTTCAAATTCCATTTTTTTTAAGAGATAGAGCACAATTTCCACAATAAACTCAACATCTCCACATAAGCCCCAAGAAACTAAAGATGTCTCGGTATCGCTACCGTGAACGTTAATGCACTAACCTTATGATATTCCAGGGGCAGAATAAAAAACCTAAGATTAAAATGCGTAATTAAATGGAAATACATTACACAACCAAGTCCATAAGTACTAGTGTGAACAATCCATTAAAGGCTACAGTAGTACTACAAGTTATCCCATTTCAAAGTGACCTCAAAATGTTTCAACTCTGTTACATTCTATTAAAGACACTGGAAAACAGTCACCGGAAACGAAAATGAGCTATGCTAAAAGTTAAAAGTAGTAGCCATTCAATCATACAGCATTTTATTTATTTTTCAATCATACTGCAGCATTTGACTAGACGAATTCTATCTACATCATTTCACAAAGTAAACCAAAAGGTAAGTGCAGATATGAACTGAAAATTGAGATAAACGCACGCTTTTACCTGAACTAGAAGAGGAACAATTACGGAGGTGGGTTCTGGGCGGAAACTGTGCAGGAGAAGAAGAGGAAATTAAGCTTCTTCCAGCTTCCATTGCAATTTCTTCTCGAGCTTTATGGTTAATATTTAGCTGTTTGATTCTTATTGTCTTATTGAGATAGAATCAAACGAGAAGAAGCTGTGGAAATTGCAGCAGTGATTGTGAGGGAGATATAAACCCATCGTCCAAACAGGATGAGGTTTTTGCTGCCTCTCTACTTTCTTTTTTTCATTTTTTTTTTTTTTAATTTTCACCTGAAATCTCTGTTAATTTGTCTTATTACCCCCCGCTTGTCAGAAAACCCATTGGGCCTTCACTAGTTATTTGTGAGCCCAATTACTTTTGGTCCCAATTCAATAGGCCGAGCTATAATTCAAATTGGCGTAATCGCTACTAGCATAATTCTCCATCTTCCAAAGTTTCGGAGTCCGAGCGCGAATTGACGCGCCAAATTTAGGAGTTTCGCTAATTCTTGAAGTCCTTTTATTGTTAAAGAACTTAGAGGAATAAAATTGTCAACTTCTAAGGACATGGTTTTCTGATTTTAACATCAAATAAACTCTTAGGTTTGTTATTTATCATCGTATAGATGGTTGAAAACACATAAATGTAAAAAATAAATCCCATATATAAAAATTTATAGATATATTTCGATGACAAAAGAACGTATAATATGCGTTTAGAATTACAATATCTTATGAATGTTTCATATATTTATTTTACACCAATAATTGTCACTCTAAACTTGCTCCTGCTCTTAATTATATTTAAATTTGGTTTGAGTTTCACTCTTGCTCATGAATTTCTATGTGACTAAAATCGTAAATGTACCTAGAGTTCGACTCTACTTATTGTGACTCGAGTTCGAGCTCAAAAAAGTAGCTCGTTTTTTAACGAGCCGAGTCGATTCGAGGTCGGGCTCGTTATAGCTACATCTCAAACTGAGCTGGAGTAATGCTCAACTCGGCTGTTAAACAACATAATGTTAATACAACCATTCACGAGTCATGACAAGATACAATTGGGACGGTGAAGTCACAAGACATTGTGGCGCGTTATAAATTTCCATTGTTAAAACTTGTACGGGTTTTACAATTCCATTACTCATGTAAACTGCACCACAATTATAGGCATGCATTAACGGGCTCGCAATTCACCCATCATTAAGCATATGCACTTCATGTTGCATTTGAATTTATAATAAGAAGGAAAATATTGCATATGAAAATTGAAAAGGATTACAATTAGTTTAAAATTAGAAGTAAACGCTTCCATTTGGTAAATTCACACCATTGCGAATACAAAATTTAATGGGAATTTTAGCTTTCGATCCCGAGCAAGTCTCGTAATTCATAAAGTAGGAGATTATGCTATATATTTGAGGTGTGAGGGATATAATTTTCATATTGTTTAGGAAAATAATTAAATATTAACGCTTAGAATTCAATCACTATCTCATCATATATGTATAGATGCCTCTCTTGAGAACTGAATTTTAGATTAAAGTTGTTGGTCATAAATCACATTGTTAAGTATAAATGAGAATCTCAGCTATGATTTCAAACTCTATAAAATTTAGTAGGTAGCTTTGTACTAAATTAATTCCCAAATTGCGAATTATAAAACCATTAGTTGTAAAACTCTTAAAATATTACATATATTCAAATTTGAGGTAAAACAAGTAATAAATTGATGAAATGTCAAACCTTCTTAAAATGCTATTACCCACTAAAGTTTAATCCTATACTTGAGGACCCCTTAAAAAAATTGTCAAAAATAGTGAGCTCCGAGTAAAATATGTGGGCCAATATACCACATTGTACTTTTATGCATAAAATAATCCCTACAACTTTGTAAAAAAATATAAGAAAGATAGATATGATATAAGAGATGAATTAACATGTGTTTTGATGAGCAAAATTTAATACTCTTACAACTATTGATCTTGCTCTAAGTAGCTACAAAGTTGCAATCAACCGAAAACCCGAGCGCAGTGAAATTAGTAGCAGAGTAGCAGGGATGATCATGATTCATGACGCACACAATCCCTTAATTGAGAGGGAAATAGAAGGGGCCCAGATTTCTAAATATAGATCTCCAGTGGCCCACTTAACCCAAAAAGCCCATGAGCCCAATTGAGCTCTCAAGCAACACAAATCCTGACCTGACCCACCACCATTATAAAACACGGCGCTACTTACTACCTGTGGGGGACACAATCCTGTTTCGCAAAACACCAGATTCAAAATTACCAAAAAGAAGTTAAAAGAAAAAAACTAAAATCACTCTTCTTTCTTTCTTTCTTTCTTTCTTACCTGAGTCAAAAGAGTACCCCACACCAATCCAATCCAATCCAATCCAAAATGTCCACTTCTCCAATTCTCCGCCCTTCCGACGACCCAAACCCACCCAATCTCCACCCGCTCGTCCCCACCACACAACCAAAATTAGGCGTCTCGCGCAGAGCCGCCACCAAGGACCGCCACACCAAGGTTAACGGCCGTGGCCGCCGAGTACGGATGCCGGCTCTCTGCGCCGCCCGCGTCTTCCAGCTCACTCGCGAGCTCGGCCACCGCTCCGACGGCGAGACTATTGAGTGGCTTCTGCGCCACGCCGAGGCTTCCATTATTGCTGCTACCGGAACAGGCACTGTGCCTGCTCAGGCGATTTCCACCTCAGCTGGCTCCTTGCCTCCGTCGCAAGCGAGCGTTTTGGCTCCGGCTAGTAGGATGGTGGAGCCGAGCTGCAGGTTGGATTTGTGCCAGCCGATGCAAATGGGGTTGGATTTTGGGTTTCGGCATATGCCGTTTACGGCTTTGTTGCTGCATCCGGTCGAGGATGATGAGCTGGATAATGATCATGCTCATCATCATCTTTAGAGAATAGATTATTCGGAGGGAGCTATATCTAGTTGTTGTTGATCCAAGTAAAAGGTCTCGTATTAATTACTTACTACTACTAGTCTTCTACTACTACTACTACTACTACTACTACATCTATATCCGCTCATCTATCTGTACTAGTAATATTAACTGCTTTAATTAGCTGGTGTCTCTGTGGGGTTTTCTTGAGGACTTTTTGTCTGAAAGGAAGAAGAAAGATAAGCAAGTGGGTCCATCGGCGAAGAAAATTCATTTCCTTCCTTCTCATCTCATCTCTTTTTGATAATCTATGTGGTGGACTTCATTGTTCATTCCCCTCTGTGTAGTGCTTGTTTTGTTAAATGATGAATGAGAATGAGAGATTTTACGTTTACTATTACCACTTGCCTATATCAATTCCACCGATTTGTTCGTTAATTGCACCATGTAATTATCCTGAATACAAAATGTCGTCGGGTTCTTTGGAGAGGCTTATAGTATCTTTGTTCGAAAAGCTCGCACTTCCAATGATGAAATACAACATGAAAAACCTGAAGACAAAATATACTTTCAATTTCATGTACTAGTTGGATAAAATGACTTATTTGGGACAGTTTCCGAAAGTGGAAAAGAAAATCAGGTGAAAATTCGTTCATCAATTCAGGAGTACTTCATTTTGAAACTTGGAAAAGTTGTACCGGCTCTTTGAGAATCGATTAAAATGAACTGCGTTTTAATTGAGTTTTAACCGTAAATAGTAATTGAATTATAATTGGGTTTTAAAAAATTGTGTTTCAGATGGAATTAAAATTTTATAGGTTTTATAAGGTTATTATATAGAGTGGGTAAGAGTGAAGTGATGTGTATAAAAGTTTTTAATAATATTTAATTGGTTTTAATGTTATTTGATTGGTTTAAGGTTGTTATAATAAATAAAAAAGTAAAGTGTGAGAAAAATAGTATGCAGAAAGATAAAATTTAATTTAATTTAATTATAAATAGTTGATGATTAAAAACGGGTACTATTCAACGCGAATAAAACCGCCTGATAAACTGGATGAAAATGATAACTCGGTTAAAACATACTACTGTCACTGATTAAGAACTCGGTATGGACCACTCCCGTTGACCAACCAGGACTCAAATGTTTCATGTTGCAAAGTGATTCAAACACGGACATCCCATTCTGGACAGTGTATGGTTTGGATTAAAATATAGTAACACTATAAAGTCCCAGTTGTATTGAATTTAACTGTACAGTGAAATTAATGGTATCTTCTCAAAAAAAAAAAAAAGTGTAATGGTATACGAATTGACACTTTATTGATTCAGAATCACCCTGATCTCAGAAAGCAGGTATGCTGGTATGTGGGTTGACATAGAATTCCATGGTAATTCTGTAATAAAATATGGTGAATCGGTTTTAGAGAGAGAGAGAGAGAGAGAGCATTTCAAATACGAGGACTGTATAACTCAAGCCACGGTAGCAGTATTACGATCCAGATGTTGAGAAATCTACTCCATGTTTCCGAAGTTCCACCACTTCTTTTTCCTCTTAAACTCACTTGGAGGCAGATCTGTTAAAAGAGCAAATAAAAAATACAAAATATTTTTATGTGATTATTTGATACTACAGAATACAAGTTTTTGTATTATGCACCAAGGCAAGTTGTTCTTTCCTCTGACATCAACTCTCATCAAAGCAGTAAGAAGAGAAATAGCAATTACCTCCATGAGGATAGATAGAGTTGTAATGAACCTCAGCCCAGAAACTCAAATATATTACTGCACAAGATTACAAAATGTTAAGTATTCAGATTAAAATATAGGGTTCAGTATAAGGTACTCAAGTATTCAACTTGTATTGCAAATGATGCCCACCTATTTTTTATTTATTTATCATGAATGGGTACTCAACTATTGATATACTATCACATAAAGTACTCTATTCACATTCCGTTGATAATTGATGGTGTTTTTCTCCAGGTGTATATATACTCTTGACGTAGTAAATTAAAACTAGGCCAAATGCTTAGCTAAGATTCAACATAGTAAATTCCTTCCATACGTATATTCTTCTCAAGTAACTATGCCAAGATTATTTCGAGTTTTAAAGCAAGAAATGGGATATGACATATGATCACTTGTCGTATGCTGCTAATATTGACAGAATTTCTTCAACACGGTATCATTTTCCCAAACAAGGCATTAAACAAGATAATCCAGAAAGGCATGGGTACCGGTACCACTACCACATGTAGAAGAGAATGCATAAGAAAAGTACAGAGATACAACAGCCAGATCTATATGTTTTTTGACGACATATAAATTCCGATAATTATTGTTGTCGTGTCATCGAGAATAGCCAATGCCATCTAGATATAAGAATACTAACCTCTTTTCGACTTTTGGTCTTTTGGAAGAATCTCGATATAGCAGGTATCTTTAAATGAGGTTACCACAAGAATCCGCACGCCGTACTACGAAAAGAACAAAGAACCCATGTAAGTTCTATTAGCACATTTTGTTATCTTAACATGAACAGAATAGTAAACAAGCCGACGGTTGTTAAGGTATTTATACCGAATCTGCAGCAGCCTGCAGTGTCACATGATCACCCCACTCCCCACTCCTGATTCAAAAGAATAATAATAATGATAATAACAATAAACAAAGATATAGCTCAAGGTCCCAAAATAAGGATCACATTAATTGTAAACAGCAAACTCAAGACAGAGCATTACTTGGACATCCTTTTCAGATACTCTGTGTATTCCATCGGGACATATCCTTCATATATTTCTGGATGAGCTTTGAGCTGACAATAGCAAGCCAATGCGCAGGAAGTCAAAATCAAGGAGGGATGGGGTGGAAATGAAAAGCACGCTCGCACTCACACACACACACACACACACACACACACAAATCAACCAGAGAAAATGCAGCCACTAGAGCAAACAAACAAATGAAGAATGCATTTTGTTTTACAATTACACAACCTGGCGAACGATTTGCTGTCTCACAAATTTGTGATGCTCGTGGGAACGATAAAACTGATCTGACAAAGCCCGAAACTGCAAGAAACAAGTAATAAATATGTCGAGTACCTTTAAAATGAGATTAAAGCTCCACAAAGAATGTGTCAAGCAGTCAAAGCAGAGCATATGATCAAGTATAAATGGAAGCTTAATATTACATCGCATATTACTAGTACTCTCCCAGTCCCACTTTTCTTTGACGACTTGAATTTGAGAGCCTCCGTTTATTGTTTGATTTGTGGTCAACAGAAACTCTGACAAATTAAGTCAGCAAAGAGTAGCAGGATGAGGGAGTAAGAGATACTACAACACTCGAAACCATTAGCTTTTACCAAACAGTAAGTCCGTCACATAAACTACATTTTATTCCAATTTCCAGAATGGTTCGCAGTTCAAATGATAAGTATTAAGACTAGATGCATTTGATAAAAAATAGACGTGTGTCAATCACAGTTGTTACCGACGACTACAGCAGTTGTCATTGCAGATAGCAAAGCATACCAGCACTACATGCTGCTACACTATGGTTGTTTGCTTCAGTGCTCTCTATCTCTATAGTCACGATACCAACCCGCTGTTGAGTGTAGGCTTTGATCTAAATAACTAGATTCACTGCTATCTCGAGTAAGATGCAAGGATTGTTATGAGGTGACATTGTAAAAGTATAATTCAATTTGCTTTCCCACAGTACAACATGCTTAACTATATCTCATTTGCAGTTTCCTTTAATATAAAGTTTGGCTTAGAATTTACTCTCCGTTTTAATTGAGAGAATTCATTATTGTGTTTGGCTAGCCCAATAAAACGGAACAATTAGTTTCAAAGAGATAATTGAGTCCAACTCAATTATGTTTATTCTCTCTTTCTTCTCTCTTTCAAAACCCTATAAAAATTTAATTCTAACACCAAAGACAAATTTTAACAACTCAACTAAAATTTAGTCACTATTCATCAATTCACCTCAATTAAAATGGACTCAATTATAATTCCGACCCAAACAGAAGTTTGTACTTCATAGGTCATACTCGGAGATGATTTAATAAATAGTGTTCCCGGCTCCGCCCCATACCAAATGTCACATATTCTATTTATTTATACACGTCCCAATACAAATGTCTTGTTTCCATTTTTTTACAAAATATACACCCATGTGCACTACATCATTTGGGGCCATATAATACAAGTCTACTTTGTTCTCACTGCCTTCACCCTAAAACTTATTATCCATGCCCAAAATCAAATGTGACATTTGGCCTGGGACGGAGGTAGTACTAGTTTACATGGTTACACAAAAAATACAGGAAGCACCAATAGTAGATAATTTTATATCTCTATATGAAATGGTAACATCCCATGAATTGAAAGGTACAACTAAGTAACAATTGAGTGCAGGAAAAGCATGAGAAGTAAGCAGAAACGAAGTGAAAATGAAACAACTACCTGACAATTGCCATCTCCTTGAACTTTGTGCTCAATCAAGTCATACAACTCTAACCTGAAATGGAACTATGGAAGCATAAATCTTATAATCTGATCTGCTTACCTGAAGATTTAAAATATATAACACCCAAAACAATCAAAAGATAATCAGAAACCATAGCAAAAAATAAAACATGTGTAGCATGAGCTTCTCGAGAGGGGGTTATTGACAACAAAATTTAGTCTCAATACCCTTCATAATATCCCAGAGCACAAGGAAATGGTTGTATGCATGATATGGCCTAACTTGCACTCCATCAAATAGAGGATTCAGAAAGTACCTATCTAGCAGTCTTTGATGATCAGAGGTTGCTTCATCAACAGAAGGTATGTCTCCATTAATTCTTGGAATATGCTGCATTAAACCAATAAAACACTTTTCCTATTAATTTGGATATTTTGTAACGAACTACAATCACATTAATTCAAAAAAGTAAGAATATGCAAGATAAATCAAACAGATATCAATCTACCACCAAAGGCATAGTTCTCAAGTTGTGAATTGAAAGGTAAAGAATACATGTCCCATCTCATCAGTTTCACACAGTTATCATGTGCCTTAAGAACCAAGCAGATAAAGCACACTCCAGTTTCCAAGAAAAGCAGAAAGGAGGCCACACGGAGATGCTTTCAGGATATGCTGATGAAAATAGTTCTAGATATTGGCACGTATTGGCACTAAAATGAATTCAATGCCTTCTACAAAACACTAATTCAGAAGACTGAGAAGAGGTACTCACCGGAACAGGGTTCATTTGGTATAACCTCTTTTCAACTTCTCCATCAAGTTCAGACTCATCTGTTATCTCCAAAGCGTGAAAGCGATCATCCCCATCGCATGATATATTTCCAGGGCTGGAGCATAGACTTCCAACATCATCAGTTTCGTATTGCGCTCTCTCTTGAACTGTAAAATTTTAGGTTCATGGATAGGTCAGAATTATATAGAGCAGGATGGAGCAATATGAATCCGAATAAGGGAGAACTTACCAGGATGATAGGTATTTGAACCATTTTGCCAATTTAGATGAGCATTTGAATCTTGCAAATATTGGGCTCCAGAATTTGCTAATTCAGGAGATTCTGCAATCGATAATTGTGATAATTCTTCTGGTAAAAGAGCACATGCAAAATTTTCATCATCATTAATGCTCCCATACCAAGTATCACATGGACTCTCTCTAATGTACTGCTCATGAGAAATTTTCACGTCATGTTGATTGCTGTCCCCATAGTAATTATTGCTGAAAATATTCTCCACGTTAAAAAAGTCCCAAGAAGCAGTGTCAGGTTCTGGTTCATGCATTCCTATTTCTCCACCGTTCGAACTTAGACTGCCGTTTAATTCAATAAATTATGCGTAAGCACTTAGCTTGTATAGCCTTTTCCTTAAACTCCCAGCTAAACAAAGAAAATAAGTAAGTCAGTTGCACATATCACACGTGTGCCTAATTAAGTACTATGTGGGCCCTTCAGGGGGGCAAAAAGAAGGAAGGGCACAAAAAACAGAAAAACAAAAGGAAACAAACAAATAGCCAAACAATGTGCATATTAAATCATACTAGTCAGCAGAATTATTAAGGACTAAAAGTTCTCTCCAGCTCTAAGTACAGCTCCTGGGACGTAAGATACAGAAGCCAATCCCCAAGTATATTTTCTTCATGACTTATGAAGTCACATTAATCGTCTTTTATATTTCTATAAATTAAGAAGAAGAAAACTGAAAATACCGAAGTTCAAGAAATAATAAAACAGAATTTTTGTGGTATCCATATAGCTAACCCCCATACTTCACAGAAGCAAATACTAACACGGAACTGTTTGCAAATAAATCTCGCACGAAGAGTAGTATTTCCAGGAAACAAGTGCACGGTGTTGCAATTGATACACCAATGAAGGCCTGAGAATCTGGATTCACCGATTCAGTAAGTATATTAAGAAACAACAAAAAATGAAAAAAGACGGACACGGTACATCGGCAGCATCAACAACTAATACTCATTTGCTTTTAACAGAATCAACATCATATATCTCCAAAGTCGATGGACACCCAGTTCCTCCAACTGGAGGCGTTTAAGTGCTAAATCTCATATATTCCTATCCAAAATCATGACGAATTTCAACAAATTGTGATTTGAGGATAACCCTGCTTGTTGTTTATAATATATAATTATCTGCAGTGCCATCATGAGGCTATCATAACCTTTTCTATGATAAATTAAATGAATCAGAAAATTACTATAAAAAATTGATCAAATCCAGAAAACAAGGTGAACATACTATAAAAGCTACCTCACTTACAGGAACTTCATAAATTTTAAGCTAGAAGTACTTAATGTCAGATTGACACAATATAAACGTGCATAGCATGCACGTTGGTATTATCAAACACATTTAAAAACCTCTAGATGGAATCACTGAAACTCTAATTATATTTATTTAAACTTTCGAGATGATAGGCCAAACAAATCTCACTCGCATATGAAAACGTATCTCTTCGAACAAATAGCCTATTCCTGAGCCCTGTCCATGAAAATTTACAACTGAAACACTCACGATTAGCAGCCTCGATTCATAGAGTAAGGAATTGCACATGTTAAAATCCAATTCACAGCTATATGTTATGCCTCTGAGCTTGTATTTCGTTCTAAAATCTACTTAGCGTCAATTTTACTATAAAAAAGGCCTCCTAAAATCGTAAACATTCTCATCTCAGCGAGATTTGTCCATCAATCTAAAAGGTACACATCAGTACAGAACTCAGCAGAACTACATAGAACAACATCTCAGTACACACGGATTGATTGAAACCGTGTGAACAGGAAAGTATTCGATACTTGAGCAGAAAGCAATTCCAAATCGAAACTAAACAGAAAGATAACTTAGTGCACAATCAAATACTGTAGAAATGAATCTCACCTTCAATTCAATTCAATTCTAGTAAACATAATCTGAAAGGCTCGCAATTAGAGTAACGTAGTTGCAGAGTTGAGCACGAGAAAAGGGAAATAACAGTGTGAAGTGTGAAGAAGGAAAAGGTAAGGAAATACTGAAAATGATTCGAGGTGTTATATGAATGGGGTTTATATACAGTTTGGGAGAAACCAAGTGGTGAAATTGGTCAAGTGTTGGGGAGAAATGAATCAAATGAATGGTCAGTGGAGTACGGAAGCTTTTGGCAGGTCTTTTTGGGTGTCCTTTGATTCCGCCCAAAGAAGCCTTTCCCTTTGGGTTTATTGGCTCTCTCCATCTTTAATTATGAATGAATTCAATGTAGATTTTGGATAGTATATATGTTCTGATTCAAGAAGGGAAAGAAAAAATAATATTCATTTGGTATGTTTAAGGATCAAGAGTTTTCTGAAGATGAGGAAATGACATAACCTATAATTAAGTATTTGGTACAATTATTTATACAAATGTCTTGTTAATTTTTTTTCTTTTATGAAAATCATGCCATTGTTATACTACTAAGGTTCTGTTCTTTTCGTCTCAACAGAACTGAACTTATCTGATATGAATTGTAATATAAAAAACAGTTAAGTATAACTGAACTGAACTGAATGGATCTGAACTGAAATTAATGAGTTTTCAGATGAAAAGAACAGAGCCTAAGTCTATTTCTCATCATCTGAAAATTCATTAATTTCATTTCAGTTCGAATCAATTCGGTTCAGTTCAGATTTATTTAGTTGAATTTTATACCACAAATAAATTCAGTTATGTTCAGACAAATATAATATAGCCTAATCGACCAAGTTATTGCTAAGCGTTAGCCAGAATCATGCTGCACTTGAATAAAGCTCTAAGTTGGGCATACAGTGATTGTCACTAATATATGCTCTCCAGATAAAGAACATGTGAGTGAAATTATGAAAACAGTACTCCATGTTGGATTTGTGATCTACAACAGCATGGTCTTTAACAGTGTGATGGTTTAGCTCTTGTATCAACCATTATGTTGAAATGGCCTGATGTACCTGTACTAAATAATGTAAATCATTAATTAATTCCATGGTATGATTAGGATCTAGGGGGGTACTCAACTCCCGTTCTCTCTAAATGACCCACCTAATGACATAGAAAGCAGCGTGAGCAAACACACACGCTCTGTACTCCATCCGTCCCAAATAATAATGTACATATTACTTTTATAAACGTCCCACGAAATTAGTTACATTCCAAAAATAGTAAAAAAGTACACCCACAAACTCAACTATCTCTATTACTTTTTTCATTCTTTATCATTATATATATTATCTCTCGTACCTTTTACATTCTTTATCATTTCTCTCCCTAACAACAAACAATAAATAATTGACTTTTTTAAAAATAGCGCCGGAAATTAATGAAACTAATTCTTTGGGACAAAGGGAGAGGGAGTATTGTATATTTATGGTATTATATGAGATTTAGTGCAATTTTTAGTCAGCACATGGTCCCAATTTTCACAGCATAAAAAAAGACTTGCATTTTCAAATGCTTGAGTAGTACAAGAGCTTTTTGACTCATTTTACAGTTCATGATTCCAAAAAAACAATATAAGGCCTTCCCAGCCGGTAAACGTGAAGCTATAACCTCAAGAACTCATGCTGAGACTCACACCGTTAGGTCAATTTAAAGATTTTGCAAAAACGCCTCTTTTTTTACTATTTTTTTTCTTTTCTCTTTTGTTTTAACTTTTAATTGATTTTTTTTTCCGAATTTCTTCTCTTTAACTTCTTCTCTTCTGTTTTTCTAAATTTGACTAAATTATTTCTTTTATTTTGTTGATTTGTTTTTTTTAATTATTGAAACTAAAATTACAAGTAATATCTTGTTTTCAAATTTCATTATTACAAATATGATAATAATATCCGTAGCAATATAAAATGTAATTATACACTACTTCTAAAATTTAAAAGATATATTATTTGAATTTAAAATCATACTTGTGAGGTTCTCGGGTATGATAACTAGGATTTGAATGTAGTATTTCATTGTTGTAATTCTCAATTTCAATTATTTTTAATTTTTAATTTCAAGTGTTGTAATTTTCAATTTCAAGTGTTCTAATTTTCAATCTCAAGTATTGTAATTTTTTTAAAGTAATGTAATTTTTATTTTCAAGTAATATATTTAAAAAATATTAGTGTGATTTTGTTATAATTAATTAACAACATTTAAAATCAATTCAAGAATAAAGTTTAAAAGGAAATGAGAAAAGAGAATGAAATGAATAATTAAATTTGAGAGAAATGTTAAAATAAAATAGATTTTGGGCCTCACTGTTGGAGTAGATAATTGTGGAGAGTTGCAAAGTGGGTTACAGTGAGTGGAATGCTGACGTGACTGAGATTTTGGGACTGAGTGAGTTGCAGTAAAGAACCTTAGGAAAAGATTGTATCAATCACGTGCGAGTTGCGACTAATCTGACCGAGGTCCCTCTAATTTATGAGAGATTGACTCTTCCAGTGACGTCTTTTATATTCATCAGGTTCGAACTTTAAGACCTTGCTTGCATGCAAGTACCTTATCACCGTTGATAAATCATAAAATATCTAGTCATGTATGAATTGGAAGTTGTTACGAATTATATTGGCGAGAAACGTAGGCACGGTCCTACGTGGAATTAAAAGAAGACATGATCCTCATATTTATTATTTATCTAGTTATTTATATTAATTAGGATTTATTTATGGTTTTTGATTATGTATTTAGTGGTTAAGTTACTTAGCTAGAAGAAGTCTATTTAATAGTAACTCTTCATAGTTAAGTAAAGTATATTTTTAGGATATGCTAGTTTGGCTAGAGCCCGTAGTCTTTTGCAGAGGTTATAAATACATCAGCACCCTTCTTATTACCGTAATGAATGAAATGAGTTTATAGTAGAACAAAGTGTTCTTTGGCAGATGCCTAGAGTAGGTATTTTGAGCACTTAAGTGTACCCTGGGTTAATTTTAGAGAGTAGTCGTCTCTTTAGTTGCAGGAAGTCTCGTGGATAGATAGCCATGTATTTTTGTGTGCTGGCTGATCTACTCTGTCTAGAAATATAGGTTGCTCGAGCTCTTTAGCACTGTGATTGTATAGATCTAGAGTTTATCTAGTAGAATACTTAACTTGGTGTTCTAAGCCTTATACCGTGCATAAGAAATTGTTGGGTTGATTGATTAATTGATATTCAGATCTATCCAGATTCTAATAGAAGTTTAGGAAACATGCTATGTAACACCATGCACACGCTGTAAATCACGCTTATGATGAAACTTCACATTATCAGTATCTTGTCAATGACAGTATTAGGCGGCAGACCATCACTAATAGTGACTTAAAATTTTTATACTACTATAGTACTATGTGATGAAAATTCAAACCCAAGGGGCCAAGACTCGTGTTGCTGTTCCTGGTGAAGGCTGATTGGTACTTGAGTTCAAGATAGAAGCAACTAATGGCGACTACGTTTTCTAATTTTGTCACCTGCTTCGATTAGTAATCAGTGCTCTTCTAAATTAAAGCAAAGCATGAAAGGGACACGAGTGAGAAAGGAGATCCATTATCATTAAAATTTTAAAACCACTGATACAAGTTTTCTTTTTCGTATATAAGATTATGACTCATATCCATCTAACTCATTAAATATTAATCATTGCACCCGAACATAAAATTTAGAGTGTGTTTCCTAAAAAACAACCCTTATATAGACATAGAAACATAGTTTCTAATATTACATATTAACCCCAAACCAAAACTAATTTCTAAAACCCACCCAACCAAGGGCCAACTACTGGATCTTTACAAATTGATCCATATATTAATGATATAACCCGTTTCTTTCAACTCAAACACCTTCATTTATTAGCTTTCAGCTCATGCAACTTTCTCTCTCTAGAATTCTCTCACTACGATTCTCCCAACCAAGGGCCAGCTACGGGATCGAAAAAAACCATCCGATCTACCTGATTTTTCGATCAAAAATCAACGACCAACCTGATTCTGCAACCAAGGGCCAGCTACGGGGATAAAAAACGAAGGTAAATCTCTGTTTGTAGCTAATTTCATAGATTATAATCGTTTTTGTTACTGTACATACAACGATCTCTCATTACTATATATGTTCGTTGTTGTTCATAGACGATCTACCTGTAGAAACTGCCAGCTGATAATATACATTGTTATTCTGCAAAAAACGCGATCGAAAACGGAGGTAATCTCTATTCGAAGCTATTTTCATCGTTTTTCATTGCTATTATTGTTCGTACAACAATATCTCATTGCTATATATGTTCGTTGTTGTTCATAGATGCCAGAATCAGCTTCAACTACTGAAACTACAAATATGGATGATCCTCTAGAGATTCAAAAACAGGTACATGTTCTATGTAACTAGCTATATGTTCTCTGTTTAAACCACCATGATCTCTGCAAAAAACTACTATGTTATGTGTTTAAATCATATTTCTCTATGATCTCAGCTATAGTCTCTATGATCTCAGCTATATAAACTATGATCTCACCTATATTCACTATGATCTCAGTTATAATCACTATGATCTCTGTTATATTCTCTATGATCCTTTTATAATTACGTATGATTTCATTCACTTGGATCATGTATGTGATCACTACAAAAATGCAGAATGTGAGCGGATAGATCCGTTTAAGTGCCAGCCTATCCGTCGCCTCCGGGCGACGGATCGGGCGACGGATAGAAAATCCGTCGCCCCCCTGGAGCTGTGGCGACGGATAAAAATCCGTCGTCCAATTCGCGACGGATTGACCTTTTTTTTTTTAAAAAAAAAATGATTATGGGGCGACGGATAGATCTATCCGTCGCCCCATTTTTTTTTTTAAAAAAAAAAATAAAATCCGTATACGAATTTTTATATTCGTATACGGATTAATTCCGGCAGTGGTGGTGCGGTGGTGGCAGTGGTGGTGCGGTGGGGGTGGTGGTGGTGGAGGAGATGGTGGTGGTGGCAGGGTGGTGGTGGTGGAGGAGATGGTGGTGGTGGCAGGGTGGTGGTGCGGTGGTGGTGGGAGTAGAGAGGTGGTGGTGGTGGAGATGGTGGTGGAGGAGGATGGTGGAGGAAAGGAGGTGGTGGCAGTGGTGGTGTGGAGGATGGTGGTGGTGGCAGGGTGGTGGTGGTGGGAGGAGAGAGGTGGTGGTGGTGGTGGTGAGATGGTGGTGGAGGAAAGGAGGTGGTGGAGGATGGTGGTGGTGGGAGGAGAAAGGTGGTGGTGGAGGATGGTGGTGGTGGGAGGAGAAAGGTGGTGGAGGAGATGGTGGTGGTGGAGGATGGTGGTGGTGGGAGGAGATGGTGGTGGTGGGAGGAGGAGGAGAGGAGAAGTAGTGGGGAAAAGGAGGTGGTGGAGGAGATATATTATATTTTTTTTAGGTTTTTAGCGACGGATAGATCTAGATCTATCCGTCGCTAATTTTTTTTTTTTTTAATTTTCCGGCCTTGTAGCGACGGATAAATCTATCCGTCGCTAAATTTTTTTTTTTTTTTTAATTTTTGTAAACGCTCAGAAGCGGATAATTTTATCCGTCACAGCTTACGGACAACCTTTATCCGTCATGAACGGGCGACGGATAACCTTTATCCGTCATGAACAGGCGACGGATAGAATCCGTCGCCCCAAGTATCGATCCGTCGCTACAGGGGCGACGGATAAAATCCGTCGCCCCTTTCCGTCCCGTTACGGATGGATTCTTGTAGTGGATATCAACATTATATTATATGATCTCATCTATATTCTCTATGATCTCAGCTATAGTCTCTATGATCTCAGCTATATAAACTATGATCTCACCTATATTCACTATGAACTCAGTTATAATCAATATGATCTCAGTTATATACGCTATGATCTCAGTTATGTTGGATATGATCTCAGTTATATTCTCTATGATCTCAGCTGTAGTCACTATGATCTAAATTAATTATGCCATTATCTCTATTACTTCTATTATGTTCTCAGTAAAATTGTTTCAACAAATTTACAAAAATGCATTGCTTGGAGACAGATAATGAACAGAAACTACACCGAACTGGTATTGAAGTTAGAAGGGAACATGGATGCTAGAAGAATACTAGAGGATGGGTACCAACGTGACTTACTAGCAATCAAAGCTATAATTGAAGCATCAACCTTCAAAAATATACCGAACTCAACAGACCAGAATACATCAAAAGCATCAAAGGCATCCACAAGCTGTGGTTCAACAATTGTACGCGATCCAGACTTTACACAAAGAGTCAAGGACAAATTTGAAAGGAAAAAAGCCTATAACAACTGAGTTCAGAGACAAGCTTCCAAACAAACAATTGATATGAACACTATGTTCTCTGCTATAGAACAATTGATATAATTTTAATATGTACTCTACTATATTGACTATGATATCTATTATAATCACTATGATCTATGTTATATTCTCTATGATCCTTTTATAATTACGTATGATTTCATTCACTTGGATCATGTATGTGATATCAACATTATATTATATGATCTCATCTATATTCTCTATTATCTCAAACTAAAAAACTATGATATCAACTCAAAAAACTATGATATCAAACCAAACACTATGATCCCAACTAAAGACACTATGATATCAACACAGACTATGATCTCAACTAAAACAGTTATGATCTCAACTCAAAAAGCTATGATATCAAACCGAGAGAGGATCCGTGAAAAACGATACTTACCCGGATCCGCAAGAGGATCCGTGAAAAACACATGTTTAATGGCAAATTGTAAATTGGTCCCGTTTCTAGTTAAATTAACTAAAGACCGTTTCTCCCAAGACTTTGTGTAAAATCTAACCATATATATAACACATAAATAAGAAAAACATATGATATTATATAATTGGCTATCATTCATTGCATATTTAGAAAATAACATTAATGTCACACTCGATATTTAGTATGAAAATGCACGACTCCGAAATATTAATATTAAATAAAAAAGCATTTTCAAGCATAAAAATGATGACTCTTCACATGAATATTGCCAAGGAAGAAAACAAATAAACAAATCCATGCGCGCACTAGGTGCTCACATAGTTTGTTCAATTCCATTCAACAATTAGCTGAGACTATTGATAAAAGAATAGGCGACAGCGTCTAAAATCTAAATTCAAACTTCTTGTCTACCAATTGGACTAACATGACCAAGAGCATCTAACAGAATTTCATTTTATAGAGCTGTGTATATTATGTTATGTACTAAGTATTAAAATATATTGAGGCATCAAGCGAGAGAGATCGATGGAGACATGACTCATGAGTGGTAGGAGGGGGTGAACCTCCCACCATGTCCACTCTTGAGTCTGCACCTAGACGAAACGATGATTATGAGATGTGGTGGATACACGAGGAGTGTTTTTTGGGGGGGGGAGGGGGGGCTAACTTTTCAAACCTTTTGGTTCAGTTTGCAAAGTACTCAATTCGGTACATTAAAAGCTTTATAGCATGCTATTTTCTCTTAGATTAAAGAATATGCATTAAAAAAATAGTTTGTGTGAGGTATTATATTGATAAAGTTGTAAATGTGTGATAAAGTAAGAGAGAGATTGAATAAAGTGATGATAAAGTAGGAAAGATAAATAATAAAGAATTAGTTAGTGGGGTAAAAACATTCCATTTATGGGTTAGGAAGTTTATAATGGGACTTCAAAAAAGAAAATTTAGGAAGTTATTAATGGAACGGAGGGAGTAGATAACTAGATATAGATTGGGAGGTAATGATATAATGAAATAAGAATTATAAGTGGTTTTTTGGGAAGCGATTTAAATGGACAGGGTTTTAATTTGGTTTTAACCGTGAATAGTAACTAAATTATAATTGGGTTTTGAAAAATTGTGTTTGTGATGGAATTAAAGTTTTATAGGTATTATAGGGTTGTTATATAGGGCGTGTAAGAGTGAAGTGATGTGTGTAAGAGTTTTTAAGATTATTTGATTGGTTTAAGGTTGTTATAATAAATGAAAAAATAAAGTGAGAGAAAAATAGTAGGTATAAAGATAAAATTTAATTGAATTATGAATAGTTGGTGATTAAAAAGGGTTACTGTTCAACGCAATTAAAACCACCTGGCAAAAAGGATGAAAATGATAACTCAATTAAAACCGGGTTTTAGCCGCTACACAAACATCCTCTAAAAATTTTAACATCAAAATAAGTATTTCTCTAACTTATTTCACTATATATGTTTGATTTTATCTCAACATGTCGAGGGGAGATTAACTTTGGTGAGTAGCTTTTATGTGATTACTGGTAACTTTGTTATATTATTGGAATTAGATCATCGATAATGTGAAATCAATATTATTCCTATTCAATCCGAAACATATGATTGTAAATCTTGTTTAGCCGGAGCTGTGGAGTAGGAAATTAGGCAACATTTTTTAAAACCATACACTTAACTACAACATCATACTATGCTTAACTTAAAATATCATGTATATAATAAAAACGTATTATAATTTGCATTAGTTGCAATTTAAACATGTGATCCATGTAGTTAAACATACTATGTCTGACATGGTCCCTCCAAAAAACGGTGTCATAAACTAGTATAGTATGGAATATTTGACCAAGGACATGTTAGTAATGTCCCATAAAAATCTACGGGTTGAACTTCTATCCTTTGCTCACATCTAATATTACCCTTGATTATTGCTACACGATCCAATTAATCCAATGTCATGAATTCTGAGGAAGTAAGTATCTCAGTATTTGATGGTTTATATTTGAAATGACACCTAAAATGTGAAAGTTGATATGCCAAATGTAACTACCAAGTCCCGAACCATAAAATATAACACAACTTATGTTATGCATGCTACGATAAAAAAAAAACTAAAATAAATTAATGAAACTTTAATAACAGATAAATAAAACTGATACTCATCATCCTTTATATATTCTATATTTAATGCCATTTGCACCTTATACCTCCGTCCCAAGATTTTCAATTTTAACTCTTTCAGACAACCACTTCAACTTTATAAATTTTTATGATAAAATATTAAATTATATTAATATACTACTCCTTCCGTTCCGATTTCATTTTTCCGCGGGCCCGATCACAAGATTTAAGAAAAAAATGAATAAAGTAGGAGAGATGGAGATAAAGTAGGAAAAAGAGTGAATAAAATATGACAAATAGTGAATAAAATAGGAGAGATAGTGTATAAAGTAGATGAGAGATTTTCCATTTAAGAGATGTGAAGATGAAGTTGGGACGGATCAAATGAAATGCGGGAAGATTAAATTGGGACGGAGTGAGTATTATATAATAAATAAATCTTGATTCTATATTTTAATTATACATTCTAATATTATCGTTTAACATGAACTCACAGTAAGTTAAAGTTGATTTAGTGGCTTTTTGGAAAGCGATTAACATGGACCAGGTGTTAATTAGGTTTAAATTGTGAATAATAACTAAATTATAATTGAGTTTTGAAAAATTGTGTTTGAGATAGAATTAAAGTTTTATAGGTTTTATATGGTTGTTATATATGATGTGTAATAGTGAATTGATGTGTGTAATAGTTTTTAAAATTATTTGATTGGTTTAAGGTTGCTATAATAAATTAAAAAAAAAGTAAAGTGAGAGAAAAAGAGTAGGTAGAGAGATAAAATTTAATTGAATTTGATGATTAAAACGGGTACTGTTCAACACTATTAAAATCACATGGCAAACAGAATGGTAATAACAACGCAATTTTAATCGAGTTTTAATCACGATACATAAGCTATTTGAAATGGTTAAAATGGGACGTTGTGGTGAGGGAGGTGTGTGTATTTACTATTACGGTCGTTAAAAAGAACATTTCCAACAACATAAACAAGCTGAGAATGTTAAGACCCTGGTCAACGACTGAGAGTTGACAAAAGGATTAAGACATGATGAGACACATTCTTATATAATTATTATTATTATATTATACTAGTGTATAATTATTATTATTACGAGTAGTTTAATTATAGTCCTAGGATGTAACAACAAAAGCGTTAGTCGAAGTATTAGACGACCAACAAAAACTGTTAGGCGTCATTTTCACCGCCTCATACACAAATTCGTGAAATCGCTCGCATTGCACGATCGCCACGGCGGACGCGAACCCACTCATTCCAATTGAATTTAGTGAAAGCCCTTTGGATTCCGTCGATTAAACTCTCCTCTGTACTGCCTACTTTCCCATTCCCCCACGAATCTCTCTCCTTTCTCTTTCATCCTCCTCTTTCTCTCTCACACACATTCACGCACTACATACAGCCAGCTCCGGCAATCGAAGCTTCAGGTTCGTTTTTCCGATCGTCTCTTGCTGCTAATGTTGCTTTTCTAATTTCAATTTTGTTATTTTGCTCTTTTTTTTTTTTTTTTTTTTTTTACTTCTGTTGCTGATTACATTGTGCTGTCAAAGTGTTGTTACATTGGTACTTTGTTGCTTTTTATGTGTTACTGTGTATCGGAGATGGCTGGTTTGTGAGGATGGTGTTTACTTGAACTAACATGCCGAAATGGAGCTCGGATTCTTAAGTGTTAAGTTAAGTACTCGGCAAATGTGTGTGGCTTAATTCGGTTGAAATGGATTTTCCTGAGGAATTTGTTATGTGAAAATTGAAATGCATGTTTTATATACCGAAAGTTGATTTTTTGGCGAGCAATTGGAGTTTTCGGTATGAGCAGAATTAGGTTGATTAGGAAGGGGGTGAATGTAGTTGTATCTATTGGTCATTGTTTAACATCTTGTGTAGTTTCCTTGCAATTTGTGTCTTTCCAATATGTCATGTTGATAATTGTGGTGGTGTTGTTGCTGAAATACACATTGACAATAGTACTTTTTTCCGACATTGTCATGGTTAATTTATCAGGTCATGGAGAATGGACCTGGGACACTTGGGCTGGAAGATGGGGCAATGGATGTTGAGCGTCTGCTTGTAGAACCCCAGGACGTGCATGTGTCGATGGATAGTGTCATGTGTTTTAATGAGAAGATCCCAGAGAGTGCTATGCGCATGGAAGATGTTTCTCGCTCCAGCAGTTTTGGTATTAGCCTACAATTTAGCATTTTTAAGTTCTCATTCATCTGGGCGGGCTATGAAAGGATGACTGTATGCAATTGCATGATTACATTTCCTGTCCAGTCATGAGCAAATGCGAATTAAGATGCCTGTCAAATATAATATACTTGGTATGAGATGTGATACATGAAGGTTTCAGGAAAATCTGTTAATATCTATTCTATGTCAGGGAGCTTGTTATGCCGAAAGTTAATCCTAAGTAGAACCATGGTATGCTGCATGCAATTGATTTCACCATGTGAACTTATCATTTCATGTAGAAACTGAATGACACATCTTCATTGATTTTTTTTTCCCTTTTAGTCTGATTTAATAGTTATCCAGTTTCTTCGTTTCATCACTATAAAAAAAAAAGAACGTTTTTCCATGTCATTACAGGGAACTGCCTTTTCTCTGCTTATATCTTACAGCAGTTTTGTTAACCCTTTTAAGGCATTATGCGTCTTGTATTTGATATGGTCAGTGCTCATTCTCTCTGTGTATCTGTTTGACTCATTGCTTTCTTATTCCATGCAGGTTGCTCTAATCATGGTTTTGCTGATCAGCAGAAAGACACTCTAAACAGAGAAGTATGATTTTAATGCTTTCCCAGATGGTTTCAAATTTTCATAATATAATAGTACTTTTTATTATCTATTGATTTTTTAAAAATGGATCAAATGCTTCCTCTTACTTCCTCTTGCAAATAAATGACATTTTAGCATAATGAACTCTATTTAGAAATACTACCTCGACTATTTAATGTATGCTATTTTGGCTTCTTGCACATTTATCTAGATATCTTAGTTTTCCACTACTTATCCTATTAATTATGTGAAGTTGGTTAAAAAGTATAAACATTCAACCTGTGAGGGGAAAAATAGCGTAACAGTGGAAAAACGTTGCTAAAAGAAGCTAACTTTTAAGAAATTATACATTTGTTAATGCATCATACACTAAAAAATGGAGGCAGTATCTTTTTTTTGAAGTTCCACTTACAATGATGTATTGCAATGTGTAATGAAGGTAGCAGGCTTGACTTTTACATGATTTGACTAGGGGTATGAATGGAATTAATAGGTGGAAATTAGCAAAAAATCATTATTTTGCAAACAGTATGAAAGGAAGGACAGTCATTTGTTTATAAGGGGAGGAGTACGCATATCTATATAGCTATACTCTTTCCCCATTAGCTAAATGGTTGTGGTGCAGGTACTTGATGGAATGCGAAATGAGGAACTTGGATACTATCGATTGCAAAATGACTTCTGTAGCATTGGGGATGAGTATCTTCTTGGTGGGTAGTAGGTTTTATTAACTTTTTACAGATATCTTAAGACGCTCAGGTCCCCATACCTGCCTCTGCCCTCAAAGAAATTCTGAAAAAATAAAAAATTATTGGGTGCAGGAGTTGATTTTGCTGAAAGTATAACAAACTTGGAATACGGTTCGAGTGGACGGTTGCAGACTTCAGTTTCTGACGGTTTAATTTTACCGTCTTGCGCTGTTACTGGCAGTCCTTGGAAATCAGATCTATTTAGAATGGAAGGGCCTGGTTGCCAAGGTGACCATATTGGCGTTAGCAGGGCTGATATGGGTAATGGTTCTAGCCGACCTGAGTATGACACATTTGGTACAGAGAAGCCCTTGAAGTCGCCTACGTCGTGTAGTTTTCGAGATCTTGAAAAGTTTCATGATATATCAAGTTGTTCTTTTGAAGAAGTCTTATCCGATGAGAATGATGGAAGTGTTTCTACATTGCCTGAGATGCTATGCGACCCTAAGATTGAGAAAAATGATAACTTGGAGCTCACACGAAAAGATTGCGAGTCCAGGAAGTCATCGGAGCAGGATGCATCAGTAACCATTTCAACTCCAGAGGATAGCTCTGATACGTTTCCTGTGCAGAAGAGATTACGGAAGCCCACAAGGAGGTACATTGATGAAGTAGAAGATCCTGTTTTAAGGTTGCCTAAGAAAAGGCAAGTGGTTTCGTCTTCCTTGCCTAAATCTAAGGACCTGGGAGTCAAAAGCCTTAAGAAGTGCCGTACAGGATCTAGTGCAGTTAGATTGCCTGTTGAGGAGACCTCTGTTGAAGCTATTCAAGTGCCCTTTGCTGCTGTAACACACAATGAATGTTCGAAGACCGACACAAATGATATTGTAAGTTCACTCAGTCCTTGTCTATCAGTTCTTTTACTGGTTTCCTTGTCAAATCTGTCCTTTTTCCCTTGACAATGTTTCTAAGTAGTACTTACTCCGTCCCAGATTCAGTTTTCTGTTGTGCTTTTTTGTGTCCAAGTTCCCATTCAAATATATTAAGTTTTTTGCATCAACCAATTTAAGTAGTCATTACTGTACTCGTTCATCTCATAAAATAAAACTAACCAATTATTCTTTTGACCATTTTTCTGTGCATTGTTTGTTTTCAGTGAGTTGAACTTTTATTCACTAAAGAATGAACCTTTTGTTTTTCATGGCTCAACATTAAAATGCTTAAAATTAGAATCAATGGGTTTTCGAGGTATATAAACATCCTAAAAATTTCATATATAGACGATCGAAGTTGCAAATAAATGATGGGATATTATAATGATTTTATATATTCTGCAACCTTAATCGCTCCCTGTCGATGGCCTTATACCAATCTGGGCTCGGTTGTTGACACTTGACAGCTGGATTTCTGAAGTTTATTTGCGTGTTTCCTCATATCTGCTACCAGTTGATTCTAATTGAGATCCGAGTCGTTTGTATATGATGGTTGCTTAATATTCTCAGCTTATAAGTGAAAGTTATGCAAAGTAGACCAAAAGGAAAAGTTGGCGTGCATCTTTGTTTTCCAGTTCATGAAATAGCTATATACTATATTTTTTGTTTCGTTGTCTTCTGAACACCAAGATTGCGATATTTATGCAGCTTTTCATCTCAGAGCTGTACTTTTATTTTGAATAGGTGCGCTGTAAAGATGGTGGAAATTTGACAGTTAGACCAAAAGAGAGCCGTGTTACTTCAGATAATCAAAAGAGAACTGATGAATGTGTCACACCATTTCATCCAAAGAGGAGTTATGATTATCATCCAGGAAGTGAGAATAAAAGGGAAGATGGTGTTTCTGTTGCTTACTTAAGGAAAAGGAGTGAACGTCTTGGGGCTGCAAGTCAGCGGAAAAGAGGTAATTTTGTCATTTCAGTGATTCCAAAGAAAAGGGATGACTTTGATAGAATACCTGGTGACAAGGAGAAGGATGATTTCGTCATTGCTGCAAGTCCGAAGAGAAAGGACGAGAATGTTACATTAGTTAGCGGCAAGAAAAGGAATGACCATTATACTGTATCGAAACGGAAAAAAGGATATAATATTGTCTCTTCAGACTATGAAGAAGTCAGTGGCAGGAGGAAACATCACATACTATGGACTGTTACAGAAATAAAAAACTTACTTGATGGAGTATCCCAATATGGAGTTGGAAGATGGAGCCGAATAAAAAAACTATTCTTTTCCTCGTCTGCCCACCGTACATCTGTAGATCTCAAGGTCAGCTACTTCAATTTAAGTGTCCCCATGATACTTCGTTCGACTCTTCCTATAAGATGTGATGTCATTTGATGCTTCTGAACTTGCACAGGATAAATGGCGGAATCTTTTGAAAGCAAGTGGTATTTTGGAGCGCAGCAAAGGGCAGGTCAGCCAGCTAATTCTCATTATTTAATGGACTGTTTTCGCTACTATGTTCAGCTTACTAAATTTTGGTTTCTCATGGTGTATTATTTTTGTGAATATCTTAACCTGTTAATTGAAATGTATAGCTATATAGGATTTCAATGCTTTCGAAGAAGTAGAATGTACAGAATAAGTTCAAAGGTTTTCAGAATCAGAAGTATATCTGTGTGCGAGGAAGGGGTCAGTAGTAGGCAAAAGATAGTTAATGCTTGAAAGCCCCTTGCCATAAATTTGGGAGAAGTTCAATACTTCAACATTGTGGTTGTACTGAGATGAATATTGAATTACAGGATCAACATGTGGTCACACCCTTGCTTCCGAGTTATAACTTCCTGATTATTGCAATAATTTGCTTTGAAAACCAAGTTAAAGCACTTGCAGACTCTGTTACTGTTAAAATTTTGCAATTATAATCATACTTCATGGGATGGCTGGTATTTCTAATATCCAATCTGATGCAGGGAAGGAAGAAGCGCAATGCAGCCTGGCGTCCTCTGCCTCCAAACATTCTTGACAGGGTTTGTGAATTGGCTGCCATGTATCCTTATCCGAAAGGTCGGAGACTCGAGATATCACATGATGACAATCTGGACTCTCCAGACAGAAGTACAGATATAACGCTGAGTGACTATAGAAGAATCCTCCGAAGCATTAACGACAATTGATTCATGATTCTGCAATTACATACTTCATTTAGCTCTCCCTTGCAATGAGCAAAGAGGGAGTTGAGGGGTTTAATCTTTCGGACTGTTTGATGATGATATAGGGTCGTCATTAGTAGCTGAAATTTTATAGGGGTTTAATCTTTCGGATTGTATGATGAAAACTTGTTGCGGTTGTTCATAATGTGATGTGGGTTAGATGCAGTTTGTTTTGGTCTCAACCCAACCTGATTCATATGTTTGAACATGCCCTTGCGAGCTCGGTCATCTGCCAAACAATCAGACCAAATCCGAGCGTGTATGTTTACTGAAAGAAATCGATGGCCAGATGGCCTGGAGAAGAAAATTGGCCACACGGAAGATTATTTATTTACATAATTCATGTATATACAAACTGAAGCAGAATCCGCAAAACTCAACATGAAGTTGAAGCTACAATATATAACTCTAAGGCAGCACAACCATAATTATACTAATAGTTACGATATTTGCCATTACATTACATGAACATTAAACATGACAAGCTTTGCTTAACCAGAGAATGAACGATACAGAATGTGTTCAACCACCCCCGTTACCAGTGCTACCACCGTCGTCTCCAGCAGAGCCAGTACCGCCGTGGTTAAAGTACTCCCTAGGCATGGTGTGATGGTTGTCTGTTTTTCCATCTGGGTGACCCGCCTCTTTCTGAACCGCGGTTTGCTGGTACATTTCATTACTCACTAGAGCTTTCCGAGGAGCTGCCAAGCACAGGGAGGTCATCAATGTTATCAAGAGAATAGTCACCACCTTCATTTTCATTCCTGTATAATCCAACAGAAATCTGATAACATCAGTCCATTTCAGATGGTAGATAGTAGAACTAGCTAGTAGAGTAAATTAAGGATTTTACACACTTACCTGTGGTTAAGCAGCAGAAGAAATCTGGGTTGACAACTAGGAACTTACTAAACCTGTTTATATACAGAAGATTTAGCACTGTTACTTATATTGATTTTTTAAAAATGTGATGGGGTATCAGCAATCACCACAAATGAGACAGTGGTAAGTGGATGAGTAATTTTACATTGTGGTAATATTATAATCTAGCAATTATTAAGGGACACAGTAATTTGTGGATTAAAGTTGCCTAAATAGGAAAATTCCACTTAGTGAGTGGAATTAGCAAGCCATCATAGAGTCAACTTTAATGCTTATGGACTTACTGTTTTAGGAGCATTATGATGTAGATATTCATTATTACTAGTGTAAAATAAGTCCAAGTGGCGTTATTGGTTCTGGACAATACATTGATCAATTACTACTAAAATTTATGAGGAATGGAGAGAGACTATTTGAAGCATAATAACCTCTGCTGCCAGTGCCAGGTGTGACAATTTGCATTTGTAGTAATAGTATGATCGATTAGATTCATCTAATTTGGTGAATATATTATAGTATTGTGAATCAGTTTATGCACTACTTGTACATGTTACATTTATGCGCAGATAATATTTTTGTTTTTCTGTGGTTGCTAGTGGAATGAACGTACATGATATAGTAGTATACTGGCACCAGATAGAAATGGGACCATGCACTATTCAGATTCAGTTCACTCTTACCAAATGCGGTTAATGCCTTGAATTAGTAAGCAAATGAAGTCGAAAAGGACAACAAAGTGGCTGTAGTTTAGTGGTAAGAATTCCACGTTGTGGCCGTGGAGACCTGGGCTCGAATCCCAGCAGCCACACTTGGTTTTTTTTAATTTTTTAGATTGCAGATGATTTTTAATATTTTTTTTATTTTTTTAGATTGCTCATGATTTTTTTAATGATTTATCTGAATTCTTTTTAGATTGCTCATGATTTTTAATATTTTTTATTTTTTTAGATTGCTCATGATTTTTAACTGATTTATCTGAATTCTGAAACATATTGACTTCAACTAGCAATGTACACCTTTTACATTTATTTTTCAGCCTACCTGTTATGTGTAATTAAATATTAATAACACATATAATACCTAAAAATTACAATAACATCAATTAGAATACTTAAACTTTGGGGATAGTATCGTATGTGAACAAATTACATAAATCATAACACGATTTACCTGCAACATGAGCTTTGGGGGATATAGTGGGTGCATATAAATGTGGTGGAACCCTTTCCGGAATGTTGTTACCTTTTCTTTTATGCATTGTCATTTTGAAGTTCTATTGGTTGCCACAATGCCACACATTCAGTATCATTTCTTCTTTTCAGTTAACTCTTCCAACTTTGCTTCTATTTTGAGTACTAGATAAGGCATTAGTACACATTTCTAGCACAACTCCATTTTTTTTCTGTTTACAGATGTCACTAGGTGATGTTGGTTTAGATGGCTCAAATATAAGGGGATAATCTCCTTTTGCAAATATTATGTGCAAAAATTGGGATAATCTCTATCAAGTATAGACTTCCTTACTTGGAGCAAGAGTCTTTTTCAAACTATTTTCTTTCGGACACCAATAACTGATGAACAATACATACCGTCTTTTAATACGTATAGGATTCAACCTTACAGCGACAAGAGGACTTAACATATCCAAAATTATCTTTCAGGTCTGCGTTTATCTTTATCCTTCTTCACAATCAAAATCAAATACAAGTTGGTCAAATCTGAATAAGAAAGTTATAATCCTAACGCGGAGAAGGTAGCATTAAAAATACAGGTGGTGAGATTGAAACATTGCTGCAAAGAAGGAAGCAGAGAATAACAATGTTTGGTTCGACTTTAGTTCGAAGTTGATGGCTAAAGAACGGTCCACAGTATGGGAACGAGGCCCCTTAAAATAAGGAACTGAAGAAAATAAAAATACAGTCCAGCTACTACAAGCTCAATCATGCATCCCAAGTACTGTAGAGTACACGTGAGATTAAATTTCACAAGATGATACCAATCAAATCAAATCAAATCATTGCGTTGCCATATCAGATGCCAATTCATACTAGTACCCTTTTGTTTCAATCGTGGGATCATACTCTTAACCATCCCCATTCCTGTCAAACTCCCATATCCAATGTACAGTAGTACTAGCTAGATATCACTAACATTTCCATGATCCCTTGCCATCGACTCAGTTTTAGCCACGGAAAACGATTGTCATTACTTGAAGAAACACGCCTGCGCTTTCTCCTGCAACACACCAAGTACTCCCTCAGTAAAACAAAACACAGCAATTTTCACATGTTGACAACTTTTATCAAAAAGGTTCACAGAATTTCTAAACTGTAGAATATGCCATGGCCAACATTTGGCAAAGCCAAGCGCGCTCAGTCTTCTGCCGACTCAATCGCACATCTCTTCTAAATACACTCCTTGCAAGCAAGCTCTGTGCAAGTATGTATGAGGTCTAAGCCTAATTTGACTAAAGGCCATAATTTTTTTGAGAGAATAACAGTAGTAAAGGGAGGAAAAAGGCTCGGTAGAACAGTAATTAAATAGTACTGTATGCTTACAGGAATATGGATCGTGTCATATTAATTGGAGAAGAACATTCACTTGGGGCCTTTTTCACCTTGTAGTACACAAAAGTTAACTGAATGGATGAACGCAAATTAAGCAATGCGATGTGGCTACAATTTTTACCTTGCAGAGCTTCTGGTAAAATCTTGTCCTCAACCCCAAACTAAGAAGGATTAATCCACTAAGCTAAAAGTTCCAGTCTGCAAAAATAATCAAGTCAACCAAAGGAGAGGTGAAAATTTCCAACTTTGGTGTGCCAATTGCTACAGCTAGCTAATAAGATGTGGCAAAAGAAAATACACACAATAAGGTACATGCATGCATATCCCTCTCTGCCCAGCTACAGTGTGGTCCTTGCCTCATGTGCTCTATATTCCGCTCCTATTAATTCTCCATATCTCTCTTGTCACTGCATTTACAATTTCGTTAATATAATACTTTTTATATTCAACAAAAAATAAATTAGATATGAAATATTAATGCATAAACAAAGATTCTTGTTCAAATTCCATGGGGAGTTTCCTTAATTAAAACACCCCACTAGTGTTGTTCCTCCTAAATATCCTTGCTTGTAGGTGGCAAACAAAACATACGTCTATTTACATGTATTTTAAGAGAACAAGCTGATAAATAGTCATGCGTCCCCTCTACCATGGCACTTTAAGTTCTCTTGTTCACGTAGGGCCATGGTTCTCTTTCGCATTATATTTCCTCTAGTCGATTTATCAACATTCGTGTGATGATCTGTGTAGTGTCTTTGGTAGTAAATGTACCACATAAATTTAAAAGGTCTGAAATCTCACACGAAGCGATTCATCACCATATTATTTTGGGGGATGAATCAGATATGATCAGATGTGACTGACTGAGCTTGCTGGTCTCTGAACTAAGTTTCTGCGCAGATGAGATGTCTGATATAATATCACATCTGATGGACATAGATATTTGTAACTTACATTTACTAGGAAAGAAAATATACAGATTAAATGAACTCATCTATGCACACAGCTCATATCTGAGGTGAAGTTTTCACGTACCAGCAAACGAACACCCCTGACTACATTTTGAACCACATAAGACCTGCATAACAAGAATACAGCATTCATTACAGAACGTACATAACCAGGAATAAGTACAATTATCCCAGATCAATAACTAACTGTAAGAAATGCCTTGCTAAAGGATTATGATAGTCTAAAGATAAGGAAATTAAACGCAAATAAGCGGCATTGAATATGGATAAATAGTTCATTATTTAGAATCTTCCCTGCTTTACGATTTGTAATGACAACTTAATCTCAAATAGGGGTAGAGTGCAAATCTTTTACTTTCTGTTGTCTTTTAAGCTAAATGCACGAATACACCTAAAACGCTAAAAATTTAAAGTGTCCATAATGATCACAAAGTGGACATATGGACGCAAGCACACACCACATGACGCCTCGAAAAGGTAAAATAAATTTAGACACGTGTCGACCCGAGAACAGGTGCCCGTCACACGAATCTGACTGAGATAACTTACAAATCAAAATTGAATTTCGACTTAATTTTAATTTTCATAGCAGATATATTGAGTATAAAAGCAACGTAAACTCTAATTAAACCTATTTCTCATTCATCCCAGCCATTAACTCGTTAACTGATGAATTTTGTATTAGCGTTCTTAATGTAATTACTTTGTTTACTTACTTTTATTTATACTTAAAAAGTTTATACGAGTGTTTTTAAAGTTATTCCTCTGTACGAATTTAAGTATTTACAAATTTTATTGGTACATCTATCTTTACATGTTTGATACTCTCTCCGCACCGCATTAAAACCCCAAAACAAATTTAATCCCCCACTAACAAAGGCCCATTCAAAAAATGGTAAAAGTAGAACCCGGCATACACCTAATTATTACCCTACCCTATTATACGATTTTTTCTACCCTACAACATGCTGCACTATCCCCTGATGCTTTAATGTGTTGTACAGTACAACATTTAATACATATGCTTGGTACAACCATAATACAACCTGTAAAGCATCAGAAGATAGTGCAACATGCGGTAGGAAAAATGAAACCCTATTATACCCGTCTATTTACCAACACAACAATCATCTTCCTAATTGATTCTTTCACTCACATAATTTTTAATACTTTATTCATTTATCTATCATACTTTAAAAACCACTAACCAATTATATTTATTGTTTATTTATTTTACCATTATTTCTTCGTAATTCTTGGACACCCCCACAAAACTTATGAGTATTTCATAGCGAGGTGGAAGGAGTAGATATATAAAACATGCACTTACATAGCCATGTCGTGTTCCATATTTTTTGAAGAGAAATTTTTTTTTTACACTTAAACCTTTACGCTCACTTTGAGTTTGCACTAAAACCTTTTTTTTTTTTTACACTTTGCACCAAAACGTTTCAAATAGTTTCTCCTTACCACAAAGGTTGGACGGTGTTAATGTTTCCGTCAGTGAGGGCAGTTTGGACAATTGACATGTCTGATTTCCCTCCATTTTATTGTCTCTTATTTTCCCTCCAATTCCCAATTCCCTCCAATTCTTCCACTTGTTTGACTATATAATTCCCAATACCAAACCCTAATTAACCCCCACCACTTGTTCCTCACATTCAATTAAATCAAATTCCCCTAAATTCTGAGTTAACCGGAGATGGAAGATGGACCGGAACCAACCATTTGTCGGTGTGGTGTTACAAGTGCTCGATTCACTTCTTGGATGGACGGGCATCCCGGCCGAAGGTTTGAGAGATGCCGATACATAGGGGTAAGTGATAATCTGTAGCTTAATTATATATCTCTTAGCTGGAACGTGTTGATTTTGTTAGAGTAGCGATGCCAATTCATTTTATGCCGATGCCGATTCATTTGGTTTTGATGCTTTTTGTTTCATAATTGCAGAGTACTAGACGAGCCTGTAAACATTGGACATGGATTGATCCTAAGATGTGCCAAAGGAGTACTGTAATAATTCCTGGGTTATTGAGGAAGATTAATGGATATGGGGCAAGATTGACTGCTTTGGAGGAAGAAAATGCAAGATTAAGGGCTCAAAACAATGTTCTTGAAGCTATGCTAGCTGAACAATCTGAGGTTGGTGGTGGAGTGGATGTCAAAAATGAGATTGATGAGCTAAGTGCGAGGATTGAGGAGTTGCGTATTCGAGTTGGGATTAACTAGTATGGATGTTAAGGCTTAGTTGTGATGTATTATGTATGTATGAAGTATGCTAGGCTAGCTAGCTTTTGTTATTGTAGTCCAGCTCTGTTTTGGCTGTGTGTATGGGGACTGAAAGAAGGTCAATTGAGTCTCTGTTTTGGCTGTGTGTATGCTAGTCTTTGGCTCATTCTTGTAATGAATCTATATGATCTTTAGTAATGATTTTGTGATGTATTACACATGCATTTGCATGCTTTTCAAATGACTTTTATGTTGTGTGATCTGATGTAGAAGCATGTGTATGTTGAAGTTTGTTGTTCTGGATTTAAAACATTGACACTGAAACCTTTAAATAAAGTTCCACTCGCTACTCAAACATTTTGTAAATGTTCCACTCGCTACGCAAACCTTTTGTAAAATTGTCATTTTACACCAAAAACTTTATTAAAACTTGAACTCGCTACACAAACCTTTCCCCACAATAATACATTAAACCTGTTCAGAATACCATTACTTGGCCATATTCTGACAACCTAACATGTACCTATATCAATTCAAAGCTACACAACACTGATGAATGCAATAAATTACCAACACTTCCATTGATCAAAGCAAAAGCAAAAGTAGAGTTACATGATCAACAATCCAAGTCAAAGAAGGCATAAACTAAGCCTTTTGCAGTCACATATGGCATCAACCAAGTCATTCAAAGTCACAATCAAATGCTATGAATCAAGTTTCAGGCATTAACTGATTGCATATGCCTAACACAAAAGGGAATATGGTGGAACTTAAGTACTAAATTAATCAGACTAGGTAAATGGACAAAACATAAAGAAAGTAGATTGATGATTCAACTCAAATGTCACTTCTGAGATGCACCCCTCTTAGTGATGGTGGATTGTTGAGTTCCAGTAACATCTGCAGCTAGTCTTTGGCTCCTTCTTGTTGGTGTACCAGAATTGACTGTGGTGGTCTTCTTGCCTTGAACTTTTGATTTGGCCAGCTGATCATGAGTACATGGTGTTAATAATTGCGTAAGCCTAATGAGTGAATACAGTAGACATCACAAGGAATAAAGAATGCATGTTATACCTCAACTTCCTTAAAGTAGTCAGACAGATATTGCATATGAATATCATTTATTGCATTTGCAGTAGCACTGGATACATTCTCCACAACTTTCTTTTTCTTATTCACCTATAAGCACAATAATCAAGTATGAATACACTATGCATAAAAAAATATATAGCAGATTCATCATACTCTACCTTGGGAGGTAGCTTAGATGATCCTGCTTTCTGTGCAAACAATTGTCTTTTCCTTGGTGGTTTAGTAGGGGGTTACTCATTAGTCTCACTCATCTGTGCCTGGTATGAGTAAACAAGCTACTGTAAGAATCTTCACTTGTGAAACTATAAGAAATGAAACTACACATGATGACATGTACCATATTTGCTGCTTCATCATCCACTATTCCCATCAAACACTCTTCAAACTTATGTCCAGTGCCTTTGCAGTAACTACACTTCTCTATTGGCTTTCTTTTCTGAGATAACAACAATTAAATGAAGTCAGAACAAGTATATGAAATTAGATAACTTTAGTAAACATCAAGTGTATAAAACATGAGTATACCTTGCCCTTTTTAGCTCCAGTTTCACTTGATTCTACAGGACACTCATTCATCCTTTTTACACAACTCACCTTGTTGTGACCTGCTAACTTGCAGTAGGAGCATCTCATGATCATGCCATGCCTTCCCAACCTACCTGTCTCAACTGCCTTTTATAGTGCAAGCTTTGCTTTCATCTCTTGAATTCCAATTGTACTCTTCTTCCTAGTATTATTCCTTGGCCTACCAGGCATTTTCTCAGGGATAGGAGGCAATAAAGCTGGAAGATCAGAGCTGGGCCACTCAGACTGCCCTCTAATTGGAACCATCACATTTCTATACACTTTCATGTATGTGGACCTTTTGTAACAATCATCAACATAGTCCTCTATAGTCTTACCAAGGAAATTCAAGCAAGCAATAGCATGCCAACAAGGGTATGCACTAAGCTGCCACTTCCTACAACTGCAAGTTCTTTGCTCAACTGACACTATCCACCTATCCAACCCTCCACCATTGAGTTGAACCTCAAACTGATCTAAACCATTAAACAGACATGTGAACTCACCACCCTTCATCCTATCAAACTCCAGCTTATCTCTAATGAAAGGGCAAACATCACCCCACCAATGTTCTGCCTTACTCCTACTAACCCAAATCCTTTTCATAATCAACATCCCTATATCCTCCAACATCTCTATAATTGGCTTGCCCCTAGGTTCAAGTATCATTGCATTAAAAGACTCTGACATGTTATTCACACACAAGTCAGACTTCACATGAGTTCTAAAGTGAGACTTGGACCAATTCTCAGCTGGTTTGTTATCAAGCCACTTAAATGCTGCCTTGTCTTTACTCTCAATCTCACTCATGATCTCTTAGAAGTCAACCATCCTTGTAGCTTTTGCTGCCTTCCACAACAATTGTTTTAGTGCTAACCCTCCATGGTGAACCTTCATATTATTGTACAAGTGTACAACACAAAATATGTGCTCAGCATTGGGAAACAAGGACTCAATAGCAATAATGAGACCTTTTTACTTGTCTGACATGAATGTGAAATGAGTAGTATTCTCCTTAATGCCCAAATCTGCAGCAAGTACTCCAAAAACCACATCCATGTGTCAGTTTTTTCCTTCTCTACTATAGCATATGCAATTGGGTATAAGGAGTTATTGGGATCTAATCCCACTGTTGTGAGAAGAATGCCACCATTTTTACCCCTCAAATGACATCCATCAAGGCAAATGATGTTTCTAAGTTCTGCAAACCCCCTCTTGCATGCTCCCCAACAAATATATATCCTTTTGAAGATCTGTTTGCGATCCTCACACTTAAATGGTTTGATTCTCACAGTATTTGTTTCACCACTCTTCTTTATCTCAGCTGCATACCTCCATAAGGAAGCATACAAGTCAATCTCACAACCAACTTTCTTCAATTGCACCATTCTTTTTTACCTATACAACTTGTTCTCCTTCACACTGACCCCCTTCTTGCTTCTTATGACAGATTTCATAGACTTCATTTTCCATTTTTCAATGCTTTTTATCTCCTCCTCATATTGTTGTGCAATCCACCTAGCTGAGGCAGCTTTAACTTCCTCCTTCATGCTACATTTATGTATAGGATTCATGGACTTAATCTGCATTGCCACCTTTCCTTTACCATGAAATGCATTGGCTTGCAATCTCCAAGGGAAACTCTGAGCTGTACAAGCTACAACAATTCTTCCTTTATCATTTCTAACAAAACCAAGATCTTTCCCATGCTTGATTGAGTGACTTCTAATAGCTTCTCTTAAGACTTTATTCCCAGGAAACACTAACCCAATTTCAAACTTTGGGTCATCCATATCAGTCCTTGGGTTGAACAGGGGGAAGCCCATATACTGAGAAGGTTGTGTCACCATTGTAATGCAAGGCATACTCATGCTTGGTGTGGCATTGTTGGAGTTATCAAGACAACCTAACCATTGTTCAACTTTCACAGCCTTATAGTAGTCTGCTGTCTCATTAGTTAGTTCACAATCACTGTAATTGAAGCCCTCCACTGAATCCTCTCCCAAAGACTGCTCATCAAAGTATGAAATGTATTCTTCATTATCATCAAACAAATGTTGGTACATATCCCTATCAATATGCTCCCCTTTGTCATTCTCATCATTTGAAGTACCGTCATTCTCATCATTTGCAGTTTCATCTTCACCTCCTATATCACCAACTTCAATACTTTCATTGTCCCCTATCTCACTTTCCTCATCTTCAGCCTCACACTCAGTCTCACTATCACTCCTATCACTCCCATCATCCTCATTACCAGTGCCCTCCTCTTCTTCATTATCCAAATGGTCTACAAACACACCAATGGAGTCACCAGTGTCAGTAGCAAAACCCAAAGAGCAGGCATCAATGTCAGTTTCCAGTTTTTGTAGCTCTGTACAACTATTTATCCCACTTTTAGAAAAGTAATACTCCACTGAATTGGCATCAATACCACACATCTTCACCATTTCTTTAACTTCTATCATACTCATAAGGTCCACATTACACCAGTCAAAGTAATCCACCACCCCTCCAACATAAAATGTTTTCCCATTTATAAACTTTCCATGATGATGCAAAATAATTGTAAAGTTGAAACTCAGTTTTTATGCAAATAGAAAGGGACAAAAAGACTCAATATTTTAACCCAATAACATGGAAAACAACATCTATAAACTAATCTCAAGCATCATAACAATGGGGACAGAAGGAATCAATAAACTTATCCCAAAACATTACAATATAAAAAGTAGCCTCAATATTATATCTTCAAAACACATAACACGCCAAAACAGAGCATCAAAACTCGGAAAAAATACACAATTCCATGGAAATTTGAACATAAACTACTCCATTACTTGAGAACAAAACTTTTCATAATTGGGTGTTGTGCGTCCTACCGGAATCCTAGTACCTGGGCTCCGTTTTTTCCAACTCATCGCAATTCCGGCCAAGAATTTCGATCGTCAGTGTGGGGAGCTTTTGATTTTAGAAGGATTAAAAGAGGAAAGAAATAAAACTAGGGTTTAGTGTTTTGTTTTATGAGAGAGCCAAAAGTCAATTTGTCTTAACAGGCGCGTGTTTTACACATTCCTAACGGAACCACTAACACCGTCCAACCTTTGTGGTAAGGAAAAACTATTTAAAACGTTTTGGTGCAAAGTGTAAAAAAAAAAAGGTTTTAGTGCAAACTCAAAATGAGGGTAAAGGTTTAAGTGTAAAATTTTTTTTTCTCTTTTTTGGAACTCGTGTCGTTGTATGTCTGTCTCATCTGGGTGTGCCAGTGTGACCTATTTGAACTTCATGATGCATATTGCATAGAATCTTCCATGCAAATATGGTTTAGTATTTTGGCTCAAGTATGAATTCTATACTGACACAGAGAGAAGTATGGTGAACAGGTCAGAAATCAGCTGATAAAAGGATCAGATAACTTGCTCACGTTTCTTGAATGAGTCAGGATTAAGTTATCTTTCTATATATAAAATATAGCACCGTACAACTGGTACATACTTCCTGTACTAATGAAAGATAACACATACATTACATAACTTGCCCATTAAATAAACACAATTAGAATAATTATAAATTGCTACTAACTAGACAATTCAAGAAGAATGATTAGGCCATAAGCTAATTAAACAAGAAGCCAGAAAATTGATTACTCAGCTGATTATGAAACTCAAACTAACGTTCGTACTTATCCTTTAAAATAATCATCACCCGATTTCTAGGACATCATTAACCCAATCATCAAAAAAAGGAATTATTGTCCAGTTCTATTTACACACATACGAGGGTGCAATGAGAAAGAGATAGTATATGCGTTAATATTTTATAATATCTCCAAAGAATCATAACATGGATTCTGCACTTTACCCAAGAAGCTTATCAGTTATCTCTCCCATCCCTCTTTACTTCATATCTATTCTCCTAATGGGTGGGGTCTTATTGAGGAACTCTCAAAGATCTGAAGATAAGATTTAGTAATGCAAAATTATAGTATATCTAACCATGCAACACATTTTCGTACAAATTTCGTATCGGTACCAAGTAAATGTAAGGAGAAAAGTACAGCAGAGCAATCCTCAGTACTCATCTAAAATTTTGCAGTTATTAAAATCATAGTCACACTTAGTTTGCCTCTTAGCTACACACTCATCATGTCAACCATTAATGCTCCATGCCGTTGGCTTTTTTAGCCCTTATATAAACCTCTTCTGTTTATTCAAACTCCACAGTCTCAAAAAACTCCACTTACTCATCCTTCCCTTTCCCCAAAAACTCTCCCAACTCAAGACCCCACACACACAGAATATGAAGATTACAAAGTGCAAGTTTCTGAAATCATGCACCAAAAAGTGGCGGAGTATGGACCGGAGTGACATACCTTTAGCATCATCCATCGGCATGTGTTGTGAATGGTCTTTCTGGACTTCCCTCAACGAAGAGAGAGTCGTCCCCAGTGACGTCCCGAAGGGACACCTGGTAGTGTATGTAGGAGAATGCCAGAAAAGGTATGTAATCAAAGTTGCGTTACTGAAGCACCCGCTCTTCCAGTCATTGCTTGACCAAGCCCAGGAATTATACGATTTCACTACTGATTCTAGACTTTGCATACCCTGTGATGAGAATATGTTCCTTAGTGTCGTTCAATGTGCTACATGCCCTTCACCAAGACGACTATCCATCTGCTTATGACCATTCATCTGCAAAGTCTTGGAAGTATCTATAAGATTCAATGTAATATATCTCTATGTATAGGATCATAGTAGTATCTGTAGCCATGTCCTGCTGTAAGCTATAATCAAGAGCCCATAAGTTCATCATTCATCAGTAATGTACGGCAGTTTTGTCGAGTGATTTATCAAATTAGTAAAATATTCATTAACTTAAGAGCACTATCCAAAGAGAGGACCAAACAACCATTGACTATCATCTCCTTGTTCGTCAAAATTACATACAAGAAGAAATCCAGAAAAAAAGGCTTAATTACAGAGGACAAGCATGTCCCTGTTTGCGCTTTCCTTTGAAACTGAAACTCAACTATGATGCTGACTCCTAGTGTGGTGTCTCAGTGGTGTCCTTAGAAACTGAAACTCAACTATGATGCTGACTCCTTCTAAAAAAGGAAACACAGAAATAAATGTGAAAGCACCACACTAGAAGTCTTTAACAGAAATAGGAACTGGAGAGAGGCAGGAAAGTTAATCCAAAAATTAAAAGTTTGGAATTAGTTTGAATACTGTGAAACAGACTGAAAATGTTCCAAAGAAGATATTTTCCCATGTCAATTCATCCAACCCATCCATCTAGCTGAACATTTTTCTTTCACAACAGCACAAGCACAGTTCACCTTCATGTTTCACAATGGAAATTGACAGTGAAATTTCAAATATTTATCTTGCTAATGAAAGCAGCTCGGCAATATTCACTAAACCTCCTCGAACTACAATTTATATAATGTGACATGTTTATGAAAGCGCAACGACAACATGCAATAGAAAGAAGTATGAATAATTTTTTCAAAATTTCATTTTAACACGGAAGCTATGGACATCATGCTGAGAGATAAAAATTTAGAAGCTCAAGTGAACAACCAAAACACCAATAAGGCCATCATTACAGTAAAGGTATCAGTGTTTAATTATTGTTGAAGGACAAAAAGTTCTGAACTCAAGTAACTCTACAACTTTATAGGTAAAAGACATCCAAGTTGAATCTTATATTGATCATTGATTATCTGATTTATAGTTGACATGATTGAATAGTACGTGGCGTTGATATTAGGCCTAGTAAGAAGAGGAATACTAAATTTGGTCAAGTGTGAGCTACGGCAATTCATAGTCACGATAAGTTGTTGATGGAAAAACGTGTTTAAGTTTTTCAGTGGCTGAGAGTATATGGGACTCCTGTTGGCAAACTCAGGTAGGAATATTTTTTAGCATTCTTCAAACTAACTAACAATTCAACCGATGACAGAACTAGAAAAGCAAATACGCCGATTCACAGTCATTAATCATGATAATGGATATGATCTTGAAGCTTTCAGGCCATATAGGCAATGGCTGAGAGCACCGTGGGCTTCTGCTCAGCAAATTAATGATAGAGTATTTTCTAGTAGTCTTCTTCAAACTAAAATAAAAACAGTGCAACAGATGACAACTAAAAATGGACTTTCAACAGCTTCAATAACTTCCTTGACTCCTTACTTACATAGGTACTGAAGTGTACAACTGCAAATGCTGGTAAAAAACCAAATGTTTTCTCTTGCCCATCCATTATTTTACCTAGTTCAGATTTATATCCAGAAAACAGTGTGCACGTAAAAGTAATTATGGTGCTTTAAGTATAACATTTCACAGGAACTTTATCAGATAATATAGCCTTCACTCGGCTTAGCAATAAATATGTACCTTCGACTCAAGGTTCAGTTTACATTCAACCACAAAGCATCTTTCAGTCATGACATTGCATCTCCATCATCACACATGATCTTCCTGACAAACATAACAAACAATGCTCGACAGGTGACAGCTATAAGAAGACTTATAATTCAATTCCACTTCTGCAAATAATACAAAGGAAAACACATACGCGGCATACGCTAAACTTGCAGTAGCACCATATGGAGCAATTGTGAATTCAACCGAACAGGTCATGATAATCTTGTTAAAAACCTGCAAATTCATTTTTGTGGTCCTAAGTGTAAACATCTAGCATAGTTGCAGGTAAGCAAAACAATGTCCATGTATGGGTCTGTATTAGAAGCTACATGAACATAGAGATGTAGTCTGCATCAGAAGCCAATTCACAAGCAAAGCAAGACAACGATGCTGCATCTACAGTCCGATGGGAGGAGCAGTAGGCCAATAAAAAGATGCTTTACTATATATGCAGTCTGGGGAATGGAATTGTTGCTTGAACATTTACATTAGCACTCTTAGGGCGAATATAATGAATAAAACACGTGCCAATCTTTAACAGAGAAAGCAACACAGACTCTAAGGCCAAAAGTGGGCACAGGTTGCAATGTGTATACACATGACGAAATTGCATGGAGATTTACAACATAATGCTTCATGAAGCAGTACATACAATACGTAAATGGTGACATCACCAAACAATGACAGTGCCAATTCACATTTGTCGGAATCGTGCACAAAAGATACAACAAAGAGTCACCACTATTTCAGGTTGCAACTGAGCCAGTTACCACTACTTCTAGCAAGAGGCTTGCAAAAGTTTTCCTCTATAATATTCAATGTGTAGTATTATCTAGCAGCTGCAAGAAGACCTTCTAGTTCTCTTCTCCCGAATGTCCTTCCAAGGGAAGTATCATCCTTGTGCCTTGCCGCCAAATAAAAAATAAACCAGGCAACAACGAAATACACCTCCATGAATGATTGGAAAACCAATGTAAAAATATCCCCTAACACACTCCTCAGAAGCCACCTCCCAACAGATCCACAGATGATAGCTTCCCACCACCTTATCTCAAATGCAGGATAAAACAATGTAATCAACATGTGACATCCTTCTTTAACAATCTCTCTGCCACCCCTCCTAGAATCCACAATGGCAACCCAAGCATCAACTGCAAATATGAAACCAACCAGGAAATCACTCAAGAACCAGATCACAATAAATCCTGCACTCTCCCATTCATGCCCTTTAACCCAAGGTGCCACATTAGCAAATGGCATAAACTTCATACCCAAGAAAACCTTAAAGAAAACATACTGATCCTCAATCTCCCCGAAAAAATATATCCCCATAAGCTGCGCAAGAGCATCCCTAACTGCCCATTTCATCAAAACAAACCCTGAAATCCTCTTCAATCCAATACTAGACCCATCCCACACAGTGCGGAAAAACGACCTATTATTCCCAAGCAAATGATCCAACACTTTAAGAAACACAATCCCACTCAACCAAGTATAAGTAATAATAAAAGCTACCACAACATATGCATAAGATGCGGATAACGCACCCGCAAGGAAGACCAACGAATTCGCATCCTGACGCCCCAATTCAAAACCCTTAATAAAAAAATCCAAATCCACTCTAGCCTCACCATCATCCAACCTACTCTCCAGAACTCCCTTCTCCTCATCTTCCAACAACGTAACATTCTTCCTAAAATCCGGCCTAAATCCGACCACACCAGGCCTAACAACTTTCTGAAATGAAATTCCATGATCAGAGACGGAGCCGAATTCGGAACTAAAACCTGACAAAACGACAACAGTGGCATTAGGCACGTGCTTACTAGAGGAAGAGTGGAACAAAGAGCGGTCCAAATCGGATTCGCCGGAGAAGAAATCTTCGTCGAGGGTTCCGACACGAGAGAGGTGGAGGAAAGGGCCACGTCGACGGCGAGGGTGGTGGTTGGGGGCGGCGGCGGAGGGGGAGAAATCGAGGCGGGAGAGGAGAGATTTAAGGGAAGGATCGCGATCGATTAGGGAGGAGAGGTAGTGAGAAGCGCTGTGGACATTGGAGCGGAAGGTGAGGAGGAGAGTGGTGAGGAAGAGGAAGGTTAGGAGGTGAGAGTAGAAGAGAGATGTTGTCTGCTTCAGGATTTGGACGGTGGTTGTGTGGCGGAGATTGGGCGGTGCTGGTGGTGGAGGGTTCATATTGGATTTTGATGGATCTTGGAAATTTGGGGGAAAATTAGGAGCAGCGATTATCTATCTGTGTTGAAATTGAAATGAAAATGAGAGTTTCTTTCTTTATTATCTCTTTTTCTAATTTCTTTTTGTGTTTTTTCTCAGAAAGAGGAAAGATCTCTTCTGTACTGTTCAGTGTGGAATATTCTCTGCAGATTGAAATCAGACAAGTTTTGTGTAAAATCTATGGAAAAGTTAGTTGGGACTTGGAAATCTCATCTCATGGAAGGGAGAAGATACACCGGATAAAAAGGTGTAGAGAATTAAATGGGATGGATCAAGTGTCATTAGTTATGTTTATTTTCTTGCCTAATGATGAGTGATTGAAGAAAATGACACTTTAATCATAAAATTAAGACACTTAATTGGGATGATATTATTATAGCGAATTAAAGTTTAAGGTCTAAAACGGTTGAAAGAATTTTTGATCTATAACTCTTACGTTTATTTAAACAAATCAAATCCCCAAAGTTTAAGATTTAGAATTAATACTAAAATGGAAGTTCATATGTAGCTCCAAATTAGGCGTGCTTATGCAATCCGACTTTGACAGTGTGTGTACATTCAAGACATCATGTTGGAATTCAAAAGCAAAGCTCGTAAAGTCTGGCAACTCTTCTGGCATGGCACAATTTGGTCCATCTGGCGCGCGAGAAACGAACAAACCTTTCAAGGAGAAGATTGGAAACTGGAAGAGATCTTCGAGAGAATCAAATCCAACGTTTGGTCTTGGGTGAAATCCAAGATGCATGGGTTCATCTACACTGATTATGCGAGCTGGGATTTGTGTCCGTTGGGAGTGCTAAATTTAGATCAACAGTTAAAGAACAGCTCTTCAGGTTAAGGGAGAAAGCGAAAGTTAGTGGTCTGTTCCATTTTTGCTAAATTAGTTTTGATTGTCTGAGTTAGAAAGGAGTTGAAACTTGATCTTGCTAGTTGGGTTATCTAGTCTTGGTTCAGTTGCGAGCTTCAGTCAGGTAACTTCTCTTCTCCTTATTTTCGATATGAAACTGAATGCCTTAAGGGAACATCATCGATTTATTCTTTCTATCTAGCTTGATCGATATTCCGCCCTTTTGGAATTGGTTGCAACCCCTCACTCTTGGCTTGATACTTCGGTATCGAGACATACTAGACGACGGGGTGGCCAATTGGTTCATCTGGTTTTGTGTTGATTCTAAGGTGGAGTCGGGTTACTCTTTCTTTGGCTCTTTGGCTGGTTTACTGGTTTACTCGATGTATTTTGGTCTTGTGGATATGTTTATTGTGTAAAAGTTTAGAACTTGGTTAGGTTTGGAATTGGCTTGTTGTAAGTGAACACTACTGGTGTTCCGTTCTTTAGTATGAATAAATTTTAATTCTCCCCCCCAAAAAAAAAAAAAAAAGTGTGTACATCATTTATCACATGTTAACTCAAATCTCCGCCCTATTGGTTTGAATATAGCGTTTTACCAAGCACTTCGTGCTTCGATTCAATCTAGAGCATGCAAAAGTATGTGAGTATTATACAAAACCGATTCACAAAGAAAGTGATTGATAAATTTCATATGAGTTTCAAATGCTTGATAAAGGGGTATGCAATAGGTAGGAGTACAGTGAAACCAAGTGTGCAGACAAGCTGAAAGAATGCATTAAACAAGGGATGAGAGCTCTCTCTATCAGGGAACAAGGCTACCACACTTCACACCCATGGTTGTAACTTGTAAACCATTCTTTTCCCAAGTTCACAAATGTAAACTAATATCATGAGGGATTCAGGGTCTCCAGTAATAGATTTCATTCATGCAAGTCATGAATACATCAAAATCATGCTGCAGAATCTACTTAAATTTTTAAAGAAACAAACAAATATTTTTCCATAGACTACTTGACAAGCTTCCGGTCGTAACACATGAATTATACTTCAAAGTTGATTCCAGACTAAAATCAGGACACTAGCCACGAAGCAAACTAATATTAGGTATAAAATCATCGTATAACCTATAGCAACACTAAGTCCAACATTCATTATGTGATATACAACAAATCAATATTTGTCGAACACGACTAGTATTGAATGTATGATGCAGCAGGTACTACAGCCAAATGGCATAGGCCGCCAGAATATAACTGCCATACAATACTAGTAAATTTTAAGTTCTCAGAGTATAATAGTATTTGTAGTTTGAAAGTAGAGAGGGCGCTTCATTCAAACTCGGGCTTCTCTGGGTAGGTGCAACCGGACGGATCTCTGGATGATAACATTAACTGCATAACAACGAGCTTTTACGCAATCCTCAATGTGTTTACCTTCAACCAATTGAGACAAAAATCCTCCAATCACCTACAGAATGAGTTAAAATTAGGAAACATCTCTAATGCGCAGTTGGAAACTTGGAATTTGGAAACTTCTCTTTCCGAGTAGTCCCCTTGCAATTTTGAAGGTTAACAATGACAGAAGAAATCAACTACACACTTGGTGATGTATCTAATTTGATTTCATTGAGAATTTGACAAGATGCAACAATTGAGCTTCACATGTTATTAAGAATACCAAAAATAACTGACCTGCAGTCCTGCACCATTGGTATAAACAAGTTTCTCTTTTAGTAACAAAATTACTGGGAACAACTTCCCGTTCTCATTATCCGCAACCACAACATGATCTGCACCCTGTTTAAGAACAGAGATTCTTTTGGCCTTCACCAGAAGCATTTCGCAACTGGGAAATTTTCAAAGCAATTTCTTCTACATTCTCTAACTGCTCAATCATCCACAACATCAGAGTTAAGTGAGTTAAATCTACAACTGGTAATCATATAAAATACCAGCACTATAGGCATATGAAAGTAATGAAGCTATAAGCTCCCAGCCATGAACTTTTGAGAAATTTCTAGCTTCTGTTTCATTACAAAAACATAGTCCATGTACCTCAAACTAAAGATTAGCATAATCTCAATACATGTTATACATCCTAATCATTACAGAAACTAACAAGAGCAGTTAAAACATGATCTTACGGGACAACTTTGTCTTGTGCATCTTCGAAGAATTCACAGATAAATGGAGCAGAAAGGTTCATCATAAAAACCTACAACGGGAACATATATTAGTGGATAGACTACTGAAGTTGAAACTTAGAAGTACTTGGTAAACATTTTTACCTTGTTTTGGGCAGCTGCATGCTCAGCAACAGGTGAGATGGATTCCAGAGAGACTTAGAGAAGAATCTGGCAATATAGCCATGAACTTTTGGCCTTCTCCATTGTCAACACATAAGCGAGTTAGTTTCACGGGGCACATGACATGGATCAGACAAGAAAAATAATTCATAACATAATACAACACCAAGTGCCCAGTTTTCTGGTTCCTTTAGATGATTAGATTTGTAGCAGTTAGCAGCCGACAAGTTGGCAACAAGTGATCTGCAATGTATCAGAGCATGATTTTGCTTGTTAACAAACTACAAGAGAGAAACCATGCACAAAGTCTAAAGGGTTGTTAAATTAAAATGATGAAACCCTGGGATTAATAAGATTCTGAACCTTCCGATAAATTAACCCATTTATCAAGGCTGTCTATGGTCCACGTTCAGGTAACTTTTTGGTTAGTGATCGGCATATCGTAGTGTTATCATTTTAACCCCGTTTATTGAACTCAGGGTTCCACTGACAAACCAATCTAGCACCAAATGAGATGATTATAAGTTTCGTTACATCATCAAAAACAAAAACCAAACCAGCCACACAACATTAATTCTCACCTCGTACATAAAAGTTCACTTCTATGTCTATATTTTATCATTTCGGAGAAAATTAAGCATCCAATTGTATCTTTGAGGAGACTGAGACTTGTGGGACTCTGGCCATTTCAGTTTGACTCACATAGTCACATGTAAAATTAAGCATCCAATTGTTACAGCTCAAGCTACATTGTGTGACTCACATGTAAAATTCAGTTTTTTAGAAGGATCTAAAATTTGATGCACCAGCAAGAAAGGAAAAAAAAAATTAAATTCTGATAAGATGATACCATATTAGGACATTGGCAAGATCATATCTGTTTCGAAAGAAAAACAAAAATTGTAGGGATCAATTATGAAAGCAGAAGGATTGAAAGAATGAATTACGAAAGCAAAAGAAGAGATGTGAGGTGAAATACTTGTGCAAGAATTGTTGATCCACAACAGCAGAGATATCCATCGAGAAGTGGATTTCCCATCCCGGGTAGAATTCCTCCTCGGTACTCCATTTTCAATCAGTTATTGAGAGACAATTTCGGCAATTATAAGTTCTGCTAAAAGGATGTTAAAGAATGAAGTGAAATCGAGCGGGATGAGATTTGCCGGTGATTATATTACACAGCTACTTCTTCCATCCCGGAAATAGCTTCCCACTTTGACTTTTTACAATCAAACTTTTTCAAATTTAACTATATCTATATAATTTAGTTGAGTATTTTACATTTGCAGTTTAAGATTAATTCATAGTTAAATTTGAAAAAATTTAACTGTAAAAAGTCAAAATGTAAAGCTATTTCAAGCAGCGAAGGAATTAGAACTTAAAATATGGGTATGGGTGAATGAACTACTGTACTGGGTTGGTGAGGTGGGTGGATTGTTGGTTGTAATCACCTGCGACTCATATTTTGTTCTCATTTGCAGACTATGCATTACAGAGTTGTACCTTGGCAAATTAAGAAAATGTCTCTCTTTCATGGCAATTTACATATGGAACCCCTATAATTTGTTTTTAATTGCAAAACAACCAACAACTTTGACTAAATCGCCCTTTACACAAAAGCTTAACCTTGTTTGAGTTGGATGCGGAAAAAATCAGAGATTTTGTTGTTCCAACTTTACTTTTTTGTATTTTTATTATTAACTTATATAAATGTTATGAAATCCTAATTTTAATTGTGCCCCGTCATTTTAATTAGAAAAAAAAAAACTCAGAAGGTATGTGACTAAAGAAAATTACACATTACGGTACAATTCGTCTCATTGCTTCAAAGGACTTGCAATTATATGTATTACAGTGTTGACCATCATTTGCACTCATACTTCACTTATGTGAGTGGGTGGAGAGCGGTTCCCAACCTTACAATGCAAATAATGCCCCATATGTAAGTAGTAATTGAATTGTTGTAATCATTTTATTGTATTGTTATGTCCATCCTTTTAGGATCTCATGACTATATATTGTCTTTTTGCAACTTGTATACTAGTGAATACAATCATTATCTTCAACTTGAAAATGGCATTCTTCAAATGGTGTCAAGAGACTTTACAAATTAAACTTCTCCATAATTCAATAATGATCCTATTGAATTTCAACAGAAGCCTCTAGTGCCAGGGTCACTATTGTGTTACCTCCTGCTCATCTTCTTCCATTTATTCGCCTCTCTCAAACTCTAACAACTCTCTCTCTCTCTCCCCCACCACCCCACCCACCCACCTTCCACTATTGAATAGTACAACCAGAATCTTAAACGTGAAAACAAATCTCTTCACACTTGTGCATGGTGTGAGTTCGTATGTAAAGTAAAGTTTGTGTTAGAATTTGTTTTCTTGATTTTATAACAAGTGAAAATGAGACTATCAACCACATTTTAAAACAAAACAATGGAATAATGAAGAATCAAGCCATCAACAGCATCACCACTCAAATCTTGATCATCAATAAATAGAGAACAAAGTACAAGAGGAAGAGTTAATGATAGAAGCTTAGGAATAATGGGGTACTCTAGTCTTCTAGTAATCATCTAGTAATGCATCCAACTCTCCATTTTCTTTTCAATAACCTCAACAAAGTCATCCTCAAGATAGCCTGTGTCACCATCCCGATTCTTGTATCTCATATCCCTCTTCCTACCATTCCATTGAGCTCATATACTTCATATCTTCAATTACTTCTGCAGTTTTAACTTCACTAAGTCGAGTTTATCTCCATAACAGTAGTAGCTCATACCAATCCACAAGTCACGACCTATGAGGGTCTTAATGAGTAAATTGGAAAAAATAAAAAAAGCTTCTTAAAGTGCGCTCTGGAAGCATATATGGATCCAGGGTACTAAATGTAGCGTGCCTGGAACATGAGACACTGAGATAGGGTAAAAAAACCAAAAAAGTAAGCTTCATGTGATCAGGTACTAAATATAGAAAGTGGGGACTCTGGAGTCCTGGTTTCATCACTTTCATGAATGTGGTAGCTTAGCAGAAACAGCTTTCGTGCAAGTTCCACAGTTCATGCAAACTGAGGGTATAGAGCTACAATTCTCTTTGTGCAAAATGCCTGGCAAGATTACTTAACAAGAACTGAAAGTTACATTCAATCTCCAGCAAGAAAAATACAATCATCTCATTCCAGTTCCATACCTTGATGCTTGAGCAAAATAATGATATAAGAGGAACCAAAATCCCTAGCAAATATGAATTTCAGAGGTGTCTCTGGTTGGCACTACAACTAATAGCGTAGGCCAAGTTACAGATATGGTAAAACACTCGATAATTTTCTCAATATTGATAAGAATTAGACTTGTGGCAATATAGCCGTGAAAGAATTATTATAACTCATTCAAAATCTGGCTTCTCTGGGTAGGTGCAACCGGACCTCTGGATAATGACATTGGCCGCATAACAACCTGCTTTAACACAATCCGCAATTGGTTTCTCTTTAACCAACTGAGAAAGGAATCCACCGACAAATGCATCACCTATAAGACAGATAAATGCTGAAAATCAAATCATGTTCAATTAAGAAGCAACACTTATACACACATGAAATCTGTACATAAAAGGTTATCTGAGGTCATAAAAATCTGGCGGAGAAAATATACAACTAACATTGTATTTCAGTACTTGGTAAATTATTTGATCTAAATTCAACTAAAAGTATGACAGGACTTCACAGAATCATAACGTTAAATGCCACGCACCTGCACCGTTGGTATCAACAAGTTTCTCTTTCGGCAACACAATTACAGGGTACAACTTCACCTTACCATCTTCTGCAACCACAACAGGGTCTGCACCTTGTGTGATAACAGTAATTCTTTTGTGTGTTCCAGATGCCTTTGGCAACTGGGAAATCTTCAAAGCAATTTCTTCGACATTCTCAGTCTGCACATCCAAAGATTCAAAGTTAAGTCCACAATTATAAACACATCGTAATAATCCAAGTATGGTGTTACGGCTAAAACTATTACCTCCCAGCCGTGAACTTTAGAGAAAACTCTAGCCTCGGTCTCATTACCAAAAACATAGTCCATATACCTAACAACCAAATATTAGCAAACCGTCAGTATACATTTACACTTCCAATAATTACACTGATAATAATAATCATTTTTTTTCCTTACGGGACAACTTTGTCTTGTGCATCCTTGAAGAACTCACAGATAAAAGGAGCAGAGAGGTTCATCATGAACACCTGGAGATGTTTGAATGTTCAGTTGAAAGAATAATCTTATTGTGAACTCTAGTGTAGCATAAAAAATTGTAAAATAATGTGCACATTTTACCTTGTTTTGAGCTGCTGCATGTTCAGCAACAAGTGCAATAGACTCTGTAGAAACTGTGAGGAAAAACCCGGCAATATAGTAGTACTTGGCCTTTTCCACTGTTAGAGACAAATTAGTAAGTTTCATGCACACTTGGAATGGAGACCAATGAGTAAAAATGTAAAATAAAACAGAACATACCCAGTGCCCAATTTTCCGGTTTCTTCAAATGATCAGATTTGTAGCAATTGGCTGCTGACAAATTGGCAACTAACGATCTGCGATGAATTTAAAAAAGACCCATAATGTGACATAAAAGCATGTACACAAAATCCAATATGGATATATTGAGATACATAGCAATTATCATATCAAGATTTTTTTATGTGATTAATAACTCCAGGGAGTGAAATCCAGGTTTGCTGGACAATCAAGATAACAATGTTGATATCCACCATGCATCAAATCAATAAAAGAATGAACACCGACTCCCTTTACAAGGAAACATGATTTCACTTAGGTAATCATTACTCACTCCTTTTAACAATTTCACACCTATCCATTCCTTTCAATTATACATGTTTTATTCTCAAAGTGATAACTCAAGGAGCATTCATGTGATGACTGGAGAGAAATAACTGAAAATGTGAAGACCACGGGGATATTTACATAAAGAGTTTATTTATCTTCTTCCATATCGTACTATATGAGTGAAGAGAGTGAAGTGGGAGGAGATTAAGGAGTTCCACATGGAGAGTCAAGAGAGAATGTAATAAGGCTTACATTAAAGGGTATGTCACAGGACTTAGAAAGTAGGTTGCCTGAGAATGGGGTTATTAAATAATTTTGTTGGGCAATAGTAAGGGCTTGGAAGATGAAATGGTCTGGACAGAATTAAAGTCCAGGAGTAGCCAGGCTTTGAAAAGTGATCCGGATGCCAAGTAAATTTAGTTCAGTAAACTATAAGTACTAATTAGAACTAAGCATGAATTTTCTTATCAAAGTCGTCGCCATACATAAGACAAATTTAGATGGTGCGAGGAGACTGACCTTTCACCACCAACCACGCAGACACCACAAGTTCCAGTTGGAGCTTCATCTTCATAGTAATGCACCTAAGAAGTTATGAGGGTACAACAGAAATTATTACTACTTACTAGTAGGGGGGGGTCAACACTTGCTTCCATAATACAAAGTAAGGAATAAAAGATGGTGCAAAATTTTGGTTGTCACATATAGGATCTCAGAAACATCTAATAATGTTAAGAATGGTACTGAATGCTAAGTTTTCTTGATGAGCAGAACATATTATCATGTTGGTCTTCTTAACCACGGGGAGGGATGACGGGTTTCTTCCCTATACCAGATCTATGCCTGATTTCATAGTCCTTGTGGCTAGGAATGCTTCACACATGAAAGTTATGGACATGCATAGTAATGGGTAATGTGGTGCAATCCAAGCCACAAGGTACATCAAAAACTCATAGGCCCAGTCTACATAAAGTATATCCCGTGATGATGGCTACATATAAAGGGCTAAATGAAAATACTCTCCAAAGTTTACTCGATAAGCAGAAACTCTTTTGTCATGTTGTTACGAATCAAAAGAAGGGTGGTGGCTATATCAAATGGGATAGAATGCAAAGCCAAAAACAGTCCATACATTAACACCAGCTGCTTTTGCATTCTTCTTCATTTCCTCTGCAAATTTGTCCTTGCCAATGGAACCCATGTAACTGGTTGAGCCAGGAGGAAGCATCCACTACAAATGACAAATTGAACATTATTATGTTGCCAAAAGTCAACAGTCTACAAATTATAAAGCAAAAAAGCAGAGAATTCAAGTACCTGGGCCACCCTAATGGAGTTCTGGGTAGCACCTGCATTATTATCATACTAAAGATTAATACATGCTACATGCTGGGAATAGTTGGGCATGTTGAACCAATTAGTAAAGGTAGGAAACTAAAAATAGTGCTTCATAAATAGTAAATTACCTCCAGCAATGTACTCCACCTTGTACTTGGCAGCCATTTCATCATACCTGGCAAATACATTCAAGTATCAGTTTTATTACTGGATAATATGAGCCTCAATTGCATATGTTTAGTAGAAGAAAAAAGATGTTCACATTGACCTTTATCAGCTAATCCTCAATGACTATTTACCTGACAATGAATTTCTATTGCATCTAAAAGATTAGGGAAAGCGCATTTGCAACTGGGGGGGGGCAAAAGTAAAAGGCCAAGAGCATCCTACTCGGAGTGTAGAACGTCGCAGGATTTAATTTACAAGTGATTCTATTAATAGCCACAAGGGCATAAAATTATGGGACCTCCCCTCAACCAAACCTATATCAAATAGTAGTTTTTGGAGAAGCATCAAAATGGTACTTTTTGGAAACAACTGCAATGACCTCTGCACTTCGGACTTGGGACGTAAACTTATACTTAACTCTCGAACATAAAATGGGTACTTTTTCTCATAATCTTAATTGTTCCGACTGATGTTGCTTATGTGGCCAAAACTTGCAATAAATTTTCAGCTAGCACACTACACACTTAGGCTTTAGTTTGTGAAGTCATCAATCTTTGTTAATCTGCATGTTAGAGGTGATAAACTAATGGATGCAAATCCCTAAAGTGCATATGAGCAAGGAAAACCACTTCGAACATACACTTAATTTTCTCTGATCAAAATTCCTAATGTATGAATACATACCAGCCTAAAACATTTCCAATTTCATCTACCTTATCCACAACATCCAGTTTCATCTACCTTAAACATTAACATTTTCCGGAAATTCATTCCGCATCTAACCTAAACCAGACTCTGAATCAAAAAGACAATCAGCACTAATCAAAACAGAGAATAAGAGTAAATATCCTTAAGAAAGACAATGTCGGTGGGTTGAACTTACAAAGGCAAGTGCTTTTCCTCTGCAAGTATCGCATTGTTCAATTTGAGATCAAACCTGCCGGCAAACAAATGGAAAGTTCAGATCACATACCCAAAGGTGAGATCAATAACAATGGAAAAGCAAAAGCGGCGAAATGCTAAGATTAATGTACATTTACACACAAGCGCAGCAGATCTACGAAACAGAATGGCAGAAAGCAGAAACAGAAAGGAAAAAATGGCCAGATCTCAAGCTGAAACATGAGTATACATGAAAACAGAAATAAAAAAACCAAGGAGATCCTTACTTGTCAAGGAATTCCTGATCGACAACAGCAGAAATATCCAAAAGAGGATTTCCCATTCCCAACAAGATTCCTTCGGACGCCATTTCGAGATTGGTTTGGGTGATTGGAGCTGAATTGATAGTTGAAGATTTGGTTGGGGTAGATCGAGTGAGTGATGAATGAATATTGTTGGTGAGAAAGAGGAGGTATACTTATGCTATATCGAGAGGTGGGCCGGGCCAGTATTGGAGTGGGTGTAGCAGTAGCAGCACGGATTCTCTGCGACTCAGGTTTGTTTTCCAAATGCACATACACGCTTTCATTACTTGTACCAAAGGATAAAACTGGAAAAACAAAAACAAAACCTATTTCCCCGTGGGTGCTTAATTGCCTTTTTAATCCTCAAAGTGTAGTACCTTAAATGAAACTATGCTTTGCCATGGTAGCCCCACCCATTTAAAAAAAAAAAAAAAAATTTTATATGTATTTTTTAAATTAGACCTATGCAAAATTAGAAGATTTTTTTTTTTATATAAAAGAAGTCTTAGGTAGTTTCAAATTCTAGCTTCGCCCCTGAGTGTGTGACTAAATAACTTTAGAACTTTAGGGACTAGTTTGAAATTACCGTGAGTGCTAAGTATGTTGAGATAATCCGGAGCCATTTGATCATAACATATTACTTTGATCCAACAACATTTACTATTATCCCCGTCCAATATTTCATCCAGGTTTTGCTTATGAGAATGTGATTCTTGCCCTTTTTAGTCGTTGGGTTATGTGTAAAGACGCAAGTAATTACATCTCGATGTTCAAATTGCTACGGGCCACTAATGTCACCAATCTACCTTGGTTTGACTTATAAATCTATTTCATTTTTTTTTTAAATCTACTCTTAATCTTCTTTTAACATGACTTTATATGTCTATTTCGTTTCAGTTGGTTGGTTTTGATCTAACTCTAGCTAGCAATTCAGTGAATAATTAAAAATTGTTGTGGTTTTAGCAAGATAACTCCAAGTCAGTATTCCAGACCGCAACCGCGTAAAACCACCCCTATGGAGCGGTCGCTCCCCATGCCTCACTTAGTCGTTAGGTGCTGTTTGGGGGCCAGCCCCAAACGACTATGTCCCCAGCCAATTGGCTGACAAGTTTATTTAATTTTCTTTTTTTTTTTTTAAATCTGATATTAAAAAAAATAAAAATTATACCAACGGCCATATTTTTTCGAGATCTATAAATGGACACCACTCTTCATATGTTTCCTCACACCTCTAATTTCACCCTTCTTTCTCTCTTTTAAACTCAAAACACTTTTAATAAACCTTCAACTATCATTTGCCAACAAAAATGTCTTCTTCAGATCATGAAGATGAAACATTTTACCCGGAGTCCGGCGCCGAATCCGAATCCGAAAGGGTTCCCTTCGACGGTTTTGGTTCATCGAGTTCCAAAATGGCAATAGACTATCTGAACATTACATTTCCGGGGTATCTTCAGCCACCCCGCCGCCGCCGGAGAAACACACTCGAACTTACATCAACCGAAAATGTGAGAAGTGGCATGAGTCAATGGTCGAGCACTATTTCTCCGAGAAATGCACTTTCACGCCAAAGCAATTCCGCCGGAGGTTCAGAATGACGAGGCCATTGTTCTTGAGGATCGTGGAGGCCATCATCGAATATGATCCAACATACTTAAGAGTAGGGCCAGATGCTACCGGTCGTCCAGCGCTGTCCAACTTGCAAAAGTGCACAACCGCGATGAGGATGCTTGCCTATGGTGTAGCCGCTGATGCCGTGGACGAATATACAAGGTGTAGTGAGACTTCTGCTTTTACGACATTACATAAATTCTGTGATTCTGTCCTTGCGGTTTTTGGTCCAACATACATGCGGAGGACCAATGAAGACGATATCAAGCAACTTCTCGCCATCAATAGCGGAAGAGGTTTTCCGGGATGCTTGACTCGATCGATTGTATGCATTGGGAGTGGAAGAACTGCCATTTGGCATGGAAATGCCAGTACCAAGGCAAGAATGGTGCGCCGACGCTTGTGCTAGAAGCTGTCGCTTCACACGACACATGGATCTGACACTCTTTCTTTGGAGTTTCCGGTAAGTTTAATGATCTTACCGTCATTGCACGTTGACCAGTGTTCGATGACCTGCTGAAGGAGTGGCGCCTCCAGTTCACTTCGAAGTTAACGGTCATGGGTACGACATGGGGTACTATCTTACTGATGGGATATATCCTGCGTGGACGACATTTGTCAAGTCCATAAAAAATCCAGTTACTCACAAAGAGTCCAAGTTTGCAACCAAGCAAGAGGCCGTCAGAAAAGATGTTGAGCGGACATTCGGATGTCTTCAGGCACGATTCACCATCATTCGCAACCCAGCCTTGGCCACCATACCACTTCTTGGTAAGATCATGAATACATGTATCTGCCTGCACAACATGATCGTTGAGGATGAAAGGCATACTTATCGAAACTTCAAGACGTACGAGAAGTATGTCAAGGAATTCAACAAAGATACATTACTTGAAGTGGAAGAGGACATGTTCGAGGGCATTCGCTTCGCACGTCGGCCTTCGATAGTCAACTCCATCGAAGGATACATGGCGAATAGGCAAGATATGCACAACAAACTCACTCACTTCGCACTGCAGAGGGATTTGATGGAGCACATCTATCGGAGGACCACTTGAATGATGTTTATTGTACTAGTTGTTTCTTTTTCTGTTTTCTGTTGTACTCGTTCGTATTCGTATTCTGTACTGTTTCACTTTTCTACTCGTATTCAATAAAAAACATCTTTTTTCACTCCAAATTTTCAATATTCGTATTAATATAACTATAAACAAAAATAAAAAATAAAAAAATGACGGCGACCGCGGTCGCGACCGCCACCACAGTGGGTGACGTGCAGTCGCGAGACACAGTTGCCGAGCAACCAATCGCCCCACAACCAATTTCTGATCACCATAGTGAGTGGTATGAGAGTTGGAAGGTTCAGACAATGATCACATTAGGGCCAATAGAGTATGTGTAAATGCGCTACGACAATCACATTTAGCATTATTAATATCAGTATAGGTAACTAGCTAGGCAACAAAGTAAATGAATCATGACATTGATCATGTTTCCATGAAAGAATTTTTTGCTTCTTTTTCTAGCTTAAAAGAAACTTGTTGCTAGCAAAAAGGTAGGAAAATGGTGCTAGTCACAACCTAATCAGGAGCCAAACAGCACAAAATATGTTATTTTGTTAGTTGTAGAATTTGTAACCTAACTAAATTCACATGCTAGATCCATCTTTAAAAGTTGGTAAGTGCAATTTCTTTGTGATTCTTGATGAACTAAATGTGAAAACCTTGTATTGAAATATTGTAAGCTTGCCAGGCATTGGTTAGTATGCTTCCAAAGTTCCAATGACCTCAGTATCAGGTATTCAGGTCTTTAGTACTCAATAAATTTTCAATTCTATTCTATCCAACTGTGTAAAATGAAAAAACAGAGCAAATTCACAGGGACAAAAAGTTTATTGTATAAAGATTAAACTTGGAAAATTCAATAAATTTACATACTAAACATTAGTGTTACAAAGAAAGGCAATCATATTCATTCTTCCGTAAATTCATACACGATAACATGCAGATAAACTTTAACCAAAATGTAGAAATATCACAAACAATTGCTAGCAACAACGGAGTGTTAGCAGATAGGAAGAGGAGCTCCATTCCAACCCTCAAGGCACTTCAACAATGGATCAACAATCAGTCCATTGCTCAGGGCTGTGAAAATCTTCTCGCTTTCCTCACCTGGTGACGTAACCTTCTCTCCTGTCAAGTACTCGGTTCCCAGTTCTTCCCTGATGAACTTGTACAGCGGGTATGATCTGCATTCCTTAATCCGGTTACCAATAGCTGGATTTCCAGCTTCAAGGGCAGCTCTTGCACTCTCAACTTCCTTGGGCAAGATGGCCTTGAGTTCCTCCTCAAAAGCTTCGATCTTTTGGAAGATCGATGTGCTCACGTTCTTCTCGTTCTCACCGTTCTTCAGAGCATGATCAACAAGCACCTGCCTCAGCTTCTGCATCAATGGGTATGTAGCACTGCAACAATCATCGACATATGCAAAAACATACTCACGGTCCACCACACGGAGCAAGTCCAGCTCGCAGAATCTTGAGGGATGAAGCTCGCCATTCACGCCCATTGTCAGAGTTCTTTTCGCAACTTGGCTGACGGTATTCTTGACTGCCAGTCTTAGATTCTCCTCCAAGTGCCTCAAGTCAATGGCTTGGCATAGTGCAACTAGGAATGTGGAGGACATGAGCTTCAAGATCTCCAAGGCCTCAACTGTCTTTCTTGAAGAAATCAAACCCAACGAGTTTACGTCTTGGTTGTGTTGCTCAGCACTCTGCACATGGTTAGTCACTGGGTTTGCCAAAAACTGGAGCTCCGAGCAATAAGATGCCATTGCAATTTCAGACCCCTTGAACCCATAGTCCAAGCTGGGGTTCCTGCCTCCGGAAAGGTTAGATGGCAACCCATTGTTGTAGAAATCATTCACTAGTTCAGAGAATTGTGCGAACATCAGCTTTCCGATCGATGCAATAGCCAATCTAGAATTGTCCATTGACACTCCAATAGGGGTACCCTGGAAGTTGCCACCGTGTATGGCCTTGTTCCTTGAGACATCAATCAAGGGGTTATCGTTGACCGAGTTAATCTCCCTCTCAATCATCTTGGTAGCCGAGCGGATAACTTCAATCTGAGGTCCTAGCCACTGGGGAGAGGTTCTAAGAGCATATCTATCTTGCTTGGGTTTTTGCAATGGGTCCATTTCGTGCATCTTTTCAGCCGCCTTCACATATGCGCTGCCATCAAGAATGTGTTCCATGATAGCTGCTGCCTCAATTTGACCAGGGTGGTGCTTCAATTTGTGAGTCAAGTGATCAGTGAATTCAGGCTTTCCGTTCATAACCTCAGCGAATACAGCCGACATGACCTCAGCTAACACCGAAAGAATGTTAGCTTCGTACAGAGCAATCGAGGCTAATCCAGAACCAACAGCAGTTCCATTCACAAGTGCAAGACCTTCCTTAGGCTGCAACTCAAAGAAACCTCCATCAACACCGGCAAGCTTGAATGCTTCCTCGGCATTAAGAGATTCCCCGTTGGGACCAACAGCCTTGGAGTTAGGACGACCGGTCAAGAGTCCAGCAATGTAAGACAAGGGAACGAGATCACCGGAGGCAGTGATTGTCCCACGAAGAGGCAAGCATGGAGTGATGTTGTTGTTAAGGAACTTGGTAATAGCCTCCAAGATTTCGAACCGAATTCCGGAGTATCCCTGGAGGAGGGTGTTGATCCTGACAAGCATTGCTGCTCTGGTTGCTGTGTGAGGCAGTGTGTGGTTAGACTCTGTCCCATTGCCGAATATTCCAGCATTCAGAAACCTGTTACATCAAAAGTTCATGTACATAAGAACCTAAAACATCCCAAATTTTGATGAATTTGTCATTTTCATTTTGTCCTATTAACTAATTAATCCCATGTTGCAGGTAGTCACTTAAGAGGTAAATACAGCTGTGGCATCAACATGACAACATTGAATAATGTATGAGACAAAGTGGCATCTAATTTAAGAAAGAGTTAGGTCGTGAATGAGTTGTTCATATCCAGTATCCACAACTAACAGTCAACATCTTTGGCCGGTGACAGTAATTTTCTTACACTAACTCTTTTTTTCTTCAACTTACTGCCTTCACCAACCACATTCAGAAGCTCAATCCCCATCAGGGAATTAGGTGAGAAAACAACTTCTTTAACAAAATTAGATTAAGATTAAATATAATCCAATCCACTTGTAAAATTGACATTTTCCACGTCTACAAATAATCTTTAAAAATCAAAACAACATCATCACCCCCTCCAGTTTAAATCGATAAAACCAGCTTTGCGTGCCTAAACTACAATTCTTACTAATTACAATTAAGTTAAATTACCTAGTATGCCCTTTTGACAATTAGCAAACTAGACTAATTTTGGGAAGCAATATGTGTAGTTAAATTACCTAATTCACTTTTAATGATCTCATCAAACTGTATGGAGAAAAATTAATGAATTTCTAAAATACCAACAAACTTAATATGGCAACTCCGTGATATTAATAGGCATTTATTATCTTCATATCTGTTTAATTTCATTTCTGCCGAAAACGTATATATAGATCTTACCACATAAATATAGTAGTTCAACAAGTAAACCCAAACCCAACAACCCACATCCAACTAACCAGGCGGCCATTTACAACTTATACAAAATCAAATTTAAGGCTTAACACGTACACTTAACAGATTAAGAAAATTAACCTTCGATGACGCTTAAATGATTAAGAATCGAGTTTTTCATTTCTGTATGCTACATAAAAACACGAGTGACTCATGGTTTTAATGTGTCATACAGTGCTAACATGTATATTTATGAGAACTAAAAAACAGAAAGGGAGTAGAGAAAGTACCTAATGAGTTCCTTCTGAAGGGCACCACCCTGCTTGGTCCTACGGTGAGAGGTGGCACCGAAACCAGTGGTAACACCATAACTGTCAGTACCTTTACTCATGCTGTCCATGACCCAATCACTGCTGGCCTTGACGCCAGCTCTGGCAGATTCCGAGAGCTCGACCGCAACGGCATTATCCTTGGCGGCGATCGCGGCCACCTGGGAGATGGTCAGCGTCTCACCGCCGAGCTTGACGACCGATTTACGGAACTCGGCCACCATCTTTTTGACCTCATCTAGATGGCTCCCCTTAAGAGCCTCAGCCGCTAAACCCCAGTTCAAAGGGTCCTCCTTGTGGGTGCAGAATCCGTTCGACTGGTGATCGCCATTTTCGATTGTTGAAGGTGCCATTTCAGAATTGTGAGGATGATTTGATTGATTGAGAGGAGATTTTGGAGGATTTTGATTTTGCACACAGAAACACGCACCAGGAGGTGTTTTTGTTTGGTTTTCTTGGTGTGTGTTTATTGTAGTATGTGTTTAGGAGCAATTGGAGTTCTTTGAAGTTTTGTTGGTGGGTTTGTGGCTTTAAATAGAGGGGGGAAATACTTGGGTTCACATTTTTTCCCTTTTTTCTTTTCTTTTTTTCTTTTTTGTTTAATTTACAAGTAGTGGGAAATTCAGGGGAAAGAAAGGAAGAGGGAGCGAGTCAACATCTCCCTTTGGTCGTGATAATCAAGCCGTTCGAGTTTTTATTTTTTTGTTTGCATTATTTTAATTTTATATGTTTGGGTTTGGTTTGGTTGGGTTTGGTGAACAAGTAGTGAGAAAGAATGTTTAATTTCATGACGAGAAAATTAATGAAAGTTGGTACAATAATTCACGTCACGTTTTATCAACTATGGTAATTTGGGTTTAGACTTTACATGTCATGGTGTAAACTAGTTTGCCTTGTTTGTCTAGTTGTTGTTTGGGTGTGTTGCTCCAAAAACTCATTACATGTCTAATATAAGGTCCATGTATAATATAGGTTCGATTCTCTGTATCATGTGATGTTTTCCGGAGTGGATTTACATGGATGGTTGTTGGAAATGCTTATTTTTAATTTTGGTAGGTATAATAAGCTATTGAGTATTTAGGCAATTTTATTTTTCTAAAGTAGAACATTCATTAGTATGAATTAATATTTTCATTTTAAATCAATGAAAATTATTGACCAGTTTGACGAGACTTACGAAAGTAATGAGAGGCCCATTTAGAGTAGAGAAATTTTGTTTACTAACGGAAAATATGGGAAAGCAAAGAAAAGATGGAGAATGGAAATTAACAAGAAATTTTCCATGCATTTTTCATGGAAAAGAATGCCCACTTACGTAAAATACCAAGAATGTCAAACACATATTTACATTTGATATAATTCCATCCAATCTAAAACCTCGAAAAGCTCAAACTTGTAGAAATGTATGTAATCCAGTCATTTATATTAATACTCCAATTACTCCCCCGCACTCGTTGCCGGTTTCAACCTCTTTGGGAAGGCTATTCTAGAAAGGTATGTAATCCAGTCATTTATATTAATACTCCAATACTCCTCCGCACTTGTGGCCCGTTTCAACCTCTTTGGGGAGGCCATTCGAGTAGAAATTTAATATGGGGCGGAAATTGTCTCCGTGGAGATTTGAACCCAGGTGGGCGTAAGCCGGAGGCTCTAATACCATGATAAAATTTCATCTCATCTAAAAACTCAAACTTGTAGAGAAGTGTGGAATCTAGTCATTTATATTAATACTCCAATAACCTTATACTATTTCATTATTTCGTATGTAGTATGAAATGAAATAATCCTTTAAGACATGCAGAATCTAGTCTAGAAAACTTTTGTATTTTAGCATATTCGATCTCTCCAAACAAAATTTGTCTCCATCTTCCACAAATTTTGCATTCCCTCCGATCCTCGCACTCAAACTTCATGATTCCCCTGCAAAGAAGGGAATCTTTTTTTTAAAGAAACGTGTATACTTTCATTTTAAAGAAAAAACGTGTATACTTTCAAAAATATATTTATTTATTTTATTCAACATTTTCCCTCGCATATATAATACCGTGTTCATGATTTTAAAGGTAATACGGTCCCTTCAAGTATAAACTTATTCCTAGCATATATCATATAGTTTAATATAATTGAATAATGTAATATTAATATTCTGAAAATTATATATATATATATATATATATCAACTCCAGTTATCTATTTTATAAACAAAATAGGCCTATGATCAAGCTGGGTTGCATATTAAAATCACATTCTTTAGTTAGCATATATAATGCGAGCTTCATTAACTCTTTGACTTTTACATAAATCTAGTAATGATTGGAGAGATTTTTCTAAAAAAGGTCAATTACCTTTAACATTTTATCGTAAAAAAATATGTTTTATATGGTATGATGCATGATTATATATACATGTTAAACATTTAAATGTAAACATACATGTTTCTCTTATATTACTCATCCAAATATTAGACAAAATTTTCTATTTTCATATGTGGGAGTATGAATTTAGATTAATTCTCATTTTATTTATTTTTTCTATATGGGAAAAAATGGTTACTATTTATTGTCTGACGTATAATAGATTTTGGTAGGTGGGCTTGTAAAAGGAGGATGAGTGGGCCGAGGATTGAGGCCGACAAGTGAAAATGAGCGGGTTGGTTGAGGACTTATCTGATCCGTCAGTTGGTTTATCGGACGGTTGAGATTAGAATAAAGAATTTAGGTGTTTTATTAAATGGCTTGGATGAAAAGGTGACAAAGGTGGTGTGGTTGGTGGGAATTGTGATGGCTATTACGCTCAATTTTAATCATTATTATTTCCAACTTTCTCGTCTATTTCACTACCTTTTTTTAGAAGTAGAATAAATGAGCTTTGAAGTTTAAATATGGTCATGAAGATCATATATGGTGTAAAATTATATCATGGCGCCCCACAGGTATGAAATCCATTGATACAGTAAGTGATAAGATTATCCGGGAGTGATTAGGGTCTAACAAACCTAATATGGTATGCAAAATGCGGAAATAAACTGTAATTGTAATATTGCGAATCTATGTTGGAGATCATGTGTTAGAGATTTGCCAGAATATAAATAAAATGCTACATTCATTCCATTAGTAATTTCCTAGAGAGTTACTTTAGAGTGAATAAAATTATAATAAAGCAGAAAATATAAAAAAAAAAAAAAGAGTAATCAACGGAATAAAAACTTTTCATTTATAGGTTAGTAAGTCTTTATTGGAAAAAAAAAAAAAAAAGGAAGATTATAAAGTTTTTAATGGAACAGAGCAATAATCAAATATATACAAATGTAATAGATTATATTTGTCCAAAACCAAAACTAATATATTAATGATCTTCGTATAAATGGATTAAACTAACCCTTAGACCTTGTAAGATGAGGGAGTTATCCCAAGTGACCATAGAGAGCCAAGCTCAGAGCAGCCAGGGAGGGATTAGAGTCCATTCCAAGACCAAACATCAAATTAAGTAGTCAATAGGCTTTGATACCATGTAGAAAGTGGCTCAACTACCATTAAAATGTCTTGTAGGGGATGGTTATCTCATATCTTATACAGAATGCTCAAAATATTTTCAAGAGACATACTGTCATTAACAAGATTAATGTTTCTAAGATATATGTACATCTACACCTCACGTATAGTAATGGTTGATGTAGATTTTACTTGCAATTTCGTATGCTCCTGTAATTTATGTATGTGGATGTGGCTTGATCACAACTAATTTAGGGATGGTACTTGATAGGAAGTGACAATGATAACCTAATTTCAGGAGTTCTTCAGAAATGCACATCCACACATTCAAGTTAATATAGCAGATTTAAATTTTATTGGCGATTCCGTATGATCCTCAAATTCTATTAATATGCATGGATGTGGTTTGACCTGAACGAATTTAGGAATGGTAGATAGTGACTATTATATATCAGGGACTAATATGCAATATTTACAAGTTGTGAACTTGGACTCAAATGACCATGGAAAATAATACTAATCCGCACTATTTACAAGTTGAGAACATGGACGCAACGAGTGAGAGAGCTAATTAAGGACTCAACATCAAAAGAAGATAACTAGTGGGACTGGGACTCGAAATAAAGATGTGCTCTGAGTCCACCCTAATTCGACTGAGTACGTAATTAAGTTCATCTCAATTCTCACGGCCTTATTCAAATAGTAGTATATTGCACACCAAGCATCAAGACTTGTACAATTTGTATAGATGTTTTCTCAACTTCAGTTGGGAATCTGACCAGGTTGCTAATTATAGAAATGGTAATTCTTTTATAAATACCATGTAAGCTCTTTTTCTTTATGAATTAGTTCATAATAACTCAATATCTAACCCACAAAATGTTGAGATACCAACAATACATATACACCTTTACTTTTTAGATTTCATATATAATAACTTCAGAGATAAGCATGTTTGATTTGTATAAAAAAAATTTTTTTTGAAGAAATAAAAAAGTATTACTAAAAACTACATCAGAGCATAAGAAATGCATATGAGGTACACGTCAAATTACAAGATCAAGTTTACATACTCTGTCCAACACCAAAACCAGCCCAACAACCAACAATAAGGACCATTATTACATCAATACAGACTCAAAACGATTTGTATCAATTGTAAAATGAGTGATCTATTGAAAACTAATGACAAAGTGTACAAGAAATGATATATGATGGTACATTGAGTCCAACATATCACTTAGAAAACAGCTCATGAGTAACCACGCCGTTCCAATTGATCGGGTCTCAATCGACTAGTGTTCGACGTTACACATTAGTAGTAATTAGTATTAGTATATGAGAGAATTTTTGGTAAGTATACTCCCCGTCGGGTTGACACGTAGTTTTAAATGAAATTTAAAATAATGATAAAAAAAGAAAAAATGTGAGAAAAAGTGTTATTTAAGTGTATGAAATTCTCCGGGACGGAGGGAGTATTGTTTATTATTTGTTAAGTGTGGAGTAACTTATTTTTCTAATAATGTGAAGTATGAAATTTTGTGGAACACCTAAAAATAGTAGTATTACTAAAATGCATGGAGTTTTTTTTTTTTTTTTTTTGAAACAGCAAAAATTATATAACTAAAACTCAGAATGTTTACATGAGCACAAGAAATGCTCAACAAGAAGTACATTACACATCAAAACTAACAATCGCATACTAACAAGTAATCTCAACCAACTAAAATCGTCACATTAACTCAAACAGCATCAAAAGTCTTCAAGGGAACCATTAGCATTCCGGGCTCCACCACCTCAAGATCACAAGAGTAGTAAAAATGCATGGAGTTATGACTTATGAAGGAGGGAGAGAGTTCAAACACCGCCAGCAACATTTAGTATGAGAACATTTGTGGCATGACCAACAACGAAATAAAGAGTTTGATAGGGTGTGAACTGCCATTCTAATAGTCCTTAAATGCAGATCGATCCGGTCATCAAAGTTTAACTTTCCTTGTTGATTAGTTCTTAATTCTACGTACCTTTTCTTACCTAACTAAAGAAAGGATAAAATAGAAGTATGAGTCGTGTGTGTGTCTATATATATATATATATATATATATATATATATATATATATATATATATATATATATATATATATATATATATTCTATTGGTCCATTTTTCATACTTACGTGGCACAATAATCAATTCTGATTGGATAAAAAAGTTGTGGAGGATGTTTTGGTATGTTCACAGTTCATCCTGATATCTAGAATAATTAGTAAGGACAATCCGGTCCATTCAAATATTTCCTTAATTATATATCACTACAAGAAAACAGGGTTTTAGCGACGGATAGACGCCAGTCTTAATGACGGACGTCTCTAAGGCGAATTAGCGACGGATTGTTATCCATCGCTAATAGCCACGGAATTGGCGACGGATGGGCGTTGACCCTTCCGTCGCCATTAGAGACGGATAATTATCCGTCTCTAATCTAATTAAAGCTAGAACGCCCTAATTCGTTGTTTAGCGACGGATAATTATCTGTCGCTAAATAACGAATTAGGGAGTGCTACCCTAATTCGTAGTTATCCGTCGCTAAATTACGAATTAGGGCATTCTTTCCCTAACTACTGTTTTTTTTTTAAATTAAAATTATTTTATAATTTTCACCTGTCTTTTTCAACCAATATAATAGTGATATGTCACAAAGGGGAAATTGCATTAATTAACAGCAACGATTCGTCAAAATAACAAATTATCTAAAATAAAGTCTACATATCCGAATATAAATCCAAATATCCAACAAAGTAAAAAGTAGCATAGTATCCAAAACATCAAAACATCACTGAGACGAGGGGCCGGGGGTATTCTGGCTCATATACAAGCGGCAGAGCTCTTCCATCCTCTGATTCATACGAGCATGCTCATCCCTGAGATTTCCAATCTCAGTCTAGAGAGGAGTCACTGCTTGATTCACCATATGCTCGACCTGCACCTGTGTGTAAACACCACCATGTCCCTGAGATTGCTGCTGGGACACGGAGAAGCTCTCCGCCAGTGTCTCGCCATAACTACCAAGACCATAAATCCGACCCTTGTTGTCGGGTGGGTTGACCTGTAGAAAGATCTGGTCTTGTTCTTCCACGGAGAACTCCTCACCCTCGAAAGACCTCTCATGAATGATCCGCTCCACCTCACTCTGTAATAGTCAAGTGTATACGAAATGAGCTACAATTTCATATTTAATTTACAATACACATGCATATACAACTGTGACACTTAGCAAATACACATACCGAAATAAACTCGGACTTCTGGTCCACCCAAACGCCGTTCTTGAACTTCCCCATCTTCATTTGCTCTAGGCAAGTCTTGGGTTTGTTCAGGTTCAGCTAAAGAACATTATATATTGCAACAAGTAGTTAGTAAGTTGGTAGGAATGCAAACAAGTGGTAAATTGGTATAAATGAAAGCAATACACATGTGTACAAATCATGTTGTAATCAGAACACACATATATATACTTACCGACATCTGGCGATCAGTGACAACAACTCGTGACCCGTAGTGATGCCTGGCAGAGCCCTTACCATCTCGCGGCTCAGTCAGCCGGTTCTGCCTGTTCTTGTAGGACTGATCCTCGACGTGATTAATTCTCCAATACTCATGCCACATAGCCCACTCTTCGTCCCCAATATGCCTATACTGTGGCGGCTTTCCTTTGTCTCGGTATTTTTTCATGTCAGCCACCATATGCCTATACAGGTCAGAGCCCAAACTCTCGAAAACAGGCCACATCTGGGGAATAAGGCCAGTCGGAATGTAGTATTTTTTCTACATTCCAATTCCATTCAAAGTAAAAATTAATGCCCCAAGGTCACAATTTCAAGATAAACAATGGTGCATTTCACCCAAGTGGCTAACATACCACACAAATTGTCCTAGAATTTACTAACACAATGGTGACTAACATATCACCCAAGTAAGTGGCTAACATACCACACAAATTGTCCTAGAATTTACTAACACAATGGTGACTAACATATCACCCAATTAAGTGGCTAACATACCACACAAATTGTCCTAGAATTTACTAACACAATGGTGACTAACATATCACCTAAGTAAGTGGCTAACATACCACACAAATTGTGCTAGAATTTACTAACACAATGGTGACTAACATATCACCCAATTAAGTGGCTAACATACCACACAAATTAGTAAACTAGTTCATTAATCGATTCTCTCTACAAATAAAGCATTGTAACATTTACCACAACAAATTGTAACATTTAAGCTTACCCGAAGCTCATCAAAGTAGAAGTGCTTCGTCTCAGCCTTGAGTGTGCTCCACTTTTCGCCTCCCTGACCCGACAACTCCCTCCTAAGCTTGAATATCTCATGCAGGTCGTCTGAAGATTGCTGAGGCCACAACCTGCAGTTATGAATGACATATAGAAGAGTACATATATTTATTAGACAATTCATGTGACATATATATATATAAACAATTATCTTAAGTTATGTTCTACAAATGTATATATAATACTTACTTCCTCCTGCCATTAGGGAACAACACCAACTTCCCCTCCCACGTAGCACCATCGACGATCTCGATATATGGACACCGTCAAAGTGGTCATCTCAGTCCATAACCACCACCAGACGTCCCTATGCTCGATCCACTGGCAGTCTGACTAACATGAGAGTAGCTGCCCGATCCACCAGGGCTACTCTCAAGACTGTGGTGAACCACAGGTCCCACTAGACACAGGATTACAGTAGCGCACTTTCTTTGCCGGGGCATCTGCAAAAAGCACATGACAAACACAAAAAAATTGTATTAGTATAAATTAAGACATGAATTGGCATGTAATGGGAAAAGCAAGCATATAACAATTAAGATACATATAATCTACACTACACACATACTCTGATCCTCGTCACCAATGGTTAAGTCTACATATATGTCTTCGTCCAGGTCAATGTACTCATCACGAGCGTCTACTGATTTCTGTTGTTCATCGACAACCTCTTCTTGTACGAGTTGGTAGTTGATTTTTCCTTATGAACGTACTCAACTCTAGAGCGGGCTTGTATGTATCGCTGCCAACCAGTCCGCCTTATCGCGTTTTAGGCTTGGATATTCAATGAACATCACTTGACGTGCCTGAGCTGCCAAGATAAAAGGTTCGTGCCAATGCGGTACCTCCTCCTATGGTTAATCTCAACCATTTGATATTGCTCGTGCACCCTCGTACCATTTTGACCGGGATCATACCAGTCGACATCAAACAGAACGGTTCTTTTCAGAGGCACACCGGCATATTCAAGCCTCACAATTCGTTTAAGTTTTCCATAAAAATCAAACAAATCATCACCTCCATTTTGATCAGCCCCTTTCACACACACCCCACAATTGCTAGTAGACTTGGACGTGTCAGAATCCATTGTGTGAAATCTAAGACCATTTACTATATACGATGGAAAAATGGATACTCGACTGAATGGCCTCTCTGCTAAAGACTCTAAGTAAGGACATGTGACTTGGTTTACAGGATCTCAGACATAGTCCCCGAACCAATCAGGAAATTCAATTGGCAACTTCTCTTCAAGCAGTTCTTCAAGTGTGTCATCTGCCATATTTGGATCCATCTTCAGACAACGCTTTTTGAAAACGCTGTGGACATGATGACATGATTAGATAGTAGTTAGAAGTTCAAATTTATGTGTTATAATAAGTAAGCTGCTCACCTAGCAAAGATCTTCATAAATTTATCAACTTCAGCACAGTTCGAGAGGACATAATAGTGGGCTGCCTTCACCTCCTTATCTGTCAGCCATTCTGTATTCATTTCGCCCATAGGTCTACCTGAGATCCTAAATATTGAAAGTGTAACTTCATCATCCTCTTGAACTTCATACGTGTCTGCATTTCTGGCCGGCCTAGATGCCTTAGTGGGCACGTGGTCTCCAAAGTAATAGCTACAGAAGATGGCAGCTTCCTGTCTCACGTATGCATTGGCCATCGACCCCTCAGGCTTACCTTTTTTGCTGACGTACTTCTTAAATTTTCCCAAATACCTGTAAGTTGTATATATATTTAGGTAAGATAATGTTCCTTTGGAAAAAAGAACATTTTAAGTAAATGGATGCCTTTATTACACACCTCTCGAATGGATACATCCATCGATACTGAACAGGTCCAGCAAGTCTCGCTTCATGTGGGAGGTGAACCGGCAAGTGCTCCATAGAATCGAAGAAGCTCGGTGGAAAGATACGCTCGAGCTTGCATAGAATCAATGGTATGTTGCTTTCAAGATTTGCTAACACTTCATCCTCAAGCACCCTTGAGCATAAATTCTTGAAAAATAAGCTCAGATCGGCGAGAGCGCTCCATATAGGCTTAGGTAGTAGTTCTCGAAATGCAACAGGGAGAAGCCTTTCCATGAACACATGGCAATCGTGGCTCTTCATCACATACATCTTTGTCTTCTTCAAATTCACACACCCTCCCAAGTTCGATGCAAAACCGTCGGGGAACTTCAATCCCCTCACCCAATCAAATAGCTTGTTCCTAGCTTCAATGTCAATTGTGTAGGCTGCCTTGGGCCACAGTCCCTTATCATTCCGCTTTGTCAACTCAGGCCTATTACAAAATGTATCCAACTCAGATCTAGATTTAACTGTATCCTTTGTTTTCCCTTTAATGTTGCAAATCGTGTTGAAGCAGTTTTCGAACACGTTCTTCTCAATGTGCATGAAATCCAAGTTGTGACGGATAAGAAGAGTGCTCCAATAAGGCAAGTCTCAGAAGATGCTTCTCTTCTTCCATCCACAATTTTTGCTAATTTTATCGTTATGCTTCTCACCAAGTTCGATTTCATAAGACCCACCTTTCTATCCTCGCAAGTATCTCATGCACCAAGTTTTGTCGGGGCCCTTTCATTTCTACTCGACCTTCAAGAATTGAGTCCTGTTCTTCTGAACGGATGATCTTTTGGTAGAAACCTACGATGATCAAACCAACATTCCTTTCCGCTCTCCTTGGTCTAAATGCACCATCATCCAAACAATGTGGACAAGCATTACCCCGGTTTTCCTTCCAGATAGCATGGAGGTGGAAAATCACTCACGGTCCATGAGTGCTGCTCTCAAGTTGAAGTTCTTCGTTGACACATCATATCTTGGGATACCTTTTCCCACAACTCGATCACTCCTTGATTAGGGCTGCAAGAACACATCCACCTTCATCACGGATCATATGGACCGGGCACCAAAGCAGTCAAGAACATGAACGGTTCCTTCATGCACTCACCGAGGGGCAGGTTGTACGGTGTCAGCATAACTGGCCAACAAGAGTACTTCCGCTCACTTCCAAAGGGGTTAAAACCATCCGTACAAAGGCCCAATCATACATTTCTAGGCTCCGCTGCAAACTCCGGATAGCTCTCGTCGAAGTGTTTCCATGCAGGTGAGTCTGATGGATGCTCCATTCTACCCTCTACCGGGATTACTCTCTCCTTGTGCCACCGCATTTTATCAGCACAAGCACTTGAAGCGTACAACCTCTTCAAACGAGGTGTTAGAGGGAAATACCACATTTTCTTATGTGGGAGATTTTTCTTCTAATGTTTCTTTGAGGCGCCCTCCTTTTAACGCTTGTACCGGTCCTTACCACAGAACTTGCACTTCAGTAGATCTTTATCCTCCTCCCAATAAATCATGCACATAACCTCACAACAATCTATGGTTTCCATGGGCAACCCCATCCCTCGCATCTTTTTCTTCGCCTGGTAAAAGTTGGTAGGAACTAGGTTTGGTTCTGGACAAAGCTCCGACATTACTTGTACCCATTCATTAAAGCTCGATTCAGATTGCTGGCCATTAGCCTTACAACTCATTAGCCGAGCCAGCAATGACAATTTGGTGTGCTTACACCCCGGATAAACTGGCTTCTTTGCGGATTCCATCAAGTCGAAGAAGACCTGATCCTTAGGATTCGGAGGCTCCTCCGCATCCCCCTCGGTTACTGGCTCCCTGGTGTCCATGAACTCTGGACCCGCAATATCATATACCATTTGCTCAACCCGTTCATGATCATTATTAGCATCAGATGTAGAAGTATTTTGAGTACTTCCCATCACAGTTTCCTGTTTTCTTTTACGCTTCCCCAAATTCTCATAATCCATGAACGGCTTGTATGTCTCACCATGAGAAGTCCATACCTCATACTTAGCTACAAACCCCTTACATTTCAAGTGTTCCACTACCGTTTCTGGAGGTAAAAATTGCTTATTCCTACATTTATACTGGGTGCAAGGGCACTTCATCATCCCCCCACTCAAACAATTAGTACGTCGGTCAAAATGTAACGAAGGCATCAACCCCTTCCACAAAACTAGGTAAAACTCTGCCATTAACTATCCTTTGGTACATCCATGAACGATCGGTGTTCATTGAATGATTATATAACCTGACACGTTTGAATTGATTAGATCGTATTTTTTCAACTCGATTCCCATTTCCCCATTTCTTGCATGTTATAAAGTTTTTGTCTCTTACCAAAATTCTCATTACAAATAAAGCATTCCAACCCTTTAATAAGAATTTATAAATTATAAATTACATGCATTTTACGAATGTAATCACCAAATTATATCAACACACTTCATTAATTAAATTCTCATAATTTATAATCTAGTACATGTATAAATTTATCAAATGAAATAATTGCACATCTTAATTAACATACTTAAATCAAAACTACGACATACTTAACATTATACTAATTAACAATTCAAACAATTGCACATCTCAAAGTTAATTAACTAGCTAGTAAACATACAATTGCTTAAATTAGTCTAAATTAACTAAATTTTCCAAATATGTCAAAAAATTAGGGTTTCAAAACGAGGTACTAAATTTTCATAATTTTACTAAATATACACCAATATCAAATTAATTAAAAGCCTTACATACTTATAAACATCCTAACATTATACTAAAAATTCAAATTCACAATCAATATATATCAATTGCACATCTCAAAGGTAAAACATTACCTAATTACAACTAAACTGAGTACTATATACTCTCCATTTACATTCAATTGCTCAAATTAGTCCAAAGTAACAAAATCCCCAAATATAAAAAATTAGGGTTTACCTTCGAATCCGGAGAAATGAGCGGATGAAATTTGAGATTGATGGCAGAATTGACCTCCTTGATTCACGAGCTTCGAATGTACACGAAGAATGGCCGAAATGGTTGAGATTTGGACGGGATTTGCTTGGCCGAAATGGGGAGAAGAATGAGGAAGAAGAAAAATGGAGAGGGAAGCATTCTGCTTCCCGTAAAAACCTGAAAGTCTAACGACGGATAGTCCTATCCGTCGCTAGATTTTCATTTTTCGATTATTTTTTTTTAAATTTCTTTTCCCATTTTTTAATTTCTTTTCCAATTTTGGTTAACGAATCTAGCGACGGATAGATTATCCGTCGCTAGATTTAACGATGGATAAGACTATATATCCGTCGTTACATAACGATGGATAAGCCTATCCGTCGTTAAATATAACGACGGAAATGCTTATCCGTCGTTAGAACTAGCGACGGATTTTATCCGTCGCTAGAGCTAGCGATTCGTCGCTAGCTAGCAACGGATAAAATCCGTCGCTAATTTGCCGTGGCTAGGAACAGGATTTCTTGTAGTGTATTCCACTATTATTTTTCTATATAATTACATATATAGTTTTTATTAAATCTAATATAACTTTATCTACAAAAATCCAAAAATTATTTTGAACATGTATTTGAATCAATAGACATCAATCTTGAATACTATTATTAATTAAATAAATTATTTTATTCATTAAAATAAAATATAAATTTATTAAATAAGATAAAATGAAATAATGGAATTTTAAAAATATAGAATTTATTAAATTAATTCAATCTTACGTGAAATTTTGTGGAATTAGTTGCATTTTCAACCAATATAACTTTCGATAATGTTCATTTTTTTTGTATGTTGGCTGCATATATAGTTTTTATTAAATATCATATAAATTTATCTACAAAAATCCGAAAATATCTTGAACATATATTTCAATACATCGTGACAAGACGAATCCATAAACACCAATCTATAATATATTATTAATTAAATACATCATTTTATTCACTAAAATAAAATATAAATAACATAAAATGAAATAATAGAATTTTAAAAATAGAGCGTTTATTAAATATTTAATACTCCCCCATCTATTTAACAAAAAATTAATAAATTTTGATTCTACGGTTGAGCAGAGTCCGAATAGGGGCGAGAATTTTGTTCAATGAAGTTTTCAGCCAGGTTAAACATGAGGCTAATGTTTTAGCACTTAGATTATCAGTTGGGTATTTTTATATAATATAATACTCCATCCATCCCAAAGAAGATGTCCACGTTACTGTTCATGTACATGTTTTAAGGAGAGTAATATTATAATTCTATATAGTACGTGTGGGGTTTACTTTATGACTTTATTGGTAGTTGGTTTGATTGTTTAAGATATTTTTTGACTTTTTTAGGAGTAGTGGAGGATATAAAATTATATAATTGTTTCTAAAATGGCAAAGAAATGAAAGTGGACGACTCTACCGGGACGCCCAAAATGGCAAAAGTGGACATCTTATATGGGACGGAGGGAGTATGATATATAAAGTTGATGGGCTAAACCCCACCAGATTCAATCAAATTCAAGCCATCCTACGGCGTGAAATTTGATACGATTGAGAAGAGTCGTCCGAATAGGGGATGTATTAGTATTGTTGCTAGGGATCATTAGGGCAATGTGATTGCTTGTTGACAAAATTTTATGGCTTATGGTTGTTGAAAATGCAGAAGGTTTGTCAGCCAAATTAAGAACTAAATTTGTTCGAAATTTTGAGTGGTAACACGTAGTAATTGAAAGAGATTGTTATGTTGTGATTAAACTTTTTAAATTAACAAATTTCAGCTTTGCCCCTTTGTTACACTTTTCAATGAAATTCAGGCATTTGATGGAGATTTTTGTTCCATGAAGTTTTGTCAGGTTAAACGTGAGGCTAACATTTTAGCAAGATCGTTATGTGAGGGGAGCACATGCCACCTAGGGGTTGTCTCGATTAATTTATTTTGTTCTCCCATTTCTATCTATTATTAAATGTAAACTATATCGTGGCATCGCCACGTGAATCTTGTAGAATTAGTTCCATTTTTAGCCAGTATATATTTCACTGTTTATTTTTTGTAGGGACCCTTTTTGTATGTTGGCTGCATATAGTTCTTATTAAATCTCATATAAATTTATCTACAAAATTCCGAAAAATATATTTGAACAAAATATATTTTATCTCACGAAAATAATTTCCCACATGTTTTCGCAATGAAATTTTTTTTGGTCAGACGGGATGGGGGTACCACCCTACCCCGGGCAAAAAAAAAAATTCATGAAAATAATTTCTCAGATGTTTTCGCGAATTTTTTTGGTCGGGTGGGGGGTCCACTCACCCTACCCCAGACGAAGAATTTTTATGTCACGAAAACAGTTCCCCACATGTTTTCGCGAAACTTTTTTTGGTTGGGTGACCCCCACCTTACCCAGGCGAATTTTTTTTTATTTCACTAAATCAATTTTCCACATGTTTTCACAAAATTTTTATGCTGGGGGAGGTTGGTACCCACCCTACCCCTGACGAAAATTTTTGCGAGGTCGGATTCTGGACAGATCATGGGTCAAATTTGGGTACGGGTCGAATTCGAGTCGAGTTCTATACGGGTTGGATCTGAATTGGGTCTTATAAGAGCGGGTTGGATATTGGGCAAATGCGAGTTTTGGACGAGCACTTGTGTAGAATCCAACCCGTACCCGTACATAAATAATTTGTCGGGTTTTAACGGGTTTGAGTTGCATCCTACCCAATTACAGGCCTATATGATACGAATACAAATATTGTATACAAAGAGGTTTTCGACAAACTATAAGATAATTTTAAATTTTTTACCTTACAAACCTTGAAGACTTGAACAAATATATTGTTTACAATAAATGATTATTATTAGCACAATATGTTAACTCTTTTTTAAATTTTATTTTATAGGAAATGATTGATTTGAATGATCTCTTTGTTATACATGTGTTAGAATTTCGAATAATGTAGTAGTTTATATATATATTTTTTATACATTTTTTTTGAATGATAAATATTTTGTTTCGAGATATCTTAATATATATTTTTCTAATTTCCGTTAAATCTCGACGGCATAAACTCATAACAGTGTACCAAACACATGACATATTTATCTTTATTAGCTAGGGCCTGCATTTCTGAGCTTCACACACTTTGTTTAGACAATCAAGCAGGCTGTTGCAGACGACATCCATTCCTGATGATAACGTCATCGAGGACTTATTTGTTAAGACCCCTAAGTAAATTTAGAACACCAACTAACCTACCAAATTACCAATACAAGAAACTATTAATTATCACAACAAATCCATATTGCAACACCTATTTTCTTTCATCATCCACCAACTTTTACATTGACATCATGTAATATACTCGTGTTTTTATATATGATTAAGCGGTAAAAATGTGATTTTATTAACCAATATATTATTTATCTAGAAATTTTTAGTAATATGTGATTTTTATTGATCATTGGAGAACTCATTTGACATAAAGGTGGAGTCAGGCTTGTTAATATGTTTGCAAATGATCTTTTGAGAATCCATATATTGGAGAATCCATATCCGCTAAGAAACCATTCGAAATTCAGTTAGCAAGCTACTTGATGTTTTGGGTTTCCAAAATCGGGTTGCCTTTAAAATTATAGCTAGCTGGGCGTGGTTGACTGGTTGTTGGTGCTTGCTTTGCTAGCTCCCTCCTCTTGGATCAAGTGTTGACAGTTGACTATTGACCGTATTGTTATACTCCATTAAACCATATGGGCAATCATATGTTTAATTTGTTTTTAGATAGATTCATCTATCATCCTTTTAAGATAGTACTTGTAAGTTTAGGTTTCTAATGTTTAAAATATTATACCAAAAGATAACTTTCTATTTTTTATGTTAACTTTTGTCAAAAAGTCGAATATGCCCTCATTTATTGATGAATAAACCATTTATTTAATTTGTAAATGCAATTTTTAATTTATTACGTGTGACTCAAAACTTTCAAATTTTTATAAACAATCCCGAAGCACTAAAATTCTAATAAACATACCCCAACATTTTATTTTTGTAATAGTTCTAACATTTCTTCTTTCTTTGGTTAATCGAAAAGGAGAAACCCAAGCGTCGATACCTTAATTATCCTAATTGTGTATGTTGCCCTTATAAAATAGAATCATCTGTAGTTTAGAAGGTGCAAACTGCTTTTGGTGTTTTTGTTTAATTTGGCTTTAAATACAATAGAATTTATATTCCTTCTGCAGGTGTTCATCAGATCTCCTCTTCATCTTATTGGTGACAGAGCGAGCTTATAATCGGAAGCTCCATGTATGTTTTATTTTTTTTTAAATTTGAGAAATAAGAAGGGTTGCAATTAAAAATATAATTTTAGGGTTTTTTTTATTAAGAATTAAAAGTTTGGGGTTGGTTTACTAGAATTTGAAAATTTTAAGTCAACTACGCAGTAAAATGATACATGAAATTGGAAAGAAAAGTAAAAAATGAAAGGGTAAATTTGTAATGTTAATGATGAAAGTTGATTTTTGTCTTTTGTTGTAAATACTTGTATTTCATAAGTCATTTTTTGTCGTTCAACGTAATATTTCAAACATTAGGGACCTAAGTGTTCGATTACTATCTTAAAAGAGTGTCAAATGTAAATCGTCCTTTCTTTTTATAACAATTAATCCAAATCAAGAGATTGTGATCCGTGTAACTCTATGTACCATTAATTGAATCTGTAACTGTGTGATATTGATCTGCAAACTTAAGAAAAAAGAGGTGGTTACTTCATAAGAATTAGTTAAACCATGTGGACAGATTAATTAACTAACTAGTTTGTTATTAATCGGGTGATGATCGTAGACACCGAAAATTCGTAAATTTGTGGTGTCTTTAGATTAGATATATGGAGAATATCAAATCTTAGCCATTTAGAGTTCATCTAGTTTTGGGATGAAGACTGTATCTTGCTCCCTAAGTCATAATTCTCTTATAAATAGGAGATCTTGATTAGGGTTTCACATTTAGAGATGGATTAAGTCACAAACGAATCCATCAAACTCCCTACTACCAAATTGTAGGTTAAACCCAAAATCCGGATCAAGCTACTGAGGCCCCGATACTTAGAGAGAGGAATCAAAAGATCGAAAGTTGTAACTCGCAAGTTATCAAATAAAAATTCCATGTTCCATGTTTTTCTTTGCCTCTTTTAAATGTCCATTTGCAGGTTATGAAAATCCATGGCAAACAAATTGGCACGCCCAGTGGGACAATTTTCGCTCTTCATCTCCACTATCTAAAAATCCATGTTTGTAGATTCAATGGGGGCATGCTAAATCACCTTTGGGGGCATGTCAAACCAAGCTTCAAGTTCTCCATCAAGTTTTCGAGACCAAGTTGCAACCGCCATCAAGTCTCTACAACTGGTCTCGAGGGGGCATTTGTAGACACCGAAAATTCGTAAATTTGTGGTATCTTTAGATTAGATATATGGAGAATATCAAATCTTAGCCATTTAGAGTTCATCTAGTTTTGGGATGAAGACTGTATCTTGCTCCCTAAGTCATAATTCTCTTATAAATAGGAGATCTTGATTAGGGTTTCACAGTTGGAGATGGATTAAGTCACAAACGACTCCATCAAACTCCCTACTACCAAATTGTAGGTTACACCCAAAATCCGGATCAAGCTGCTGAGGCTCCGGTACTTAGGGAGAGGAATCAAGAGATCAACGAAACAGAATTCGCAGTTTATCAAATAAAAATTCCATGTTCCATGTTTTTCTTTGCCTATTTTAAATGTTTATTTGCAGGTTATCAAAATCCATGGCAAACAATGATATTGATATACTACTATCAATCTCTTTTTAGAGGAACCAAAAACCACACCGTCTTAAAAAATACGTGTATTATAATGAAATATATACATATAGCTTGATTAATTTGTTAAGCACTAATTAACTACATACGGTGCCATTTATATATACATAGTACAAGCTAGTTAGTGATGTCATAGTACAACTGTGGTATCCTTACAGACACTCTCTAATATAAACACGTTTCTATATGACGAATTCAAGATATTATTTAAGTAAACTTAAACCCACCAAATAGAATATTTTAGAAAATATCAAATGGGTCATGGTCACAGCCTTACAGGCGAAAACAAATAACTTATTACCTATCTGCATAACTATAAAACAAATACTACAAAATAAAGATGATCCAACAACGAATTCCATCATACGGTTACTCTGTATCTAACAAAATACTTTCTCGGTTTAAATCATGCATTTACAAATTTCCATGAGAATTCTAATTTAGAAGCGTTGGATTAAATTGAAATGCCATAACTTAAAAGTTTCTAAGATAATTTTGTATCAAGGATACAACTTGTGGATGCATTGTTGCATATGAAAAGTATACTAGGCCATTAGCAGCGATTGATCAACACAACCACCACCACAGGCTCTTATTTTCTAGTCACTAATAACAACTACTTTGCACATACTATAACCTTTATATCCTTTTCGATCAATCAACATTTCAATTTATTACTCAGTTAATTAATGCGTCACCAAAATCGCTTCTCATGACTCCACACGACTCCTATTTAGTACTAGTAATTATTTATATTCTCATAATTGCCCTCTCATGCTTCAACAAGTTGTGTGGCAAACTGGATAAATTAAGTGCCGCGTGGTCCTCAAATTTTTATGTTTCAATCCATATCCACCACTGGAGCGAACTTTAGAATAAAATTAATGCATGCAGGTATCAACTTTTAAACTGGGGTAGTTGTTTCTTCTTCATTAAAAAGGAAATTAGGTTCCCATACCCGTATTTTCCTATTTATAAAATTTGAATCATCATGCTTAATTTCTTACTAATGTAAAGTTTGAAAATACACCATATAACGTTCCAAATTTTAGAAAATTGAGAACGTATTCGTACTAACAAGATGAGCATTTTTTTTCTTGATATGGATTAATCCTAATTAGGCTTTCTGGTGATCCATTGAGAAGTTTTCTAACGAATTAGTATAAAGTGCACCGAAAATTATTTGTGTTGATTTGTGGGACAACTATATCATCATAATTAACAGTCTTGGTCTTTACATTTCTAGCTTTATGTTCCGCGTGATAACAATGAGCTAGCACATAACCTAGCTCGTCGTGCGCTATGTGATTAAGGTTCTGATTTGTGATGTATTAGTTAACCTCTTGAAGATATCAATAGATGTATTTTTCTACTAAAAAAACTTTATGTTGTTAATTATTTCTATTTTACAGAATATTAAGACAATTGGTATTTTTCACAATTTCAGATTTTCTACTAGCAATTTACATAAAGAGGTTGAAATATTTGATTATTATAACAGTGGAATTATTTGGCTAAGAAACCTTGACCACAAATGAAATATAGCAAACTAAGCATAAATTCAAAACGGGATCTTGTGGTGGGACGGAGGAAATGTATAAATATAAGAATTTTAAAAAGTCCAGAGAGGAAATTAATCTGCGATGACGATGTAATCACTTCAAGGTCTCTGGTCTGTTGCTAGAGACTTATATGGTCATGTTATCCAATTTTGACATTTGGTGTTAGTTACGTTTTAGTATTTTCCTCAAATGTTAATATTGTTCTTTCTGCAAGGTTACTGCTTTTATTTGGTAGGTGTCAACTACTAACATCTCGATAGCATTACACAAAAACAGCATTCAAAGCTGAAAGATCAAACTCTGGTTTGGTCTATTATTACCACGTACGTTCATACGTACCAAAATCCTAAAATAATCAAATAAGACAACTGGAGCAATTTTCTAGTTCATTATGTTGCGACAGACTCTGAAAAGGACCATCATATATAAAGTCCGGCAATAAGAATACAAGTTCACGAAGTACATGCCTGAAATGCAGTGTTCAGATGTTCATTAGGAGCAACAGCGCCCCCAAAATTTGGAAATAAATTTTTTTTCACATGTACTCCCTTTATTTCATAAAAATTGTTACATTTTACTATTCTACGATCAACTGTCTCCGCGTTTGACCATAATTTACTCTTAAACGATATTAATAAATAAATTATTAAAATTATATAATGAAAATTTAGTAATTAAATTTTTATTATATGATTTTATTAAATTATTTACTATTATCGTTTATCAGTAATTTGTTGTCAAACTCGAAGACAGTTAACCGGTCAAAGTCAAAATGTAACACTTTTTCAGAAATGAAAAGAGTAATATTTTAAAAAATTAGAATTTTGTCCTCCCTAATCTTTGAAAAATCTCATATATATAATTTTTTCTGCCCAGAGTAATAATTTTGAATCCTGTTCGTAAAAAATTCCTAGTCTTGGTGGCGGTTTTTCAGATGTATCAGAACTTTTTTTTTTAAGTACAATTCCTCAAATTTTGCGTCCGCTCCTCAGGAGCAAGCGTACAAGTATTATGGCATAGCGCAAATTGAATTCAGGAGCGTTAATTATACCAAGTCGGTCGCTTCAATTAAAATATGGTGACATACTGACATGTTACATAAGATGTGATATCTCTGTCACTACTTTACAAGGGATTTTATATATGTTTAGCCAATATTCTATTCGTATAAACAAAGCAGAACTGAATTGAATTATAGTATAAAATATAACTAAGAAGAACTGAACTGAACTGAACTGATCTGAATGGATCTGAACTGAACTTAATGAATTTGCAGACGAAGAGAACAGAGCCTTAGTTGAACAAGGCGACTTTCTACCTAGGCTTCTAGGCAAACCTCCTGGCTGTTCCTATAGAACCTATCACTAAAATTCCCCCTGAGCAATTGCAATAATCGAGTTCACTTCTTTTTTTGTCCAAGTTTATTTTCTTTTTGTCTAACTCACCCCAACAAGACTCATGTAAGTATTTTAAATTAAATATGCGAATTAAGTTAGTTGGTCGAATTTTTCTCAGTAATTTTTCAAAATTCATTTTTTGTTTGTGAGCATAAATTACATTAAGACCAATATGACATGCTCGGTCAATTCACGGCCGGAAACGGGTCGAGTTGGACACGAAAATTTCGGTTCGAGCTATTGAACTTTTAGCATTGGCATAATCTTTGCGACTTCCAATATTCCTCAGCATTCAAATTTCCTGTATCTGTACTTTTGGTGATTTCCAGCCTCAAAATCTGGATATAATGCAATGCAGGATGAGCGATCAAATGCATATAAGAAACATAAGTTAAAGCACAAAATCAATGACTTAACACTACCAAATTTCAGTTACCTTATATGTTTCCAATCGCTTTATCCATCCCAATGACCTTATCAGTTTCAAGAGCTTGCTTTGCCAAAGATAGCCTTAATATTCACACATTTTTATTATAGGCCTAATAATAATGTGTAAATTATGTACAAATACATGGTTTTTTCATAGGTAAGTTTTGGTATATTCATAAAACATATAATAAATAAGAAGGATTTTGATACGATATAATTACCCTTTCTTGAGTGATGTTAGGAACCAGTATTCGGTATTCATATAATTAACTTTCAGGAAGCGAAGACAACACAGATTCAGCTTTGATGAAGTTTGAATTTATAACAAAAGGATATTAGCATTTAGTCCTCCTTTTAGTGAACCTAGTATTTAATTACCCTAATTTTGGTTGTTGTAGCTGTACCTACATCGGATGGGCCAATTTATACGGACATATAGGTTGGTCTACATTGTCACACGCTAACACCATATCTCAACTACATAATGCTATTCTTCATTTAAAATAAATGTTGATCAAATAATTTATATTAACATGTTAGTTGTCAGTTTAGATAGATCTTGTAATCAAATGAGGCTGCAGTATCTCACATTGGTTAGACTTTGACAACAATCATTGGCCTAGAAATATTATATCAATAATTTAACTTGATATTTTAGGATAGATGATACGACAAACTTAATGCAATATTGTTAATAGTTATCATGTTGTTGTTATATGATTTAGCCCAAGCATGTATATAAGATAAAATTATAAATCTTGTACCGAGAAGTGCACGTTCTGGTAATTGATAGTAGTATGTTAACAATGCCCATTCGAAATAATCTGATCGTTAATCGATCAAGACAAGTCCTCCACCAATGAAATGTGCATGTCCCAATTATGTATAATTTCACCAGCTTTAAAGTTCCAACCTCAGCCGGTGAGTGGTCGGGTTGTTAAACGTATCATAAAATAATTTTATACGCACGCTGTCATAAATCATAATGTCTGGGGGAATATTTGACATGGTTCAGCAAAATTGCATACAATCCGCAGGCCCACATGTACAGCCCACCATGGCCTAGCTGACCTCGACTTGGTTTATGAATTCCCGGCCCACTTTCACTTCCTAATTTGGTTCAGCTAATTAGGCTATGTTATCTTCAACTGAAATTTACTGAACTGAACTGAATGAAACTGAACTGAATGAGTTTTCAGTTGAAGAAAATCATAACCTTTTGGGGAGATTCTTCCACATAGTAGTATCATGTATATGCATAAGTTGTAGAATTCATGTCTCACAATACAATTCTGTCACTTGGAAAAATGATATTGAATAAATTTTAAAATTATTTCAAGTCATGTGGCGTATTTTCAACCATAAGATCTAATAGACCCCAGAATACTTTGGCTTGGATCTCTTCGTCTGAGAACTGAACTCAACTAATCTGAATTGTAGTATACAAAATAACTAAGCAGAACTGAAATTAAACTGAAATTAATGAGTTTTCAGATGAAGAGAACAGACTTACTCATTGGTAGTATATTTCCTACTCGATTTTTATTCCATAAATGCCAAATTTCAAGAATCTTTTATCTATATACACTCCATTGAACTTAAATTAGGAGGGTCTAATATTTGGTTGTGTTTCTTTATTGATGTGACATTCACATGAACGAATTATGAATAAATAGTGATAATCTAATTATGTGGAGGAATTAAACACAAAGAAAAGTTATTGTTGATACATCATACATATACATATAGTAGTACAGTACTTTGTAATTTGGTTCAAGAACTCAATTACACACTCACAGTATAGCATTATATACATACAGAGAGAGGCTAGTTAGAGGAGTGTTGTCTACTTGTCCACCTGAGTAGCAGTTACAGGAGGTGGAACTGGAGCCGGTGGTCCATAATGTTGATGCATAGGAAGCTGGATGTGTGTATTTTCTGTCCTACCTCGCGATTTACCGAACAGGTAACACGCAATGGCTGTAATCAACACGAACAGGATCACCGGCAACGATATCACTATAACGTATCCCATTTTCACTAACTAGCTCTTGTATTCAATTCAATACTTACTACAGATCAATGAGTTTCCTGCATGCAAAATTGATAGAATTCAAGTTTAAACGAATATACGACAACTATAACTATGTCTAAGAACATCATCAGTATATTACTAGTTGAGATTGAGACGGGGGAGTATATTACTAACGAGTAACAACTAACAAGAATATAGCAATTGATACAAAAGGTAAAGTGCTCAGGGTACAAATTTAGAGGATATCCCTTCCATTCAATATATACTATCCTTATTTCACTATTGATCATTTTAGAGGATATCCCTATTGATCATTTTCGATTAATTATTTCCTCTCTTTTATCAATTGCTTACTGATCGTTTTTCTACTTCGTGATCTATCTCCCCAAAGCATCTAAAAGTATGTCAATTTTCAAACCCAATAATTGTAATCGAATTAGGAAGATAGAGAGATCATGTTGATGTAAAAGACATACAATAACTCCACAAGAAATTATATAGGATATAATAATCAAGCAATCAGAAGAAATACAAGTGAGAGACTGATGAGTTGATCGATGATTACCTTATTCAAATACAGCGATCGATCGATCGATTGAGGAGAAAACAAGAGAACCTCGTGACCTGCAGTTTCTCAGAGAGGCAGACAGATATAGACTAGTTTTTCTCACTTCATCCTTAATTCCTTGGTGTAGTTTCTACGAGTGCTCTAGGAAAAACACAGCAATGTTAAGCGCAACGCGTTTTCGGCTAAACGCAACACAAACATTTTATCAGTTGACGAAAATGCCCCTAACTAAAAAAAAAACTTATGAAATACGAAAAAATTTAAAAAACTCGTATATACATACGAAAATATTATACGAACATGTACGAACAGTAAATAACAACAGTAAACACAAATCGGAAAAAATTTCGAATTTTTTTTTTTCGAAAAATATTTCGGTTATAAAAATATTTACAAAAAACTTCAAGTAATTTCGAAAATTTTTTTTTTTTTTTTTTTTAAATAAAGGTTATGAAATGGCCGGTTTTAAAACCGGCCATTTCATAATTTGGCCGGTTTTAAAACCGGCCAAATGGTGAACTGGCCAAAACTGGCCAGTTCATAATCTCTTTTTTTTTTTTTTCTAAAAATTGAAAGTAATTTGGAAATTTAAAAAAAAAAATTTTAAAAAAATACGAAATGGGATGTGGCCGGCCAAAGGGTGATTTCTAATTTTTTTTCCAAATTACTTTCAATTCTTTTTAAAAAAAAAAAAAAAAAAAAGATTATGAACTGGCCGGTTTTAAAACCGGCCATTTCATAACCTTTATTTTTTTAAAAAAAAAAATTCGAAATTATTTCAAGTTTTTTGTAAATATTTTTATAACCGAAATATTTTTCGAAAAAAATAAATTCGAAATTTTTTCCGATTTGTGTTTACTGTTGTTATTTACTGTCCATACATGTTCGTATATTTTTCGAAAAAAAAAATTCAAAAATTTTTATAACCGAAATATTTTTTGAAAAAAAAAATTCGAATTTTTTTCCGATTTGTGTTTACAGTTGTTATTTAATGTCCGTACATGTTCGTATAATGTTTTCGTATGTATATACTAGTTTTTTAAATTTTTTCGTATTTCATAAGTTTTTTTTAGCTAGGGGCATTTTCGTCAACTTACAAAATATTTGTGTTGTGTTTAGCCGAAAACGCGCTGCGTTTAACAAGCCCCGAAAAACAAGGCAGCTTAATTGATGGCGACAAAAGTAGTAAATTGACTAGGGGTTTCCAGGGTCAAGATAGTAAGATACTAGTCGTAATACTTGTTAAAATGAAATAGTAGTCGTACAACTGTTGAGATCTAATCCCAACCATTGATCTTGTGTACGACTATTCATATTATGTACCACAACTCAAGAAGTAGTCGTACTAGTTAATTGATAAATGTACCCATTTAATTACTAATTAAAAAGTTAAATTGAATTTATGTAAAAATAAAAGTAACGATAACAAATAGTACTATTATTTAAGTTAAAGTGGGCTGGAATGGGCCGGGCCAAATCTTAAAAAGTGATCAAGCCCACATATGAACGGCGGCCGGCCACCACCTCCGGCGACTGGCCGTCCATCCGTGGCAGGCTCCGATGAAGTTGTTAGTCTTTAATAAAAAAATAAATTAATGTGGTTAACATGATTTGAAGTTTTGAACCCATGACCTCATGGTAACAATCAATATCATTTAACCACTAGACTAAAGTAGAATTGTATGTTCGTGATCAGATTTTATATAACTTAACCTAAACCCTGTTTCATGTTCTCCTATATATACTCCTTTGGTCATTAAAACTTTTCACAAATTTATTTTTTTTATGTACCATATAACATCATCCATCATAAAAAAAAAATACTATCCCACTAAAAGTATTCATTTTCTTGTTTTATATTTATGTTAAATTTGCACCTAAAAGTATGCTTCAACCTTAATATATATATGATTTTTTTGGGACGGAAGGAGTAGTTTATATTGGTCATATAGTATGCTATTTTCATCTTCTTTATATTGTTACTATCATTTGTCAAGCATACACATTCTCTTGTTATATATACTTCATAAATCAATGTTAATTTAACATTCCCTTATATTTATTAAAATATTAAACATAAATATTTTTAAAAAGAAGTGTTACAACTCAATAACATGCACACTTACAGTTTCAACTTGATCTAGTAATAAATGAAGTATAATTTTTTTATAATAAGTAAAACTAACGTAATCAGTGCAACTTTCAAATGTAATTCAGATAATATTAAAGTAGGTGAATTCAGGTCAAATTTAATTAGGGTCATTATGTATCGAATCATTTCGTGTCAAATTGAATTGGATTATTTTGGATCTGGCGATACCGCCGGAGGTGGTGGTCACTTTCGGTCAATGGTTTTGGACCTAACCTGGTCCAAGTAATTGAACTAAAGTAGTGTTATTGTTGTTTTATTTGTATATGAAAAATTATATAGTTAAAATTTAATATCTTCTATTAATAATTATATTGGTCAATTAACTAGTACAACAACTCTTGAGCTGTCGCACTCAATAAGAGTAGTCGTGCTCAAAATCGACGGTCGAGATTAAATCTTAACGGATGAGTTCGAGTCAAATTGATTTGTGTGATTTTTGATCGGGTTCTGTTCAGATGGTTGACCTTCATATTTTCGTGTCGAATTCGAATTTCAGGTCTGGAAGGTTAGGTTTGCTACTATAATGAAACTGAATGAATGTAGTGAATATAATTTTAAATTCTTTTATTATTAATAAAGTGCAACGAGCACGATACACGTGTTATTGCGGCATTCAAAATCGTTAATTAATTCCACAAGAAGTAGAAAAGTTTCAAATATATAAAATAAAAATGTAAACAAAGGAAGAAATGGAGAAGACAGATTGAAAATTTTATTATTTTCTAAATCACTTAATTTTCATTACAATTGATTAAAGATCTAAATGAGGATTTAAATTTTGTGGATTTATTATCCTCAACTTCATGAATCATGATCATCGACTCGATTTTGAATGACTAAGTCGTTATTGCTTCCAAATTTTACTTTTTGTATTTATTACATGTATTTTATTCATAACTAGATAGGGTATTTATATATATATATTTTTTTTACCTCGTATAATAATTTGTAGTAGTAACTTTTAAGATGGAACAAATTTTGAAAATTGACCATTCAAGCGAGGAGTCAAGATCATTTACATGCAAACTCGGAAATTAAACTTTTGAGGGGAAAAAACTACATTTATAGGAAAATATTTACAATATATGATATGCCATGTACAATAAGTGTTATTCTTCAACAACTTGAAAAATAAAACTGCAAGAACCGGACATTCAACCTATAAAGTTGTAATTATATTTTTAGTTGAGCGGATAATGATGACATTCATAAACTTGAACGTTCGGGTTTGTAGCCCATTTTATCCATTTTTTCCTCATCTATTTTATGTCTATTTCTCAATTTTTTCTTATGTATCATATTTATATTCTAGTATTTGATAACATCCATTTACTTTTGTTTCATTTCTATATTCTTCAGAAATATATAACTTTCTCAAAATATCAAGTCGTTTTCGTACCAATATATGTGATACGATCTAGTGTTAAAATGGATATTAGAGATTTTATGACCAATTTGATAGTTGATGATGAACATGCATGGAAAAAAAAAAATTTGCAAAAAAATCCCTACATTTTGTTAGGTATAATCTAAAGCAAAACAAAAAAGAACAAAACAAATCGATGTTAAACAATAATTTTTGGATAAAAAAACAAACATAAGTGTTTTGTTATGGATATTAATGGAGTTGTTTTTCTCTTTTTGTTGGTTAGGATAAGGATATAACATACTATATGTTTATACTTAAATAGTAGACATGCAATTACTTATAGCCTGATGGTAAATGTGTTAGTCTCGATCCATTAGGTGTAGAGTTCGGAACCTATCAATTACATTTAATTAATGAATTTTTATAATTAAATGAGGGTGTTGCCGGACCTCCGGGGAGGCTGCCGACCGTCGAAGATATGGTGGCGGTCGCCAGAGCTCCACCGGTAGCTTAAATTAATATATCTTTAATTTTTAATGAAAGGGTATAATGGTAAATTAACATTTATTTCTAATTACAATTATAAAAGAACAACTAAAGGAATATCTAAAGGGTATATTTGGCAAACACCTTAATGTACGACTACTATCTTATTTTAACTATGTACGACTACTATCTCACCGTAGAAAATCCCATAGTAGTGATGTTTAAAGACCAGTGGAGACGTGTATCAATTCCTTAATTTCGGGTCAGAGTTCTTATCGAGTTTGAGTTCGGTTCAGCTTGTTAATAAAACGAGCTATTTCCTAGCTCAAATTCGAGTCCACTTAGATAAGTGACTCGAGTTTGTTCATTTTATTCAAACTTTAATCGAGATAGACTCATTAGTGAAAAATACATATAAACTATAAAAAAAAAAAATCGAGTCCAATCGTGCCTTGTGAGTATCAACAGGTTGAAAATCCTATTAAACTTGAACATAAAACAAATACAAAGTCAGACTCGAGCCGGTTTGAACACCTTGTTAAACGAGTAGTCGAGTTCGAGCCGAACTCTTGATAAGGTTCTACTCGTATAATAGCTAAGGTAGAAGTACTACTAGAACTGAGTAACAGACAAATAATAGTGGGCATAAGCGGCTTATCCTGACCTCATATATGCTTAAGGTTCAAGAGAATGCTGCACAACCACTGTCCTTAGATACGGCTGGGACACTACGATGAATTTTGGAACATAAGATTTTCAATCGACCTATGACGCGAAGTGTTTTGAACTTCAATTGGTCAACCGGATCATTTAGGCTACCACGGATATTCCAAAGACTATTTTTTGGTGATCGCTAGACTCACACAACACCACATACATTTCCAGGCACTTTATCGCCCGTACTAAAAAAAACAAAGATAACATGCTCAATAGAATACTACTGAACTATGCAAGTAAAATGTATTTCTATGCCCTTCCAATCAGATTCAAAAACAGTTTCAGATCACCTGTCCAAAGGAGAGAATATCTAGAAATCGCCAGTTCATCTAATCTACCAATCCAACATCTTTTTCACTTCAATTTTAAGGTTGGCTAACCATGAGTATAAATTACTAACTTCAGCAAACATACTTCTCCCAACCCAATTTTCCTTTTGCCGATGATTTACATCCAGTGCATTTATATATCCTATCATACACCATCAAAGTACAAGGATCTAAAATACAAGTACAGACTTTTAATACACAAGGAGGAAGGGGGTAAGTAACCAAGAGGCCTGACAAGCTTTTAGCATCCAACCGCACCTCAACAATTAAGCCTCCCAAAGGAACTTTAGTACTAGTAAAACTACAAACCCTGAGGAGGTGAAGATGCAACCTTGCGGGTGCCAACTCCAGCATCCGGAGACACGACTGGTTTGTTCGACAGACGCCGTTTGTATCGCTTCAGTACAGATGCCAAATTCTCTTTTCCTTTTGGAAAAGCCACATCACCAGCTGCTGTCCCTGTCCTACCTTTCCGGCAAGATATGGCAATTTCAACATCTTTGATCATCTCTAAAAGCATCGGTGCAGTTGTGAATTTACCCCGGGCCAGTTTAGAAGGTGGCGGCAGCCCATCACTTGGAATAGATGGACTTGACTTCATCTGATATCCTGCAGGAAGCTCAAGGCAGAAGCAGGGAGCCATTGAAGAACGCGGCTTTGAGAAGGCTGGGTCAATAACCCCCTGCACAGGAAGATACTAATTCAGAAATGAAAAATCACAAGACGTATTGACAACTAAAACAAGGTACAGGTACAACAAGTAATAAGTTAAAGGATGAATTACATGCAGCTGCTACAACTTCTTAGTTATACAGACTAGCCTCCTCTAGTTTCAAATTTAAGCCGGGAGGGGGTTTGTAAACAATGATTGGCGACATAAATATATTCAAGCCATAGGGTTGATGTAAATTTTCAGACTAGGAAAAAATATCCACGTGTATGCAAACAAAAAGTTAATAGAGCAATTAGCAACCAAAATATCAAACACAAAAAGTAACTGTTCTGCATAAGGTGGAGCAAAATCATGTTCCTTGCGCTCTATCAGCAGTGGGAGGGGAAAAAAACTGTTATTAAGATACAAAACAGAAACCATGATGTTCACCTGAAGACGATTGAGTACATAGGTATACTTCCCCCAAAGTTCTGGCCTACTTTCCATAAGGGAAAGTTCAAGAATCCTATGGATGCACCACACTCCAAAACTTATGACAAGATCAACTCTCCAGACACATGCATCCCCACAGTTTGGAACTGACATGATCTTTGAATGATCTGCATCATCAGGTTTGAGCGCAGATGTTCGAGTCTCTACTTCATAAAGGAATTTCTCCCTTGCTGCTACTCGGTCTATAAGGTCCTCGTCAGCCCCATCATTCTGTCTAAACAACCAGTCAGATCCTTCCAGCTTCAGAAGTTTATTGATACAACTTCTGAAAGATTGAAGAATTCTCACTTCCAAATCCACACTTGTTGCAGTTTCTGGGTACTTTGGAGGAGATCTATCAGCCACACCAAATCGTTCATATGGCTGCTTGGACCACAGTGAAGAAGTGCCCGAGCCAGAACCAAATTGCATCGGAAAAGCATCTTTGCGGACCTTAGAATGGGGGGAGAGTGGATTTAATCCTAAACCAGTACCAGCCCATGACGAAGCACTAGATAATGCCTGCTCGCGAGCCATGCGGTTAATGGACTGCCCATATCCAGTTGAATAATCAACATGAGAGCTGTTACCAGAAAGAGAAGATGCACGATTGGGAACATAAAGTCCTGAAATATCTGGCAAACTATAATATTTCTTCACATTCACCGTGTTATTTGAATAATCCACGGGTTCTGGAGTGGAAAGGTCTTGAAAAGGCCTTTCGGATTTCAATGAAATGTTCCGAGAAACGGGAACATTGTGAAAACCAGGAGGCCTGAGCATCCTCAACCCATTCTGAGGCCTCTGTCCCATAGACCGACCATATGGATCTGAAGTGTTTGATTTAGTTGTGAGATTAGAAGTTCTCGACATTGAGTCAAACTGGCCTTTAACAATATCAGAGCCGGTTTCTTTTGCTATTCGACCCAGATACGAGGCCAACTCATAACCATGGATAGTGGCTGGTTGTTGATCATAGGCTTCATTAGAAGAAGGAACATGCACGCTATAGTAGCGCCTTTCACCGGCTTCCACCGCATTTTGGCTGGAACTTCGCACATATGCATCTAACTGGTGCATTTGGCTTGACCACATGGGTGATCCCTGCTGGACACCAAGAGGTGATCCAACGTTACTCTGTTTAATCTGCTGCATTGGAGAATAGAGACTAGGTGTTTTAAAAGAATCAGATCCTCTTGCACCAGGAGAAGATGTGTATCCAGCAGAATCCTTACTCAAACTCTCCATTTTGACAGATGCAAAAGATGATTTCGAATCAACTTTAGAATCGATGCCCAATAAATTATCCAGCTTCTTAGCCCTTGCATCCTGGGTTACTTGCCCATGGAAATCAAACAGCTGTCCCCAGAACTCATCAAGAACACCAGTTAACTGTCGCCTTGCAGCACGGCCTAATCCTGCCAATCTTGATAGGCTTCCCGCACCACTTCCAGTATCATCAAGCTTTCCACTAAGACTTCTATAAGATCCTGAGCCCTCAGATGTGAAATTGTTATTGCATTCTGTGACATATTTACTTGATTCTTCTGGCGACTCCAAACTATACCCATCATCCTCCTTTTCATTCTGCACATCAGCCTCAATTTCAAATGTCTTCTCCACCACAGCTTTGGGTTCAGTGCTCAATGTGCTGGCATCCAGTCTATCAGTTTTAACTACTTCATCAGATTCAGGCAAAGCAACTTCTGGAACGTACTGAGATGGCCGAGCTTCATTTACACTAGGCTTTGAAAATACCAAATCAATTTTATTCTCCTCAATAGTGGTCAAATGATTGCTCTGGTAATCCAAAAATGATTCAGGCAAATTCAAATTCGGATCTGGAATCGATAATCTCTGATGGTTTGCGGAGGGTTTGTCCAATAATAATGCAGATTCCTGCTTTTCTATGCTGCTTTCTTGCAGATAATGAACTTCACTACTTTCAGGTTGCTTTCTGTCCACAGATGACTCAACCATGCTAGGTTTTTCAGCCCATTGCAATACTTGATCATCTGCTTCTGAAATTTCAGATTTCAATGGGGTGATTGCTAGCCGAAGCATTACACAGAGGGACACAGCAGCAGTTACAAGAAGAACGAGATGTAGCATAGAAAAACATTCGCAGCATAAGCTATTAGCCCAGTCACTATTTCCGAATATCATTTCTATGACAAAGAAAATCTTCATCCCCAACAACCCTACGAATGTGAGTAATGCCAACAATTTCAACAAATGAGACATTCTGTAGGAACCCATGATCGATTTGGAGGAAGCAACTAGAAACAGGGGGATAACAGAGGATGGAAGTAGAAGAGCAACCACCACTTGAGTGAAGATCAGGAGTTGAAATATACCATCAGCTCCTGAACTCCAGACAGAGTAGAGAGCAAGGACAATGGCAACTGCTCTGGTTGCAGCACGATCAAGCCAACAAGGTATATCCAGTTTAAAGCAATCATAGGAAATTAATTGGCTTCCAAGACTCCATGGTAATGAAATCAGCTGGTTGCTGAAAAACACAATCAATACCAGAGAAACTGAAGCTATTGAACTTCCTAACACCTGCATCATCATTCATATAGCATCATTAGAGGTTATACTCTATGTCAACTGTCTCATTAGCATGTTTGGGGCAAAACAAATCTGTAAACTGAGAAATGAACATTTACTCAACCCACACCAACCTGATCCAGCAATGACAAAGCATCTTGTGAAGTAAGTTGAACAAGTCCATTGCTATTGAAGACATATGCTGCCCAGTTCATCAACCTGCAATTCACCAGGAAAATGCCACTGAAGATGCCCACAGTGGCAAAAAAATGGTCATGGCATAATGTCCCTTTGGTTGAACTTGTTTGGCCCAAACCACGCTGCACAACATAGAAAGACCATCAAGAATTGCTTCTAAACCTTTTTAGAGAAATTGAATGGTAAAAACATGAGAAAAGGGCAAAGCTTGTATGGAATCCTCAGATGGCAGGTTCTAAATTGTGTCGAGCAAGACAAGTGGAAAATGAACTAAGAGATTCAGAAAATTGGAACATTGAACCAAGAGGAAAATATATAACAAGTGGATGTATCAGAAGAGCACATAGTACTTGTAAGTGCTTTCATTTATGCACTGCCATAATGAACAGGAACAGCGTCTCGTACCCAGACAACTATATCCAGAATTCTTATGCAAACCCAACGGTGTAATTAGTGATTGGAAGTGGTAAAGAATAAGACTCTGTACGATGAATTATATTAAACAACTTTTCGGTTCGCACACACACCTTAATGATATCTCTCACCAAAGTAAGATGAATTATATATCTAAAATGTTACGGAGAGAGAGTGACCTGCACTATCGAAGAATGGAGGTAAAAGTTGTGAGGCATAATGTTTGCTCCAAGAAGACCCATTAACAAATATGCATTTTCCCCACTCAGCTTATTAAGCATTCCTCCGAAGGACACCGAGCTGCGTGGTTTGCTTATTAGAAGGCCAAAAATATAAGAGAATAATATAGAGCTGGCCAAGCATACAGATGCGAACTTTGCCCTGGGATTCTCCTGTAAAGCAAATTTCAATTGTAATTAAAAATCTGCACCAAGTTGATAAAAGAAACTTGATTTGAACATGAAGATGGGGCTTCCAAAAAAACTTACAAAGAGATTAGCAATAAAAGGAAATATAACAGCGTCAATGCCAGTCAAAAAAACACAATTGTATAGGTCAATTCCAAAGACAGCATTAAGGCCAAAAGCAGAGCCGAGGACCTATGAAAAAGAATTGATTCATGAATTAGTATAACAGAGGACAGTTGAAAACAAAACAGAGGATATAAAGAATTTCTTCAATAGCAAGGTTACCATCGAGAGATCCATGACCATCCACGATATCTGTGCTTGAATTCCCAAGCATAAATATGTCCTGCCACCATATTCCTCGCGGCAAATCTAGGTCATCATAATGGGCATAATTATGATTAAAAATGAGATCCATGTAACTAGATGCTTAACATGTTAACCAATCCAATAATGCAGAGAGTGTTGCTCTTTCAGTTTAATAATACTACCAAGGGGAAACCAGAAAAGGATAGGAAGAAGAAACAAATTGCTACGGCAGCAGTGAGAGACCGAGCATATTACTCAACTTCACTTGCCAATGAGAAATTACAACTCATCTCTCATGAAGAACCCTGTAAATGAAATTGGCATACTGCTTCATATTTCCATTTAATTTTCATCCATGAAAATTACAATGCAAAACTCATCTTAGAAATGTTCTTGGCATAACCATTAGCTACTAGTCTATCCTATTTGAAACCCATCTTTATCAACTTGCATTATATTTTCTTTCATAGTCTACTCGGCTAAATAGAAACATTTTCAATTTAACCTCCAACCACGAATAATCTTTTGCCTTACAAATCTCTTTCTGCGTGATAGCCAACTGTATAAAATCCTAATAAGCTTTCTGTTAGAAGATTACACAATAACTTCCTCTGAGTGAATCACATGCATTGAAGTGCCCCACCCCATACCATGTCCCGATTCAGGTCGAGAGTAGTCATATTTTATGAAAATGAAGCTGAGTTATTACACATAATAAGAAATGGAGATAACAATAAAAATAAAAGAAACAATTTAATCATATTATCTCAGACAGAAGTGGAAGTTACAGATCCTAATTAATTGTTACTAGTAAATAATATAGAGCGCCAACTTTTTTTCACTTCACCCAATAAAGCTATACCCCAATAATCTTACATATGCCAATGCCTTGATCATAGCAGTTCAGTGTGAAAGGCAACTAAATCACTTTGTAATATTCTTTGTTAACAAGATGATTGAGATAACTCCATGACAGAAGGTTAAGCGCACAGGTTTATTTACGATTTGCATCAACAGGTGTCTTAGATACTTCCCCTCTCCTCCCATTAATTCAAAATTTTAACAGAAAGAAGCTGAAGTTGTAACAACACTCAAAAGAAGGATGCAAAAATAAGAAATTAATATGAAAGAGAATCACCTGCCCAAGGTCTTTTCCAGTTGCGATGGCTATGCGGGCAGATAGGTACTGACATAAAATTGTAGCACAACTTATAACAAGCATCAGAAGAACTATATCAAACCCTAGCCGCGCTCCACCCTCAATAGAAGCCGCCCATTTTCCAGGGTCTATGTAACCAATTGCAACCCACAGCACAGGTCCAGCAGCAGCAAGCACCCGGTTGCTTGTGCATGGCTGATTATTTGTTGTCAGTATCTCGGATTCCATTTGTGTCGTTAATTCAAATGATGAAGAATAGCATTATCCTCTTTGTCCTAATATTACAGATTCAATTACTTACTGCCAGAGACAAACGAGTTTCACCTAAAACTTACTACATACAGAACTGCTCAGGGTCAGAAACTCCTTCAAACATCCAAAGCAAGCAAGAGCCTATAATTTTACAGCCTTACAAGGGAACCCACTCCAAAATCAGCATGTACATTTATTATCCCAACTTCCAGCCTTATTCAGCCAATCACATCACAACAGCTGACGATATAGAATTTTGAATCCTGTAATGCTCATCGCAAAATAAACTGTATCCAATATAACCTGAGCTCAAACAAACCCGTCCAATTATTTGATCTGCGCAAAGATAATAGCTGTTTATTGAGAAGACCTTTTGCAGTATCACAAAATAAATAAGAAACCTCAATTCCACATGAACACTTCAAAAGCTAGATACTGCAAATGTACTTCTTCCTATGGGATACGATTTTTCGTAATCCTGATTCAATAAACGAATTGCAGTTAAGTATTCGAAGTACAGTATTAAAACCTAACATGGGTACCATCTGACATATATCTTGCTAATAGACAGTAAGAAACTAATATTCCACTGAGAAACTAGAGATCTCCTTAACTCATTTCCAGAACTAAAGCAACTGACTTCCCTCAGAATGAGGTCAAACAACTTGATGATTAATTTCTCGATTCGACAGAGTTTACAGAGGAAATGCATAAGGATCCAGCCAACAAAAAAGATGAATAAGGAAACATGCAAACATAAAGTTGCAACAAAACAACAATACAAGATTGCATAAATAATCTTTTCAACCCAAAGTGAGTTGCACATTTAAAACTACAATACTTAAATCAAACCATAGTGAAAAAGTAGCACTGCAGACAGAAAAAAGAATCACTTCACACTAAAATTGAAACCGGGAAAGATATGAAAGCAGAAAAGGAAAGAAAACTCTCCACCATATGCAATCTGTAACTCAATTAATGAGATTGGCAAGATAAATTCAACAACCAACACCAAACAGATCACCACAGCATTACAAATCAATCCACAAATGCACACAATAAACTGAATAGCTCCTAAAAGCCCTAATTCTCAATCCAAAACCCTACAGATGTCATGAAGATCAAAAAAGGCAAGAAAATCAAGACGCAGTCAAATTGAACACATACTGCCACGGATCTGAATCAGCAACAGCCAACCAATCCACAGCATAGAAAAAAGTCCGTACACGCAAAAGAAACAGAAAAAGAAGATATAAAAGCAGTAGTGAATAGGCATTACATTTACAGAAACACACAATCAGCATCGAACATGTAAGCAATAACGGAGATTGGACAACTGTAGGAAGACAATTAGGTAAGGGGCTCTCTCTCTCTCTGGTAGGAATTAATATATATATAATTTTATACCTTTGGATTCAAGTCGTTGATTGCAGAAGAGAGTTTAGATCAGAGGAAGCCATGCCACGCGTAAACAAGCGAAGATAAAGGAAAGGTAACTGTAGAGATACACACCCATAAAGATGCATAAATACTAGTAATAGATACAGATAGATAGATACACAAGGATAGAGATGGGTTGAAATGAATTGAAGACTCTGTGTGTGAGCTGTGACAGTATATGCAAATTGCAATGAGAGAGAGAGAGAGAAAATGGGGGTGGAAAATTATTTAATGCTAACAAAGGAGGATAATATTTATTTATTTACTTCCTTAAAATAATTACTAGTATTTCATTTTGTGTGTGTGCGCGCTTGGAATTGCGGGGTTGCCTCTTGGGAATGGGTAATCACTAATCTCCCCGGGAAATGGAGAAGGTGAAGAAGAAGAAGAAGAGACTAAAAAATACTTCTCCTTTGACTCTTCACAAGATGTGAGGTTAAAAAGAAAAAATAAAAAATAAAGTAGTAAATCGGTAAATTTATACTCCACTGATACATATTTACGGATGTGAGTCACATTGACAGTCAATAATGTATCTTTAACGCATAACCACAATATATGATTTGTCATCAAAGTTGTGGTTCTATGGTTTTGCTCTACATAATCAAATCAAATGCTGTAAGTTTAGATAACTTTTGTAAGTAATCATAGACCAGCACTATCCACATGTATTATTCCATTCATGTTTCAGTTTCCTAACACTTTAGAAGAATAACTCCTTATTTAGAATTTAACAGTGCCCAAGTAGTATAAGTACAATCCTTAACAGGGTTATCAAAGTTGACCAACTTGCTCTTTATGTGGATACATAAAAGAGAATATAAGGAAGTGAAAGCAGTGCACATGCTAATTTTGTTTCCTGATTTGATCTCACAGGATGCATATTTAGGGATGGGGACCTTGCAATGTTTGACAAAGAATGGGACTCAAGGATATGTGTTAATGAAGAAGATATGTCTGGAGGTGACTACTTGACTAGTCCTAACCCATTCCAACCAAAATTAGTACTACCACACATCTACTCTTCTTGATCAAGAGGTGGACTAGGTTGTGCAGAGCCATTCAATTGGAACCTTAATTGGCAGATTATACACCATCATAACTATGAAGATTTTTTTCGAAAAATTACTGTTCACGACAGCGTTGTCGTATCGGTGTGTTTTGACTTTACGAAGCCCTGGTATGTGCAGACGTGCAGTGATATTGATTTCGTTTCCATAAATGGAAGATATCCAATTCTATTGCTAAGATGAGCAAAAATCCCAAAAATACTTACCAATTTGTGATCATCAAACCCTAGATATCGGAAAACTAAAATTGAAGAAAGAACTTTCAATCATACAAGCGGTTACAGAGAAGAAAAAATAGCCATGTTCACCTGGAGATCTATTCGTTGATATTGCAGCAGATAACTTCTCCCTTTCAGTCGGCGAGCATAAACTGAATGGAAAATGATCCTGGAACGAGAGATATTGACAAATAAAAGCTCATTATTTATTACGGTGTGGAAAAAAAAAGTAATTTTGACGTAATGTTATTGTAATATACAGATGTGCTATACACTTTACTTGTCAACTTTTCGTAAAAGTCAACATTTTATTAAACGATAGCAAAATCATATACATCTCACCCCACTTGCAACATGGTCCCATTCTCTATACCTGATGAGATATGATTTTTCTATTGTTTATGAAATTCAAGTGTTTTACCATACTTAATCACTTTACTTTATGAGCTTGACCAAGTAGTATATGATAGTACATTTAACATGTGATTGACAAACATCTATATATATCTTCTTTTAAATACCTCCGGCCTAAATTGTCCAACATTTTCCAATTAACTAAACCTTTTCGATTATTAACTCGTGCCAATTAGTGGAACTAAAACAAATTGGCACCTTTGGGTTTTCCATAAAATGTAACGTAGTGTAATTGACGAAAACTTCATTCACTGTTCCAATAAGTATGAGAAGCAAACTATTCCAAGTACGATAACATATCAAGGGTTCCTTAACTAGTCAATTGATTATGTCAAGGTTATATGTGTTTGGGTCTTAAATAACAAACATTATTAATGGTCCTTGTTCGTTCATTTGGATTTAAAAAATGCAGCTTTACTAACTACAGTAACTAAGTCAAGTCAGCATTGTACAATATAACAGTCTAATCAAATGTTAGCCATTTAACTTTGCACTATGGGGTAAAACTTTTTTTTTTTCTAGTAGATGCGGTAAAACTAACAACACCATTTCCAACAAAGTAAATTTCTTGGAAATGTCATGTTTTTCATGGAAAATTAGAATATGGTCTCGCTCTCGCCTTCGGTGGTCGCACCTGTCACTGTAGTAGTAGACTCCACAGCTATAGTAATAGGTTGAGACCACCGGAGACGAGACCATGGTCTAACAAGCTGTGTTTCATGAATATGAAGAAAGATAATACATATATGTAATGACATGTCCCCTTGCGGGCAGTTACTCCTGGACTGCTATTCGGGTGAAATTGGCTCCACCGTATCAGAATAAGTCCTTTACCGCACACTGCTCTCTGGGTGATATGGTGACCCCACTATATCAATACAAGCTCTTTCCTGCACACTTGAAGAATTTCCAGTAGGTCACGTTTAACTATGAGGTTTTACTTTTTGTGGAATAATTTATGAAAAAAATGTGTATTATGTTGGTATGAATAACGTTTTTAATTTTTTTTAAATTTAAATTAAACTTATCTAAAACTTTGCTCCTTACTTACGGTAACCTTTTACTATATTTACTTGGATGATTTTGTGTATGCCATTTCCCATTTCCTCAGCTTGTAATTAAGTTTGTTCATTTTATGCAAAGTTAAAACTTAAAACTGTTAACGGTCAGTCGCCACTCATTCCTTTCATAATTGAGTTTAAATTATCGAATTGTTGTGAAAAGACATGGACAATGGTGAATGTCCAATAGATCAAATCACTTGTCAAGATAGAAGAAATTTTTCTTCTTCTCTACAGTATATGTATAGTAAATACTTTGAAAATTAGAAAGAATGAATAGATACTTGTCGGAAGAATTTGCCTATAAAAGGCCTTCAGTATGATGAATGAAAGAGATGACAATACACTTCTCATAACCATCTTTCAGTATATTATCTTCTTCTGTTGTTTTATAATACGTTATCAGCACGAGCTGCTCTAAATCAATTCTAACAAGAAGAAACTCTAAGAGAAGGTACATTTATTTTTCCAGTCAGTGCATACTAAATAAAATACTTAAGCTATTTTTATTATCTGTTATGCTGCGAAATTTAATAGTTAATAACATGTTAACTTTCAAAAAGAAAATATTTTGCTTTTGTTACAAATTATTAATTTCAGTATTTCTACTTTCGTCAATTACTTTGTAATTACTCATTTTTACGCAAACTTTCGACAAAGTTTTGATTAAAAGGTAAACGCGAAAGTTAAACATTTGATATATTTGACACGACGATGAAATTGAAAGTTTTATTCATAACTGAAATACAATTACACTTGAATATTAATATGAATGATGAGAGCACGCACCCACATACAACATGATCTTATAAAAATACAATGTTACATAAATGGATTGGTATCTGGACCAATCAGGCATCTCCATGACAAACGGTAAAACAACAACAAAAGCAACACAAACGGAAACGATGTAGAAAAAGAGATTAGACATATTGAGAAAAGGATTAAGATGAGAATGGTGTAAGTTTTATGAAGAAATGTTGGAGTATTTATAGAGTAAAATTTGGAAGAGTGACCGTTTTATTACCGTTGGAACAGTGACAAAGGACATAATGGTAATTTCATGACTTAATAAAATATGTGTTAAATTTATGACTTAATAAAATGGTTCCCGACAGGTATCGAACCATGCACAATCTAATGGTCATTATACATCTGAGCCACTGGGCGAAGTTCGATTTTTTTTTTCATCTTATGTTTTTATATGTTCTAACATGTTTACATTTATAGATGTCGAACATCACAAAAATGCACTTTGATGCCTTGGATATTTCTGGAGAAAACTATTTAAGCTGGTTGCTCGATGCGGAGCTCCACTTAAACAGCATGGGGCTTGGTGATGCCATTAAGAAAGATAATACAATATCCGAGCAGGATAAGGCTAAGGCCATGATATTTTTGAGGCATCATATTCATGATGGTTTGAAATCGGAATACCTTACGGTCAAAGATCCACTCGAGTTGTGGACAAATTTGAAGGAAAGGTATGACCACCATAAGGCTGTGACACTTCCAGCAGCCAGGTTTGAATGGCTAAACCTGAGATTGCAAGATTTCAAAAGTGTAAATGAGTACAACTCATCAATGTACAATATCACTTCTCACCTTTTATTGTGTGGGGAGAAAGTGTCTGAATACGATATGCTCGAAAAGACATATCAAACAATGCCCCCAGCAAACATGATATTGATGCAGAGTTATCGTAACCAAGGGTTTACGAAATACTCACAATTGCTCACCCACTTGTTGGTAGCTGAAAAGAACAATGAGCTGCTCCTAAAAAGTCACCAGATGCGCCCCACAGGCTCCGCCCCACGCCCAGAAATAAATAATACCAACTCTAATGCCCCGCATGATATAAACCCGGCTTCATATAATAGTTATGTACCAAATAATGGTCATAACGAAAGCCGTGGAAATAAACGTGGTGGTCATAGTAACTGGCGTGGAGGCCGTGGGCGTGGTGGAAATGACCGTGGTCATGGTCGTGGAAATTTTGGCCAAACACGTGGTCGTGGAATGAAACGTTACCGTGGTAACAATCAAAACAACTATCGTGGTCGAAATAATTCCAAAAATTATTATAAATATGAACCCGGTAATAATGAGAGCAGCATTTGTTACCGTTGTGGGGACGCTGGGCATTTTGCGAAGGTGTGTCACAGTTCACAAAAGAGGGTTGATAGGTACAAAGCATCCCTCAAAGGAAAAGCCAATGTGGAGACAAATATTGTCGAAACTGATGATGAGTTTGATGACAGAACTGAGTTTCTGATTGCAGAGAAAGCACACGAACTCGAACAGGCATTGAATGATTAGTATTTATATGGTGTGATGCATCAATTTTCATTATGGTTGTGTGGTTAACTGTAAAATACTTGTTTGATGTATTTTCTTTACTTTTGTGTGCTTATCAATGTAAGATGATATATATTGCTTTTCTGTAAGCAATAAATCATATTTCTAAATAAATCAAGTTTTATGTATAATCTTACTTATGTTTTCTCTTGCATATAGAAAAACAACATATTTGAAATGACAATTACAAGCATCAAAGGAGAGACATGCCTGGCAGATAGTGCTACCACTCACACCATATTGAATAATACAAAATATTTCTCCAACTTGGTATTGAAAAAGGCAGATGTGCATACAATCTCCGGAAAATCAAAGATAATTGAAGGCTACGGGAAAGCAAATATTTTGTTGCCGAAAGGAACAAAGTTAAAAATTGAGATGGCATTATATTCTTCAAAGTCTCAAAGAAATTTACTGAGTGTTAAAGATATTCGATCAAACGGATGTCACATTGAGACAATGAATGAGAAGGGAAAAGAATACTTGTATGTTACAACTTCTCAATCGGGTAAGAAAAACATATTGGAAAAATTACCCGTATTATCTTCCGGCCTATATTATACAATGATACGAAAGGCGGAAGTTCATGCCGTAGTAAACCGAGGGGTTACTACTGAATTCAATATTTGGCATGACCGGTTGGGCCATCCCGGTACAATAATGATGCGTAAAATTATTGAGAATTCATGTGGACATCCTTTGAAAACAAGAAAAATATTACAAACCCATGAATTAGCATGCACGGCTTGTTCTCAAGGGAAATTGATTACAAGGCCATCACCAAGCAAAGTTAAATTTGAAAATCCCATATTCTTAGAAAGAATTCAGGGGGATATATGCGGACCAATACATCCACCATGTGGACCGTTTAGGTACTTTATGGTCCTAATCGATGCATCGACTAAATGGTCGCATGTATGTTTATTGTCGACTTATGATATGGCATTTGCAAAATTATTGGGACAATAATAAAAGCTGAGCGCAATTTCCCGATTATACAATCAAGAACATTCGTCTTGATAATGCTGGTGAATTTACGTCGCAAGCTTTTAATGATTATTGCATGTCAATTGGAATTAATGTTGAACATCCAGTTGCGCATGTTCACACGCAAAATGGCCTCGCTGAATCTTTGATAAAGCGTCTACAATTGATTGCAAGACCATTGCTAATGAAACCAAAGTTGCCAACATCGGCATGGGGGCATGCAATATTACATGCAGCATCGCTTATATGCATCAGGCCATCAAGTTATAATCAAACATCCCCATATCAAATGGTTCAAGGACGGGAACCAAATATTTCCCATCTAAGAACATTTGGGTGTGCGGTATATGTGCCGATTCCACCGCCACAACGCACAAAAATGGGACCCCAAAGGAGATTGGGAATATATGTTGGGTACGATTCTCCAAGTATCATAAGATATTTGGAACCATTAACTGGAGATCAATTTACAGCCAGATTTGTCGACTGTCATTTTGATGAAAGAAATTTCCCAACATTAGGGGGAGAAAGAAAACAGCTGGAAAAGAGTATCTCATGGAAAGATACATCATTGAGAAGTTTGGATCATCGAACAAAACAATGTGAACAACAAGTTCAAAACATAATTCATTTGCAAAGTATTGCAAATCAACTGCCAGATGCATTTACTGACCTTAAAAGGGTAACAAAATCCCATATTCCAGCTGTAAATGCCCCAGTAAGAATTGATATCCCTAGAGGACAATCTTCCACTGAGAATGAGGCTAACCCACGCCAGAAGCGTGGAAGACCTTTTGGTTCCAAAGATAAAAATCCTCGGAAAAGAAAAGAAGCAATCGTAGAAAATTTCCCAAAAGAGGATACAAAAGCTCAAGAAGAGCACACTGACATAATAAACAAGATTCAAGTTCAAGAAGAACCTCAGGCGCCTGAGAACGAAGAAATATCGATTAATTATGTCTTGTCTGGAAAAAGATGGAATCGAAATAAAATCCACATCAACGATATATTTGCTTATAACATAGCTCTTGATATCATGGGAGAAAATAAGAATCATGAAGATTCAGAGCCTACCTCGGTTGATGAGTGTAAGCGAAGAAAGGATTGGCCTAAGTGGAAGGAGGCAATAAACGCAGAGTTGGAATCTCTCGCGAAGCGAAAGGTATTTGGACATGTGATCCAAGCACCAAAGGATGTAAAACCAGTGGGAAATAAATGGGTATTTGTGCGAAAGAGGAATAATAAAAATGAGATTGTAAGATATAAAGCAAGACTCGTAGCACAAGGTTTTACCCAAAGACCTGGTATTGACTATGAAGAAACATATTCGCCAGTGATAGATGGAATCACTTTTCGCTATTTGATAAGTTTGGCTGTAAATACGTCTAATGGATGTGGTCACTGCCTATTTGTATGGCTCATTGGAAAAGGAAATTTACATGAGAATTCCAGATGGATTCGAGATACCTGAAACACATAATGGATCTCGAGAAATGTACTCAATAAAACTGAACAAGTCTTTATACGGATTGAAACAATCCGGTCGAATGTGGTACAATCGTTTGAGTACATTCTTGATCAAAGAAGGATACAAAAATGATCCCATATGTCCATGTGTGTTTATCAAAAGATCTGGATTTGAGTTAACGATCACGATATGTAGACGACTTGAACATTATTGGAACTCCAGGAGAGTTATCAAAGGCCGTGTGCTTGCTGAAAAATGAATATAAAATGAAAGACCTTGGGAAAACAAAATTTGTTTTAGGTCTTCAGATTGAGCACTTAAAGGGCGCTGTTTTCTTGCATCAATCAACATACACAACAAAAGTGTTGGAAAGATTCAATATGGGAAATGCACATCCATTGAGTACGCCAATGGTTGTACGATCACAATGTTGAGAATGATCCATTCCGACCTTGTGATGATGATGAAGAACTACTAGGCCCCCAAACGCCATATCTAAGTGCAATCGGTGCACTAATGTATCTTGCTACAAATCTGAGGCGGATATAGCATTTGTCAGAACTTATTAGCAAGATACAAGATTTCTCCAACTCAAAGGCATTGAACGGATAAAACACCTCTTACGATACCTTCAAGGAACAAAAGGAATGGGGTTGTATTATCCGACTCCTCTACCTCGTGATTAATGGTTACGCAGACATCTTGGATATTTGTCTGATCCTCAAAATGGTCGATCTCAAACAGGTTATGTATTCACCTGTGGAGGTACGACTATTTCTTGGCAATCTGTAAAGCAAACAATGGTTGCTACTTCTTCTAATCATGCAGAGCTCTTAGCAATCCATGAAGCAAGTCGTGAATGCATTTGGTTGAGATCCACCACTCGCCACATTCGACAAATGTGCGGACTCCGTACAATTGAAAACTCCCGACAATAATCACGAAGATAATGCGACTGCGTTTCTCAATTAAAGGAAGGTTTCATCAAAGGTGACAGAAAAAAACATATCCTACCCAAATTCTTCTTCACTCATGAACTTCAACAGAGTAATCAGATTCATGTGCAACAAATCCGATCAAGTGAGAATTTGGCAGACTTGTTCACCAAATCGCTTCCTACTTCAACATTTGAGAAACTAAGGCACGCAATCGGCATGCGACAACTAAGGGAGGTAAAGTAATGTAACCATGAGGGGGAGTGGAATACGCGCTGTACTCTTTTCCTTCGCTAAAGTTTTTTCCCACTGGGTTTTTCTTTAGCAAGGTTTTTAATGAAAGACTTATGCGTATTTCCAAATGATTTGTCATGATGGACATTCAAGGGGGAGTGTTGTGAAAAGACATGGACAATGGTGAATGTCCAATAGATCAAATCACTTGTCAAGATAGAAGAAAATTTTCTTCTTCTCTACAGTATATGTATAGTAAATACTTTGAAAATTAGAAAGAATGAATAGATACTTGTCGGAAGAATTTGCCTATAAAAGGTCTTCAGTATGATGAATGAAAGAGATGACAATACACTTCTCATAATCATCTTTCATATTATCTTCTTCTGTTGTTTTATAATACGAATCATTTTTTGTCAATTAATTATTGTATTGTCAAAGTAGGGACGAAACACTCTTAATCAGGTAGGCCCCGTCATAAAACTAGTGTTAGCAGACTTCTTTGTTGATAAAATACAATTTAAATTTCTTGTTTTGACTTATTTATGTGATAAACAAAGTTGGACTCGGATAGAAAGAGTAATGGTTATACAAGTAGTTAATTAGAACAATATGCATGATAGCTGATAATCTAACAAGTCGTGAAGTACTGTATATTGAGAACGTATTAAAAGTCAACTGGGTACCACAATATTATGAGAGTTGTCCGTCACATTCGTTAATATTTTAATCTACAACTTAGCTACTAATTTACTTTTACATTTTGACGAGATACCAATGCACCTGACTTTGATCTATAATACATGGATAATTTGAAGTGAACCTACTGAATTAACTTTTATATAATTAACGATTTAACATCACACATAGGTGTACCATTGTCAATTGAAAACACTCGTATGATATTGGGAGATTGGAGAAACGTAAGCAAACAAGTTACAAAAAAGCCCAACTCCTAGTTGGAGCGATATTCATATGATCAGCGTGAAATGTAGTAGTATCTTATAAGGGTGTCAATAGGCAAACTCTAATTTTCTTTTATTGATGATACTAATTTAATTGCGTTGACTATGATAACTCATGTGACTACTCTAAAAATGAAGTGGTTCTAATGCTACTACGTGACAACACCAATTCTCATTCACTCACATCAATTCATGTATATGGAGTAGCCCAAAGGTAGTAGAATAACAGTTAAAAGGAGCTTATTCCCATAGGTGCCTTCAACTTGATACCCCATTTTAGTAAAAGAGTTGTGCATTGATTTCATCCACGTATTGTATGTTGAAACTCTAACTCCAACTGTAATCTTTAAAACGTTCTCACATCGTCTAATAAACAGTTCATGCGATTTCACAAAATTATATACGACTCTCGAGTCAATTTCCACAATAAGCTTTAGAATTCGTCTTTCCCAAGCTAGTTTCAAACTTATCGCAAAGCTAAAGGTCCAAATGTCTTAATTTAAACATTATGTAGCTGACGTGAGAAACCCTCAATCAATTCACATATCAGATCTAATTAAACCACCCGCTGCAATTTGTCAAATTGCTTACATAAATTTGCATACGTATTTAACTTAGACCACTCGCAATGAGTTATTTTCCAAACTATTAGACTCCTCCGGACTTGTGCTTTGTGAAAGTACCAAAAGATGGTGTCATGTCACATACCACTGCTTAAGTACAATTTATGCAACGATTAAAAATGGTGCACACCAAGTAACCACTTTTGTTCCGATCATATGTAATACTAATATATCTATTTTTATATATGTATATTAGATAATTGTGATATTTATTTTCTTAAACAATATAGTATGATTTTATTCTTACTTTATTTTACAATGTACATTAATATCCGATTCTCCGGTCTAGAATCTAATTTTAAATTGCCTGAGAGTTATAATTGCATTTGTAATTATAATGCAAGAATATAGCTAGCATTTGGTTGTGTCCATCTCCTGTCGAGCATGGATTATTGCTTATTACCAATGACTAATCCATATTCAAATGCTGTGTTATGCGACAATAATAGTATCACATGCTGGAATCAGCCTTCGGGTATTGTATCTAATTCAAGAAACACAACACATTTTATTTTATACATAATTGAACGCCCAAATTTGAAGGAACTTAAAAGAATTGAGAAGGTTACTCATACGTATAAGGTGCATCTTTTCTTTCGAAAATTAATTCATAAGAACTCAAAGTTAATTAAGCGTGCTTGCACTGTAACACTTTCATGATGGATAATCAACTTGAAAGTACCTTAGTGTAGGCATGAGTGAGTACAAAGGCATGATGGATCGATGACCAACTAGTAAGTTTCATGCGGTTCGTATGAGCGAGGATAAAATACTACTGTTTACTAAAACTAATTGATAAGCTAGTTTACTTGAGTTGAGGTGTTTAGTAAATTAATTAGGTGATACATTGGCTTATTTCTTAAATATAAAATTAATATAAAAACAAATTGATCTGATTATTGAACAAATAAACTACTTGAATAAGTTCATCAAATCAATTACTTATCAACTACCAGCTAGACGTTTACGTTACATACTTATTTTCATAATAAGTTTATCGAGTTGATAAGCTAGTGCCAAACAAAACCAAAGTAAAAATGGCATGTACTAGTACAGTGGAGTCAGCATATCACCCGAGAAGTAGCTCACGAGTAATTGCGTCTCAGAATATCAGCGGAATTGATCGTGAAAGCCATTTGAATAGAAATTATCTAAGGGAATGTATGTATTCAAAAACTGTACAGAATGCTACATTAATCGATCTATTTATAGATCAAAATCCTACCTAATTTGTGATGTAATTCCTAATTTGTCCTAACAAATATCTGTGTACAATTTTCTCTAGCTATATACATTTTCAATTTCATCTATTCTATCTTAATTGTTGTTCTGGAATGATCTGAGTACGGAAGCAGGGTTCTTCCGTAATTTGGGAATTTCTTCGGTTCTTCTGCTTCCAGTGTAATGGTCCGTCCATTCTTCTTTAAACACGTCACCATGGCGCAACTGTCATGTTCTTGTGTTGCGCACAATTCGTGTGCCAACGCTCCAGCCGGTTGTTGAGACGAACTAACAGTTCGTTTTTCTTCTTCTTTTAAATCCCTCTTTTCCTGATCAGTTCTGTATTCTTCTTCTTCTTGATGAACCATTCCTTTCTTTTCTTCTTGACTGATTTCTCTTCCTCTTTGACATTCCCCCTCAAGATGTGAGTATATATTTATTACTCCCATCTTGTCCACCATCGATTTTAATTTTGGTGATGGCAAAGCCTTTGTAAAGATATCATCCTTCTGATCATTTGTATGGACATATTTAGGTTGAATGATTCCAGCCAATACTTTTTCTCTGATAAAATGTTGATCAACTTCAATATGTTTTATTCGTTCGTGAAACACTGGATTTTTTGGTTAAATGTAAAGCCGATTGATTATCACAAAACAATAATGCCGGTTTTTCCTGTTGAAAACCAAAATCTGACAACAAATATTGTATCCACATTATTTCACAAGTTGATCTATATTCAGATTCAGCTGAAGATCTACTGACCACATTTTGCTTCTTAGATTTCCAGCTTATTAAAGAAGTTCCAAGAAAAACACAGTATCCAGTAATTGATTTTCTAGTATCCAAACATCCTGCATAGTCTGCATCAGAATATGCTATTATATCCATGTTTGGTTTTGTATCAAGCTACACACCTTGCCCTGGACTACCTTTGAGATATCTAACAACTCTTAAAGCTGCACTCAAGTGTATATCAGTTGGTTTTTCCATGAATTTGCTTAACACATTAACTGCATACTGATATCTGGTCTAGTAAATAACAAATAAATCAGTTTGCCTACTAAGTTTCTGTATACAGTAGGATTCTTCAGTTCACTACCATCTCCTTGTTTTAATCCATGGTTTTGTTCCATGGGTATTGCATATGGTTTACACCCCATTAGATTATTTTCTTCAATTATCTCTAGTGCATATTTCCTTTGACATAGATATATGCCTTTATGAGACCTTGAAATCTCTATACCCAAAAAATATTTAGGTATTCCCAATTCTCTTGTTTTGAACTGTTTTTGTAAGTAAAATTTTGCTTTATTAATTTCAGCAAAATCATGTCCACCAATCAATATATCATCTACATAGACCAGTAGAGCAATTTGTCCATGTGAAGTTGTTTTAGTAAATAATGAGTAATCATTTTTTGATTGAACAAATCCGTATTCAAGCAGTGATTGTGTCAATTTACAGTTCCATTTCCTAGATGCCTGCTTTAACCCATAAATGGATTTATGTAATTTGCATACCATTGTGGTATTATGATTGTCCCCCTGAATGACAAGCCCAAGAGGAAGTTTCATATACAAGTCTTCGTCTAAATCTCCATTAAGGAAAGCATTATGGACATCTAATTGTAACAAATGCCATTGCAATTTAGCAGCTAAGCAAAAGAAAGTTCTTACTGTGGTTAACTTAGCCACAGGACTGAATGTCTCTTCATAATCATGACCATATCGTTGAGTAAACCCTTGAGCTACAAGTTGAGCTTTATGCTTATCTAGAGTACCATCTGATTTTAATTTTGTCTTGAAAACAAATTTGCAACCAATTGGCTTATGACCTGGAGGCAAAGATGTCACAGTCCATGTATGATTATTTTCCATGGCTTGTAACTCTTCTTGTATAGATTTCTGCCAATGTGGATATTGAATAGCCTCAGAATAAGATCAAGGCTCATCTAAAAGTGACAGTTGAAGAGTATAATTATACTGAGAATCTGACAATCGATCATAGTTGATGTATTGATGAATGGGATAAGGTGTACTGTATGTCAAGGCAGTAACACCATGTCTTCTAGTGAGGACTGAATGATGATAATCTGTAAACCTGGCAGGAATTCTTGTTTGTCTAGTCATGACTTTGGGAGCAGGATTAGGAGCTAATTAGAGGAACAATTAATATCAAAAGAAGGGGAAGAAGAAGAAGTAGATTCAGGGAAAGTGGATGGGGATATATTGGGATCAGAATTTCTATCAATAACTGGAACTGTATTGTAGGTAAAATACCTATAGGAAAATGAAGAGTGGGATTGTCATTCATCTTTGAATGATTAAGAAAAGGAAATGAATCTTCAACAAAAACTACATCCCTTGAGATAAAAACAACATTAGTATCTAGATCAAATAAAATGTACCCCTTAACATTTGCAGGAAAACCAAGAAACACACAAGTTCTGGATCTGGAATGAAATTTATGTCTCAGTTCTTTAATGGTTGCAGCATATGCAAGACAACCAAACACTTTGATATGATGATATGATGGAATTTGATGAGTTAACATCTCATAAGGAGTTTGATTATGAAGAACTGGTGTAGGTGTCCTATTAATGAGATATGTTGCATGAAGAATAGCATGTCCCCAAAATTTTAATGGTAAATGGGACTGAAACAATAAACTACGCGCTGTATTAAGCAAGTGTTGGTGTTTTCTTTCTACTACACCATTTTTCTGTGGTGTATAAACACATGTTTGTTGGTGTATAATCCCTTTAGAGTTGTAAAAATCAGGCATATTGAACTCAAGACCATTATCTGATCTGACAGTTTTTAGTGTAACTTTAAAATGGTTTTCAATATACACAATAAAATTTTGCAATACTTGTCTTGTATCTGATTTATATTTAAGTAGGAAAGTCCATGTAAAACGAGTATGATCATCGACAATAGTGAGAAAATAGTGATGTTTGTGCAGAGATGATACCGAAAATGGTCCCCATATATCACAATGAATGAGATCAAATAGATGCAAACTAAGTTCCTTCTCATTAATAGGAAAAGATGATCTGCGAAGCCTTGCTTTATTACAAATATCACAATGAGAAAAACTGGTACTCTGAACTAATGGAGAAATCTTTTCTATGAGCTTGAGTCTTTCATGTGAAAGATGCCCTAACCGAAAGTGCCAGGGATCATGCTTTATTTTAGTAACTTGGAAAACTGAAGAAACAGGTAAATGTGATGAGATTCCAGCATTCTGATCTTTGCTAATCTTGATATGATATAATCCATTCCTATGCAGTGTCCTTCCAATCGTCAGTGATGAAAACTGTGTCTGGATATCACAAGAATTCTTAGAGAAATGAAATGCAATCTCATTAGTAGTATTAACTTTGCTAATAGAAATGAGATTAACATGGAAATCAGGTATATATAACACATCATAAAGAATTAAATGTTTATTAACTTTGATATCTCCAATATAAGTAACCTGAATCTTAGTAAGATTAGGTAACAAAACAAAAGAATTATGTTTCCTGAGATTATGAGTATAATGTGTAAGTGAGAAAGTGACATTATCAGATGCACCTGAGTCAATTATCCATTCATCTGGATCAGTTTTGGTAATATTAGAGAGTATTTTTTCAGAAAAACACAACATACGCAGAGTGTGTTGAGTGAGAAATGTGAAATGATATAAGATGACAAAATAAGCAACAAAATATACAGTACTCAGATAACAAATTGTACCTGCAAAATTTTCAGCAGCTGTCAGCTCTGCCAGCTCATTATCCTTCTCAGTGACCTTTCCAGATTCCTTTTTCACAACATTCATCATAGGAGCTCCTATCATGCTTAACATCTTTTGTACCTCAGACTGTGTGAAGGTAATCTCAGCTGCTTTGTTACTCACTGCATCTTCATTCATGGATTCAACATGATGTGCCGTTGAGCTGTGTCCACCACTGCTAGTACTGGATTCTCTGGTGTTTGTGAACTTATATCCAGGAGGATAACCATGAATCATGTAGCAAGTCTTGACTAGATGCCCAGGTTTCTTACAATAGGAACATTTCATACAATATTCAGTAGCATGACTAGGTTTCCTACAGTTTGAGCAATACAAACCAGTCTTATCTTTGCGTTTATTTCCTATCATAGCCATAGCAGATGACTCTACTCCAGTGTTAAGAAGATTACGAGCTTGTTTTTTACGCTCTTCTTGGAGTACAATAGAGTAAGCTTTATCCATAGTAGGAGTAGGCTCCATCATTAAAATCTGACCTCTCACAGTTTCATAAGCTGTTGTTAATCCCATAAGGAATCTAAACACTTGATCTTCTTGTTACACTGTGGCCTGATCAATCAATCCTCTGCAGTTGCAGTGACCACAAACACAGCCTACAGATTGCCTATAAACCTTTAATTCTTCAAACAGACCATTCAGAGTAAAATACTCTCCTTCAGTCATGTGACCTTGCATAAGAGATGAAATCTCATTTTGAATCTGATAAATTCCAACTTTATCTAGCTAAGCATATCTAGCTTTCAACCTATCCCAGGCATCTCTAGCAGTGGTAACATAGCGTATGCTACTTGCAATATCAGTGCTGACTGAGTAGATTATCCAGGTTAACACCATATTATTGCACCTAATCCAAGGAAGATACAGTGGATCTTCTGGCTCAGGTTGCAACAAGGTTCCATCAACAAATCCAATTTTGTTTCGTACAGACAACTGTAAGAGAAACATACGCTCCCAGTTACGAAAATTATTCCCATCCAAAGGTGGTTTAATCACCACAGTAGTAGAGTTATCACTGGGACTCAAATAATATGGACTGTAAATGTCCTGTGCATCAGGTGCACAATTAGCATTGTTCAGTTGATTCACAAATTGATCCATTGTTTTTTAGATCTATGACTCGATTGGAAAACAATAATGACTCTATAGAAAATAAGCTGTGCGTGAGGGGATAATAGTAAAACAGGTAAGAAACTAGATGCAGATGCAGATGAAGAGAATCAGTAAAGAGACATGGAAATTAGCTTCCCATGCTCTGATACCATCTCAGAATATCAGCGGAATTGATCGTGAAAGCCATTTGAATAGAAATTATCTGAGGAAATGTATGTATTCAAAAACTGTACAGAATGCTACAGTAATCGATCTATTTATAGATCTAAATCCTACCTAATTTGTGATGTAATTCCTAAATTGTCCTAACAAATATCCGTGTACGGATTTTCTCTAGCTATATACATTTTCAATTTCATCTATTCTATCTTAATTGTTATTCTGGAATGATCTGAGTACGGAAGCAGGGTTCTTCCGTAATTTGGGAATTTCTTCGGTTCTTCTGCTTCCAGTGTAATGGTCCGTCATTCTTCTTTAAACACGTCACCATGGCGCAACTGTCATGTTCTTGTGTTGCGCACAATTCGTGTGCCAACGCTCCAGCTGGTTGTTGAGACGAACTAACAGTTCATTTTTCTTCTTCTTTTAAATCCCTCTTTTCCTGACCAGTTATGTATTCTTCTTCTTCTTGATGAACCATTCCTTTCTTTTCTTCTTGACTGATTTCTCTTCCTCTTTGACATTGCACCGGTCCAAATGTTCAGACCTCAGCTATGAGGGGGGCGGTGTGTTAATACATATAACATCAAATTAATGTCATAATTTTATGCAGTGAAAATATACAAGTATCATTAGTACTGAAGGATAGGTAGTCAACTCGAGAGCCGTGACATCATTAAGATAAGAGGGGTTGAGCAACACAACACACATTCATGGTATAATGCCAATAAAACAACTGAAAATATTCCCTTTGTTAAGGAGGGTTTAGGTAATGAACGTTGTTATTATACAATTAGTGAAATTAACCCCAAGAAAGTGATGCATTAACTAGGGAAATAACCCAGCTCGCTCTTTCAATGGGAAGGATTAGGGGAGACAAATGCCCGCCCATATCTGGTGACACATATATTGCGCCCAAGAATCTGGCTGTTTCTTTCTTGTATGGTTTTAAAACTAGATTGTGATTTTTTGGGTTTCGTGATCATACATAACATAACATAGTTAATCACTATACTAAATTACTCTTTGCTTTGATTAATGATTAAGTAGTCGGTTCAATGTACCTATTATTCGCAACACACGTGAGTTTTACAATTTATCTACTCAGTCTCAGCTTGTAATTTCATATTCTTCCCTTCACTCATCATATATACAAACGGCCCGATCCCCTGAATTCTGTATCCAACAAATTTTAAGATACATAGAAGAGAGGATCTCTTTTCAGCTCAAATAGCAAACCTCAATATCACATAGAAACTTTTATTACAAACTTTTGTAATATACCGTATATTTGAGATACCAGATCAACAAAACATATTTAAATATAAAAATATATGTTTAACACCACACATCGTTTGTATGAAACACGTGCATTATAATTGCAATACATGTTGACACAGAAACGGGATAAACACGAGAGGGAATAGATGGGAGAAACAAACTTCGAAAAAAAAAAACAAGAATATAAAAAGAGATTAAAGAGAGGAAGATGAAGAGTCCACAATTAAAATAACATCATAATTACTGTGGGAAGACGAAGAGTCCACACTGGATGTAACATTAGATACAATGTTTTTGTAACTGTTAGACAAAGGACTTTAGGTGTTTGGATTACAGAGTAACTGGAAACGGGAAGTTTGAATCCGGACAAAAACTGCTTCAAGTATCCAAAGTGAAAAGAATCCTAAAGCAACAAGATCTGAACAAACACACTTAGGTGTCACCTGATAAGTCAAGGATTATAGCACTTGGAGAGAAACAAGTATCCAAAAGTTCTGAAAGACATAAACTCTCACAAATACCAAGTCATAATAGATAGTTAAACTTAAGAAAACTCCCGATATCATTTTAGAGGTCGAGCAGAAAAGATTCCCAAGACTCACTGTTGGACCAACAGTTACTCCAACACCCTTTCCCACAGGAAGAACCAACACGGACCAAATAAATCTCCCCCTTAAGGCAAACTCCTAAAAACTTCTTAAAACATGCAGTATCTATCATGACAAAAAATACTATCAGCACAACACCCCAAAACAACATCACGAAAGATATGTAGCCAAGCTCCCATCTGTACTCCTCGTTGTAAATTAAAATTAAAACAAAGCAACAGGTTGAGGCCTCTATTCGTAGCTATTCAGGGGTGACTAAAAGTCGGCGAACCATGTCAAATAATTGGAACGCGCATGAATCCCGTCCAAAGCCTAAGCTTATGTGGAGTGAAGGCAGACACGCGACTTTTAGCATATGGTAGAATAGCTTAAATAGAACTGAGTGCGAAAATGAAAGTGCAGTTGTTTGAATCATTGTTATAGCAACATTGATATGACTGTTTCAGCAACAATGGCACTAACAGTTTCAGTCCAGAATATCTGCACTTTGAAGGACTTAATTAATAATAGCCTTTTTCACTAACGATAACCTAGTTCCATGTTTGTGATTGTTTGGTTTCAGATAAGGTGCGACTTATATTCAAGAAAGCCATGGAGTCTTAGAAGACAAGATACAAGGGACTCTTGGAAGTCAATATCTTATGGACTCTTAGAAGATTGAATGATTTGGACTCTTGAAGATAAGGATAAAGATGAAGACTTGATTCTGCGTATCTACATCAGATTAAAATATTATAAATACCAGATCAAGTGATGAAGAAGAAAACGGATTTTAGAGATTTGAAACTCACAATCAATAATTGTAATCTTCTCATATTTTTACTAGTCTTTGAAGTGTCTAGTTTAGGTACTTCGGAATAACTCATTCCGACTAGTTCTAGTGTTTGATCTTTTCTCATTGAAGAGTTTAAACCTAGTTTTGTAAATCCTCATTGTTATAGTGGATATTTGCCTTGGGCGCAGTAGGTATATTTATATACCTACTAGAAAGAAACATCTTGTTTGCTGTTACTGTTTATTTAATTCCGCTGTGCATTTGATTGTTCTTGTCACTGTGACACTCACTGTGATAGCAACATTGCTATACACAGGTGTGTATCAGTATAGTAACAAAGTTCAGGTCCTTTAATTATTTCAATTGGCATCAAGAGCCAGGCACCTAATCCATAGGTGTGTTGGACTTTGGTACTTTTTGACATGGATTCAATCAATCCAAATGCAAACAGGTTACCTGTTTTGGATGGCCCAAATTATCACTATTGGAGTATCCGAATAAGAATGCATATCAAATCAATTGATACTCGTGCTTGGAAATCTGTTCTAGAAGGGTATAAACCTCCTCGAAACAGACCTGATGCTGACGGGGATGTTGTAAACAAACCTGGAAGCCAATGGACTGATGATGAATGGAAGGAGTCTGCCTATAATGAAAAAGCTCTCAATGCAATATTTTGCAATGTTGATGCTCACATGTTCAGACTCATTCAGAATTGTGTGACAGCTAAAGGTGCTTGGGACATCTTACAAGCTCATTGTGAAGGTGATGCAAGTGTTCGAGAGAGTAAAGTTAGAATGCTTTTAAGCAAGTTTGAATTAATGAGAATGGCTGAGGATGAAACCATTACTTCTTATTTTGAGAAGATTTTGGATATCTCCAATGAATGCCAAATGCTAGGTGAGCCCATATCAAACAAACAGCTTGTTTACAAAGCTGTAAGATCTCTTTCTTCTCGTTTTGAAACTAAAAGATGTGTGTTAGATGATACTCAACATCTGGCAACCATGGAGTTTTCTTCCCTCATGAATAACCTGAGAAATTATGAGATGAGTCTTGATGATCAAAAGCAAAACAAAGTTAAAGCCATATCTCTGTACACTAACTCCAAAGATTCTGCGGGGTCTAGTGATGAGGAAGGCTTATCTTTAGTCATGTTTCAAAGGGACTACAACAATTTGGTCAAAAGGTTTAATAAGGAAAATTTTTGAAAGGATCTAATTCTTCTTCTTCCTCGATAGGAAAAACTCAAAAACCCTCGATCTATCAAATCTTGATCCAAAGATCTTGGAAAAAGTTCGATTACTATGAGTGCAAGGGTTGGGGTCACTATCAAAATGAGTGTGCAAATACTCTCGCGTAAAGGAAAAACTTTTGGGCAAGCTTAAGTGATGATGAAATCTCGGATCATGAGGTTGATGATTACGAAAATTCGGTAGCTCTAATCATCAAATGTTGTCTTTAAACACTATTGTGATAAGGAACAATGTATCACGAATCACAAACATCATTACTATGCGGTGATAATGATTCAATGACTCATCATATACTTAGGATATGATGATTATGAGAGTGATGATTTTGAGAGTACAGACAAGAGCACTTCAGATGTGTGCAGTAATATTGTTTGTTCTGACACTAACTTTCGATGTTTACATGGATCTTTAGTCTCGAATCTGAGTTTAATCTCAGATCAAGATGTAAATCAAGAGCAATTGATTGAAGAACTTCACAAGATGTACGAAGAAATACTGCATAAACTCAGAAACATGAAGAAAGTTCTTAGACCTATGGAGAAGGAAAATCAAAATCTGAAGGACACTGTTGTTCGTCTAGAAGTAATGTTGACAAAAAAGGATGCTGAGATACATGCCTTGACCAACAAAGTGGATGCCACCGAAGCAATATTTGCAAAATGGAACTCAGGTACCTCTAATCTCTGTAATGTACTGGAACAAGGTAATGAAGGTACAACTGGTCTTGGTTATTACTCACTTACAACTACTCTTGAGTCTGAAAAAGCTAAACACAAACCTAAATCTTTTGAATTTTTGAAAGATGCTCCTAAGTTTGTGAAAGAAAGTAACAAGGAAAAGAAAATCAAGAAAATCTTTGTGTGTCAGTATTGCTTCAAACCAGGACATAAGAAACGTTTTTGTTTTCTATATTTAAAAGATAAAGCAACTGATACAGACAAGATAGCCGATGTTGCTTCCACTGTTGCTCCAACAGTGAAACCAACACCGTCTAGACAGATTATTCACAAGAGTAAGAGTAAGCAAGTTTGGATACCAAAAACCAATCTGAGATGTAATGTTGTGTTGTCTGCCCTGAGTGCTAAGCAAAAAACCCTGTGGTATTTCGATAGTGGCTGTTCTAGACACATGACAGGTGCCAAGAAACACTTGAAAAACTTTGTTGCTCAAGATACAGGTATGGTCACATATGGAGGAGGATCCCAAGGAAAGGTCCTTGGTAAAGGAATCTTAAATCTTGATGGTTGTCCCTCTCTTGAAAATGTATTGTTGATCGATGGATTGACTGCAAATCTACTCAGTGTGAGTCATATATGTGATAATGACCTCAAGGTGTATTTTGATAAAACTTCCTGCTTAGTCTTTAATGATAAGTATGAGTGTGTCATGAATGGTGAAAGGTCTCCTGATAACTGTTATGTTATGACTGCAAATCATAAATGTAACAATGTGCAACTAAGTGAATCTGTGATCTGGCATAAAAGGCTGGGGCATGTGAACTATAGGAACCTTGAGAAGATAATCAAACTGGGAGCTGTAAATGGTATACCTAAGCTTACTAGTTCAGACAAACTTGACAAACTTGTGTGTGGAGATTGTTTAAAAGGAAAACAAGTAAGAGCTTCTCATCCAGTCTTATCTACTGAAGGTCAAAAAACTGCCACTTCTCAGTGTTTTGAACTACTTCACATGGATCTTATGGGTCCTATTGAGGTGGCTAGTCTGGGGGGAAAATATTACATCTTTGTAATTGTAGATGACTTCTCTAGATTTACCTGGGTGTCGTTTCTAAAAGAAAAATCTGAGACTTTTGATGTTTTTAAGAAACATTATGTCCTTTTTAAAAACCTCTCTGACATATACATTAGGCGGATTGATGCGATCATGGAAGAGAATTCGAAAACCAATTCTTTTCTCTATTATGTGATAAAAAGGGAATCTCCCATGAGTTTTCTGCACCAAAAACTCCTCAACAAAATGGAGTTGCAAAACGAAAGAACAGAACTTTGCAAGAAATGAGTCGAGTTATGTTGAGTTCTATGTACTTGTCAAAACGTTTGTGGGCTGAAGCGGTTAACACTGCTTGTCACATCATAAATCGTGTGTATCTAAGACCTGGAACTACGACTACTCCCTATGAACTGTTAAAAGGCAAAAAACCCAATCTTCACTACTTTCATGTATTTGGTTGCATTTGCTATATTTTAAATGACAGGGAGAACTTGGGAAAGTTCGATGGTAAGAGCGAACGGGGAATATTTGTTGGCTACTCTTTGAATAGTCATGCGTTCCGGGTTTACAATCCTCGAACAAAGACTATTCAAGAGTCAGTCAATGTGAAATTTGATGATTCTTTGTCATTTGCTCAGTCACAGGTTCCTACAGGTGTTGAGATGCTGAACACTGAAGAAATTCTGTCACAGGAGGATGATGTTGCAACAACTGTTGCTCCCACTGTTACAGAAACAGTTGATAGAACACTGAGTTTCCAGTTCCTCAGATGAGAGTGAAGTGTCTCATACAAATATGAATGATCAAGATACAGATACCCAAGTTACAAACCTGGATACAATCAGGAGGGACCCACCATCTAGGATTCGTAAGCTACATCCTACTTCACAAGTGATTGGTGAAGTCCATGATGGTATCCAATTACGAAGGAAAGCCAGGGTAAACTACAAAGACATGGTTCGATCTAGTCTTTGTACTAAAAAAGAAGGTATACAGGTTGCTTCTTCTTGTTTTGTTTCCTTAATTGAACCTAAGAATGTGCAAGAAGCCTTGCAAGACAATTTTTGGGTTGAGGCTATGCAGGATGAACTTTTACAGTTCCATACCAATGATGTTTGGACTTTAGTTCCTAGACCCACTAGTGTTAATGTAATTGGCACAAAATGGATCTTTAAGAACAAAAGCAATGAAGAAGGCATAGTAACCCGCAATAAGGCTAGATTAGTTGCTCAAGGCTATACTCAGGTTGAAGGAGTTGATTTCGATGAAACATTTGCACCAGTAGCCCGTCTAGAATCAATTAGACTTTTATTAGCTATTGCATGTTCTCTAAATATTACTCTTCAACAAATGGATGTAAAAGGCACTTTCTTAAATGGTTTTATTGACAAAGAAGTTTTTGTTGAGCAACCAAAGGGATTTGAGGATCCGCACTATCCAAACCATGTTTTCAAACTCAAGAAGGCACTTTATGGTTTGAAACAAGCTCCTAGAGCTTGGTATGATAGGTTGACTGAGTTTCTTCTATCTCTAGGTTTTACTCGTGGTGAAGCTGATAGGACTTTGTTTATTCTTCGCCAAGGCAAAGATATATGTGTAGCACAAATTTATGTCGATGATATTGTGTTTGGTTCTACTAACAATGCCCTGGTAGACAAGTTTGTCTCAGAAATGACAGGTACATTTCAAATGAGTATGATTGGAGAGCTTAATTTCTTCCTTGGATTGCAAATCAAGCAAAGCAAGTCTGGTCTGTTCCTGTCCCAGGAGAAGTATGCACGTAATTTAGTCAAGAGATTTGGTCTGGATGGTTCCAAGACAAGTTCTTCACCTATGTCCTCCACATTAAAACTCAGCAAATGTGATGTTGCAGTCACAGTGGATGCAACAGTGGATCCAACACTCTACAGATCCATGATTGGTAGTCTTCTGTACCTATCTGCCAGTCGACCTGATATAATGTTCTCTGTATGTGTGTGTGCCAGGTATCAATCCAATCCCCAACCTACTCACCTATCTGCAGTTAAACGCATCCTAAAATACATCTCTGGAACTATTAGTTTAGGCTTATGGTACACAAAGGACACTGACACTAATCTCATTGGGTTTAGTGATTCTGACTGGGCAGGAGATGTAGATGATCGGAAATCCACTAGTGGTGGATGTTTTTACTTAGGGAAAAATCTAGTATCATGGTATAGCAAGAAACAGAATTGTGTTTCCTTGTCCACTGCTGAGTCTGAGTATGTTGCTGCGGGTAGTTGTGTCACTCAGTTAATCTGGTTAAAACATATGTTGCATGATTATGGTCTTACGAGTGACACTTTACTTATGTTTTGTGATAATCTTAGTGCCATCAACATATCTAAGAACCCGGTTCAACACTCACGCACTAAGCATATAGACATTAGGCATCACTTCCTTAGAGACTTGGTTAATCTACAAGTTGTTGACATCCAGCATATAGACACCAACAATCAACTTGCAGACATATTTACCAAACCCTTGGATTCCGAGAGATTCTTCAGTTTACGAAGGGCTCTTGGCCTGTGCATTCATTAGGTACACTGTTACTGCCACTGTTATCTTAACATCACAGATCAACAATGTTGCATTTGCTTGTGATGTGTGTCTTCAGTTTACGAAGGGCTCTTTTGTGTCTTTTTCTTGTGTGTGTCTAAGTGCATGCATCTGTTATGACCTGGTCTACTGCCAGCCCCTTCTCTTCCAATGTCTTGAGAACCTTGTTTTTCTTTGTCTTCCTGATGAACTCCTCTAAATCTTGTCATATTGTGAAAGCAACTAAAAAGAGCCCAATGGTGGCCACAAAAGAGCCCAATGATGGCCAACCAAGAAGAGCCCAATGGGGGCCAATGTTTTGTTGAGTAATGCTATGAGTTGCATACGACTTAAATCAGTCCCTCGATTCTCTAAGACTACATTGAATCATTTTCGCTTTTCGATTCATTAACCTATTCTACCATATGCTAAAAGTCGCGTGTCTGCCTTCACTCCGCATAAGCTTAGGCTTTGGACGGGATTCATGCGCGTTCCAATTATTTGACATGGTTCGCCGACTTTTAGTCACCCCTGAATAGCTACGAATAGAGGCCTCAACCTGTTGCTTTGTTTTAATTTAATTTACAACGAGGAGTACAGATGGGAGCTTGGCTACATATCTTTCTTGATGTTGTTTTGGGGTGTTGTGCTGATAGTATTTTTTGTCATGATAGATACTGCATGTTTTAAGAAGTTTTTAGGAGTTTTCCTTAAGGGGGAGATTTATTTGGTCCGTGTTGGTTCTTCCTGTGGGAAAGGGTGTTGGAGTAACTGTTGGTCCAACAGTGAGTCTTGGGAATCTTTTCTGCTCGACCTCTAAAATGATACCGGGAGTTTTCTTAAGTTTAACTATCTATTATGACATGGTATTTTTGAGAGTTTATGTCTTTCAGAACTTTTGGATACTTGTTTCTCTCCAAGTGCTATAATCCTTGACTTATCAGGTGACACCTAAGTGTCTTTGTTCAGATCTTGTTGCTTTAGGATTCTTTTCACTTTGGATACTTGAAGCAGTTTTTGTCCAGATTCAAACTTTCCGTTTCCAGTTACTCTGTAATCCAAACACCTAAAGTCCTTTGTCTAACAGTTACAAAAACATTGTATCTAATGTTACATCCAGTGTGGACTCTTCGTCTTCCCACAGTAATTATGATGTTATTTTAATTGTGGACTCTTCATCTTCCTCTCTTTAATCTCTTTTTATATTCTTGTTTTTTTTTTTCGAAGTTTGTTTCTCCCATCTATTCCCTCTCGTGTTTATCCCGTTTCTGTGTCATATTCACTCACTATTTCTTCTACCATGGATTCTTTTACCCAAGCTGCCGAAACACTATGTCAACTCTCTAATTCCCCATCACCTGGCACCTCACCTAACCCCATTGATACTACAATAAACAAGACACCTCAACTCGAGGTCAATAGCAGGGGATCCCAGGTTGGGTTGAAGTATCAACGCAAGAAGCGAACATTGCACGGTGATGTGAGAATAAGTGATGACCTTCCCGTTTCTCACCAAGGAGATGACAACAATGAAGCTGTTGCCATGGACACAGATGGTCCAGTTGCTGCTGAAAACCTTAATTTAGGGGGAGATACTCTCAGTTCACACACAACTGGGAGTGAAGAATCTCTGGGAGAGATTAGGGCTACTGCTCTTCGGCGACAAACACGAGCTATGTTTGTACAAAGGCTGAATGAAAGTGAAGAAGAAGAACATTCCTCTGGGTCTGACAATGTTGCTGCAACATCTCTTCCACCTGTTGCTGACACTGAGAGTGGGTCTGATGAAGAAACTCAGGTAACTACCCCTGCATCTCCTATGTCTGATTTTGGGGGTCGTGCTCTGATACCAATTGAAATAATTAAAGGACCTGAACTTTGTTACTATACTGATACACACCTGTGTATAGCAATGTTGCTATCACAGTGAGTGTCACAGTGTCAAGAACAATCAAATGCAATGAATTAAATAAGCGATATTGACAAGATGTTTCTTTCTAGTAGGTATATAAATATACCTATTGCGCCCAAGGCAAATATCCACTATAACAATGAGGATTTACAAAACTAGGTTTAAACTCTTCAATGAGAAAAGATCAAACACTAGAACTAGTCGGAATGAGTTATTCCGAAGTACCTAAACTAGACACTTCAAAGACTAGTAAAAATTTGAGAAGATTACAACTATTGATTGTGAGTTTCAAATCTCTAAAATCCGTTCTCTTCTTCATCACTTGATCTGGTATTTATAATACTTTAATCGATGTGAATCGTGAGAATCAAGTCTTCATCTTTATCCTTATCTTCAAGAGTCCAAATCATTCAATCTTCTAAGAGTCCATAAGATATTGACTTCCAAGAGTCCCTTGTATCTTGTCTTCTAAGACTCCATGGCTTTCTTGAATATAAGTCGCACCTTATCTGAAACCAACCAATCACAAACATGGAACTAGGTTATCGTTAGTGAAAAAGTCAATTATTAATTAAGTCCTTCAAAGTGCAGATATTAGTGTCATTGTTCTTTGAAGCGATCATATCAATGTTGCTATAACAATGATTCAAACATCTGCACTTTCATTCTCCCCCTTAATGCCTTTCTTCACAACACCTAGTAACATGTTAAACAGAAGGAACATAACAATAAACAAAAATTACTTCACATTAATTAAAAAGAAGACCACAATACAAAGAGAGAACCAAAATAGACAGAAAGACTTTTTTTTTTTTAAACTAAAACACAAAAGATTCCATCCCCTTCTTCCTTCTACTTCAAAAACTACTCTCCCCCTTGTTGTGATGAAAGGAGGGGAAGTAAAGTCTGACTTCCTCCAGAAGCTCCTTGAGCTGATTATCAATGTGCAGAATCATACCCTTGAATTCTATAAAGAATCAAGTCTTGTCGACTGAGATTTGTTTGTTAATAGGCCAATAATCAATGAATGGAAAATTCATGAAGATAACCTAAAAGAACATGGGATTTATGAGTTTTTGGAGTCCAGAGGTTTGTTGAGATCTGTGTCTGAGTTGACTGCCTATGTTCCTAAGGTGATAAAGGAATTTTACTGTAATCTGTCCGACAATTTTGGCAAGGAAGAATCTCCTAAGTATGGTAGAGCCTATCTGAGAGGCACAGTGTATATTTTCTCTGCCAGTAGAATCAATACACATCTAGGCACTCCACAGATTGAAGAAGATGAGCTTGATGTTTCTATGGATGAAGTGGCTAAAGTCATCACTGGTTCAAACGTGGTTAAATGGAATCCATCTTTCCAAGCAAAACATTTAACTACTCTGATGGCTGCAATGTATAGGCTCTCTATTCCCAATTGGTTGCCTACTACTAACTGTACCATAGTCACCTCCTCTACTGCAACCCTTCTCTACAAATTGAAGTTGGGTCTTCCTGTGAATATGGGTCAGCGGACTTTTCAACATCTGACTTATTTTGGTTTGAAAGGCGCAGTTGGGAATTTGATGTATCCGTCTCTCATCTATGGGTATATTTGTGCTAGGAATTTTGCTCACAGTCCAGGTGAGGTTTTAGTGTCTCCGTTTCAATCATACAGTGTGTCTCATCGGCTGCTCAACTCTACAAGAGTTCAAGATCTTCCCTGGACATCAGCAAGAATTCCAGAGTCTGCCCCTGTTACTCACATTGTGCAAGCAATACCAGTACTTCAGCGTCCATTGACTCAGGCTGATCAAATGATTATGGATCAGATTCTGCACATTGATAATCAGCTCAAGGAGCTTCTGGAGGAAGTCAGACTTTACTTCCCCTCCTTTCATCACAACAAGGGGGAGAGTAGTTTTTGAAGTAGAAGGAAGAAGGGGATGGAATCTTTTGTGTTTTAGTTTAAAAAAAAAAAAAAACGTCTTTCTGTCTATTTTGGTTCTCTCTTTGTATTGTGGTCTTCTTTTTAATTAATGTGAAGTAATTTTTGTTTATTGTTATGTTCCTTCTGTTTAACATGTTACTAGGTGTTGTGAAGAAAGGCATTAAGGGGGAGAATGAAAGTGCAGTTGTTTGAATCATTGTTATAGCAACATTGATATATTATTTAAAGAATAATGGCATTATGATTTCGATCCGAATATCTGCACTTTGAAGGACTTAATTAATAATTGCCTTTTTCACTAACGATAACCTAGTTCCATGTTTGTGATTGTTTGGTTTCAGATAAGGTGCGATTTATATTCAAGAAAGCCATGGAGTCTTAGAAGACAAGATACAAGGGACTCTTGGAAGTCAATATCTTATGGACTCTTAGAAGATTGAATGATTTGGACTCTTGAAGATAAGGATAAAGATGAAGACTTGATTCTGCGTATCTACATCAGATTAAAGTATTATAAATACCAGATCAAGTGATGAATAAGAAAACGGATTTTAAAGATTTGAAACTCACAATCAATAGTTGTAATCTTCTCATATTTTTACTAGTCTTTGAAGTGTCTAGTTTAGGTACTTCGGAATAACTCATTCCGACTAGTTCTAGTGTTTGATCTTTTCTCATTGAGGAGTTTAAACCTAGTTTTGTAAATCCTCATTGTTATAGTGGATATTTGTCTTGGGCACAGTAGGTATATTTATATACCTACTAGAAAGAAACATCTTGTTTGCTGTTACTATTTATTTAATTCACTGCAGTTTGATTGTTCTTTGTCACATGACACTCACCGTGATAAGAATATCATACACTGTGGTGTGACAAGATAAGAATAAAGTTCAGGTCCTTTAATTATTTCACATGTATTTATAAACATGCAATATTTTTAATTAAAAATGTGATGGTTGATAGTAAAATATATCTGAAATAAGAACCGTCCCAAAAGTTGATCATCATTTATTTTTATATTTGTTTTGTCAGTTTGTAATATTAGATGAAACTCACTAGTCATGGACCAATCAAACAAAAAGAAGGCTAAATAATTTCATTTGAATTAACTTATTGAGACTTTTATGGACTCTCTCAAATTATATAATTACGTCAACTAGCAATTCTATTCAGTTGGTTGGTTATATGCCGAGGTCTGATGATATGTACTCACTTTTCACATGATTAAAGCTATTTTCATTAAATGCGAGCGTAATGCAATTGAATGGCTGAATCGAACTAAATTATAGTATAAAGTATAACTAAATTGAATCGAATCGAATCGAGGCGAATGAGTTTTGAAGAGAACAGAGCCTAACTATCCCTAAATTAAGTATAAAATTTTCATATAACTGGCTCAATCGTATGTTCCACAAAACATACTAGACTTGTGTGATTTAATGTTCGCAATTTTTTTTCCAAACTGGGTCTATTTGTGTGGTGATCCAAAATTTGAAATTCGGGAGGCCAAATTATATGTGCGTAATTATTTCAGAGTTGGGGAAATATTAAATTATATAACACGGAGTATTAACAATATAAAATTTTATTTTTAAATTTCATGGGACGAACGCCTCATACCTCTCTTCTGGGTCCGCCCATGTCTATTTATAAGATGTATATCCTGTGACTAATAATGGCATGAATCAATTTAGAAATGAGTTTAAATGTATTTACATAATTTCAAGACACATAAACAGTTCTCATTTACAATTTATAAGGTATGATAAATCCGGTTTAAATGAGTATTTCCGGAAAATAGAGTTCGGACTTCGTGTTTATGCCAACCAGAAACCACCAGCGCCATTCAATTAAGGCAACTGAGCCGGGCAAACTTTGATTCAATTGGGCCTTTAAGCAGTCTTAATAGGACCAGCGGGCAACCGAAACGGGCAAGATTGTCCCATCTCACTTAATTGCATTCTTTCAATTGATTATTGGGCTTTGCTCTGGGCCCAAGAAAATTGAACTAATCATCAACGAACGCGATAAAGTGGAGGTGGAGATTCCAGGATCACACTTTGGTCCCATACCAAATTATCCAATTTTAAAACATTGTTGAATTGTTACACACAACACCCTGCACTTTTATTTTAGTACAAATCCTGATACAATTGTGTATCAGAACAAGCTCCCAAAAATCCCCAGTCAATTTATTAAAGGTAGACTAGACTAGAACACAAATCCGCAATCATCGGTAATTGAACTTATAACCTATTGAGCTAAACATCATTGGCAAAATATCCACAAATAGAATTACAACAAAAACATGCATGAGTGTACCAATAGTAGAGCTTTATATAATCAGCATGTTAAAATTTATCGTGTGTAATATAAATGAGTACTGGATGATAAGAAATGTATACGCCGTTTAAAATGATACTACGAACTATTCTTGAGTTAAAAAGTAAGTTTTTGACGTGGACATTCATGCTACGTTGTCTCGTGATTAAGTTCTCACATAATGTGTTACGTTTATAAGATTGGTGGAACATTATTTCTTACCACATGTATGAACGTTTTTCATAATAATCGTGTCTCAGCATCCCTCGTCCTAACTAAAATATTGAAGTTACTAAGACCACACTCCTATGGTACTCGTACATTTGTTTTGCAAGAGTTCGACATAGTGAGTTTACTTCACTGTGTGAGATTCATTTGCATGATTGTGTGTTTTATTTATATCAGAATATTGCATACATATGATCAACTATTGTAAGTGAATGATATTGCTGTCTAAATCGATTGAGTCTCTTCATGTGACAAATGTTGATTTTCATGTATCCCTGGGAAAAAACATCACACCGTATCTATATAAGTTTTAGAGAGTATCGAGAATATCAGTTTCCCATGGAAGCAAGTATCAAAATTTTTATTGCTATTTTTGTAAAGATGTGTATCTGAATCAAATGATATAATATTGCCAACTATTTCATGTTGAGTCCGAGACCGAGATCCACTTTCATTAATGGACGATGTATAACAGTAACATTTAGCTTTGGTGGGCAAAACATGGCATGCCAGATGAATAATTCGTCACCGTGAGCTGATTGAGAAGTGTATTGGTACCCTGTTACATTTGCTCAGAGTGATTGACGATCCTTACATCCTCATATTCGTTGTATACTATCAGATTAATTCTAATTTCGAACCATCAGTGATCCGCAACAATTGGCAACACGTATCGGTAATAGCTAATCACAAATCCAATAAGAAGAGGGTGTTAAATGTAATTGAAGAAAGCAAGCAAACCCTAGAAAGCCTTATCCAGAAAAATCTAACAAATTTGCCCCTACAATTTGTGCCCTTCTATTATCTCCTACTAGCAAGTAGCAAATGAAAATATCTATCTTCCACCCCTCTATTAAAATCTCCCCAAAACCCCAAAGATAAACAGAAATCCCATCTCATTTCATTTCTACGAGTGAAGTGAAGTGAAGCACCAAAACCTTATCTTCTTCTTCTTCACTCTCACAGCAAAACCTTAGCTCTAGCCATGTCTGCTTCACTCCATCTCCTCTCACTGACCCCACAATCCCTAGCCCTCCACCACCCCTCCGCCTCTCCCGGTGCCTCTGCCACCTGCCTCTTCAACCCCGTTTCACTGAAACCTCAGCCAAACGTATTCCTTTCCGTTTCTTCCGTTAACATACACTCGCACGTCGGTTCCAGGTTCACCAGGCGCGTGGCCATTTCGTCGGAAGTTGATGAGGAGGAGGAAGAGGAAGAAGAGGAGGAGTACTCCAGGTCCCAGACCAATTTCTCGCCTGATTTAAAGCTCTTCGTTGGGAATTTGCCGTTCGATGTTGACAGTTCCGCTCTTGCTGGCTTGTTTGAGCAAGCTGGAAACGTTGAGATGGTTGAGGTACTCACTCCCGCTTATCTTTTATTTAGCACGTTCAATTCAATTTTGTTCTCACTTGGATTTAAATTTCGTATCTTACTGTTTGTTGTATTGATATTGCCCTAATTTGTTTATTGTCTTTGCATAATTGAGTTATGGATAAGGATTTTGTGTAATTTGAGTATATGGATTAGGATATTTTGTGTTTTTGTCTTTTGTTACATCTCTAATTTTGGTTCATACTTCACCCCCTGTGTTTGTTAATGCTTTCATACATGCGTAATCCTGAGCTGTATGTTCAAGTTGTTATGAACTTGTTGCTCCTTAATATGTAGTATTCAAGAAGAGATTGAATAACACCACCAGTAGTCCAGTACTAAACTTTAGCTCTTGAAGCACATTGCAATTTGATACGTGGCTACTTTGTAATGATGTTTTATGTACTTGTTGTTTTGGATTTTGAAGTATGTTGTGACTTATGTATTATGGAACTATGCAGGTTATCTATGACAAGGTCACTGGAAGAAGTAGGGGTTTTGGTTTTGTAACTATGTCCAAGATTGAGGAGGTTGAAGCTGCAGCTCAACAATTCAATGGATATGTAAGCTTCCGTAATTTGCGTATATGTGTTGACATACTACATATTACTAGTATGATACTGTCTCTTGCTGTAGTCATTGTGAATTAATATGGTCTTTTCTTCTTTCAGGACATGCAAGGCAGAACTCTGAGGGTGAATTACGGGCCAGCTCCAGCGAAGAGAGAAACTTCGGCGTATGGCAGCAGCAGGCCCCCCAGGGGAGGTGGAGGTTCTGACAACTCCAACCGAGTCTACGTGGGTAACCTTGCATGGGGTGTTGACAACCTTGCACTGGAGAACTTGTTCAGTGAGCAGGGTAATGTCAAGGAAGCCCGAGTGGTTTATGACAGAGAAACTGGCAGATCAAGGGGTTTTGGTTTTGTTACTTACAACTCCCCTGATGAGGTCAACAAAGCCGTCGATCAACTGGATGGAGCTGTAAGTTTCCTGTTCATCTATATGATTGTAATTTTTCCTATTTTCGACCATGAATATATTATTATAGATGCTTAAGAGTTTAACCAAACACTTCAGAGCTGGTCAGGTCTCCCCCCAGTATTCTCAATATATGTTGTCAATCTTATCCTAATACCCTGAGAGGGTTGGACAATGTTTATGCTTTTTTAGGGAAAAGTTTAGAGAGTCTTGTAATGTGGCCCGAGTTCACATATTACAGGACTAATGTGAAAATTTCCCGCTTTTGTAACTTCTTTTAAAAGTATTCAGTACTCATATCTTGACTGTTATTTGTGCAGGACCTCGATGGTAGACCTATTCGAGTTAGCCCTGCTGAAAGTCGCCCAGCCCGTCAATTCTAATGATGAAACATTCAAGGCCTTCCAATTGGTGAATGATGCAGGGTATTTTTCTAACTTGGCAACATGTTCTATGTACCATCAACTATGCATGTTTTTATTTATGGGATTAAAGTTAAGTTCACATATCTTTTGCATATAAACTGTGCTTTTTTTTTTCCCTCCTCTCTTGGATTTCTTGCTTCTCGGCACATGTTTGTTATACATGCGTTTAACCCTTCATTTTTGTCTTAGACAAAGAACACGATTTGATATCTTCTTGCACTGCGAGACTTTCTCACTTGACCTACCGTACATGCAACAGGGATATAAAGAGCGGCGTCAATCGTTGTGGAGGTGATCGATCCATTTTGTGATGGAAGAACCTGTCATCTGCACTGAATCCTCATCATAGAACTGGAGTTAGAGAGAGTAGTGGGAGCCAGCCGACGTCTAATATATTGCAATGTACTTGAAAGAATGAATTTTTCACTATTGGTAGAATACAATTAATAGGTTATTTGTTTTTTTGGTGCATGTGATGTGAAGATCGACTTTCTTATCAACTATATTATGCAAGTTAGCTATACTCCTTTGCCCAGATCATCAAGATTAATTCAATTTAGATGCATTGAGTCACCTGCATTAGATTAAGCAGAGCTTCAAATTCACATGAGCCAGTTAAAGTTGGCTTTCCTACTGGTTGATGACCTGATTTGTTAAATCATTGTGACTTCAAGCATTAGATTAAGCAGAGCTTCAAATTCACACGAGCCAGTAAAAGTTGGCTTTCCTACTGGTTGATGACCTGATTTGTTATATCATTGTGACTTCACATTCTCTGCCACACAACAATTTGTCAGTATAAATGGTGTCCTAATTATGTGTAATGCCACACCCATCGTCCGGCTAAATGTTATGCTAGTTGTACGCTTGGAATCAATCTGGCTTCGTCATTGCAGAAAACCAACCAGAATGAGGGAAGAGAGCTAAAATACTCTGTGCAAAATGCCTGGCAAGATTACTTAATAACAAGAACTGAAAGTTATATTTAACTAGAGATTTCAATCTCCAGCCGGAAAAATACAATCATTTCATTCCAGTTCCTTACCTTGAGCAAAATAATGATATAAGAGGAACCAAAATCCCTAGCAAATATGAATTTCAGAGGTGTCTCTGTTTGGCACTACAACTAATAGCGCAGGCCAAGTTACAGATATGGTAAAACACTCAATAATTTGGTGTACTGCACACTGTTTCATTGTGAATCATAAGATCAATCACTAGTAAGTCCTCCGATGTCCAAGGCCACCCTCCTTAAAGATGTCCGAACCTAGAATACCATGCCAATTGCTAGATGTGACCATGAGGAAATATTTAATCATCTCACTGTCTTTTTTTTTTTTTTTTTTTTTTTTTTTTTTTTTTTTTGGATAAGGAAAATTGCATTAACATTAAACAAGTCTAATAGTAATGCATGAGTCTTAAGCTATTACATCCGAAAGCCACGTAGGGCAGGTGTCCTAAATAAAATGAAAGCGGTTAAAGTTATTACAAAAGTTGCCTTCTTGGGCCATTCTTCCAAAAGATCTTGAACTAGCTTCTTTAGCAAGATGGTCCGCTACTGCATTCTCTTCTCAGTATACAAAAGATATTCTAACTTGAACCATTGTGTTCATCATTCTTCTAGCATCCTCAAGTATTAGCTCTTGGTGTGGTGTTGCTGCAACCTGCCTGTTTAAACAAGAGATAAGACATTTTGAATCAGTTTGTATATCAATTGCATTTATGTGTTCAGTTTTGCATAACCTCAAGCCATTTTTTAAGGCAAAAAGCTCTGCAGTGTTTTTGTTGTGTGAGGTTTTCGCCTATTCAGTGTTTCGAGCAACCCACATGCTGATTTCCTCTTTTGTAACAAAATTGTATTTGGAGCTCGGACGAAAATCTTAAAATGGCTTAAGCGAAACATGCGAGAATGAAAATATATTAGAGCGGTCTTAGCGTGGTCAACGTTGAAGTTGGTTGAAAACTAAAGGTCAATACATGACAACTTCATATATTGATCATTTACCCATGAATTTCTTTAAAAGTCCGATTATCATTATGTTTTCTTTAAATTGAGTGTAATATACCCCTGGAACGATGTTTTGGATTACACAATCTACATGAGACTTGGAGGTGTTTTCCCTAGTGAAAATTCAATCATAACTTCGGGGAGTGGGGTTGTTAATAAGTGGTTTTTTTCTAAGTATATTATTTTCCAATTTTAATTCGAATTATTTAAAACAATAATGATTAGGAGATTGTTTTACAAGCGATTATAATAGCGTAATTTGGTTAAAAACACCTAAAAACATCTATCATAATCTGGTTTTATTGATTTTAATCGTTATCCAAACATTCTGTAGATTTTTAATAAAGTTATATTACTATAAAATATTCTTAAACAAATTAATCTTAAACAATAATGAACATGATAATTTTTGTATTTAACGTAAAAAACTAATTTAAAAATAATTCGGCACGTTTTTACAAATACGAGAGGATTAAATTGTCTATTAAAATAATAATGTAGGGGGTAAATGGCGTATTACGAAATATAGTACTTCCTCCGCCCCGGAAATAGATTCCCATTTTGCCATTTTAGGTGTCCCAAACAAAAATTCTCATTTCCTTTTTTGGCAACCATTCACCCAACTTTAACATTAAATATACTCAAAAGTAAACCCACTAACTTTATTTATCCAACTTTCAACTTTAAAAATCAATTTGAGAGACCTAAAAAGTAAACGTGAAAACGGAGGAAGTACATGGATAAATGGCCAAAAAACGCATATTTACTCCCCAATTAGTCATCCTAGTTAAACTTGGAATGAAGACTCGCCCAAAGCCCAATTATCCTCGAATCCTTGTGAATCTTGGAATGGAAGTATCCCAGGATTACCAAGAAATCTTCTCCGGACAAAGTATCGATTTCCAAAACTCTTGAAAATGATACATAAGTAAGTTTGTTTAATGTTTTGGCTAATTATTTTTATTTTACTTACTAATTTGTAATTTTGTCTATGCATACTCAGAATGTTGTTAATTACGACTTGACTGAGACTATCGTTGTTCGACCAACATTGCATCCACCCATGTTTCCTTTCTCACAACTGGAAAAGGTTTTCATATATTAGTGTTTAACTATTTTTCTTGTGTTGGAAAAAGAATATTATTTAACTTTCATTTTGGTTGAAATAGAATAATCAAGTTGTTCATCTTATTGGAGCTCACCACATTTTCCTTGGGGCACCACTTATTTTCATAATCAATATGGTCCTTGGTATTTGCCTCAATCTCATAAAGAGGTATACAATAATTTATAAGCTTCACTTGTGCCGTGATTGACCTAGTTTTATACATATATATATATATTCCTTATCAATCTTTTTTTTTTTTTCCTCCCAATATTCCTCAACAACTCAATTACCATCCTCAGAGTGAAAAAAATGATCACCATAACAATACAGGTATAATAAATCATATTTGATCATGTTCAATTTTAGATAATTATTCAAGTAAATTTTTTTTACTTAATGCATTGTTTTTGCAGTCACAAATGCTCAGTGAACAACAGTCTGAAAAGTGTTTAATGGAAGGTTCTACAACTAATGCCGAACAACACACCAATAGAAGTGCATGATGGCAACAGTTTATTCAATAAGATATTTAATTTCTTAATTTTATAGAAATTCTCATTATAGAAGTGCATGATGGCAACAGTTTATTCAATAAGATAGAAGTGCATGATGGCAACACACCTTTTTGTAGATTGTTAACTGGTGGTTTTTGCATCAAGCTTTTGATGTTGCTGATGAATCGCATCAGGCAAATATACTGCTTGAGTTTTTGTTCTAAATCATCTTGCACATTCTTGATTTTTGGTGAAGTTTATACACTATTATCTGGAAAGACTATAATTGAAAAGCCCACGTGGAATTGATGAAAGGCATTTGATTAAGATGGCATTCAGTTCACAAATGATCCTAAAAGTAGTTTTCATTGCTAAAAAGAGCTGAGTTTTAATTAAATTTTGACATGCCTGTTTTTATCTTTGTCCTATATTCATGTGAGTAGAGAAGGAAGTGTACTCTAGTCTTCGGGTGATGTCGAGTTCAAAAGCCATGGAATTTCATTGCATTAAATCAACATAAAAATTACTTGTCAATCCGGCGGCATGATATTTTTTAGTAAGTGCTTGAAGAACAGCAAGAACATTGAAAACATAGTAATATCTTCGTACCAATCATATTTCATTCATAACACCAAAAACAAGTACAAGACCACATGTCCAAAGTCTCAAAACTCAAAAAAGCAAGAGTGACATGCCATCAACTACCATAGTTTCAACTAAAAGTTGAGTTGCTGACAAGAAAGTGACTACCAGGTATCTGCCAAGAACCTGGTCTTTTTTTAAACCTGTTGAGTTTTCGATCGATTGATTCGATTCTATGTAACAAACTTGCGTAAATAATAAGCAAACAAATCAAAGCAATAAACACAGAGATTTTACATGGTTAGAATGGATAAACCAATCTACATCCACGGGAGAAACAATAGCTTTATTACGCCTTTCGATCCAATAAATTACAGGCTCACACGATAAAGAATTGAATGATGTACAAACTAATCTCTCTTAATTCCTCTCAAACACGAGCTCACTTTTCTTCTCACTCACAGAGACAAAGTATGATGGATTATTGATGATCATTGAGTCGAAGACATCGACTCTGTTTATATAAGAAGCCTTCACACGCCAGATTACACAGTAGCCATCGATCTCCAACAGAAACCGACTTGATCTAACGTTTAAGATCATCTCACGCTACTTAACCGACTAACTGCTATAACAACTCCGAAACATATTTCCAATTAGTCCCTGAACTTCTGAGATGATTCGCAAACACCACAAAACTTCACAATCTCCACCTTGTTTAGAACCATCCAACCAATAAAGCTATCCTCCACTTCTCTACTGCCATAAACAACATAACAGTAGATCACAACACATGCACATAAGTTTAGGCTCCAATGACTCCAACTAAATCCAAACAATGAGTGAATTTAGATGGAATTAATGGCTTTGTTAACATATCAGTTGCATTCTGATCAAGTGTACTGACTTTCACAATCTTGACAATGCCTTTCTCCACAACATCTCTCACAAAGTGTAACCTCACATCAATGTGCTTTGACCTTTCATGAAACATCTCATGCTTAGACAGGTAAATAGCACTCTGACTATCACTTAAGATAGTAACAGTCTCCTGAGGAATCCCAAATTCATTTATAATTCCCTTAAGCCAAATTGCCTCCTTGACTGCTTCAGTAATAGCCATATACTCAGATTCAGTTATTGATAAAGCTACAACACTTTGGAGATTAGATTTTCAACTCACAGCAGATCCAAATAGAGTAAATATATGACCTGAATGTGATCTTCTATTGTCAAGATTTGCAGCATAGTCCGCATCAACATACTCCATGATTGGATCACCAGACCAGTTCTCATTCTTGCAGAACTTAATTCCAATATATGTAGTTCCCTTTAAGTATCTCATCAAGATGCACTTTACATCTTCCCAATGCATCTCACCTAGATTAAACATGTATCTGCTAGCGACACTAATTGCATAAGCAACATCTGGTCTACTGTAGACCATAACATACATAATGCTACCTATTGCATTAGCATAAGGTACTTTGGTCATGTGCTCCACCTGCTTTTGAGTTGCAGGACTTTGTTCTGAAGATAATATTAAATGATGAGCAATAGGAATACTACTTGCTTTGGATTCATGCATATGAAACCTGATAAGTACTTTTCTCAGGTAATCTCCTTGATTTAACATCAGGACACCAGAATTCCTATCTCTGAAGATATCCATTCCCAAAATCCTTCTGGCATTACCTAAATCCTTCATTTCAAACCTCTCACTAAGTTGATTCTTCACATGAACAAGTTCCTTCTTGTTGCTGCTTGCAAGTAACATGTCATCCACATATAGGAGCAAATAAGTGCTCACCTGATCTTGAGCTTTCTTCAGATATACATAGCTATCAATTTGAGATTTCTCAAAACCAATTTCAGACATATACTCACTGAATTTCTTATACCACTGTCTGGGGCTTTGTTTGAGACCATAGAGTGATTTCTTGAGTAAACACACTTTGTTCTTATTCTCAGGTAGCACAAACCCTTCTGGTTGAGACATATAATTTTTTTCTTCAAGATCTCCATGTAGAAAAGCTGTTTTGACATCTAACTGTTGCAGTTCCATGTCAAATTGAGTAATTAGAGCTAATAGTAACCTGATAAAAGTATGTTTGACCACTGGAGAGAAAATGCCATTATAATCCACACCCTTTTGAGTGAATCCTCTAGATACCAGTATAACTTTATATATGATCTTTTCAGTTGCAGATACTTCAATCTTCCTCTTGTAAATCCATTTACAGCTGACAATTCTTTGATTCTATGGTCTGGGAACAAGTATCCATGTCCCATTCTTTTCTAGTGACATGATTTCTTCCTGCATTGCTACTAGCCATTGTTGTTTGTGAGCACAAGTACTAGCTTCAATGTAATATTGTGGTTCCTGATACTCAAGCTCTTGACACATGGTCAAAGCAAATCCCACCATATTACTAAAACCATATCTGTTGTGAGTCTTGTGCTCTCTTCTATCTCTATCTCTTGTCAGCTGAAAATCTCTGATTTCATCTGTCACAATAGGATCTATTCTCCTCCATCTCTGTGGCCTTGATCTCACAGGTGGCTCCATCCTCACAGGTGTATGTTGTCTAGTAGCTGAATTCTGAGACATCACTCATGACATGTGATTTTCACCTGGTTCCTGAATAACATGATCATTACCAGTTGCATTACTTGGAGCTTGATCATAGTTTGCAGCTTCAAAATCAATTGGTTCTTATGATCACCTGTAATCTCCACCTCAATCTTAGAGTCAATAAACCTGTGAGTGTCTGATGTAGGTGGTACCTGATCCTTCTTATAAGGGAATGTAGTCTCATCAAACACTACATCTCTACTAATCAGTACCTTCTTCATGTATGGTTCAAGGCACCAGAGTTTATAACCCTTTACTCCTTTAGGATATCCAATGAAGATGCATTTCAGAGCTCTAGGCTCTAATTTATCCTGTCTTATGTAAGAGTAAGCCAGGCATCCAAAGATTTTCATGTGTGAGTAATCTTTCAACCCACCATACCACAATTCATCAGGTGTCTTCATTTTAATAGCTGAGGATGGGCTCTTGTTAATGAGATAACACACAGTAGACACAGCTTTAGCCTAGAATGCCTTAGGTACACCTGATTGAAAAATAATGCATCTTGTTCTCTCAAGTAAAGTCCTGTTCATTCTCTCATCAAGTCCATTTTGCTAAGGAGTTCCTGGCACAGTTTTGTGCCTGACAATACCTTTTACCCTGCAAAACTTGTTGAATTCTTCCGACAAGAATTCAAGACCATTATCAGTCCTTAGTACTTTCACTTTCTTATCTTTCTCATTTTCAACCTCATTACACCAGTCCTTAAACTTAGTGAAAGCTTCACTCTTATTCTTGAGTATATAGTTCCATACTCTCCTGGTGTAATCATCAATAAGTGACATGAAGTACCTCCCTCCACCATGGGATTGAACCTTAGCAGGTCCCCGTAAGTCTGAATGTATGTAGTCAAGAGGAGCCTCACTTGTATGTATACCAGTTGGGAAGGAATTCCTCTTAGCCTTACCCATTATACAATGCTCACACACACTCAACTTGTCAATCTTGCTAGATCCAAACACCTGTTTCTTATCTAGCTTAATGAGTCCTTTCTCACCGATATGAGCCATCCTCTTATGCCATAACTCAGTGTCATTCACACTGACAACATGCACTTCACCAATGACAGGAATGCAGGACATATAATAGAGATTATTTCTTCTTACACCTCTCATGAGCATAATAGATTTCATAGACACAGTTAATATGTCATTTTCTGAACCAAACTTGTACCTTTTTGACTCTAAGCAACCAAGAGAAATTAAATTTCTTCTCAAATCAGGAATATACCTTATTCCAGTGAGTAGCTTGATAGAATTGTCCAGCATCTTTAGTCTGATCTCACCAATGCCATTTATGCTACACACCAGATCATACCCTAGTAGTTCACTTCCTCCATAATTGGTGTATAGCTTAGAGAGCCATTCTTTATTTGGGCACATATGATATGAGCAACCTGAGTCAAGTATCCATTCTTTTGTAGTTGTGGTATCTGAAAGATTCAGAACATCCTGTATATTTAAGACCTCAGCATCTTGCTCAATATTACCTGCAAATTCTTTAGATGTGCCTGCTCTATCTCTATTCTCCTTTTGTCTCTTATAAGTGAAACAATTCTTCTTAATATGTCCTGCTTGTGACAATGATGACAAGTTCTAGTCTCTCTATTTGCATTACCAGCAACAGCAGGAGCCTTCCCTTTCACATCTTTAATTATTGAACTTATTTTTCTGTTGTTGTTGTTGTTGAAATTTAGGCTTGGAATTGTTGCTTCTGATATTAAGTCCTTCACCAGAGACATCACCATTATTTCCAGAAGATTTCTGCAGCTCCTTTTGCCTGATCAAACATTGTACCTCCTCTAGAGTGATCTTCTTTTGACCAGTGAAAGCAATAGCATCCTTGATGCTTTCATATGATTTAGGAAGAGCATTGAGTAATATTATAGCCTTATCTTCACCAGGCAACTTGGTTTCTTCAATACTATCCAAATCATCCAAGGTTTTATTGAATGCTGCAAGCTGTTCCAGAATATTTCTCTCTTCATTCATCCTATATGAATATAATTGTTGTTTCATATACAATCTTCTTGCCAATGATTTTGTCTGGTATAGTGACTCAAGTTTCTTCCATACATCTACAACAGTCTTCACTCTGGCAACTTCTCGTAGTGGTTGATCTCCCAGGCTTAGAATATTAATAGTACTACTTGCCTTGGATGAAACTGTTGCCGGAACTTCACTACTTGGAGCTAATGCTAGCTCTACACCTTGTTGTATCAAGATAGCTTCCATCTTGATCTTCCAGAGAGAGAAATCATTCGATCATTGAATTTATCAATGTCGAATCTTGTTGAACTTATCGTTACCTTGAATCAAATTTCAATTGATCAAAAATCAACTTCCTCTTCCCACAGACGGCGCCACTTGTTGAGTTTTCGATAGATTGATTCGATTCTATGTAACAAACTTGCGTAAACAATAAGCAAATAAATCAAAGCAATAAACACAGAGATTTTACGTGGTTCGAATGGATAAACCAATCTACATCCACGGGAGAAACAATAGCTTTATTACGCCTTTTGATCCAACAAATTACAAGCTGACACGATAAAGAATTGAACGATTTACAAACTAATCTCTTTCAATTCCTCTCAAACACGAGCTCACTTTTCTTCTCACTCACAGAGACAAAGTATGATGGATTATTGATGATCATTGAGTCGAAGACATCGACTCTGTTTATATAAGAAGCCTTCACATGCCAGATTACACAGTAGCCATCGATCTCCAACATAAACTGACTTGATCTAATGGCTAAGATCATCTCACGCTTCTTAACCGACCAACTTTGAAACATATTGCCAATTAGTCCCTGAACTTCTGAGATGATTCGCAAACACCACAAAACTTCACAAAACCCATCTCCGCAACATTAACAATGTTAAGGGTAAAATCCCCCAACTACTTAGAGATTATTCGACTTCACGGGTAACGGCCAAGGTAAGAAGCTCCATCTTGTAAGAGTGTGCAGAGAGCTCATGACCAAGCTCGGTAAGAACCTGCACAAGTGACTTGAATGGGGGGGGGGGGGAGGTTAGGATCCGGTTTGCTAAGCGTCAAACCGGTTAGAGACTTTACTCAAGAGAGACTGAAGATCTGCTCTGTATAATGTTCGGGATTAGTTTCGTAAAAATGACTTACCTTAACATGGGGAAGTGTGCCATATTTATAGGAATTTCTCAAAGAGGGAGGACTCCTCTGGATCGTGCCAAGTGTAAGGCCTTGATCGAGCCACCAAGGCTTGTTTAGGCCCATGGCCCAATAATGACACTTAGCCCATACCATTTTGGGCTTTTAGGGGTAGTTTAATCATTATTGAGAGAGTTTTAGAGGGTGTGACATAGTCTGCCGAGGTTCAAGGTCCGGAGAGGTTGGTTTGGACCGTATTGGGCTGTCTATGGGGAAGTTCCCTAGGTTTGCCCAACTCTTCCGATTCGGACCTTATGTCTCGGACCTCCCTACTCTCTAGTGCCAGTCTACTTGGTTGCTTGTGAGATTGTCATGTTGGGTCCGAATGATTATCCGTATCGGACCTAGATGGGTCGGACCTGCAGACCTAGGGTCGGACCCAGTATCGTTTAAGTACTCTGTCCCTTTTCTAGGGAGGGTCGGACCCGGGTAGGTCGGACCTATGGGTCGGATCATTGTGTCTCGGATCCTTTAGACAACTCGGGACGCCTTAGGATTCGTTCCAGAGGTGCCTATGACGGATTGGACATATTTTCGTATCAACATATGTCCCCCTAGTTTCCAAGTATCTTAGTAGAAGATAGTTGTGGAACTATTGGTTGAGACAGATGAGGATGGGTTGTTCTTTGGTCCAATCCGCCTCTCGTAAGCAGAAAAAAGGTGTAATCCGTGCTTCGCAAGGTCCTTAACTTAGTCTCCCTCCCCCCCTTTTCTTTTTTACCTTTGTTGCTGTCTGAGGGAAATGGTTCGGAGTGCAACAAAGTTAAGAAAGAAAGGGTATTTGTAAGCGAGACTAATTGTAGACTGAGAACGTCGGCGTTGTACCTTTGGTAGGTTACGGGTTAATCCGTAGATGAGTGTCCTATCCGAAACAAACTCTTTTGTAAAGAGAAGGTCCGAAGGAAAACGTCCGAGTGGACGAGGGTCCATATGTGGGCAAGTGATTTTTGCCTGGAAAAGTTTCGAGGCGTCCGATGGGTAGTCATCCGAGGCCTGAGTGTTGTCTTACGCCCGAAAGTGGGGGAGTTTGTTGTATGCGTCTTTGTTATTGCAAAGTAAGTTTTTTGTACCGATTCGTCATTTCACTTGGTATTATTGTACTACACCGTTGGATGATTTTTGATCTACGATTGAGATTTAATCCCGAAAAATCGTGACGGTTGGAGTTCCAGATATAGCCCTCTATAAATAGGGGCTAAGTCGCTTTCAGTCTCCTCACTTTTAGAGAGAAGATTTTTGTACTTGAGCACGTCCGAAGCAATTGCAATCAAACCGAAGCAGGCAAGAAGGGGTTCGTAGTGCGTGGTTCCGTGCGAAGTCAGCTACCTTCTATCCAACCATCCGAATACAAGTACGTTTGCCTCTTTCATTGCGTGATTCAATTTCCCTTGTTTGTTGTCTTTTTCATTAAGCTGCACGGATGCATGCCCATGATGCGTAGGCTAGTTAGTAATAACCAATGTTTTGGCTATGTTGACTAACAACGAGTGAACATCTTACTGACTCCGAACTAACTTCGTCCGGTAGATTCGCTTCCTTTTCTCCAAATTTTTAAAGTTCCTTTTCCTTTTTTAATATACATAAATGACCTCTCGGACTGCCATCTTAAGGCTTACGAAATTGCTTTCTCCTTTCCCTAGGATGTCCGAGAGTGATAGTCAGAATCGATCCGAGGCTGAGGGATATGTCTCCGACGCGTCGTCTTTATTCGACAGCTCCGAGGAGATTGACATTGTTGGTGATGACGAGTCAGTAGAGTTGGAGCAATCTCCCCGTCCGAGCCGGGAAGAGCTCGAGGTAAGCTCCTTATTTCGGTTAGTTGTTCCGGGTTCAGGGTCTCCGAAGCATCGGAATTACCTGCAAGTCTCTAATGTGCAGGGTATTGTTGCGGCTCAAGAGACAAGCTCGCGGACTATAGGAGCTCGCCGTCCGGGCCGTGCTGGGAAGGAGCCCGAACTTCTGGTAGAGATTCGATCCCTCATTCGCAACCTAGGTTATAATTTTAGGAGTAACCCTAACCGAATTCCGTTCGTTCCGGATCCGCAGGAGCCTAACATCGAGGAGGTGCATGATACCTCCGAGGTGCCTCCCGAGTGAGGTATGTTCGAAGAAGGTGTTGAGGATCAGGTCCAAGTAGCTGTTTCCCTTCGGACGGTGGTAGAGTTGGGTTCGTCATCCGAGGATGATAGAGTGAAGGAAGAGGTTCGGGCTGAGAATGTTGGTTCCGAGGAGGAGGAGGAAGAAGAAGTGCTGTCTTCCCATGTTTTTCGGAGGGAATCTGCTGGTCAAGCGGGTACGAGCCACCAGATGACCGAAGAGGAATTGCCCGAGGGTCTTAAGAGGGGTGAAGACGTGTTCCGGGTGAAGTTTCCTCGGACAAGGGACGAGGTTACTCACCCTGATCCGGAGGGTGAAATGAATGAGGAAGGTACATTGCCCACATGTCCTTCAATTGTGACGGCTGAGGAGGTGGAGGAACTTCGGAGGAAGTACGAGATTCCGGAGTGTGTGGAAATTCTCATTCCGGATGAGTCGCACGCTTTCTACAATCCACCTCCGGGGTATATGTGCGTTCATGAAATAAGTCTTCATCATGGTGGCATCATCAGACGTCCGAAGTTTTTGGAGGTTTTGAGCAGCATGGGGTTAAGTCCGCACCAAATCATCCCCAACTCGCTCGGAAACTTGATGTGCTTCGGGGTGATGTGTAAATATAAGGACATCCCGGTCACGTTTGATAACTTCCGGAAGTTATTCAACGTTAGTGTAAGTAATAGAAATACTTTGTTTTATACGTTCGTATGTCGCCAAGCGTATACATTTTTTGTCGATCCACTCTCTTCGTTGGGGATAAACTGGTGGAAGAGATACTTCTTCGTCTGGCCCGCTTTTGAAACAAGGTCAATCCGAAGAGGAAAGGCCAAAGTGGCAATTTGAGAAGAAATTTTTTCGAGGCAGGCTGCCGGACTGGAAACCTCCGGCTCGGAACTTCCCTTTATGGATGCAAGCTCTCCACCGGAATCAAGATCCGGAGAAATACTTCTTCCGAGGGTTGATATGCCAACCTCTTCCTTACTTGGCTGGCTTTTCGGAGCCAAGTTTCTGCGATGGAAAGAAGGACTTAAGTAAGTGTTTCCTCCTTCAGGCATGCGGTTGGTCATCCGAGTCGGTGGTTACTTGCTTTGTTTGTAGTTATAAATTGTAAATTTTTGTTATCTCGCATCTTAATGTCATTCGGATGTGTAGATTTTTGGTTCGAGTACACCATGTCCACTATGCGAGAGTTGAAGTGGAAGCAGAATGCTGCTCAGAGAAAGGAGATGGAGGAGGGTACTCGGACCCAAATCATCAAGACTTCCACTGTGCTGCCAATGGAGGAGCGTCGGAATGCTGCTGTTTTCCGAGCGGAGGAGACTCAGAGGGCCACCGTGGGCGAGGAGGCCCAGACAATACCTACCCCGGACAAGGGTAAGGTAGTTAGTTCGAAGGGGGCCAAGAAACCTCCGAGATCTGTGTCTCGGGATCCCCCTGTCAATGGCTCGAGCGCTGCGGCCGGGCAAAAGCGTACGTCCGGAGGTCCAATCCCTCCGGACAAGAAGGGCAAGGGGAAGATGAGTGATGAGCCGGAGTTGGATCTTGAGGTGGCTCATTGCCGCCTCGGAATCGAACGGATTATGAGTTGATCGCTTTCAGCAAGGTTTGTTCGTTTAAATTTCTGATTGTTGTTTCAACTTTCTTTGGCTCGGAACTGTGTCTCTAACTTTTTAATGTCGGTTGTTGTTAGCTTGTTGCCGCCGTTCAAGCGTGCTCCGTGATGGCGGGTCGGAGGGCCACACTAGAGGAGGATTTGGCCAAGGCTGAGGCTGCTCGGGCGGTGGAGATGTCTCGGTTGAACAGTGTGTCCGAGCGGTTGAAGAAGACCATTGCTGCCAAGAGGGAGGCCGAGTCGGAGACGGCCAAAATGAAAAGTGTTATCCTAGCGCTGGAGAAGGACTTGAAAGTTCATCAAGATAGCTTGGATGAGTTCGTTGGTGTCTCCCGGAACTTCAAGGATATGATGCTGAATGAGCTGCTAAAGGTCCGGACAAGGGCCGTCCAAGATTTCTTGGGTTCGGACTCCTGCAAATTCTTGCTCGAATCCAAGTATGATGAGGCTCGGCAGGATGGGTTCGATGCGGCTGAATGCGTTTCTTCTTTTAAAGAGGCCGATGGCTCGGACTTTGCTCCAGAGGGTGTCTCGGATGAAGACTTGCTCCAATGCGAGTTTGTGGAGCTGGTCTGTGATGAGACAGAAGACAAGAAGTTCGGCCATGGTGGTCCGTATCTCCCACAGTTCGTGCCCCGGTTGCTGATGTCTAGTGTCTTCGTTCCTTTGGAGGACCACTTGGAGCACAACCGAGACTGGTTGACCTTGCCCGGGCCTGTCCAAGGTTTCGATCGGAACTTGGACTTGATGCAACAATGCCCTGCCTTCCTGAAAGAGTGTCAGGCTCTGAGAGAGAGGAGGTTGGCCCAAGAAGCCAGAGAATGGGAGCAAGCAACTCCGGAGGAGGATGTCGGAGGCCCCTCCGGAACTCAGGCTGGTTCATCCGAGCGGCGGAGAGAGTGAAGATGGGATATGCCCCGGATTTCTGTAATTATGAGCCTTCGGGCCTTGAGACAATGTTATTTCCTTCTTAGTCGCTGTTTTGTATAACTTGATTTATCTAAGTTACACTTGATTCGGTATCTATGTTATTGGTCCGGGCTCGTTGATGGCTCGGAGCAACTTTTATTACTGGCTTGTGTTATTGCCCTTCCGAATGCGTGCTTCTCCTTGTGCGTTGAATTTGTAAAACTGATCAGTAACTCGAAGTTTTCGTTGGCTCGACTTGTTCGGATAATGGGCCCGAGTCCACGAGGCTAAATTTTCCCGAACGTTAATTGCCTTAAGTAAATTCCCCCTTTGTTGGCTCGTGGGTCGGTCGGACACGGTGTTCGTCCGAATCATAGCTCCAAATGTTTATTGCCTTAAGTAAACAGGAATGATTCGGAGTCGTGTCTTCAAATGTTAACCATACAGAAAAAATTGGTTTACCCAAAGCTGTAACAAGTAGGACTAGTTTGGATGTTATCATCCTGCTCGATCCGTAGGGACTTGGTGTGCCGTTCCGAATCGTGTTGGCTTGTGAGAAGTTGGTAAAAAAGTAGACAATCAGTAGAAAAGTTGAGTGACTTGCTACGGATCACAGTCGGTACGGAGGTCATCATGGCAGCCTCGAGCTGACGCATTCGAACGGGTAATTCACTCAAGAAGGCCGGAAATGTGAAGGGATTTTTGGGTTGGCCCAATAGCGGCCCAAGCGTTACGCCCAAGTCCAGGCCCAAGCCCATCACCGGCGGTTACGGGCCACGGGGCGACTACTGATTGGTCCTTCACTTCTATATATACCCTTGGATTGTACGACTTTTCGTCAGATCATTCCATCCCTTTTATAGTAATAGGTGGTTCGGATCCTGGGTCCGGACGTCTGACGAGCGGGTTTATTTCACCGTTCCTATGCGTGATCTTGCCTCTAAGGGTTTTTCGGTGCTTCGGAAGTCCCTCTGAGTCGGACCATGATGGGGACGATGAAGTCAAGTCACTCGGATTCACGCTCCTTCGGATCCTCGTGCTAATCTTCTTTCTGCGGGGCTGTAACATGTATCGTCAGCTTCAGCCGTGGGGAAGCGGATTAGTTCGCTGTCCCTAAGGACTGGAAGACTTGTTGGCATGGAGAGTCAAATTCTCGGGCGGTTTGCTTCTTCCTCCATTCACCATTTTCTTGAGGTGCCCGAGGGTGCGAACCAGGAAGTGGTTGTTGTGGAAGATGTGGATCGTTTGAGAAGACCGTGGAGCTGCCTTGCCGTACCGGAGTTATCCGGTCCGGATTCAACTTGTCCTTTTGTGCGGTAGGGACTCATTGTTTGGAGATCCATTGGTTCGTGCTGTTCCTGTTTTGCCTCGGACGCCGGGTTTCGGAGCGGTCATATCGTCGCGTTTCGGATGTTACATCACCAAGAATTGCTTATGTAATGTAAAGAACGATGTAGAGTTCCCTTATTTTTTCGTGACTCGGATGTATGTATTCGGAGTGTGAACCTTGTAATGCGTACTCCTTTGAATAATACAAGGTCTTCTTGCTCTCTTTCTTTGACTCGTTATAATGCTTTATCCGAACTAACTGGTATAAGCTAATTTTGTTTGAGCAATTGGCTTCTCGAATATTTGCTGCATCAGTTGGCTCGGACCTTCTCTGACCAGTCCGAGGCAATCCGTTTGTGTGAATGTAGCTTTTACTTCCTTGCAAAAAGTTGTATTGATTTGACGGAAATTCAAGTACAACTGGTGGGCTTCGAGGCCGGATAAGGAAAATGACAAAAAACTTTGATAACTTTCGTAGTCTAATCTCAAAGTGTTATCCTAAGCATAAAACTTTTGCAATTCTTAGCATTCCAGGTTCTCTTCAAGGCTCGCCCTTGGTTGTCTTCTAGCTCAAAGCTTCCATTGACTCTGGCTCCAGTAACTTTGTAAGGTCCTTCCCATTTGGGCTTGAGTTTCCCAACATTGCTTAGAATATCGGCTCTTTTGAGGACTAAGTCTCCGACTTGTATATCTTTGGGGAAGACATGCTTGTTGTAGGCTAGAGCAGTCATGGCTTGGTATCGAAGGATGTTAGCTAGTGCCTTACTTCGTTTGTCTTCAAGGAGCTCAAGGTCGTAGATCCTTGCGACTTCATTGTCAGTCGGGTTGTACTACTGGATCCTCTGGGTTTTCACTGCTAATTCTGAAGGAATGACCACCTTAGATCCATAGACAAGGGAAAAAAGGCGTCTCCTGTGTAGAAGTCCGAGTCGTCGTCCTATGTGCCCAAAGGACCGCATCGAGATCATCTGCCCAACTGTCTTTTGAGGTCCTCAACCTTTTCTCCAAAATTTTGACGATGGTCTTGTTGGTGGCTTCTACTTGACCATTAGCTTGGGGGTGGCCAACGGAAGTGAAGCGTTGTTCTATTTTGAAAGATTGAAGCCACTCCTTCAGTCTTTCCCCAGAGAACTGAGCCCATTATCCGACACTAGGACTCTTGGAAGTCCGAAGCGGCAGATGATGTTCTTCCAGATGAATGTCCGTACCCTTCTTTCAGTGATGGTCGAAACTGCCTCCGCCTCAACCCACTTAGTGAAATACTCCACTGCCACGATCAAGAACTTCTTCTGATGGATTCCGCGTGGGAAGGGACCAACTATGTCTATGCCCCATTGATCAAATGGACATGCTATAATTGACGGAATCATAGGGTTGATCGGGCGATGTGGTATGTTGGCATAATATTGGCAGTCTTCGCAGGCACGAGCGAAGTTGGCAGCATCAGCGTCAAGGGTAGGCCAATAGTATCCCTGTCTTATGATCTTCTGCGCCAAGGTTCTTCCCCCGGAGTGACTTCCACAACTTCCAGGATGGATTTCCTCCATCACAGTTTTCGCTTCCTGGGGATCCAGGCATCTCATGTGGGTGCCGGTGAAGGATTTTTTGTAAAGATCTTCTCCCATGATGAAGTATCTGCTGGCTCGGCATATGATCTTCCTTGCTTCTCTAGGATCTGAAGGTAGAGTGCCATCCTTGAGATAGTGGAATATGTCAGTCATCCAGCTTCTTTTAGTGCTCAAGAGGAAGACTTGTCCATTGGAGTTTGCCAAGGAGGAGTCCGTGCGGGTCATCAAGATGACACTTCTCGTGTCCAAAGCTCCTAAGGCCGAGGCGTACTTGGAGAGGGCATCGACTTTTTCGTTCCATTCCCTGTGCAATTGGACAAGAGTGAATTCCTCAAAGTGCTCAACCTCTTTTTTGAGAAGTTCCAAGTACTTGATCATGTTAGGTCCTTTGGCGGTAAAGGACCCGGAGAACTGGGACAGCATGAATCTGTGTAAGCCTTAATTCTTTTCACCTGAAGAGCTCTCGCCATCCTTAGGCCGGTGGGAGTGCCTCATACTCAGCCTCGTTGTTTGTTACTTTAAAGTTGAGGGTGATGGCGTATTCTAGCTTGGCTCCTTCAGGGCTTTCAAGAAAGATTCCTATTTCTCCCAATCGTCCAGTAGAGGATCCATCTACTTGTAACGTCCAACAACCTTGTTTCCCAATTTGCTTTCCGCAGCGAAAGTAGGAGCCTTTTCGCCCTTCTGCTTCTTGTCGGAAGATGCAGGTGTCGAAGTGTTGGGTGCCTCGTCTCAGAGAAACATGTGCCTCACCCTTAATGAATCATCCATGGGTTGCTGATACTCAGTCCAAAGCTGGAAACTATTCCCATGTGTCTCTTTAGGCCTGTTCTCTTTTGCTTCTTCTTTCTCCATGGAATCTTTTACTTGGGTGATCATGACATGGCTCACATTTTCTTGTGGGCTTTTGGTTCCTCCTTCTGTTTCCTCCGGATAATCAACCAGGAAGTCGGCAAGAACTTGTGCCTTCTTGGCAGATGGAGCTTGATACCGATATCATATTCGCTTAACTCAATCGCCCACTTGGACAAGCGTCCCGACTGGTCTGGCTTACCTAGGACATGTTTGAGTGGTTCTTTGGTGAGGACCACATTCCGATGAGATTTGAAGTAAGGCTTTAGTCGCCGTGCAGTGTAAACCAGTGCGAAGGCGAGCTTCTCGATCTTGATATACCTAGCCTCAGAGCCCACAAGGGCCTTGCTCAAGTAGTAGATCGGTAAATGGTCGTTGCCTTGTATTCGCACCAATACAGAACTCATCGCTTCATCAGTAATGGCCAGATAAAGGTAAAGAGGTTCACCCTCTACTGGTTTAGACAAGAGGGGTGGTGAGAGGAGATACTTTTTCAAGTTATCCAGGGCCTCTTCGCACTCCTTTGTCCACTCAAACTTGTCTCCTTTCCTTAGAATCTTGAAGAAGGGTAAGTTTTTCTCGGCGGACTTGGAGATAAAACGGCTTAATGCCATCACCCTTCCCAAAAGCTTCTGAACCTCATTGATTGTTTTTGGTATGGTGTCCAGGATTGCCTTTATTTTCTCCGGGTTCGCGCTGATACCTCTCTCTGTGACCATGTAGCCAAGAAACTTTCCTCCCTTTACTCCGAACGTACACTTTTCAGGGTTCAACTTCATTCCATATTTCCTAAGGATGGAAAAGCAATTGTTGAGATGCTCGATATGATCCTCTTCAGTCTTGCTTTTTACAAGCATGTCATCCACATAGACTTCCATGGTTTTACCCAACTCTTCTTTGAACATCTTATTTACCAGTCGTTGGTATGTAGCGCCTGCGTTCTTGAGGCCAAATGGCATGACTTTGAAGCAGTAGACCCCTCCTGCCGCGAAGAAGGCTGTCTTCTTGATGTCTTCCTGGGCCATCCTGATTTGGTAGAAGCCTTGATATGCATCCATGAAGCTTAGGAGCGCACATCCTGCAGTGGAATTAACCAGCTGGTCTATGCGAGGTAATGGATACGGATCCTTTGGCAAAACTTGTTGAGTCTAGTGAAGTCATTACACATTCTCCACTTTCCCGGGGCCTTTTCGACGAGGACCACGTTCTGATGATCAGAGTCGACTTCTTCGATATGTCCTGCTTTCATCAACTTATCCACCTCTCCTGCTATGATAGCATCTTCAACATGCCCGAAATCCTTCCTCTTTTGTCGGATATGTTTTACTGTCGGATCCATGTTTAGACGGTGAACTGCGATCCTTGGGTCTATCCCCTTAAGGTCATCTGTGCTCCAGGCAAAGACATCGTGGTTGTCTCGGAGGCATGTGATGAGCTTCATTTCTACTTCTGTGCTCATCTCTGTTCCAATTCGGGTTAACTTCTCTGAATTCCCTTCAATCAATTGGACCTCTTTCAAGGCTTCATGAGGTTCCATTCTGGTTGTCTTCGGGAATTTTTCTTTAAGTGACCCAGCACCAATTTCTGCCTTTGATGGGGTAAGAGCCACAGGGGGACTCCCGAGCCCTTTGGTGACCGAAAGAACAGGTACTAAAGCTGCCCTGGTCGACATGATATAACATTCCCAAGCTTCTTTTACATTTCCCACTTCTTCACCCACGCCGCTTGGGGTTGGAAACTTTACCCTGTTGTGTAGGGGAGACGTTATTGCCTTGAATTGATTAAGTCCTGGACGGCCCAAGATCACTTTATAGTCAAAGGTGCTATCGACTACCACAAAGAGGATTGTCTCAGTCACTCTTGTCGGAAAGGTGCCCATAGAGACTTGTAGTGGTATACTTCCAATGGGACGCACTACAGATCCTCCAAAACCCACCAAAGAAGTATATACATGCCCATATTGAATTCGTCCCAGGTGCATTTGCTCCACGGTCCTCTTGGAGATGACATTGGAAGAACTTCCTGTGTCGACAAGTACTTTGTTGACCTTGTAAGTGGCGATAACCAGAGAAACAACCAAAGGAACGTCGGGGTCCTTGAGATCTCCTCCACCAGATGTTGGTGGGGGGATTTCGCTATCATCAAAGGTGATGGCATTTGTGCCCTTAATTTGAAGGATAAGGCTCTATCGTTGTTTCTCAAGTGTTGTGCTCCTTTCCTTGCATTTAATTGCCTCCCAGCTTGGTGGCCATTGATGGCATTGATAACTAGGTAGGGAGGTTTTCCATCTCCATATCATCGTGGTACCCTCGGTATCTTTGGGCATGCTGAGGTGGGACCTCTGCTGGAGGTGGCGGTAAGGATCCTGTCGGAGGCTCCGAACCACGCTCCTCCCTTCTTTGTTCATTCTTTTGGTGTCTGGAAGGTTCTTCCTCATATATAGGTTCTTTCAGCTTTCCACTCCTTATCATCCCCTCTATTTCTATCTTCAACTGGACACAGTCCTCTGTTCAGTGACCTTTTTTCTTATGGAACCTACAGTAGTCCTTGGAAGCTTTGTTCTTCTTGTTGCTCCTCGTAGGTTTCGACCATTGTATATCCAAGTTTTTCTCAACGATAGAAGCCAAGATGTCGGATCTTGATCTGTTGAGGCGAGTATACTCGGCGTATCTCCTTGGTGGAGTTCTCTCTATGCGGAATTCCCTCTTATCTCTAAGTTCCCTTTTTTGTTCAAACTTTCCCTGATGAGGAGGAGGTTCCTGTCGTACTTGCTCTTTTCCCTTTTTGGCTCCAACTCTTATCGGGACATTTCGTTGATACTCTTCTCCATACAAGACTCCTTCACAGATATCTTCCAAGTACTTTTCAGTTGTGATTTCTTCGTTGGAAAGCTTTTTTCTGAGATCATCATTGTAAGTGTTGGCATATAGGTGTCGGACCCGTTCTTTGATGCTATGAGGTTCTACCTGGCGTACTTCGGCATTGAAACGGTCAAGAAAGGTTCTAAGGTCCTCATGCTCTTTCTGGATTATTCCTGCCAGGTGCTCAACTGACCTCTTTATTTTCTTTGCTTTCTCAAATCTTTTCAGGAAGAGGGAAGCGATATCCGCATATGACTTGATGGAACCATTAGGCAGTGAGGTCCACCAATCCATTGCTTCCCCAAAGAGTGTAGTGGAGAAGTTGAGAGCTTTCATGTTGTCATTTAGGCCGTTCGTCTCCATCTTACTTTCGTATCTAGTAAGGTGCCCCACAGGACAAGTATCTCCATAATAGTGTTCAAGGTTTGGAATAGTGGAGTCAGGGCGTTTCCTCTCATTCCTGATCTCGTCACACAGAGGATTGAGAGCTCTAAGAGTCACCTTCTCATGTGCCTTCACCATCTTGCTCAGAGTGGCGATTTGCATTTCTAAGGCCTTTTGTTGGAGGTAAATCTGCTCAGCTGTTAGCTTCTCACCAGTCCTGGGGTTGATGGCCACATCTAGAGGAAGGTGATCATTGAGAGGAACTATTGAGATGCTCTCCGCCACATGATCTCTTGGTGCATGTTGTTGTGCTCTATGCCGACTAGTTCCAGCTTCATCCACTCGTGGCATCACTGGACTTCTCCCTCGCTGTTCGTGAGAAGCAGCGGCCCTTCTGTTGAGAAGATTCCTTAGATCTTCCGGTTGAGCTTGTTCCCCCAGCCTTTGTTGGATAGGACGGTGCTCATTCCTTGATTGTGCGGGTTTAGCTTGTCTCGGAATTGCCAAAGGAGGAGTGGGTTGAGGAGGCTGGAGGTTGTTTGATCCAAAGCGTCCTTGAATAGTGGTGAGTAAGAGGCCAAACTGATTCTCATTCATCCCGAACTCGCTGGGACGAATGATCTGCCCATTTGGAAGGGTAAAGTTTCTTCCTGGAGGAGGACCATGTGTTCCTGACGGAGGAACTTGTCCTTCGACCCCAAGCACATGGGTCCTTATTGGCGGATCATCGGCTCTTTCCTCATCTGAAGAGAGACTGGCGGTATGGCCATCGCTTGGACAATCCATCGTATCTCTTGGAGGAGTTCCTGCCACCCTTCCTCTCCTAGTGGGAGGTCTACCTCTTTGCCTTGGAGCAGGCGTGCCAATTGCAGTAGTGTTGGCTCTTGCGGACCTTCTTGTTCTTGCCATTACTGAAGAGAACGGAACTTTTCGTAAAGATTCCCACAGATGGCGTCAAAATGTTAAGGGTAAAATCCCCCAACTACTTAGAGATTATTCGACTTCACGGGTAATGGCCAAGGTAAGAAGCTCCGTACTGTGTAAGAGCCAATGTGTGAGAGCCTGCGACCCTGAAGCTCGGTAAGAACCTGCACAAGTGACTTGAGTGGGGGGGGGGGGGGTTAGGATCCGGTTTGCTAAGTGTCAAACCGGTTAGAGAATTTACTCAAGAGAGACTGAAGATCTGCTCTGTATAATGTTCGGGATTAGTTTCGTAAAAATGACTTACCTTAACATGGGGAAGTGTGCCATATTTATAGGAATTTCTCAAAGAGGGAGGACTCCTCTAGATCGTGCCAAGTGTAAGGCCTTGATCGAGCCACCAAGGCTTGTTTAGGCCCATGGCCCAATAATGACACTTAGCCCATACCATTTTGGGCTTTTAGGGGTAGTTTAGTCATTATTGAGAAAGTTTTAGAGGGTGTGACATAGTCTGCCGAGGTTCAAGGTCCGGAGAGGTTGGTCCGGACGCTTGGTCCGGACCGTATTGGGCTGTCTATGGGGAAGTTCCCTAGGTTTGCCCAACTCCTCCGATTCGGACCTAGATGGGTCGGACCTGCAGACCTAGGGTCGGACCCAGTATCATTTAAGTACTCTGTCCCTTTTCTAGGGAGGGTCGGACCCGGGTGGCGGACTTATGGGTCGAATCATTGTGTCTCAGATCCTTTAGACAACTCGGGACGCTTTAGGATTCGTTCCAGAGGCACCTATGACGGATTGGACATATTTTTCGTATCAACAAACAAGAAGTTGATCATCATGAATCGCTTGAAGTAGCTTGTCCCGTTAAAGTAAAACGACAGAGTCCTCCCACGTTTCTTGCTCACCAAATCGGTTCATTTTCTCTTATGCAGTTGGATCCCTATATAGTGTTGAAAGGTAAACAAGTAGTGTTTGTGATTAATGTGCAGAAAATATAAGACGAATGGAATCAAAATTATCACAGGCACATGTATACATTCATTTATAGATTCAACATCAAGCCTGTTGGTCCAGATAACGGCAAAGTAAAAGACTAGAGGGGGGGGGGGGGTGAATAGTCTCTTAAAAATTTTGTCGATAAACATAGTTTCTCAGAAACCTGGGGGTTTCTGATACTTAAATTCAGAGCGCGGAAGACTTTAAGATAGGTAAGTGCAGAAACAATAAGTATGTGTGTGTGCTTTGCTGAAATGTAAATACAGAAAGGTAAATGACACATCAAATATAGTGGTATCTGGAGGTGGCGTAATCCTCCAACTAATCCACTTCGGTCTTTCTGAGACCTAGAATTCACTAGAACAGATAATTGAGTTCACCTTACAATAATCCTATTCTAAGATTCCTAAACAAATGGTTCCCAACCAAATGTTCCCCCTGAGTTATTCCCCAGCTCCTAGAGCTAAGTACTTCCTCTACTCAGATAACCTTGGAGTTATTCCTTGATTTCCCAAATAAAGTACTTCCTCTACTCCACGCCTTGATGGTGTTGATTATAAGGTTTGTCAGAGAGGCTTCTCGTATAACTTTTCAGTTATGTTTTCAGAGAGCCTAATAGAACAAGACTACTTAATACACTTGTTCAGTGGATGGTTGTCTGCTCTTTACTGACCCAAGTAATTGATGTCTGTTCTGGAGAATGAGCTTCAGAAAGGGTATCTGATAGTTCAACTCTTTTACAAACAACAATCTCTTGTTAAGGTTCAGGAAAACTTAGAACTACTAGTGATTCTTCGAGCAACAGAAAGCTTTCAGAAAGGGTAGTAGAGTGCTTGAGAGAATACTTTGCTTGATGGTAAGTTTGCAAGATAGAGCGTTCTAAGGTGTGTATTTCTCACCATCTAAGTGTGTGATATATATAGATAAATTTGAGATGCGTTTGAATTATATCCGTTGTGCTCTCCATCAAATTATATCCGTTTATATCTTGAACTATGTACTCAGAAGTCACTATCTCATTTTTCAGAGATCGCTTTAAAGATTTACGCGATGCATTTAATGCATAGTACTGTTCATTGTCCTTTAGTCTCAACAGATACATGAGCCTTTCTGATGGCTTGCATGCTCCATACTCATGATGTCATATGTCCATAATCATATTTCGAAAGTAAGTTAATACACTTAAGAAAGGATTAAGGACATAGTCTTTCTGAGTTAGACTAAACCTTTGTGTCTTCATAAACCTTGTGCAATCTTCAGTCTTCTAATCTTCAGAAAAAGCTCCATTGCTAGGATTGATCTTCATGGTCTTCTTGAAATAAAAATTACACTCCGAGACCTATAATCCTAATACAAGATTTACTAGACTAATCATACTCAGTGATTTCCTCTTTAACAATGTTCAAGTGAACCAAGAGTACTTAATCACCTTTCTGGCTAAAATAAGAACATGTGATGAGTGATCAAAATACTAACAGATATTCCTAAGAAAGCCAATAGTAACACCAGTATATAATCAAACCAACAATTGATGGGTTCCCTCAACAACTGTGAGCACATTGTAATCAACTCAGTTAGTAAAATTAAATTCCAACAAGTTTAGTCAATCCTTCCATGATAAATGTAATTTACGTAACAATAAGCTGAAATTAAGAGAATACTTCTTTTAATTTGCATCATTTTTATTGATTCTGATAGATATCAAATGACTGTCATTCTCTGTTTCTGGTTTAACAAACTTACAGGAGTAACAAATACAAACATACTGAAAGAGAAATGCAACTCATAGTAAACATCATTTCAATGAATCAGAAATGACTTCCAATACAAAGAACCCATTGCAACTTACAAGAGAAAGAGACGAAGAAAATTGAATTGGGAATTACGAAGTAGTAAGATCTAAACAATAGCGTAACCGATGTACGGAATTTAGAATCCAATTAGTATCAATGGTACATAGCAAAACGGGGTAATTTCTAAAACATAAAAATTACCTGAAAATGGATACTGAATTGAGGATTTGAAATGCCAAGATTTCACGATGACGATGCGGCTTAGGTCGGAGAGAATAGCGATGGGGTAGGCTTGCGAAAGAGGGAGTATGCCGGCGTCATAGAAGAAGAAAGAAACAAAATATATCCAAAATCAAACCTAATTAAAATATGAGTAATTTTATAATAATTTAAAATACTAAAAGGCCACGTGCAACCTTCTCATTGGGCCAAGCAGTATCATAAGTAAGGGTTTCTTCGATCATGGGGGCTTGATCATTAGTCTCACCTACCAAAATGATGACACGTGTAATAATCCTAACGATCCTTTTTCTTGCTTCTTTATTTCTCTGGTTACTTTGTTGTTTGGCCGCTAAAAATGTACTATATTGGTTTTGGAATTTAATTTGATTTATTGTTTTGGAATTTATTTTCTTAACGAAAATACACTACGCGGGTTATTGTGATATATATTTACAAATAACTGATTAAATATATGAATGTGGATTGCCCTTTTTTCGAGTTGAATTACGGTTTTGTTTAGTGCGAATAGATCTGTTTTGACGATATAAGAGAACTGCTAGTCCGATGGAGAAGAAAGATTGGTCATCCTTATTTTTTTACAATGAATTGATTTGGTTGAGGTTGAATTAGGGCTTGAACTTTAATTGGATAAAACATATTGAATTTTTTTTTTGAATGATGAATTAATTTAGTTAGGGTTACATTAGGGCTTGTAAATTAATTGGATTAAACAAATTATTTTTTTGTAAATAAAGTCTAATTTACATACTTATTACAAATGGGTTCAATTTAACTTAAATTAAGTACTCAATTGCACAACTCCATTAGTTGTCCACTTATATATTATTGTTGGTAATAAAATAGACGTTTTGATTCATAATATCGATGATTTTATTAACAATATAGTTCTGAGACTTACTCAATATTTTAATATCTTAAGAAATAAAATTCCAAAACCAACGAGCATTTTAGCGGCCAAACAACAAAGTAACCAACAGGTTTTCTACCGTCAGTCAAGGTGTCGCCCTGTCTATTGTCAGTCAATGTATCGACATCTGACACGAGTCCGTTGCTCAGACGCCTCTAAACCGCTGCTTCGTGTCGCCTCAACCATTGCTCAGACGCTTCAACCGCTATTTTTTTATTTTTTTATTTTTTGAACCTATTAAATTCTTCCAAAAATATTAATTATTAAAATTTTAACTCCCCTTCCCCACCACCCATCTTCTTTCCCAATCCCCACCACCACCCACCATCTTCTTCCCCACCACCAACACAGCACACCACCACCAAAATCACTGCCATGGAAGCTCCGATCCGGAGCTTCCATGGTGGAAGCTCCGATCTGGATCTTCCATGGCGTGGAAGCTCCAGATCGGGAGCCAACAACCAAAATAGAAAAATTTCTTAGTAATTTGGAAAGAATACGGGGAGAGTTTCATAAAGGAAAGAATAATAACATTAAAAGGAGAAAAAAAAAAGGATTGAAGAGTGTAGATCTAAATTTGGCCACATCAAGTAAAATGCCTAATTCTTCCAAACAGATTGTCGGATGGGAAAGAAACAAAGTGGATCTCTTATAACAGTCATCAATCCATTTACGAAATTACTCATAGTTCATCTTACGGAAGCTCCAGATCGGAGCCTTCGGTAAAAAAAAAAAAAAAAAATGGAGCTTCCGCGGCGGCTTTCGGTGAGTTGTGGTGGGGAAGAAGATAGGTGATTTAATTTTGATTATTGGTTTTGATTTAATTTTGATTTCAAAATTTTAAGTTTGATTTTTTAATAGAGGTAATTTTTTAATAGATCAAAAATATTTTTTTTAAAAATATATTTAAATAATTTAAAGCGACGTAGGCGGTTAGAGCAATACGTATAAGAACACCTCGCATGACACCCCATGGCAACACTTAGTGCGAAAGGTAACAGATTATTCGATCTCCACCGTTAAAATTTTAATCTAATGAATCAAAATAGGTGACTGACGTTAGTCAGGACGACATCTTAACTGACGGTAGAAATACCCAAGTAACTAAGGATAAATCATAAAAGTTACACTAGAAATCTTAAAAGCTGGATATAAGAAATAAAGAAGCAAGAAAAAGGAATGTTACACGTGTTATCATTTTGACAGGTGAGACTAATGATGAAGCCCCCAGGATCGAAGAAACCAGTAGTAAGATATGGCGCTCTATAAATAGTAGTACTAGTGTACTACTAGACTAGGCCACAAGTACTGCATACCAATAATTACGATTAACCAGGTCATTACAAAAATCTCATCTTCCACATAGTAAATTCTCTTCCTTGGAGATCAAGCACACAGAAACTCAACGCAACAATGTCGACGTCCCTTTCTCCACGGGGACGATCTTTAGCCCGACGCCCGAGGCGTGGACGATATCATATTCCAGCAGGCATGATCATGTCTGCAGAGTTACAAGAATTGATTTCTCAGGCCAATGTTGTCAGAAACCAGCGGAATGCAGCGTTCGATGAGCAGACCATCTCTAGTCAATTGAAAACTAGGGATTCCGACTTGAAGAAGACATCAACAAACGAGGTTTGCGCAGTCTGCTTAGAAGATTTGGATCAAGAAAACAAGAAAGTAGCAGTGCTCGAATGTAAGCACGAGTTTCATCATACGTGTGTTACCAGATGGATCGTTAGGAAGAAACTCTGCCCTCTTTGCAGGGCAGATGTAAAACTCTAGTGTAGTAAGTAGTTTCTATGTTTTTGTACAAACAGAGAGTTTGCAATGTTTTGATCCATGATGATGATTCCTGTGAAACACCGTATTTTCTTTCGTTAGTTTAATTAATTTCAATTCATTAGTATAGTCTATTTATTTAATTATTCAGTATTCGTAGAGTAATTGTTCTTTATGCTAGGTTCTTGTTCACGTTAATTGTTGAGGAGTTGTTGAGTGAAAGAGTTCCTTCTAGTCTTCCATAACTTAACTTTTCAAACTTTCTTGAGTTAAGACCTGATCCTATTGTTTTGATTTGTTGGAAACACTAAATACGTTCTTCTTGACTTCTACCTTGCACCTTTCCTCATAAACTCTTGGAAAAAAAGTTTTGTACCTTCTCGTTCTTCACGTTTTCAATCAGACCTTCCTTCCCTTATGCGTTCTATCGTTGATTGACCACCGCCATCACCAATCTTCTATCGCATAGAACCTGTTTTGCGTTTGCTAGAGAAACTTGCTGAGCGTTCGATCTTGGGTAAGTTCCTGATCTCATTTGTTGTGTTGGGAGTTAGAGTTTGCGGGGCAGTTATTTTTTGTTTAGCTGGCCAAGTTCCCATATTCCATGTGCATCGATCTTATTAATCTTGTTTCTATGTTGATATTTGAATCGGTCTTGTGCTCTAATGTGTACAATGAATTATCTTAGTTCTTGTATAGTTTCATGTGAAACCTTTATGTCATTACTCCGTTATGTTTCTGTGTTCAACTGTCAATTTCATATTTTTTTAGAAGGTGCAGCTGCTATTTGGAATTGTTTTACTATTTTCTAATTCAACTATTAACTGTCGCATACTATATTATTATGGATGCGATAATTTAATGGCGAGAGAATCAATTTTTATGGCGGTCATAAGGCTGCGTTTAGAAACTGTTTTGTTGCGAGATCAGGTGTTCGAAACCCAACTTTGTTCCATTTAATTTTATTTTTAGTTTCTGGGTTTTATTGTTTTCACTACAACAACTTGAATTAGCTTTTTAATCACTAAATAGGTTAGTTCCTGGTTTTTGTCGAAGTGCAAGTGTTTGAGAAAAGAAAAGCAACCATCATTCTATTATTTTTCAAACCGTAGAGAATTTATATGGATTATCAAAGGTGCAGTGTCCTTTTTCATAATTAGTTTTGATGTCTCTTCTCTAAAGCAGTTTGATTATTTGTTATCGTGTGATTCATGAAAAGTTTCACCTTTGGGTCAAAGGGTAGTGATAATTTATTCTTGCCTAGTTTGATAAGTAGTATTCCTTTTATCAGGGTTGCGTGATTGCGAGAACTAGGGCTGAGCATCGGGCCAAAACCGGCCCGAACCGGCCCGAACCCGAGAAAACTGAATCCGAAAATTTGTATTTTTCATGAACCGAAGACCGAACTGAAGTTCAGTCGGTCCAGACCCGAACCGAACCGAAAAATTCAGTTCGGTCCGGGTCTAAACCGAATATAGACCGAAGTTAATCCAAAAATCCAAAACTCCATTATTCTTTAGAAAAGAGAAGAAATCAAATTTAGAGTAAGAAGAAGAAGAAAGATCAGATCGATTGTAATTGAATGTGGAAAAAGAGAACTGCAATTTCTCTCGTGAAATGGAATCTTGGCTATCTATTGGCTCAAACTCATGTGCCCCGGAATGGGGAGCAGATCTGCGAGGTGGAGGAGGGAGGGAGGCGGAGGTGGAGGGAGGCCGAGCAGATCTGCGAGGCGGAGGACGGAGGACAAAAGCTCACAGACAATCAAAACTGTTCACACAAAAAGCTCAGAGATGCGAACAGATCTGCGAGACGGAGGACGGAGGGAGGCGGAGGTGGAGGGAGGCCGGAGAGAGGCATAGGTGGGCGGAGGACGGAAAGGCGAAGGTGGAGAGGCAGCATGCGTTGAGAGATCAGAGATGATGGGTTGTTTTGGGGGCTAGGGTTAGTAACTTTACTACTTATAGTCACTTTAGGAATAAGGGTGTTACAATCAGAGACCGTAATTGAGATTGTGACAAGTTTGACGATGTTGGTATGGTGTTGATAACAACGTCTTCAACAAGAAAGACAAAGAAGGATGAAAGAATTTAATGTAAGATAAATTGGATAAAAATACTGAACACCACAGATAAATTCTAGCCAGTATATATAAAACATACTGACCGTGCCTTAGGCTAAATTTTCACTATCAATAAAAGTAGAATTACAAAAACTAGGTTTAATCAATCATAAAACGAATGATTAAACTGCAAAGACTAGACCTAGAGGAGACAAACAAAAACCTATTCTAGTTCGAAGACACTAAAGTAAATCTCAATCCTTAGAGATTACTCACAAGTGAATTCGACAACAATGTCTAGTAAATACAAGAAAAACTATCTTTCAATATATAGTAAATTGATACTCTCGAGATGATTTCTTTTCTTGTGAGCATTCTTCTTGTATATATATGAGTGCAGCCTGGTCAAGAGAACAGAACGTCAATTCGAACAGAACAAGCAGAACGCATCTGTCATCTTCCTTCTTTGCGTTCTGTCACCGAATAAAAAAAGGAAATGCTTTTCTTCTTTTCTTCCATTGATTCCAAATATATTTCTGTTGGGTTTGAAATTCATTGAGAGGGATGAAAAGTGTTGTTTGACTCCAAATTCATTACAATACTCTCTCTTTCTCTGTAAAACACATGCCAAACTGATAGGTCACGTCTACCGATTGTGGGCAAGTGAAAATAAATTTGTATGTTGCTTTTTAGGTGTGCAACAATGGGGTATTTGATTGGTTGATTGTGTTCATGAATTGATGGACTATTAGCTCGAAAACAGGTGTTGTTCACCACAAAACATCAGCACCGGAAGTAACGGAGGCCTTAGCATTATGAGCTGCGTTTGTATGGGCAAAGAGGCAACCCATGGTTGGCACGTTGCTTGGTTCGAAATGGATTGTATTTCAATAGTTGATTTAAGTTCAGTTTCAGTTTCTGATTTTCTACCTTTGGGCCTATCCTAGATGATGCTAAACACGTTTGTAGCTTTTTTTATTCTCTTCGGTGAGATCGAACTGTTTTACACGAAAATTTAATTGACATAATTTCTATTGAGGTATAACTGATGAATGATAATTAAATTGTAAAAAATTATGTTTAGTATAAAGTTAAATTTTTTTTTTGTAGGTTTTATAGAATTAAAATTTTAATTGAGTATCTATAGCCATTTCTCAATTAAATTTGTAAATTGTACAAGTCTATTAAATTTGTATGACAAACTCAGAAACTTTTCCATCTTAGTTAAAATGTCTAATCCAAACAGCCTCTTAAGAGGTTTAGTTTTTGTATCTGTTTACACTTTTGATATGAAATACATATCTTATTTCCTCAAAAAAGAAAAAAAAATAATTAAAAATTGTTCAATTACGAACACCGCGCTACCATCTCTAGTGTGTGTGTATATATTGAATTAAAATTTTTCCAACTCATGCCATTTCAAAAATTGCATCGAAGCAACTTTCACATGCTTCCGCTAAAACCTGATTTCTGCACTAAAGATTGATTTGATATATATGTATACTAGAACGTGAAAACACGCTACGCGTGTTATTGTGGCACCTACTTACAAATAATTGATGAAGTATATGAATGTAAGTAATATCATTGTTTCTGATAATAGTTTGCCATTTTTTTTCGAGTTGAGTTAGGGTTTAGGTTATTACGAATTGATCTGTTTTAATTCAATTGGAGAAGATGGAGAAAAAAGATTGGTTATCGTTGTTTTTTACGATGAGTTGATTTGATTGAGGTTTTGTGCTTGAAATTTAATTGGAGAAGACAGATTGAGTTTTTTTTTGCATGATGAATTGATTTTGTTGGGTTGCATTAGGGCTTGTAATTTAGTTGGAGAAAACAGATTATTTTTTGTAAATAAAGTCTAATATATATATATATATACACACACACACACACACATATATATATGCATATATATATGTATCTATGTATATATATATATATATATTGTTGGTCCAGATAACGGCAAAGTGAAAGACTAGGGGGGGGGGGGGGGTGAATAGTCTTTTAAAAATTTTGTCGATAAACGATTTCTCGAGATATCCGAAGATATCTGATACTTAATTTCAGAGAGCGGAAGACTTCTGAGATAAGTGCACGTGTTCAGCAAGATAAGTGTAAGTACTTTGCAATATAAGTAAAACAAGTAATAAACTGCAGAAAGTAAATAACACAAGTCTTTTTATAGTGGTATCTGAAAGCGGCGTAATCCTTCAACTAATCCACTTCGGTTTTTTTCAGACCTAGAATCCACTAAGATAAATGAGGTAAACTTACAAATATCTTTTCTTGATTCCTAAATGCACTAGGTTCCCAACCAAGTGTTCCCCTGAGTTATTCCCCGGCTTTCACAGCCAAGTACTTCCTGTACTCAGAAACCTTTTGAGCTGTTCCTTAGTTTCCCAAACTAAGTACTTCCTTTGCTCAATAACCTTGGAGTTATTCCTTATTTTCCCAAATTAAGTACTTCCTATACTCCACGCCGTATATGGTGTTGGTTTTAGGTTTGTTTGTGAGGTGAGCTTCTTTAATAACTTGTTCAGTAATTCAGATAGCTCTGTGAATCAAGTATACTTAATACACTTTGCAATGTATGGTATCTTGTCCTCTTACTGACCCAAGTCTATAGTAAGTGTTCAAGAGAATGAAACTTAGATATGAAATCTTAGTTCAACTCTTTCACAGATAACAATGCTCGTTAAGGATCAGGACACTTAGAACTTTTGTGCTACTTAGAATCAAGAGCTTTGGTCGCAACAGAAAGCTTGAAGGTAAGTAGTTTGCTTGAGAGTGCTTGTGTGAGTATTCATTGTTCTTGAAGTTCAGTCTGTTCTAAGGTGTGTTCTCAAGCAGTCTAAGTGTTGATATTTATAGATGAATTTGAGTGCCGTTTGAATAGTATCCGTTAGGCTTAAATCAAATTCAAACTATTGATATCTGAATATAGTACTGTAGCAGGTTTGTCTTCTTCTTCAGAAGCTACCGTTTTTGTTCAGACATTTCTGTCTGTGCATTTAATGCACTGTACTATATTTTGTCCTGTAGTGCCAACGGAACTATGCATGGTATCAGAGATCTTTATACAATCAGAGTTTTCTGAAACTTTGCATGTTCTTTTCCAGAGATCATCATAGCTCCAGATACCACTTGTTTAAACAACTTGTTATAATATGTTTCTTTTTCAGAAGCATATTTTATGTCCAAGGTATCTGAGTGTAGATATCTGTGGGCACTTTCCTCGTCTCAGAAACCTTTTATTCTCAGATATCTTTTGCAACTCGTGTGTTTCAAAACACTTGTTTCTCCAAGATATCTGGACACAGGTATCTGAAAAACCCTTGTCTTCAGCAATCTTGTGCAGTCTTCAAATCTTCAAATCCGTTGAACTTTTCCTGCTGGATGCCTTCTTCTTGGTCTTCTTCAGAAAATAAAAATTACATTTCGAGACCTAACATCCTATACAAGATTTGCTAGACTATCATACTTAGTGAGTTTCCTCTTTTACAGTGTTCAAGTGAACTAAGAGTACTAATCACCTTTCTGAGCTAAGATAAGTCATTAGGTTGCTGATCAAAATCTAAATAGATATTCCTAATAAATTTCCCCCATTTTGATCAGTCAACGATGACTATCTGACCTATTACAAATCTGGATGAGGAAACAATCCACCATTTAATCATTTCTTATGATCTTTTAATTCATATAATTAAGTGTAGAAAGTAAACATCAACCAAATCACAAGGTGTGATCTTTGCTGACAAGTTATCTTTTATATAAAATGATATCTGAGAGTAAGTTCATCAGATATCAAAGCAATTACAGAACATAGATAACTTTTACAAGATTTAATAGAAAAGTGCAATCAGCGAAATCACAGAAACTACTTAGTCAAATAGAACAACAGGAGTTACCAAGCTCCAAGTGAACATTCTAAATGACAAGTCTTCAAAAAAAATCTTCAAGTCTTCAAAAAAAAAATCTTCAAGTCTTCAAAACAGTTCCATGGACCAGTATGCAAATTTCCTATCACCAAATCTTTTGATGTCATCAGAGTAGTCATAGAGAAGAGTTCTGACAATCATTTCTGTGTCTCTGGCAAATCCACAAACTTCCTTGTAGGTTTTGGTGGGATTTCTCTTGACAAAATGCTTGACCCACAGATACTTTTCCCACTTCCAGGCATGCTCGATTCTGATATCTGATAGCTTGAAGTATTCATAAACGATCTTCAGATATATGATGTCACCCTTGTATTGATCTTCAGTTAAGTAGAAGGACTCATAGGGTTCCACCGCAAGTCTTGCTCTTGTGCCTGTTCCAGTAAGGTTGGGAATTCTATGCACATCATCTGGCTTTCCATAAGGACATTCATCAGAGAGGTCCTTCTTCATAGCTTCTGTTCTCTTGATTACTTCAAAATCCAACCATGCTTTGATGTGGTTGGTGTTAATCAAGATTGGCTTATCTTTTCTCCATGCCATGAGCTGTTTATGGATTGATTCTGGAAACCTTGAATTTACCAGTAAGTGCTTAAGTTCCAGAATCCAGTAGCCATTCTTCTGATTAATGCACCTGTAGACAGAGGAATTGTTGTCATTCTTCACATACTCAATTTTGGCTTCTTCTGGCCTGAGTGGAAGTTGACTTTGTCTTTGTTCAGCTCTCAGCCTGTTCCTTCTTTGTCTAGAATTCTCCTTTGGGGGATTGCTTGAAGAACCACCCTGGATTGACTTGGTATTTCCAGAGGGTGTTTTAGCTGCTAAAGGCTTTGCAGCTGTGGGCTCAGTTAGGCTATCAATTTTCCTTTTTCTGTGAAGAGGAGCTTCATCTTCATCAGTTTCTTCATCATCATCAAGATTAATTCCTGTGAGACTTTTGCAGCCTTCTTCATTGCCCAGGGATTTGATTTGGCCTTCTTCTTCAGAAGATTCATCAATCCCTCTCACTTGTCTTCTCCTTGGAGCCTTGGTACTCCTTGGAGGTCTTTTTTCCATGGTCCTTGTTACCATTGTAGTTTCTTCAGTTGGCTGCTGGGAAGTAGCTACTATTTGCAAAGCAGCTTGATTTGGTGAGGGCTCATTTATTCTGAGTGGTGGCTGGGAAGTTTTCTTGTTTCCTCTTCCTTTCTGAGCGGCACCAACTCTAGATTTCTTCTTTCCTCCCCCCTGATCAGATCCAAATTCTTCCCCCTTAGTCATTGTTGACTGACTAAGTGCCACAAAAGAATCTGAGAGAGACTCAAAATTCTTTTGCAAGTAGTTGTAGGCAGTGACCAACTTCTGAAGTTCAGCCTTGAGCTCCTGATTTTGTTTGATAAGTCCCTTTTCCTTATCAGTGAGCTCTGCCAATGGGCCTAGTATGGCATCTTCTTTTCTAGCAGTGTAACTTACCTCATGAAAAGCTTTTTCAGCTAATGAAACATCATCGTCCCTTACCATTCCCAGATCTTTCTGAGCAATGATCATACTGGTTGTTCTCTGAGTGATGAGCTCAGTGAATTTCTGCATATCTGAGGGGACGGAGGCAATTACCTCTTTGTTTTGTGAAGACATCTCCCTTTTAAGATGTGCCAACACTTGATATCTATTCATATATTCATGGGAGTGGACATTTGGCAGTTTGTTGAAAACTTCAGGAGCAATTAGCTTCATTTTCAGATGGGAAACCGCTAAGTGTTCATTGCGGTGTTCTGCCAAAGTCTTGTCTTCTTCATCATCTGAGTCTTCAGCCCAGTGATCTTCATCCTCTTGGACATTTTTAAGATTTTCCAGTCCAACAACCATCTCAGAGATGGGCTTCTTTCCTTTCTGAGAGGAGGATGGTATGTCTTTTGCTGATGATGAAGCCTTAGCATCATGCTTTTCTTTAGATACTTCTTCAGTATCTAATTCCTTAGCAATATCATTTACAGCATCCTGGAGCTCTTTAACCTCAGAGTAAGCTACTGTCTCTTGTAAGTATTGATCTTGTAGTTGATTGAGCTTATCTCTGGATTTAACTAGCTCTTCTTCAAGTTGAAGATGGATCTGTTGCTCTTCTTCCAACAGTTGTTTGAGTTGAGCAGTTCTGGTTTGAGTATTTAATATCTTCTGAGTTGCTTCCTCAGAGTGCTCAACTACTTGTTCAGTAGTGTCTTTTTGTTGTTGGGAATGCTGTGAAGGATGGGTGGATTTCTGAGGAGATGGAGGAGGGGATTGCTGCGATGTCCTCTCAGTGTGCTTTTCAGCAGCTGAGGCATTGTTTCCTTGTGGAATTCCTCCTGTCCCTGGTGCAGGGGCATCATCATCCGTCATATCATCATCATCCTTTTTGTGATGGTCAGAGGGAGGTTCATCAAAGTTATTCTCATCTATTTCTTCCTCCTCATCGTCTTCAGATACAAGATTAATCACTTCAGGAATAGTGATCTTCTGCCCATTAACCTCTTCTTGTTCAGAAGGAATAAATTGTAGTGTCTGGGGTAGGACTGGCTTGAATGCCATCTGCAATCTTGTCTGACCATCTGCCTGTTTGAAGGCTTGCACCAATTTGTGTGCCACTTGGAAAAAATCCTTACACATTAAGGTCGCAACTTGATATTGTTCAGTAGGGAACATTGCGTGGATGTAGTTTTCCAGATCAAGAGCTCATGCCCGTCTTGTTGGTTGATCTGTGATTCTCAGTATTTCAGAGAGATCAGAGCACCTTATCCTTTGCCATTTCTTGAAGCATTGTATATGCTTTGGCAATGTATGAGTCTTGAAGAAGGGAAGAAGGTTTTCATAGTCATCATTTGACTCCTTCTTGGCACTACTTTGAACCTGAAAGAGAGAGTCTTGAATTTGTTTCAAAACTTGTGTAGATATCTGAGTTTTAGAGTAGTCAAGTATCTGTGTTACCTGTGCAGCGACAATGCTCGAAGGTTGGACTACTGAGGTTCCAGGTGCCTCAGATATCTTGGTGTGAGGAGGAGACTTGGAAGTCTGATCCTCAGCATCCTCTCTTTCTTTTGGAACCTGAGATTAGAAACATAACACTTAGGAAATTTTATCAAGAAAAATTTCTATTTTCAGAATCAGATATCTGAGAGGTCAATTACCTCCACTATTGGAGGCTCAGATACTTGTTGCTCAGAGACTTGTGCAGTCTCTGGAAATGTTTCTTGTGATGAAGGTTTTGATGCCTCATCAATTTCCATTTGTTGTGGGGATTGAGCGGGCAATTCCCCAGCAACTTCTACTTCTTTTTGAACCTGTTTAAGTAGAAAGTGTTAGTTTGAGAAAAATGATCAGAGATTTGTCTTTGAAGATTATAGATATCTGAATGAAATACCTTCTCTGCAGAAGGTTCAGATACTTGTTCCTCAGAGACCTTGGAAGTCTCTGGATTCTTCTCTGAAGAGATAGACTTTTCAGTCTCTTCATTTTTATTCTCAGTTGAGGCCTATTAGAAACAAAAACTTAATAGTATTAGTTAAGTGTATAAAGCACATATCTGAGATGTTATATCTTAAGGAACTGTCTTCTACCTGTGAGACAGGCCCCTGTTCCTTAAGTGGTGAGGCTATGAAAGCCTCCTCAGATTCTGAGGCAAGCTCTGCAGCTTCCTCTTGTTCTTTTGTTTCTAATTCAGCCTGTAACAAAGAATTTTTATTAGTTAACAAGACAGAAAACACAAAGAAATTCACAAGTACAAACCATTCAGCTACCTGAGCAATGTCAGGCTGAGTGGTCTCTGGAACTTGTGACCCTTCCATGAGTTGGTCTCGTTGTTCCAGTGTTGCATCTTTGTTGGAAGTTTGAGGTACTTCAACCTTTTCCTGAGTGGCTAACTCAGTTGCCTCCCCTGGTTGATCATTCTGAGTAGGTGTCTCAGTTTGATCCCTCTCTTGGATTGGGGAACCTGCTCATTTGCAGGATTTTCTTCAGCATACTGCATTGCTGGCATGTTGAAATGGAGTTCATTTACCATTTCATCAACCACTTGTGGCTGTTGTGGTTGTGGTTGTTGTGGTTGTCTGGAGGCAGAGGTTTGAGCAGTTGAGAGCTCTTCCAGATTTTTAAGTGTGGTGTTGACATCAGCGTCTACCAACACTAGGTCACCACTCATCAGGGCTTTTTGAAGTTGTTTATATGTGACTTTCCCTGATGGTGTGTTGGCACCAACAACCTTTGCTATAGGTGCTTGCTCAGCAACCTTTAAGCTAGTTGCTTTCAAAGAACTCAGGACCTTTTGTTCTTCCCCTTTGCCTTGGTTACTTTTTCAGCAATCTTGGGGGATGGGATCTTCTCCTCGTACGATTCGTCATCGAAATCTGGAACAGAGTTATCAACAATCCCTGCTGCTTCTGCAGAAAGAGTTTGAAGTTTCTCAGCATTTATGAGTTCATCAACAAAGCTTTCTGTAATAGTCTTCACATTTCTGAAAGCACTTTCTCTTGTTGAGTCTACTTGTTCAGTAGCCGATGCCTCTTTTGCAGCATTGATGAGTTCATCTTCATTAATGAGTTCATCTACAGCGACGTCAGGTATCTGGAAATCGACAACCTCAATGGGTGTGCCTTCTAATTTGCCAGTAGACTTCTTCCGTGAAGTTCTAGGCTTCTTGGTCACAACTTTTCCCTCAGATACCTCTTCAGTCTTTCGCTTCTTGGAACCTTTCTGAGATCCAGTAACCTTTTTCATCATGTTTGTATACTCATATTTGTAGAGTAGGTTACTGTTGGCAATATCTCCCGTCTCTCTGAGCTCAATGCCAAGATATTCCAGTAAGTAGCAAATTTTCAGTCCATAGCTTACTGTGGCTTTTGGCTCGGCAAGGCCCTTAATGATCTTAGGCTCAAAGCCTTGTATCTTCTTCACAAATTTCATGAAGGCGTACTTCCCCCAATTAAAAGGGTTTTCCAGCCTTTTGTCTTGTTGGCTCAACAAGAACATCATCATCCAGCGTTCTTGGCTTATCTGGTCAGCACCTCCTTGTAGACCATCAAAGCATCTGTGAAGGATACATGCCAACACATCCCAGTGGACCAAAAGATGACTGGTCCTTATGTCAGCAAGCTTAAAGTCGATGGGTGTGTCTGGTTTGTCAAGATCACACACATTACTGTATAGTTGCTTCACTCCTTCAAGGAGATCTTCATCCTTGGGGTCAATTTCAAAATCCTTTCCAAGATTTTGAAGTTCAAACAGCTCACAGAAAGTTGTTTCATCCAACAGGATTTCTTGTCCTTGGACTTTGGTCTTGATAGACACTGTCTCAGTGCCTTCAGAGACTTTGGAAATAATTGTGGAGTTGTTGTAAAACTCTAGAACATCCAGTGAAGAAACTCCACTGGGAAGAGCAAATAGAAAACCCTTGATTTTTGCCTTTTCAAGCATATCAAGTACAAACTTCCTGTCAGTCTGGTTTTCTATTGCAGCTACCAGGTATTCCTCAATCATGGCACCACCCCAAATCATCCTGTGATTTGAAGTCCAATGATCAGGGTCGAATTCTCCGATTAACCGATTGTTGGTTATAACTAGCACTGGTGCTTGCTTTTCAGCAGTACCAGAAGTAGTAGCTTGGGATTTCTGAGAAGAAGCGCGTTTGGAAGCCATCTCTTTAAATAGTGAAGTTTTTGAAAAACGAGAAAGAGATTTGGGTGAGAGATTAGTAATTCTTTGCAGAGAAACTAACAGAGATTTGCAGAGGTTGAAGAAGAGTTTTTGCTATTCTTGTGCAAGTCTGCATGTTGGATTAGGCGAAAGTAATTTCTTTTGCCAAAATCCCATATATATAGCAATGTAATCTCTACAGACATATACATACAAATTAATTTTGTGTGTAAGTATCTGTAAATTGCAGGCAGGCGTGATTAAAAGCTTGTTCGGCATTAAATGCATAGTGGGCCTGCCGAATTTTAAGGTACCCACTATTTACTGAGAGTTAATCTCTGTCGTAAAGATCAATCGCCCAATTCATCAAGGGTCACCATTGCTTCTTCAACAATGATCACAATCAACTAATGTAATTGTGCCCATTTAATGAATTTTGGCTATTAGCTTTCTGAATCACGTTTCTGTATGACTAAGAACACTGTTTGCATCTGAATTTATCTCACACTTAGTATTTGTCCAAGTTTTACACAAAGATAGAAACAATACAAATTTCAAGAGCGTAGTTGACTGCAGACAGTTGTACTATTCTCTTTTATGTTCCCCCTCACTGAGTGATCCAGATATCTGAGTACCCGTCTCAGAAATCTTTGAACAGCCGTTTTACCCTTTAGCCTTTAGTTTCTGGATATCCGTTCCAGATTCCTCTTCTCTGGATATCCGTTCCAGATACCTCTTTTCTGGATATCCGTTCCAGATACCTCTTTTCTCTCTCCTTTGATATCTTTTTCAGATATCTCTTCTCTGAAATTTTTCAGTTCTTTGGTAGCTCCATTAGTCCAAGACTGTGTCTTAAGTCTAAGAATCTACTTTCTTGTAGTGGCTTAGTGAAGATATCTACAAGTTGGTCTTCAGTGCCAATCTTGAGTATCTCTATATTGCATTTTTCAACATGGTCTCTGATGAAGTGGTGTCTAACATCAATGTGCTTTGTTCTTGCATGAAACTTAGGATTCTGAGTTATGGCAATGGCACTTGTGTTGTCACAGAAAATGGGAGTTTTCTCTTCATTGAGTCCATAGTCTTTGAGTTGTTGTTGTATCCACAATATCTGTGAAGCACAACACCCAGCAGCAATATATTCAGCCTCTGTGGTAGAAGTGGCGATTGAATTTTGTTTCTTGTTGAACCATGATATTAATCTAGCACCAAGAAATTGACAAGTTCCTGAGGTGCTTTTTCTATCAAGCAATGATCCAGCATAGTCGGCATCTGAATAGCCAACCAAACTCAATCCACTCTCTTTTGGATACCACAATCCAACTTCTCTGAGACCTTTACATACCTTAATATTTTCATAGCAATGTTGTAGTGTGACTGCATTGGATTTTTCTGAAATCTAGCACACACTCCAACTGCATACTGAATATCAGGTCTACTTGCAGTGAGGTATAGTAGAGACCCAATCAATTTCCTATACTTGTGTTCTTCAACACTCTTGTCAGATTCAGTATAGGTCATTTTGGTTCCAATGCTCATTGGTGTTAGAACTTAGGATCCCGGATTGGTACTTGAAACAAGATCAATAGACAATGTTGCCAACAATGTTGTTCAACATTGTCTTCAACATAGCAAACAGATGGCAGCGGATGAATAAGAATGAAACTTCTATTACCAAGCCAATATATAGAAAAATATATTGGCAGTGCCGTAGGCAAAATATCTACTGACAGGAAAAGTAGATCTAATCAAGTGGGTTTAATACAATCACAGACGATTGATTAAACAACCAAAACTAGCCCTAGAAGAACCAACAGTAAAAGCTATTCTAGGTCGATGTTTGAAAGAGTTATTCCAACAATGAATACTCTTAGACAAACTCTAAAGCTAGCAGAAAACAAGAAGCCTAAACTCTTTTAATAAAATTTCGATTGATCATCAAGAAAGGCTCAATGATTGCTCGGCTGAATCCTTGTATATATAAAGCTAGCAGAAAACAAGAAGCCTAAACTCTTTTAATAAAATCTCGATTGATCATCAAGAAAGGCTCAATGATTGCTCGGCTGAATCCTTGTATATATATTTGAGATATCGACAGCTCCCATCCAAGTCGAAAGGCAATAGGATCTCAGCAAAGGCAATTTTCCATGTTCTTGTTTTCTTCAATAATCAGCTAGAAGGAAATTTCCATATTAGTGTCTTCAACAATATATTTCCTTCTTGCTTTCTTCAACAATATTCTTGAAAGATTCTCTCTTTAGATTGCATTCCTTATGTCCAAAGCAACTCAAACTCTTTCCTTATTCCTGCAGAAATTCGAATTGATTGCTTCCAGTCCAAGTCATCAATCCAATTGGCCTGCTTGTTTCTATGTTGTCTGTTGTTGTCCGTAATGTTGTTCCAACATTGTATCGGCACTATTTCGCAATGTTGCACAACATTGAAATCCTGCAGTTCACAAACAACAACAACAAACACAAACATTGAACTGAATCATAAAAGATAAGATTAACTAATCAAGTGCAACTTGCATTTTCAATTGGTATCTTAGCATTCTTTTCAGAAGGCTTTAGATTGAACTTATTAAGCATATCCTTTGCATACTTTGTTTGACTAATGAATATTCCATCATTGAGTTGCTTGACTTGCAGCCCTAGGAAGTAATTCAATTCTCCCATCATGCTCATCTCAAATTTACATTTCATGAGTTCAGCAAAATCTTCACAAAGTTGCTTGTCTTTAGATCCAAATATAATGTCATCAACATATACTTGAACTAAAAGCAGTTTCCCGTCATGTTTCAGTGTGAAGAGTGTTTTGTCAACATTTCCTTTCTTGGAGCTTTCTAGTAGGTATCTGGCCAATGTATCATACCATGCTCTTGGAGCTTGTTTCAGCCCATACAGAGCTTTCTGAAGCTTATAGACCATCCTACTTTCTGAGGAAACTTCAAAACCTGGTGGTTGCTCAACATAGACTTCCTCAGCCAGTTCACCATTTAGAAATGCACTCTTGACATCCATCGATAAATCAGAAAGTCATTATGAGCTGCAAAGGCTAGAAAGAGTCGTATTGCATCCAATCTTGCAACTGGTGCATAAGATTCATCAAAATCTAGTCCTTCAGTCTGGGTGAATCCCTTGGCAACCAACCTAGCTTTGTTTCTGGTTATTTCACCAGACTCATTCATTTTGTTTCTGAAAACCCACTTGGTTCCTATTACAGATATTCCGTCAGCAAATGGAACCAGTTTCCAGACTTTGTTTCTCTCAAATTGATCCAACTCTTCTTGCATTGCAGAGATCCAATCTTGATCTTTTAATGCTTCTTCTATAGTCTTTGGTTCAATTTTTGAGATGAAACATCCATAGAGACAACTTGCATTTTCAGCGATTGCTCTTCTAGTTCTAACTCCTTGGTCTATGGGACCAATCACATCTTTTGAAGGATGATTTCTTATCCATTTCATAATGGGTTTTGAACTAGTAGGATCAATATCAATTTGATTTGAATGTGAATCAATATGATCTTGATGAGATACTTGTGCAGTATCTGGGATATCTGACACATGGGAAATGTCATGGATATCTGACACTTTTTCAGTGTTAGAGATATCTGGATCTTGCATTTCAGCAATCTCATTTTCAGATACCTTTTCATGATGAAGGTTCTCAGTAGCCTGTTCCATTTCTGGAATTCTCATAGGAAATTCTTCATCATGTCTTAGAGTCATCTGGTTGTTACTAAGCATAGGTTGCTTTTCATCGTCAGATTCATCCTCTATTTGAATGATATAATTGTTTCTTTCTGAGGATCCTTTTTTAGAATCTTTAATCATTAGTTCTTTGAACCTATCTGAGAGATCATCATTCAAGAGTACTTTCTTGTTTCCTTCATAGAATACTACATGAATAGATTCTTCGATCTTTTGCGTTCTTTTGTTGTAGATTCTGTAGGCTTTGCTATTCAGAGAATAACCAAGAAATACTCCTTCATCTGCCTTTGGTTGAAATGTTCTCAAGTATTCTTTTCCATTGATAAGAACGAAACATCTGCAACCAAAAACCCTTAGATGTTTGATACTAGGGGGTCTACCAATGAAAAGCTCGTACGGAGTTTTGTCATGGTGTTTGTTAATCAGACATCTATTTTGATTGTAGAATGCTGTGTTTACAACTTCAACCCAATAGATTTCACTTATTTCAGTGTCAGCGAGCATTGTTCTTGCTGCTTCTTTCAGGGTCCTATTCTTTCTTTCAGCAACACCATTTTGTTGTGGTGTCCTTACAGAAGATAGTTGATGTTGTATACCTTTGCAAGTTCAAAACTCTTTGATGTACTAGTTCACAAACTCAGTACCATGGTCTGTTTTGATTACAGATACCTTGTCATTTTTCATGACTTCGAGCTTATTCAGCAAGTTAGGTATCTCAACCCTTGCATCAGATTTGTGTTTGAGAAAGACAACCCAAGTGAATCTTGAGTAATCATCAACAACAACCAGACCATACTTCTTTCCTGCATAACTAGTTACTGAGGATTCAAACAGATCCATATGTAACATTTGCAGTGGCCTTTCACTGGAATGTCTAGTTTTAGACTTGAAAGAAGTTTTGGATTGTTTTTCCATTTGGCAAGCTGAGCATACACCTTCTTTTCTATATGCCATTTTGGGTAAACCAACCACCAACTCTTTCTTGACTAGTTTATTCAGAGTTTTGAAATTCAAGTGACTCATTCTTTTGTGCCATAGCCAATTTTCTTCAGTGTGGCCAGATTGACTCACCATGAGACATTCTTCGGTTATGGCGGATGCCCAATCAGCAACATAAAGATTTCCTTTACGTCTTACAACCAAGACTGTCTGCTTTGACTCATTGTCAATCACTTTACATAGTTTTGACTTGATCTTGACAGTGTACTTTGTCTACTAGTTGACTCATGCTTAGGAGATTATATTTCAATCCCTTTACATGAAGTACTTCAGAGATTGTGAGGGCGCCAAACTTCAAATTGCCAAAACCTATGGTTGGATTTTCATCTCATCCAGCAAACCTGATAATTGGTCCATCATTGCATTTTTTGTAGTTAATCAGATTTGCTTTGTCTCCTGTCATGTGCTTCCCACATCCACTATCAAAATGCCACTTTGAGTTAGTCTTTAGAGTGTTCTACACAAAACAGGAAACAGGAGATTAGGTTCTCATACCAACAATGGAACCATCTGGATTAAAGAATCTTCCAGTAGGAATCCATTTTTGAATGAATTTCTTAGGAACATTCTTTTGTCTAACAGGAACAAGCAAGTTGTTTCCCGATGGGTTTATAGCCAATACCATTCCGAGCACCTGATGCTGTCTGAGATCTCTTCTCAGCAGCTTTGCTAGTCTCTGGATGATCAATTTTCTTTCCAGAAAACGTGACATAAGAAAATTTGCCAGCTCCTGCAATTTTTCCTTTTTGAGAGACATAGCTTGTGGTGATTGCACTTCTCGATGTTATGTTTCTTTTCGAGACATTTCCAGTTTTCTTTTGGACTTGTTTTTCCACAAAGGCTTGGTCAGAATGCCTTTCCTTTGTCAACAATCTTAGCTTTACGAATCTGTAGATTGTTTGGGAATCACCTTCTTTGAAACGTAATGTTAGTCCTTCATTACTCTTATTCAGAGTGGTGGAACTATCTGTGTGTGTGTCCAGCCCAAGTCCTCTCTTTTCTGAAGAATCTCTTAAATAAGATTGTACTTCAGTAAGAGTGTCACTAGCTTTGGCATAAGATTGAAAGGATAGTTCTTTCTTTTTGAGTTCCTTATTTTCAGAAAGAAGACCTTCACATTTCTTTTGAAGATTTGCCATTGCTTCTTTATGTGAATTTTCGGTCTCAGATATCTGAGCCTTGAGAAATGCATTTTCAGCATCCTTTTTATCAGATATCTTGATTAATTTAGAATTTTCCTTTGCAAGAGAATTCTTTTCTTCTTCGAAATTTTCGGCTCTAGCTCGGAACATTAGAAATTCTCTTTTGTAAAGATCAGTTTCTTTTATGAGATTTTTCAGTTCTTCGATTCCTTCGTCATCACTTTCATAAGTATAACAGGACGTATGTGTTACCTCATCAGCCATTAGACAAGGTTCAATGTTGGAGATATCTGGGAAGATTTCTTCAGCCATTCCACACACTTCTTTCTTCTTTTGACCAAAGTCAATTACTTCATGAGAAACACCGCATATTTACGAGAAGGCGGTGTGAATCATCTGAATCCTCATCCTCAGAATCAGACTCAATATCTAGAGCATCCAGTTGGAGTTGAATCTTTTTCCTTTCTTCAGTGAGCATAGCTCTTTGACTTCTTTTGAAGATTCTTCTATCTTTCTTGTCACATGTCTTAAATTTGTTGAAGGCAGGACAATCCTTCTTGAAATGACTAGGTTTTTGACAATAGAAACATATATCATTTTCGATTTCTGCTTCCTCAGTACTTGATGCTTTTTGAGCTGGCTTGTTCAGCGAGCTTTGCATATTTTTGTACTGGTGATAGTTTGAGCCTAGATGCTTTTTCAGCTTCTCTTTGGCTTTTCTTCTCTCAATTTCTCGACTAACATATTTTCCCATTTGCTTTCTGAGAAGAGCATCCTCGATACATCCTTGCCTTTCTTATTTTCAGAAGTTCCTTGAGCAACTAGAGCAACACTCTGCAACTTCTCAGTTGTTTGTTCCCTTTGAGTTGTCTCATAGTCAACAGTGGCAAGGTGAGAGAAAAGTTCCACATGAGTGATATCTGGCATTCCTTGGTTAAAGTAAAAAAACTTTGTGTGTTCCCAGTTATAATTTAGACTTCTCACAATGGTTTTAATCTTTTCTGACTGGGTATATCTATTACTTTCACCAAGTGCAGCCATGTCACTCATAAGTGTTATGGAAATCTAGTTCTTCAAGAGTCTCTGGGACCTTGTTTAAAGTTTTGGAATTTTAGCTTCAAAACTTGAACTTATTTTCCTTTGTTTTTTGGTGCAGACTGATTTCTTCAATCAGTTGCCAGGCCACTTTCGCCGTTTTTGCACCCCACAGTTTACACTGTATGTGCTCTAGAGTAGAATGTATGATGATATTACGAGCATGTCCATCAAATCTATTTCTCTTGGCATCTTCCGATGTCCAGAGTTCTCTGGGTTTTGGTAAATAACTTGGTAGGTCTCCCCTTTGGTTGATGCATCATGCTGTGAAGACCCATCACTTTGTTCTCTGTCTCTACCATTATAAACCTATGACTTGCTTGAGTTGTTGAATGACTATTGGGCCATTCTTTATTACTTCGATCATTTAAATCCGATGGCTTCTAGGTGGAGCATCATGTTGTTCTTCCATTTCTCATAATTCTCTGGCTTGAGAATTGGGGCGTCACTTAAAGACATCCTGCAGCAAACACACTAAACAAACGAATCAAGTTAGGTGAAAAGCAGTTAGTGGGCACTTATCTGGGATCTAGGTTCAGTGCAGAAGGCTTGGGCCTCCCGCTATGATACCACTTGTTGGTCCAGATAACGGCAAAGTGAAAGACTAGAGGGGGGGGGGGGGGGAGGGGGGGGGTGAATAGTCTTTTAAAAATTTTGTAGATAAGCAGGTTTCTCGAGATATCGTGAAGATATCGATACTTAATTCGTAGAGCGGAAGACTTCTGAGATAAGTGCACGTGTTCAGCAAGATAAGTGTAAGTACTTTGCAATATAAGTAAAACAAGTAATAAACTGCAGAAAGTAAATAACACAAGTCTTTTTATAGTGGTATCTGAAGGTGGCGTAATCCTTCAACTAATCCACTTCGGTCTTTTTCAGACCTAGAAACCACTAAGATAAATGAGGTAACCTTACAGATATCTTTTCTTGATTCCTAAATGCACTAGGTTCCCAACCAAGTGTTCCCCCTGAGTTATTCCCCGGCTTTCACAACCAAGTACTTCACCTTTCGAAACCTTTGAGCTGTTCCTTAGTTTCCCAAACTAAGTACTTCCTTTGCTCAATAACCTTGGAGTTATTCCTTAGTTTCCCAAACTAAGTACTTCCTATACTCCACGCCGTATATGGTGTTGGTTTTAGGTTTGTTTGTGAGGTGAGCTTCTTTAATAACTTGTTCAGTTATTCAGATAGCTCTGTGAATCAAGTATACTTAATACACTTTGCAATGTATGGTATCTTGTTCTCTTACTGACCCAAGTCTATGGTAAGTGTTCAAGAGAATGAAACTTAGATATGAAATCTTAGTTCCACTCTTTCACAGATAACAATGCTCGTTAAGGATCAGGACACTTAGAACTTTTGTGCTACTTAGAATCAAGAGCTTTGGTCGCAACAGAAAGCTTGAAGGTAAGTAGTTTGCTTGAGAGCGCTTGTGTGAGTATTCATTGTTCTTGAAGTTCAGTCTGTTCTAAGGTGTGTTCTCAAGCAGTCTAAGTGTTGATATTTATAGATGAATTTGAGTGCCGTTTGAATAGTATCCGTTAGGCTTAAATCAAATTCATACTATTGATATCTGAATATAATCTTATGTGAGTTTGTCTTCTTCTTCAGAAGCTACCATTTTTGTTCAGACATTTCTGCGCATTTAATGCACTGTACTATATTTTGTCCTGTAGTGCCAACGGAACTATGCATGGTATCAGAGATCTTTATACAATCAGAGTTTTCTGAAACTTTGCATGTTCTTTTCCAGAGATCATCATAGCTCCAGATACCACTTATTTAAACAACTTGTTATAATATGTTTCTTTTTCAGAAGCATATTTTATGTCCAAGGTATCTGAGTGTAGATATCTGTGGGCACTTTCCTCGTCTCAGAAACCTTTTATTCTCAGATATCTTTTGCAACTCGTGTGTTTCAAAACAACTGTTTCTCCAAGATATCTGGACATAGGTATCTGAAAAACCCTTGTCTTCAGCAATCTTGTGCAGTCTTTAAATCTTCAAATCCGTTGAACTTTTTCTGCTGGATGCCTTCTTCTTGGTCTTCTTCAGAAAATAAAAATTACATTTCGAGACCTAACATCCTATACAAGATTTGCTAGACTATCATACTTAGTGAGTTTCCTCTTTTACAGTGTTCAAGTGAACTAAGAGTACTAATCACCTTTTTGAGCTAAGATAAGTCATTAGGTTGCTGATCAAAATCTAAATAGATATTCCTAACACATATACATGTATATATACTGTATATATTTTGATTGATTGATTGATTTGTTTAACGACCGATATGTGCGCGAATGTGGTGGAGGTTTCCGAGTGGATAGATTTGAGTAGTTGTGTCTGCTGAGTTATTCATAAAGTTGCTTCGCTTACTTCCCCTTGACGCGAGGCAGAAGTCACCGAGGTCTTTGTGGGTAGTAGTAGTGTTTCACCCCTGTACCATGGTAGGGTAATGTCTGTGTCAGAGTCATTCTCTGGCTGGAGCGATAAAGGCTTGGATTGGGGTTATAAGGTGACTGCACTAACAAATGATTGATTGTACTATTCTGATTGTTTCGTTATATATATGATATGATTGTATATTTTTAAATTTACGATATCATTTTCCTACTATTATGTTATTGTCACCTGTCACACACGAACATCACTGAGATTTTTGTCTTACACTCTTTTATTTTCCTTCTTTGTAGATTCCGAAAAAGTTGGAGAACGAGTCGGGTAGACATTCAATAACTTGAGTGAAAGTGGGTTTTAAATGAGATTTTTGTAACCTTTAGCCGCTGCTTTTGAAAATAATGTTCTTCGCAAGTTTTCTGTTAGAATTTGAGCTGTGTTTTGAGTTTCTCTTCGTTATTGTTTTAACGCCTCTATTTCTTTAAAAATTAGTGTAATTTTCGGGGCGTTATAATTCCCTCCTAATTTCAAGTAGTAGTTTCCAGGGCCAAATCTGAACCCAAAGCCCTCTGTACAGGGCCCTAACATATTTGAGGGCCCACCTTTATATATACAAACAACTATTAGCTACAAAAAATGTTATTACTTAACTTCGTTTAATTAACCTAATTAAACACTCCAATTATAACATTAATATAACAAATGCAACCGTAACTCAAATAAGTCAAACGTTAAGCTTTACTACTATATTTTCATTTGTAAGTTTTGTTCAAAGTTGTTATACAGGTTATGTATTATTTCCCTTTAAAAAACTATTGTTTAATAATTTTTATATTTTAGTATATTCTATAAAATTCAGTTAGATTCTATGTAATGATTTATAAATGTTGGAAAACAATCATTTTGAATTAATTGAAATAAACCATTTAAAAATATTTACATATTCAATGTCACACATTATAAAATTTACTTGAATCATTCATATTTATTTAAAATGAAACATTAGTCATTCAATTGAAACACTATATTTGAAAACGACTATGCAAAACCAATTTAAGTTTTAATTTCATTACTTTATTTTAAACTTAATTTCCTGTTATAAAATGTACTCCATCAATCCATCTGTACCAGAATAAATATATCGTATTCCATTTATATTTGTTCCGTTACAAAAATAATGTTTATGTGTGTTTGACAACATCTTATCCCTCAAGGTTATTGTCTAATTAATCTAATTAAAGATTTAAATCATAACATTAACATAAATGCAATTGTAAGTCAAATATACTCCAAATTAAGTTTTTATTAAGATTTTTTTTTTAAAAAAAATTCTTTAACCTCCGTGTCCGTAACATGACATTTGTTGAGACGGGGAGGTGATGGTCTATAAAAACATTAAATTTGCACAAGGCCTCTGAAAATTTGAGCCGGCCCTGGTAGTTTCTATGTTTTCAATGAATTGGTTGGTTCCCTCATAAAATATGACCACTTCCCCGAACTTATTTAGAATGAAGATGAGTCGGGAGAAGGTGATTACATTTGTTGATTGTAGGGTAAATGTATCATTCTGCGACTTGCAAATACCTCTTAAATACATTACAAAGTATTTATGCTCGATCAAATACTGCCCTCGAGCATCATTGGTCAATTAAATTAAATACTTGTGGTCAATATCAATGTGATCTTGTATGCTAAAATACACAATAGCTTTTGTGATAAAGTAAATAGTTATTAATGAATCCCTCAATCTCAAATAAGTTGTCGTGTTTTGGTTGAATTACATTAGTATATTTTAAATGAACATTTTATAATTATAGTTTAAGATTAATTCGTGATTAAAGTTAAAGTCGACTAGTTGGAAAAAAGTTAAAATATAACAATTTTTTTAGGACGGAGGTTGTATTATATGTTATTGGTGTGGTTGTGAGTTGTGACTTGTGAGGTGGAGGTCGGTAAATTGTTTGTGTTTTGAGAAGATGAAAATATAGGAACTAAAATATCTTGTTTTACTCCAGTTTTTATAGAATAGCGGGAAGCAAATAAATTTCAATGAGGTACTCTTATGCCCGTGCTTTTGTCAATAGTAATTTACTTTGTTTCTCATATAATAATGTTATTTTTGTTATAGCGGTTGATGATTTATCCTATATTCCACTTTCCTGTCTGGGTAGGCATGTCAATGTGTTCAATCCAATCTGGCCCGGTCAAAATCAAATGGCAAACCATGCCTAGGAGTCTGACTGGTTCCGAATCCGGTTTATTCAACTGGAATCGATCAACCGGACCGATTGGATTGGGCCATTCAACTGAAATCGATCAACCAGATCGGTTGAATTGGGCCAATGAGTTTTCTTCATAAGTATATATTTATTACGCTCAGGCTATGATCCGAAAAATAGATGCTGAACTTAATTTCTCAATTTGATCAGAGCTAAATAGGGTTATTTACGTACACACCCCCTGTATAATGGTGAACTTACACATAACCCAGTCGAAATCATTGTGTAACATATAGACCCCTGTCGTTAATTATTTCTGTCAAAACTCGGTCAAACCGCTAAAAGTTAAAGTCAACGAATAATTTATGCTGTTAGCATATAGTCAATTAGGAAAAAAAATATTTATGACGTTATTAAACAATTGCCAAAGTCTTGGAAAATGTAAGATTTTCCTTAAAGATAGGAAAGTCAAGGTTTTTTTTTGGTTTTTTGCGGTTTTTGGGTTTTAGCGGTCTGACCGGTCTAAAAACCGCCGAGACACACATTTTTCGTTATGCTTTTAATAGAGGGAATTTTACGTCCAGCCACCTTTTTAGATGGCCCTTGAACGTTTGGGTCCCTATCGTTTCAAAATTTACATTGAGGTCCATTTTCAGCCAAAATGTTGACTTTATGTAGAATGTACCTTTTACCCCTCGAATAAAATATTTCCTTTAAAATTGGTATATTGAATTAGGGAGAATAATGCTTTTCTTTTAAATGGTTTATTTGAAAATAGGAATAAAACATTTCTTTCAAAATAAAAGCTCCCATTTCCTCTCTTCTTCTCTTTCTCCTGCCAAAACCTTCTCCTCCATTTTCGTCTTCAATACCTCCATGTCTGCAACTAAAAAAGATCCATAATCCGTTAATTTTGACATCTGAAACTGATCGAGCTGACGGAAGAAGGTTTCGCGTTGATTCGAAAAACTATTGGGGAGGCTGTTGGTCCAGATAACGGCAAAGTAAAAGACTAGAAGGGGGGGGGGGGTGAAAGTCTTTTAAAACTTTTGTCGATAAACACGGTTTCTCAGATATCTGCGAAGATTTCTGATACTTAATTTCAAAGAGCGGAAGACTTTTCTGTGATAAGTGCACGTGCTCAGCAAGATAGATGTAAATACTTTGCAAGGTAAATAAAGCAAGTAATAAAATGCAGAAAGTAAATAACACAAGTCTTTTTATAGTGGTATCTGAAGGTAGCGTAATCCTTCAACTAATCCACTTCGGCCTTTCTCAGACCTAGAATCCACTAAGACAGATAATTGATGTAACCTTACAAATATCTTCTCTTGATTCCTAATTACACTAGGTTCCCAACTAAGTGTTCCCCCTGAGTTATTCCCCGGCTTTCTCAGCCAAGTACTTCCTGTACTCAGAAACCTCTTTCCTGGAGTTGTTCCTTAGTTTCCCAAACTAAGTACTTCCTGTACTCCACCCCAATTAAGGTGTTGGTTAAGGTAGTTTGTCAGGTGAGCTTCTTTAATAACTTGTTCAGTTATGCAGATAGCTCTGAGAATCAAGTATACTTAATGCATTTTGCAATGTATGGTATCTTGTTCTTTACTGACCCAAGTCTATGATAAATGTTCAAGAGAATGAATCTCAGATATCAAATCTTAATTCAACTCTTTCACAAATAGCAATGCTTGTTAAGGATTAGGACACTTAGAACTTTTGTGCTACTTAGAATCAAGAGCTTTGGTCGCAACAGAAAGCTTGAAGGTAAGTAGTGTTCTTGAGAGAGCTTGTGTGAGAGTATTCAATGTAAGTTCAGTGTTCTAAGGTGTGTTCTCAAGCAGTCTAAGTGTTGATATTTATAGATGAATTTGAGTGCCGTTTGAATAGTATCCGTTAGGCTTAAATCAAATTCAAACTATTGATATCTGAGTATAGTACTGTAGTACGTTTGTCTTCTTCTTCAGAAGCTATCGTTTTTATTCAGACATCTATGTCCGCACATTCAATGCATTGTACTATACTTTGTCCTGTAGTGCCAATGGAACTATGCATTGTATCAGAGATTTTATACTATCAGAGTTCTCTGAAGCTTTGCACGTCCTTTTCCAGAAATTATCACAACTCCGGATACCACTTGTTGAAACAACTTGTTATAATATACTCCCTCCATTTCAGAGAAAGTGTTACATTTTGACTTTGACCGGTCAACTGTCTTCGAGTTTGACCACAAATTACTCATAAACGATAATAGTAAATAATTTAATAAAATCATATAATAAAAATTTAATTACTAAATTTTTATTATATAATTTTAATAATTTATTTATTAATAGCGTTTAAGAGTAAATTGTGGTCAAACGCGGAGACAGTTGACCGCAGAATAGTAAAATGTAACACTTTTTCTGCAATGGAGGGAGTATTTCTTTTCAGAAACATAGTTTATGTCCAAGGTATCTGAGTGTTGATATCTGTGGGCACTTTCCTTGTTTGAGAAACCTTTTTATTTCTCAGATATCTTTTACAATACTGTTTATTAAAAACGCTTGTGTCTTCAAGATATCTGGTCATAGGTATCTGAAAACCCTTATCTTCAGCAATCTTGTGCAGTCTTCAAATCTTCAAATCCGTTGAACTTTTCCTGCTGGATGCCTTCTTCTTGGTCTTCTTTTTAGAAATAAAAATTACATTCAAAGACCTAACATCCTATACAAGATTTGCTAGACTATCATACTTAGTGAGTTTCCTCTTTTACAGTGTTTAAGTGAACCAAGAGTACTAACCACCTTTCTGAGCTAAGATAAGTCATTAGGTTGCTGATCAAAATCTAAACAGATATTCCTAATAAATTTCCCCCATTTTGATCAGTCAACGATGACTATCTGACCTATTACAAATATGGATGAGGAAACAATCCATCACTTAATCATTTCTTATGATCTTCCAATTCATATAATTAAGTGCAGAAAGTAAACATCGACCAAATCACAAGGTGTGATCTTTGCTGACAAGTTATCTTTTATAGATTGATATCTGAGATTAGGTTCATCAGATATGTTACAATGAAAGTTCAGATAACTTTTACAAGATAAAACAACAATAAGGTACAGTCAGCAAGATACAAAAAAAAAAAAATTACATAGTAAATTAGGACAACAGGAGTAACCAAGCTCCAAGTAGACATCCTAATAAACTAGTCTTCAAGTCTTCAAATCTTCAGCAGCTCCAAGGATCAATTTGCATACTCCCTATCTCCAAATCTTTTGATATCATCTGAGTAGTCATAGAGCAAGGTTCTGACCAACATCTCAGTGTCTCTGGCATAACCGCATACTTCTTTGTATGATTTGGTGGGATTCTTCTTGGCAAGTGTTTGACCCATAAATACTTTCCCCATTTCCAGGCATGCTCAATTCTGATATCTGATAGCTTGAAGTAATCATATATGATCTTCAGATATCTGATGTCACCCTTGTATTGATCTTCAGTCATGTAGAATGACTCAAAGGGTTCCACAGCAAGTCTTGGCCTTGTGCCTGTTCCAGTGAGGTTTGGGACTTTATGCACATCATCAGGTTTTCCATAAGGACATTCATCATTAAGGTCCTTCCTCATGGCTTCAACTCTCTTGACAACTTCAAAATCCAACCAAGCTTTGACATGATTGGTGTTGATCAAGATTGGCTTATCTTTTCTCCATGCCATAAGTTGTTGATGGATGGGTACTGGAAATCCTTTTTCATTTAAAAGCAAGTGCTTGAGTTCCAGTATCCAGTATCCATTCCTCTGATGAATACACCTATAGGAGGAGGAGTTGTTGTCAGTCTTCACATACTCAATTCTGGCTTCTTCTGGCCTGAGTGGAAGTTGACCTTTTCTTCTTTCAGCTCTCAATCTATTCCTCCTTTGCCTTGAGTTTTCCCTTGGATTGCTTGAAGAACCACCCTGGTTGACTTGGTATTTACAGAGGATGTTTTAGCTGCCAAAGGCTTTGCAGCTATGGGCTTAGATAGGCTATCAACCCTTTTTCTTTTTCTGTGAAGATGAGCTTCATCTTCATCAGTCTCTTCTTCATCATCATCAAGATTAATTCTTGTGAAATTTTTGCAGCCTTCTTCATTGCCCAGGGATTTGATTTGGCCTTCTTCTTCTTCTTCTTCTTCTTCTTCTTCTTCTTCTTCTTCTTCTTCTTCTTCTTCTTCTTCTTCTTCTTCAGAAGACTCATCAATCCCTCTTACTTGTCTTCTCCTTGGAGCCTTGGTACTCCTTGGAGGTTTCTGTGCCATGGCCCTTGTTACCATTGAAGTTCCTTCAGTTGGTTTCTGGGAAGTAGCTACTATTTGCAAAGCAGCTTGACTTGAGGAGGGCTCATTGATTCTGAGTGGTGGCTGGGAAGTTTTCTTGTTTCTTCTTCCTCTCTGACCAGCTCCAGATTTCTTCTTATATCCTTCTCCTTCTTCCCATTCCTCCTGACTTTGAGGTCCAGATTTGTACAATCCTTCCCCCTTAGTCATTGTTGGCTGACTAAGTCTCATAAAGGATTCTGAGAGAGACTCAAAATGTCCTTGTAAGTAGTTATAGGCAGTGACCAACTTTTGAAGTTCAACTTTGAGCTCCTGATTTTGTTTGATAAGTCCATTTTCCTTATCAATGAGCTCTGCCAATGGGCCTTGAATGGCATCTGCTTTTCCAGCAGCATAGCTAGCCTCTTCAAAGGCTTTTGTAGTCAAGTTTTGGTCATCATCCCTAACCATGCCTAGGTCTTTCTGAGCAATGACCAGACTGGTTGTCCTCTGAGTGATGAGCTCAGTGAATGTCTTCATTTCGCGAGGTGATCGATGGCGGCTTTATCTTGAGAAAACAACTCCTTTTTCAATTTAGCCAGTACTTGATATATGTTCAAGTATTCATTGGAGTTGACATTTGGCAGCTTGCTGAATATTTCAGGGGCAATCAGCTTTCTTTTCAAATGAGAAACCGCTAAGTGTTCATTGCGGTGTTCTGCCAATTTCTTCTCTTCTTCATCATCTGAGTCATCAGCCCAGTGATCTTCTTCCTCTTGGATATTTTCAAGATTTTCTAGTCCAGCAACCATCTCAGAGATGGGCTTCTTTCCTTTCAGAGAGGAGGATGGTATATCTTTTGATGGTGATGCAGCCTTAGCATCATGCTTTTCTTCAGATATTTCTTCAGTATCTAGCTCCTTAGCAATGGAATTTACAGCATCCTGGAGCTCTTTGGCCTCAGAGTAAGATACCATTTCTTGTAAGTATTGATCTTGAAGCTGATTAAGCTTATCACTGGATTTAGCTAGCTCTTCTTCCAGTTGAAGATGGAGCTGTTGTTCTTCTTCCAACAGTTGTTTGAGTTGAGCAGCTCTAGTTTGTGTATTCAATACCTTATGAGTTGTTTCCTCAGAGTGCTCAACTACTTGTTCAGTAGTGTCCTTTTGTTGTTGGGAAGATGGATGGGTAGATTTCTGGGGAGATGGAGGAGGGGATTTTTGTGATGTCCTCTCAGTGTGTTTTTTCAGCAACTGAGCCATTCTTTCTCTGTGTAATCCCTCATATCCCTGGTGCAGGGCCATCATCATCATCCTTCTTATCATCCTCATCCTTGTGATGGTTAGAAGGAGAATCTTCGTAGTCATTCTCATCAGTCTCCTTCTCTTCTCATCTTCAGAGACCAGATTGATCACTTCTGGAATAGTGATCATTTGCCCATTTACCTCATCTTGTTCAGGGGGTATACATTGTAAGGTCTAGGGCAAAGTAGGCTTGAATGCCATCTGCCTTCTCAAAAGCTTCTATGAGCTTGTGTGCAGCTTTTTTGATAAAGTCCTTATGCATCAGAGTAGCAAAAGAGTACTGCTCTGTTGGGAACATAGCATGGACATAATTCTCCAAGTCAAAAGCTCTGACTCTTCTCAATTGGTGATCAGTCACCATTGTTAATTCAGTCAGATCTGAGCTTCTGAGCTTTTGCCACTTTCTGAAACACTTGAGATGTTTCTTTAGTGTGTGGTTCTTGAAGAATGTAAGCAGGTCTTCTGTTGAGAATGCAGAAGCCTTTTGCACACTTGTTTGAGCCTGAAAGAAAGAGTTTTGAGTTAGATTCAAAACTTGTGTAGATATCTGAGTATTTGTGTAGTTTGGTTTCTGAGTTACCTGAATGAATACATCAGGCTCAGAGACTTGTACTACTGAGGTAGGGAGCTCCTCAGATATCTTGTTGTGAGGTGGGGACGTGGAAGTCTGGTCCTTATCAACCTTTCTTTCTGCTTGAACATGAGATTAGAGACATAACACTTAGGAAATTTTATCAAGAAAAATTTTAGTGACAAATCAGATATCTGAGAGGTCAATTACCTCCGTTGGAGGCTCAGATACTTGTCTCTCAGAGACTTGTGCAGTCTCTGGAATCTTTTCTTGTGATGAAGGCCTTGATGCCTCATCAATTTCCATATGTTGTGAGGATTGACTGGGCAATTCCTCAGCAACTTCTACTTCTTTTTGAACCTGTTACGTAGAATGTGTTAGTTTGAGAAAAATGAACAGTGATTTGTTCTTTGAAGAATATAGATATCTGAATGAAATACCTTCTCTGCAGAAGGTTCAGATACTTGTTCCTCAGAGACCTTGGAAGTCTCTGGATTCTTCTCTGAAGAGATAGACTTTTCAGTCTCTTCATTTTTCTTCTCAGTTGGAGCCTATTAAAAATAAACACTTATTAATCAAGTGTATAAAGTACATATCTGAGTTATATCTTAAGGAATTATTTTCTACCTGTGAGACAGGCTCCTGTTCCTTAAGTGGTGAGGCTATGGAAGCCTCCTTCTCAGATTCTGAGGTAAGCTTTCCAGCTTCTTGTTGTTGTTGTGTTTCTGAATCAGCATGTAACAAAGAAATTATAATAAGTAACAAGATTTAGGCATAAGTTATCACAAGTAAAGAGTTAAACCATTCAGCTACCTGAGCAATGTCAGGCTGATTGGTCTCTGGAACTTGTGAAGTTTCCATGCGTTGGTCTTGTTGTTCTTGGACAACTTCTTTGTTGGAAGTTCCAGGTACTTCAGACCTTTCCTGAGTATGCAACTCAGTTGCCTCCCCTGGTTGATCATTCTGAGTAGATGTCTCCCTCTCTTTGAGTTGGGGAACCTGCTCTTTTGCAGGATTTTCTTCAGCAACGAAAGATGCTGGTATCTGTAACTCAAGTACCATTTCAGCAGTATCCACATCTGGCTGTTGTGGTTGTTGTGCTTGAGACAGACTTTTGAGTGCTGAGGCAATGGCAGTATCCTCCAACACTAGTGTATCATTCATCAGAGCATCTTCAATATGCTTCAGTCTTTCCTGTTCTGATGGTGTAATTTGTCCAGTGACCTTGGACACAGTTGCTTCTTCAGCAACCTTTGAAACAGATGCTTGTTCAAAGAACTTTGTGGTGTAGGTTCTTCTTCAGATACCTCTACACTAGTTACTTTTTCAGTAACCTTAGCCCTTTTTGATTTCTCTAGGACCTGAGAGATGACTAAACCATCATCTTCATCGTCAGAGATCTCATCAGCATTAGGAACTGATTGGTCCATAATCCCTGCGGTTTCTGCAGATAGGGCTTGGTATCTATCACTACTTTCTTTAGCAGCATTGATAAGTTCATCAGCAAGGCTTTCGTCAGTAGTTTTGACATTTTTGAAAGCACTTTCTCTTGCTGAGTCTACTTGTTCAGTAGTCGATACCTCTTTTGCAGCATTGATGAGTTCATCTGCAGCGGCGGCATGTATCTGGGAATCGACAACCACAATGGGTATGTCTTCTGTTTTGCCGGCAGACTTCTTTCGTGAAGTTCTAGGCTTTTTGGTCGCAACCTTTCCCTCAGATACCTCTTCAGTCTTTCGCTTCTTGGAACCTTTCTCAGATCCAGTAACCTTTTTCATCAAGTTCGTATACTCATATTTGTAGAGTAGGTTACTGTTGGCTATGTCAGCCTTCTCTCTGAGCTCAATGCCAAGCTTCTCCAGCAAGTAGCATATCTTTAGACTATAGCTCACTGTGGCCTTTGGCTCAGCAAGTCCCTTAGCGATTTTAGGCTCAAAGCCTTGAATCTTCTTCACAAACTTCATAAAGGTGTACTTGCCCCAATTGAAAGGGTTTTCCAGCCTTTTGTCTTGTTGTTGCAACAAGAACGTCATCATCCAGCTTTCTTGGCTTATCTGGTCAGCACCTCCTTGTAGACCATCAAAGCATCTGTGAATAATGCATGCCAACACATCCCAGTGAACTAACAGATGTCTGGTTCTAATGTCAGCAAGCTTGAAATCAGTGGGTGTATCTTGTTTATCAGTGTCACACACACCACTGTAAAGCTCTTTTACACCTTCAAGGAGATCTTCATCCTTGGTGTCTATTTCAAAATCCTTTCCAAGACTTTGAAGATCAAACAACTTACAGAAAGTTGTTAAGTCCAAAAGGATTTCCTTTCCTTGGACCTTAGTCTTTACAGACACTATTGCAGTGCCTTCAGAAACACAGGATATAATCCTGGAGTTATTGTAGAATTCTAACACATCCAGTGAAGAAACTCCACTGGGAAGAGCAGATAGAAAACCCTTGATTTGTGCCTGCTCAAGCATGTCAGGAATCAGTTTCCTATCAGCTTGGTTTTCAACAACAGCCGTGAGGTACTCCTCAATCATGGCACCACCCCAAATCATCATGTGATTTGAAGTCCAATGATCGGGATTAAAGTCTCCTACCAATCAATTGTTCACTATAACCAACTCTGGTGCTTGCTTTTCAGCAGTACCAGTGGTAGAAGGTTGGGATTTCTGGGTAGACGAACGTTTAGGAGCCATCTCTTTATATAGTGCAAGTGTTTGAAAGTCTGAAAGAGATTTGGGTGAGAGATTAGTGGTTCTTTGCAGAAAAACTAACAGAGATTTGCAGAGGTTGAAGAATGGTTTTTGCTATTCTTGTACAAGTCTGAATGTTGGATTAGGCGAAAGTGATTTCTTTTGCCAAAATCCTATATATTTAGCAACGTAATTCTAACAAACGTATACATACAAATTGGTTTTGTATGTACGTATCTGTGAATTGCAGTAAGGCGTGGGTAAAAGTTTGTTCGGCATTAAATGCATAGTGGACCATGTCGGAATTTCAACAGTTCACTTCTTACAGAGAATTAATCTCCGCCATTAAGATCAATCGCCCATTTTATCAGGGGTCACCATTGCTTCTTCAGCAATGATCACAATCAACAATTGTAATTGTGCCCATTTAATGAATTTTGGCTATTAGCTATCTGAGTCACGTTTCTGTATGAGAATACTGTTTGTATCAGAGTCTATCTTATACTTGTTGTCTTTTCACAGTTTTAAACAAAGATAGAAATAATACAAATTTCAAGATAGTAGTTGACTGTAGACATTTGTACTATTCTCTTTTGTGTTCCCCCTCACTGAGTGATCTAGATATCTGAGTACCCGTCTCAGAAATCTTCAAATAGCCATTTTACCCTTTAGCCTTTGGTTTCTGGATACCCGTTCCAGATTCCTCTTCTCTGGATACGTTCGATTCCTCTTTCCGGATACTGTCGCGATTCCTTTTCTCTCTCCTTTGATATCTTCTTCAGATATCTGAACTTTTTCAGTTCTTTGGTAGCTCCATTAGTCCAAGACTATGTCTTAAGGCTGAGAATCTACTTTCTTGTAGTGGCTTAGTGAAGATATCTGCAAGTTAGTCCTCAGTGCCAATCTTGAGTATCTCTATATTGCCTTTTTCAATATGGTCTCTGATGAAGTGGTGTCTAACATCAATGTGCTTTGTTCTTGCATAAAACCTAGGATTCTGAGTTATGGCAATAGCACTTGTGCTGTCACAGAAAATGGGAGTTTTCTCTTCATTGAGTCCATAGTCTCTGAGTTGTTGTTGTATCCACAATATCTGTGGAGCACAACCTCCAGCAGCAATATATTCAGCTTCTGTGGTAGATGTAGCAATTGAATTTTATTTCTTGCTGAACCAAGATATCAATCTAGCACCAAGAAATTGACAAGTTCCTGAGGTGCTTTTTCTATCAAGCAATGATCCAGCTTCTAAATAGCCAACCAAACTCAACCCACTATCTTTTGGATACCACAATCCAACTTCTACAGTACCTTTTACATACCTCAATATTTTCATAGCAATGTTGTAGTGTGATTGCATTGGATTTGTTTGAAATCTAGCACACACTCCAACTGCATATTGAATATCAGGTCTACTTGCAGTGAGGTATAGTAGAGACCCAATCAATTTCCTATACTTGTGTTCTTCAACACTCTTGTCAAATTCAGTATATGTCATTTTGGTTCCAATGCTCATAGGTATCTTAGCATTCTTTTCAGAAGGCTTTAGATTAAACTTGTTGAGCATGTCCTTTGCATACTTTGTTTGACTAATGAATATTCCATCATTGAGTTGCTTGACTTGCAGCCCTAGGAAGTAATTCAATTCTCCCATCATGCTCATCTCAAATTTACATTTCATGAGTTCAGCAAAGTCTTCACAAAGTTGCTTGTCTTTAGATCCAAATATAATGTCATCAACATATACTTGAACTAAAAGTAGTTTCCCATCATGGTTCAATGTGAAGAGTGTTTTATCAACATCTCCTTTCTTGAAACCATTTTCTAGTAGGTATCTGGCCAATGTATCATACCATGCTCTTGGAGCTTGTTTGATCCATCTGAGCTTTCAAGCTTATAGACCATCCTACTTTCGAGGAAACTTCAAAACCTGGTGGTTGCTCAACATAGACTTCCTCAAAGAAGTTCACCATTTAGGAATGCACTCTTGACATCCATTTGATAAATCAGAAAGTCATTATGAGTGCAAAGGCTAGAAAGAGTCTTATTGCATCCAATCTTGCAACTGTGCATAAGATTCATCAAAATCTATTCCTTGACAGGTGAATCCTCGCAACCAACCTAGCTTTATTTCTGGTTATTTCACCAGACTCATTCATTTTGTTTCTGAAAACCCACTTGGTTCCGATTACAGATATTCCGTCAACAAATGGAACCAGTTTCCAGACTTTGTTTCTCTCAAATTGATCCAACTCTTCTTGCATTGCAGAGATCCAATCTTGATCCTTTAATGTTTCTTCTATAGTTTTTGGTTCAATATTTGATATGAAACATCCATAGAGACAATTTGCATTTTCAGCGATTGCTCTTCTAGTTCTAACTTCTTGGTCTATGGGACCAATCACATCCTTTGCAGGATGATTTCTTATCCATTTCATAATAGGTTTTGAACTAGTAGGATCAATATCATTTTGATTTGAATGTGAATCAATATGATCTTGATGGGATACTTGTGCAGTATCTGAGATATCTGACATATGGGAAATGCCATGGATATCTGACACTCTTCCAGTGTTAGAGATATTTGGAACTTGCATTTCAGCAATCTCATTTTCAGATACCTCTTCATGATGAAGGTTCTCAGTAACCTGTTCCATTTCTGGAATTTTCATAGGAAGTTCTTCATCATGTCTTAGAGTCATCTGGTTGTTACTAAGCATAGGTTGCTTTTCATCGTCAGACTCATCCTCTATTTGAATGATAGAATTGTTTCCTTTTGAGGATCCTTTTTCATAATCTTTAATCATCAGTTCTTTGAACCTATCTGAGAGATCATCATTCAAGAGTACTTTCTTGTTTCCTTCATAGAATACTACATGAACAAATTCCTCAATCTTTTGCGTTCTTTTGTTGTAGATTCTCTAGGCTTTGCTATTCAGAGAATAACCAAGAAATACTCCTTCATCTGCCTTTGGTTGAAATGTTCTCAAGTATTCTTTTCCATTGTTAAGAACGAAACATCTGCAACCAAACACCCTTAGATGTTTGATACTAGGGGGTCTACCAATGAAAAGCTCGTAAGGAGTTTTGTCATCGTGTTTGTTAATCAAACATCTATTTTGAGTGTAGCAGGCTGTGTTTACAGCTTCAACCCAATAGATTTCACTTATTTCAGTGTCAGCGAGCATTGTTCTTTCCGCTTCTTTTAGGGTCCTATTCTTCCTTTCAGCAACACCATTTTGTTGTGGTGTTCTTACGGAAGATAGTTGATGTTGTATACCTTTGCAGGTACAAAACTCTTTTATGTACTGGTTCACAAATTCAGTACCATGGTCTGTTCTGATTACAGATACCTTATCATTTTTCATGACTTCGAGCTTATTCAGCAAGTTGGGTATCTCATCCCTTGCATCAGATTTGTGTTTGAGAAAGACAACCTAAGTGAATCTTGAGTAATCATCAACAACAACCAGACCATAATTCTTTCCTGCATAACTAGTTACAGAGGATTCAAAAAGATCCATATGTAACATTTGCAGTGGCCTTTCACTGGAATGTCTAGTTTTAGACTTGAAAGATGTTTTGGATTATTTTTCCATTTGGCAAGCTGAGCATATACCATCTTTTCTATATGCCATTTCGGGTAAACCAACCACCAACTCTTTCTTGGCTAGCTTGTTCAGAGTTTTGAAATTCAAGTGACTCATTCTTTTATGCCATAGCCAATTTTCTTCAGTGTGGCCAGATTGACTCACCATGAGACATTCTTCAGTTGTGGCGGATGCCCAATTAGCAACATAAAGATTTCCTTTACGCCTTGCAACCAAGACTGTCTGCTTTGACTCATTGTCAATTACTTTGCATAGTTTTGACTTGATCTTGAGAGTGTACCCTTTGTCTACTAGTTGACTCATGCTTATGAGATTATATTTCAATCCCTTTACATGTAGTACTTCAGAGATTGTAAGGGCTCCAAACTTCAGATTGCCAAATCCTATGGTTGGATTTTCATCTCCTCCAGCAAACCTGATAATTGGTCCATCATTGCACTTTTTGTAGTCAATCAGATTTGCTTTGTCTCCTGTCATGTGCTTCCCACATCCACTATCAAAATGCCACTTTGGATTAGTCTTTAGAGTGTTCTACACAAAACAGGAAACAGGAGATTAGGTTCTCATACCAACAATGGAACCTTCTGGACTGAAGAATCTTCCAGTAGGAATCCATTTTAGAATGAATTTCTTAGGAACATTCTTTTGTCTAAGAGGAACATAAGGAGGAATTCTAGTTAAATGATTAGTATCATTGTTATTAAGAACTAGTTTCTTCTTTGGTGTGTTCCTTGGTGCTCCATTTGGTGCTTTCAGATACTTGTCAGGTTTCTGAGTCTGCTTCTCAGCAAACTTAGCTTTCCTGGCCAGATTTCTTCTAGCCCTGGCATTCAGATTTTCAGTGGCTTGATTCATCCTCCACTTCTGATAATTGTTGTGAGCAATTCTAGCCTTTAACCATCGTTCTTGCTCTTATTTGTACTCACGAGCAAGTTGTTTCCCGATAGCTTTATAGCCAATACCATTCCGATCACCTGGTGCTATCTGAGATCTTTTCTCAGCAGCTTTGCTAGTCTCTGGGTAATCTATTTTCTTTCCAGAAAACGTGACATAGGAGAATTTGTCAGCTCCTGCAATTTTTCTTTCTGAGAGACATAGCACTGTGGGTGATTACACTTTTCAGTGTTATGTTTCTTTTCAGAAATATTCCCAACAGATTTCTTTTAGACTTGTTTTTCCCACAAAGGTTTGGTCGCAACTTCCTTTCCTTTGTCAACAACCTTAGCTTTCTGACCGATACTGTAGGTTGTTTGGGAACCACCTTGCTGAGCACGAAAAATGTTCTTCTTTCATCACTCTTATTCAGAGTGGTAGAACTATCTGTCTGTGTGTCCAGCCCAAGTCCTCTCTTTTCTGAAGGATCTCTTAAACAAGATTGTACTTCAGTAAGAGTGTCACTAGCTTTGGCATAAGATTGAAAAGATAGTTCTTTCTTTTTGAGTTCTTCATTCTCAGAAAGAAGATCTTCACATTTCTTTTGAAGATTGGCCAATGCTTCTTCATGTGACTTTTCAGTCTCAGATATCTGTGCTTTGAGAAATGCAATTTAAGCATCCTTTTCCTCAGATATCTTGAATAATTTTGAATTTTCCTTTTTAAGAGAATTCTTTTCTTCTTCAAAGATTTCGGCTCTAGCTCGGACCATTAGAAACTCTCTTTCGTAGAGATTAAGCTCTCTTCTGAGATGTTCCAGATCTTTGATTCCTTCCTCATCACTTTCATATGTATAACAAGAAGTATGTGTTACCTCATCAGCCATTAGACAAGGTTCAATGTTGGAGATATCTGGAAAGATTTCTTCAGCCACTACACACACATCTTTCTTCTTTTAACCAAAGTCGATCACTTCATGAGAAACACCGCACATTTCTGGAGAAGGCAGTGTGGAATCATCTGAGTCTTCATCCTCAGAATCAGACTCAATGTCTAGAGCATCCAGTTGGAGTTGAATCTTTTTCCTTTCTTTAGTGAGCATAGCTCTCTGACTTCTTTTGAAGTTTCTTCTATCATTCTTGTCACCTGTCTTTAGTTTGTTGAAGGCAGGGCAATCCTTCTTGAAATGACTGTTGGTCCAGATAACGGCAAAGTAAAAGACTAGAGGGGGGGGGGGGTGAATAGTCTTTTAAAACTTTTGTCGATAAGCACAGTTTCTCAGATATCTGTGAAGATATCTGATAATTAATTTCAGAGAGCGGAAGACTTCTGAGATAAGTGCACGTGTTCAGCAAGATAAGTGTAAGTACTTTGCAATATAAGTAAAGCAAGTAATAAACTGCAGAAAGTAAATAACACAAGTCTTTTTATAGTGGTATCTGAAGGTGGCGTAATCCTTCAACTAATCCACTTCGGTCTTTCTCAGACCTAGAATCCTCTTTAAACACTTGTTTCTCCAAGATATCTAGACATATGTATCTGAAAAACCCTTGTCTTCAGCAATCTTGTGCAGTCTTCAAATCTTCAAATCCGTTGAACTTTTCCTGCTGGATGCCTTCTTATTGGTCTTCTTCAGAAAATAAAAATTACATTTCGAGACCTAACATCCTATACAAGATTTGCTAGACTATCATACTTAGTGAGTTTCCTCTTTTACAGTGTTCAAGTGAACTAAGAGTACTAATCACCTTTCTGAGCTAAGATAAGTCATTAGGTTGCTGATCAAAATCTAAACAGATATTCCTAACAATGACCAGGTTTCTGACAATAGAAACATATATCGTTTCCGATTTCTACTTCCTCAGTACTAGATGATTTTTTAGCCGGCTTGTTCAGCGAGCTTTGCATATTTTTTTACTGGTATAGTTTGAGCCTAGATGCTTTTTCAGCTTCTCTTTGGCTTTTCTTCTCTCTATTTCCCAACTGACATATTTTCTCATTTGCTTTACAGCAAGAGCATCCTCAGTCACCTCCTTGCCTTCCTTCTTTTCAGAAGTTCCTTGAGCAACTAGAGCAACATTCTGCAACTTTTCAGTTGTTTGTTCTCTTTGAGTTGTCTCATAGTCAACAGTGGCAAGGTGAGAGAAAAGTTCCACTGGAGTGATATCTGGCATTCTTTGGTTAAAGTAGAAAAACTTTGTGTGCTCCCAGTTATGATTTGGACTTCTCACAATAGTCTTAATCTTTTCTGACTGGGTATATCTATTACTTTCACCAAGTGCAGCCATGTCACTCATAAGTGTTGTAAACCGGAAATCTAGTTCTTCAAGAGTCTCTGTGGGACCTTGTTTAAAGTTTTGGAATTTGAGCTTCAAAACTTCGAACTTATTTTCCTTCGTCTTCTCAGTGCCGGCACAGATTTCTTCAATCCGTTGCCAGGCCACTTTCGCCGTTTTTGCACCCCACAGTTTACACTGTATGTGCTCTGGAGTAGAACATATGATGATATTACGAGCCTGACCATCCAGTCGATTTCTCTTGGCATCTTTTGATGTCCAGAGCTCTCTGGGTTTTGGTTCGTAAATAACTTGACTAGCATGTCTCCCACTAGTTGACGCATCTGTCTGTGAAGACCCATCGCTTTGTTCTCTGTCTCTACCATTAGAAACCTCTAAGACTTGCTTGAGTTGTTGAATGACTATTGGGCCATTCTTTATCACGTCGATCATTTCATCACTGATGGCTTCTAGGTGGAGCATCATGTTGGCTTGAGAATTGGGGCGTCACTTAAAGACATCCTGCAGCAAACACACTAACCAAACAAATCAAGTGTAGGTGAAAAGCAGTTAGTGGTCACTTATCTGGGATCTAGGTTCAAAGGTATGATTGGGAACCTCCGCTCGATACCACTTGTTGTCCAGATAACGCAAAGTAAAAAGACGGGGGGGTGAATAGTCTTTTAAAACTTTTGTCGATAAACACAGTTTCTCAAATATCTGTGAAGATTTCTGATACTTAATTTCAGAGAGCGGAAGACTTTTCTGTGATAAGTGCACGTGCCCAGCAAGATAGGTGTAAATACTTTGCAAGGTAAATAAAGCAAGTAATAAAATGCAGAAAGTAAATAACACAAGTCTTTTTATAGTGGTATCTGAAGGTGGCGTAATCCTTCAACTAATCCACTTCGGCATTTCTCAGACCTAGAATCCACTAAGACAGATAATTGATGTAACCTTACAAATATCTTCTCTTGATTCCTAATTACACTAGGTTCCCAACCAAGTGTTCCCGCTTTCAACCAAGTACTTCACAGACTAAAAACCTCTTTCCTGGAGTTGTTCCTTAGTTTCCCAAACTAAGTACTTCATGTACTCCACGCCAATTAAGGTGTTGGTTAAGGTAGTTTGTCAGGTGAGCTTCTTTAATAACTTGTTCAGTTATGCAGATAGCTCTGAGAATCAAGTATACTTAATACACTTTGCAATGTATGGTATCTTGTTCTTTACTGACCCAAGTCTATGATAAATGTTCAAGAGAATGAATCTCAGATATCAAATCTTAATTCAACTCTTTCACAAATAGCAATGCTTGTTGAGGATCAGGACACTTAGAACTTTTGTGCTACTTAGAATCAATTAAGAGCTTTGGTCGCAACAGAAAGCTTGAAGGTAAGTAGTGATCTTGAGAGAGCTTGTGTGAGAGTATTCAATGTAAGTTTAGTGTTCTAAGGTGTGTTCTCAAGCAGTCTAAGTGTTGATTTATAGATGAATTTGAGTGTCGTTTGAATAGTATCCGTTAGGCTTAAATCAAATTCAAACTATTGATATCTAAGTATAGTACTGTAGTACGTTTGTCTTCTTCTTCAGAAGTTACCATTTTTGTTCAGACATCTCTATCCGTGCATTCAATGCATTGTACTATACTTTGTTCTGTAGTGCCAATGGAACTATGCATTGTATCAGAGATCTTATACTATCAGAGTTCTCTGAAGATTTGCACATCAATTTCCAGAAATTTTCACAACTCCAGATACCACTTGTTGAAACAACTTGTTATAATATATTTTTTTCAGAAACATAGTTTATGTCCAAGGTATCTGAGTGTAGATATCTGTGGGCACTTTCCTTGTTTCAGAAACCTTTTTATTTCTCAGATATCTTTTGCAATACTGTTTATTAAAAAACGCTTGTGTCTTCAAGATATCTGGTCATAGGTATCTGAAAACCATTATCTTCAGCAATCTTGTGCAGTCTTCAAATCTTCAAATGCCCACGAAATCTCCGACGGAATAATCCAATTCCGCAAAATCTCCGTCCCTCAACATGTGGTGGAGGACGAGATCTGGTGGCGCATGGAATCAGAGCATGGAGGCAAAGGTGGAATCGACGGAGGAGGCAAGGTGTGAATCGGACAGAGGGAGGCGGCGCAGTGGGTATCGGAGGGAGGCGGGGTAGTGGAGGTGCAATGAATATGGCGGAGGCGGAGAAAGAAGAAGGAGAACAAGGAAGCAAATAACCAGTAGAGGTGCAATGAATCTTCCATTGAAAAGGAAGCAAATGGATTTGGGAAGAAGGAAGAAGAAGAAGGGGCAAGGGTAATAAAGTAAATAACCAGCGAAAAACATAAAAATTACAATGAGATCCATCAACAGTAACCATTATTACAAAGAAGTAAGGTGTGCATGAAACCTAATTACAGTGAAGGACGGAATGTGCAAATCACGTGACAATCAGTTCATTAAATAAAAGGAAAAAGAAAAGGAAGTAATTAAAGAAAAGGAAAAAGAAAAGGCAGTAAAAATTGCAAAGGGGCATTTTTGGCAAAGAATGATTTTTTCACTCTCTCTCATGTGACATCATCAGCAAAGTTGACTTTTGGACTTCAATGTAAATAAAATTTTGATGCAGTTCAATGTTTGTCCTCCGTAAATTGTGAAACGTTAGGGACCCAAACGTTTATTCACTATCTAAAAAGGTGGTCAGGTGTAAATCGCCGTTTAATAGATTATGTTATGGTTTTAAGTTGTTAGCATTGAAAGTTTCAGTTACAGTTTTAATGTATTTTGTTAATGTTTTAAGAGATAATGTGGTGGTTTTAATACGTTGGTATTGTATGTTTCAATTATAATTTTTAACCTCTTTTGTTAATTTTTTAAGAGATGGTGTAATGATTTTAAGGAGCTACATGATAGTTTTAAGATGATTTCTTATAGTTTTAAGTGACAATCTAATATCATTAAACCAATATTAAACAAGTGTAAAAGTTTCAAGGATGCCATTAAAACATCAATAAACAACTTTAAAATAAGCTACTTGAAACATTCAGTCATCCAAAGGTTTCTCATAGGAAAAAAAAATACAATAAAATTTCATTCGGTGTTTTTTGAGCAAATGCAAACTGAGCTGTTAAAATAGGCTTTCGTCTTCCTGCCTTTTGTTGCTTGTGCTTGTTGCTTAAATACTGCAGCGACACCTTTGAGAGACGTGTCATAAAATTCGATGCCATCATCAGCATCTGCTTAAAACATTCAATAACTGGGTTAAAACCGTAACAACTCTCATCAAAACTATCACATTGTTGTTTAAAATCAGAGAAGTAACATGCAACACAAGCTAAAAACAGTAACATCGATGCTTAAAACCATAACAGTGCATCTTAAAACTATAAGAAAGCAGAAACATGCACCACAAGCTAAAAATAATAACATTGATACATAAAATCATAACACTGCATCTTAAAACTATAACAAAACATTTACAAAAACTCAAATCATAAATATTTCTCAGAAGTTAAAACACTAACGTTGATGTTTAAAACAACAACAATAGGTCTTAAAACTATAACATATGCGTTAAAACAATTACAGACAGAAATATTCAACATAAGCTAAATATAGTAACATTAATGCTTAAAACCATAACAGTGCATTTTAAAACTATAAGAATGCCTCTTAAAACTTTAACAAAGCACGAGCATGCAACACAAGCTAAAAACAGTAACATTGATGCTTAAAACCATAACAATACCTCTTAAATCTATAACAATGCCTCTTAAAACTATAACAAAGCATTTGCAAAAAATCAAATCATAAATCAGAGGCTAAAAATACTAATGCTGCTTAACTACAATAATGGGTCTTGAAACTATAACATATGCACTAAAATGTCGGAAGCTTTGATCTTCAAGAAGATCTACATATTATGTCTACTGTACCATTAGGATCTACATATAGTCTGTCTAGGGAAAATTACAAAAACCACCCCTTAAATATGGCCCCTTTGCACATTCAACCCCGGATTGGCGACTATTACAGATTAGTCCAAAATTAACAAAGGCCTAATTTGAGAATTACATCTACCCCCAAAAGTCAACTTTTTCTCCTATTTTATCTTTTCTTTATAATTTCATAATCATATTAATTTTACTTAATTGCAAAGTAAGCCCAACAGTTTAAATTTCTTACAACTACATCCCCAAATGTTTTACTTATTAAACTCCTTACCCTCCATCTTCATCCTCCTCCTTCCCCACCACACCACCACCTTCTTCCCCACCACCTCCAACCTTCGTCACCACCACCACTACTCACACACCACATCCCGGTATGGAGCTTCCCGCTCCAGATCTGGAGCGGGAAGCTCCAGTTTCGAGCTTCCGCCATGGAAGCTCTGAGCTTCCATGGCGGAAGCTCTAATTGAAGCCTATGACAGAGCTTCCATCGCCATGGAAGCTCTGTAACGGAGCTTCCATGGCGATGGAAGCTCTGTCAGAGAACTTCCATGGTGGAAGCTCTATGACAGAGCTTCCATCGCCATGGAAGCTCCGTCACAGAGCTTCCATGGCGATGGAAGCTCTGACAGAGCTTCTTCCATGGAAGTTCTCTGACAGAGCTTCCATGGCGGAAGCTCTATCACAGAGCTTCCACCGTGAACTTTGCCGAAGCTCCGACCGGAGCTCCAGCGAGGTGGTGATGGAAGGAAAATGAAACATTATGGGGGTTATTTAAAAATTTTTTAGGTTATTTTTGTAAGTTATAAAACATTTGTGTCCAATGTGTAGTAAAATGAAACTTGTAAATTGCAATTGAGTCCAATTCATTTTCTTTTCCAATTAATTTTTAGTTGGTCAACTCAGAAAATAGGTTTTGGGTTTGGATGTAATTGTTGCCAATCCGGGGTTGAATGTGTAATTAGCTCAAATTTAAGGGGTACCTTACGTAATTCGCCCGTCTAGGCTATAGTCTATCTACGTACCATTAGGAATACTTCCACATCTAGTGGGGAAAAAAAAATCCAAAAATGATCAAATTTAGAGTCTTGTTACAAAAATAGTAGAAAAGACTAATAGAAATGAGAGAAAGATTGTCATTTTATTCACATCACCTCTTTGAGTACAATCTATCATCTATATACATATACAAGTAGATAGGTAGAAATAAAAGACTACAATAATGATAGGAGATAATGGGAGTAGTGGGTGTAGTGGTGTAATTGAGTAGTGGGAGTACTGGTGATATATTTATTTATACATAACACTCCCCTTAAATGAATATGATATTGTGATCATTGGTACACTATAGATACTGCCTCATTAAAAACCTTGCTAAGAAAAATCCAGTGGGATAAAAACTTAGCTAAGGGAAAAAGAGTGCAGTGCGTATCCTACTCCCCTGATAAAAATATCACATTACTTCCTTGAGTCGTCGCATTCCAATCATTCGAACTAATTTCTCAAATGATGATGATGGAAGTGATTTGGTGAACAAGTCTGCCAAGATATCTATTGAACGAATTTGTTGAACTTGAATGGAGCCCTCTTCTTGTAGATCATGGGTGAAGAAAAACTTTGGATATATATATATATATTTTTGTCCGATCACCTTTGATGAAGCCTCCCTTTAGTTGAGCTATGCAATCTGCATAATCATCATATAGCACAGTTGGAATTTATTTCTTGAATGTAAGACCACACATATCTCCAACATGTTCAGCTAAAGATCTTAACCGAACACATTCACGACTTGCTTCATGAATGGCTAAAATTTCTGCATGGTTTGAAGAAGTAGCAGATAGAGTTTGCTTAACAGAACGCCATATAATGGCTGTACCACCACATGTAAACAAATAACCTGTTTGAGAGCGAGCTTTGTGTGGATCAGATAAATATCCTGCATCGGCATATCCAATTAATTCCGAATTGCTAGATTTTGGGTAATACAAGCCCATATCCATTGTACCTCGTAAGTATCGTATTACTTGTTTAACACCATTCCAATGTCTTCGAGTTGGAGAAGAACTATATCTTGCTAGTAAATTAACGGCAAAAGCTATATCAGGCCGTGTATTGTTAGCAAGGTACATTAGTGCACCAATAGCACTAAGATATGGTACTCCGGGACCAAGAAGTTCTTCATCATCTTCACGAGGTCTAAATGGATCTCTTTTCACATCTAGCGACCTTACAACCATGGGGGTATTTATTGGATGAGCTTTATCCATATAAAATCGTTTCAACAGTCTTTCCAAATAATTGGACTGGTGGATAAGCGTTCAATTTGCTAAGTGCTCGATTTGTAGACCCAAACAATACTTTGTTTTTCCAAGGTCTTTCATTTCAAATTCATTCTTTAAACATTCAACCGTTTTGGCTAACTCTTCAAGAGTTCCAATAATATTCAAGTCATCGACATAGACTGCAATAATGACAAATTTTGATCCTGATCATTTAATGAACACATACAGGATCATTTGTGTAACCTTCATTTTTCAAAAATGTGCTCAAGAGATTGAACCACATTCTCCCCGATTGTTTTAATCCATATAAGAATTTATTCAATTTAATTGAATAACTATCTCGGGATTGTGCTGCGGGCACTTTAAATCCTTCAGGAATTTTCATGTATATGTCATTATCCAGTGAGCCATTTAAATAGGCTGTAACAACATCCATAAGACGCATTTCAAGTTTCTCATGTGTAGCCAGACTCATTAGATAACAAAATGTAATCGCATCCATCACAGGAGAATACGTCTCTTCATAATCAATCCCTGGTCTTTGAGTAAAACCTTGTGCGACAAGTCTTGCTTTATATCTTGCAACTTCATTTTTCTCATTTCTTTTACGCACAAATACCCATTTGTATCCAACGGGTTTTACATCATTTGGTGTACGGACTACAGGTCCAAAAACTTCACGTTTTCCAAGAGAGTTCAATTCTGCAGTAATTGCCTCTTTTCATTTTGGCCAATCTTCTCTACGACTACATTCTTTTATAGAAGTAGGTTCAAGATCCTCATTTTGCTCCACAATGTCACATGCTACATTATATGAAAATATCTCATCGACGTCGATTCATTTCGGTTCCATGTCTTTCCATTCACGACATAATTTATCTTGATCTCTTCATTTTCAACAATTTCGGGTACCTGAATCTCTTTTGTATTGTCGTGTGACTCGTCTGAAGTCTTATCAATCTCTTCTAGAGATTTATCTTCCTCAAACAGACCATCAATATTAGCTCCTTTTCTTTTTCGAGGATTTTTATCTTTGAAACCGATTGGTCTTCCACGCTTCATGCGTGCCTTAGACTCATTAGCATTTTTTTATTTTTTCTTCTGGGACTTCAATTCTAATCGGAGCATTTGCAGCTGGAATATAAGATTTGGTAACCCTTCTTGGATCTGCGAATGCGTCTAGCAGCTAATTCGCTAGACGTTGTAAATGAATTATCTTTTGAACTTCTTGTTCACATTGATTTGTTCGAGGATCAAAACTAGCCAATGATAATTCATTCCATGATATATTGTTTTCCAATTTTTCCAACTGCTTCTTCTCACCCCCCATCGTTGGAAAATTTGACTCATCAAAATGGCAATTGGCAAACCTTGTCGTAAATAAATCTCCAGTAGATGGTTCTAAATACTTGATTATTGAAGGAGATTCATATCCAACATATATCCCAATTCTTCTTTAGGGTCCCATCTTTGTGCGTTGTGGTGGTGCAATTGGCACGTAAACCGCACATTCGAAGATTTTAAGATGAGCTATGTTCGGTTGGTTACCATATACCATTTGCATGGGAGAGAATTGATGATAGCTTGTTGGCCTGATGTGAACAAGTGTCGCAACATGTAAAATTACATGTCCCCATGCTGAAGCACGGAGATTAGATTGCATTAGTAACGGCCTTGTAATTAACTGGAGGAGTTTGATAAACGATTCGGCCATTCCATTTTGCGTATGAACACGTGCAACAGGATGTTCAATTTTTATACCAATAGACATGCAATAATCGTTAAATGCTTGCGACGAAAATTTAGCGGCATTGTCAAGACGAATGCTCTTGATTGGAGAATCAGGAAAGTGTGCTCGTAAGCAAATTATTTGTGCAAGCAATCTTGCAAATGCCAAATTACGAATAGATAATAAGCACACATGTGACCATCTAGTAGATGCATCTATTAAGACCATAAAATATCTGAATGGTCCACATGGAGGTTGTATTGGTCCACATATGTCTCCATGAATTCTCTCTAGAAAAGAAGGACATTCAGTTCCAACTTTTGCAAATGATGGTTTTATAATGAGTTTGCCTTTGGAGAAGGCATCTCACGAGAATTCATTACTTTGAAAAATCTTCTAGTTTTTCAATGTATGACCACATGAATTTTCAATAATTTTTCGCATCATCATTGATCCGGGATGGCCCAACCGGTCATGCCAAAATTTAAAGGTGCTATCGATTTATTTTTCCATAGCATAAATCTCAATTGCTTTTATTTTAGTGCAATACAATCCGGAGGACATTACCGGTAATTTTTCCAAAACACATTTGGTACCGGATTTCACTGTTGTGATGTAAAGAAATTCATTGACATTTTCACTCATGGTCTCAACATGATATTCATTCATTCGAATATCTTTAAAACTTAATAGATTTCATTTAGATTTTGAAGAATACAATGCTTCTTCTATGACCCATGTGGTACTATTATATTTGCTCTTCCGGGGCCTTCGATTAACTTTGCACTACCAGAAATTGTATTAACACTTACTTGTTTTATTGACAAGTAATCGAAGTACTTGACATTGTTGAATATGCTATGTGTTGTTGCACTATCTACCAAGCATATCTCCGCCTCGTTTGCCTCGGATATTGTCATATTCTCTTCAAGAAATAAAACAGTAATGAGAAATAGAAAATGAAAATGGAAAGACAAGATTTTATTCCAATGATAAAAGTTCAAAACATAGGATGTCATTTGAAATGCAAATCCTAAGAATTGATTATTGAGCAACTAGAAAATTCAAATCCTAAAATACTTTAAAGAAATTATAAGAAACAAACAACTTGAACTTGTGTACTTCCATCACCGGTCATAGCATCACTTGTTTCCTGTGTAGGATGGACAACGAATTCAGACAAATCACGTCTGCCTTCATGGTTGACAAATAAATCTGACACATCCAAATGAGTGGTGTCGTATAGACCATTAACATTATCATTGATGTCACCTTCAACAAAGTTAGCTTCAACATTTTTTTTGGGAAAATTACAAAAACCACCCCTTAAATATGCCCCCTTTTCACATTCACCCCTAGATTGGCGTCTATTACAGATTCGTCCAAAATTAACAAAGGCCTAATTTGAAAATTACATCCAAACCCAAAAGTCAACTTTTTCACCTATTTTATCTTTTCTTTATAATTCAATAATTACATTAATTTTATTTATTCCAAAATACACCCAACACTTTCAATTTCTTATTAAAAAGACCCCAAAAAATTTACTTATTAAACTTTATACCCTTCTTCTTCCCCACCACTCCACCACCATCTTCCCCACCACTTCCAACCACCATCTTCCCCAACCACCACCAACCATCTTCTTCCCCACCGCCACAACTCACAACACCATCTAGGAAGCTCTGTTACAGAGCTTCCATGGCGGAAGCACTGTGCTTCCGCCCTGGAAGCTCTGTCACGAACTTCAGAACTCCGGCGAGGTGTTCGGGATGAGGGTGTATTCGGAAAAAAAATTTGTTTCGTGGACTATTATGTTAGTTATGAAATTATTGGGGCTATTTAAAAATTTTTGGACTATTTTTGTAAGTTATAAAATTATTTGGGTATAATGTGTAGTAAAATGAAACTTGTAAATTGCAATTGAGTCCAATTCATTTTCTTTTCCATTTAAATTTTAGTTGGTCAACTCAAAATATAGATTTTGGACTTGGATGTAATTGTTTGAGATCGGGGGTTGAATCTGTAATTGGCTCGAATTTAAGGGGTACCTTATGTAATTTTTGTTATTTTCTTTAAGTGAAGCTTGGTAGAGTTCCACGAGATGTTTAGGAGTACGACATGTACATGACCAATGGTTAGTCATACCACATCTATAACACTTTTCATCATGGTTTTTCTCTTTGCCAATTCCACCTTTGGGATTTTCCAACTTCTTATGGTGATTTGTATTTTGAAAACCATTATTTGGACGAGATCCACGTCCATGTCCATACCCACGGCCACCATGATTGGAATTACTTCCAATGTTGAAAGATGTCACATTTTCTTCAGGGAATGGTTTAGCACCAGTTGGACGTGATTCATGGTTTTTCATTAGGAGCTCATTATTTTGTTCAGCTACTAGGAGACACGAGATCAACTCGGAGTATTTCGTAAACCCCTTTTCACGGTATTGCTGCTGCAGGAGCACATTAGAAGCATGAAAAGTAGTGTATACCTTTTTTAGCATATCATTATCGGTGATTTCTTCACCACACAACTTCAATTTTGATGTGATTTTGAACATTTCCGAGTTAAAATCGTTCACACATTTAAAGTCTGGCAGACGCAAGTGAAGCCAATCATACCGGGCTTTTGGTAGTATCATTGTTTTTAGGTGATCATACATTTCTTTGAGATTTGTCCAAAGATCTGCAGGATCTTTGACACTTAGGTATTCGGTTTTTAGCCCTTCATCAAGATGATGACGAAGAAAAATCATCGCCTTAGCCTTGTCTTGGCTTGATGTAGCATTTCCATCTTTTATTGTGTCTCCTAGACCCTTAACATCAAGATTAATTTCAACATCAAGAACCCATGACAAGTAGTTCTTTCCAGTGATGTCAAGTGCCACAAATTCGAGGTTGCTAAGATTTGCTATGACTATATAAAAGAAATGTAGCTAGGTGGTATAATAAGAAAGATTCACCTCAAATTGCTTGGAAAAAGGGTAATGATGCTAAAAGAGACAAAGGTTATCGGTAAACAAGAAAGATGATAGGTAATGTGCAAATGAGAGTGTGAAAGACATTGTGTATGATATGCTATTTATAGTGTGGAACTCATTATAATGCTATGGAGGAGTTACATACTTTTAAATGCATGAATATATATGGTTGAAGATTTGCAATGAAACGTTACTAATATAATGATGATTAAGTGATGAAACGCTACAAAGATGATTACTTATATAAAGATGATGATTTGCAATGAAACGTGTAACGGCAATGTATATAAGTCCAAGGATAATATTTTGACTAGTTTTATTACAAGCCAGTACTATAAAAATATTATTATAAATATGACATCTATCTTTTTTAATAAAAGATTAAAAGAAAGACATACCTTCCTCTGATTGACTGCATAATTTATGTTATTTGATCCGTCTGTGCCATGCAAAAATTTTTTGGACCGACCTCAGTTGGTTGAACACTTTCGTGCTGATAACGTGTTACAAAAATAGTAGAAAAGACTAATAGAAATGAGAGAAATATTGTCATTTTATTCACATCACCTCTTTGAGTACAATCTATCATATATATATATATATATATATATATATATATATATTATAGGTAGAAATAAAAGACTACAATAATGATATGAGATAGTGGGGGTAGTGGGTGTAGTGGTGTATTTGAGTAGTGGAAGTAGTGGAAATATATTCATTTATACATAACTAAGTCTACTGTTCTGGATTACCTGACATCATCATCATCCATCAAAAACTGATTCCAATTCCAATAAACATCCACGTCATCCTCACAGACCTCCTCTCCTCCAACACGATTGATCTCACCACAAAGATCAGTACTCGCTGAACTGCACCTTTGTCGGCTGAGGCCCGGGAGTTGAATCGAAGGACTCGAGAAGCTTCGAGAGCTCTACGGTTGTTTCTTCATCGGCGGAGTTGAATCGAAGGACTCGAGAAGCTTCGAGAGCTCTCCGGTGGTTTCTTCATCGGCGGAGTTGAATCGAAGGGTGAGCCATGAGGTGATTACTCCGTTGTCGGATTCGGTCTACGGTGGAGTGATGAGCTCAAATTATACTCTAAAAAGCAATTAGAGATTAAGCTGTAGTTGCATACTAAAGCCTAACTCATGATCGATCTATAGGGAATTAATCAAGCTACGTAGCAGTGAGAGTAAACAGATACTTGCCAGTAACAGTTTGATTGATGGTTTTGTATACTTCTAACTAGATTGACTAAAGCTAAGATTACGATCAACAATGAGAGAAAGGTGAATACAGTAGCAAGATCCAATTATGCTAATTCGAACTAGGGATAACACTCATAATTGTCACGCGGTTATTGTATAGTAAATCAATCAATTCAATTCAACCAATTGTTCTTAGAATATATTATACGGGAGAAATCGTGAGTCGTCAATTCACGATCCTTAAACATGAACAATTTAGAGAATTTAATACGGACTTATCGAATTGAAGGTTTTTACGAAGATTTCATACGAGACTAACCTATATGAGTGATTTGATAAACCCTAGAACAAATATGCATAATCTTCACATGCTACCGTATTCAAAGGTGTTTAGCTACTCATACTTGAGAATTGCATACAGAGATTCATGGTAATAATCATATGAAACATAGATGAGAAACTCGCATGCAATAACATACAATTCAATCGATAGAGATAAAGAACGAATTGTAAAGAAGAAAGCAATAGAGAAATCAATACCAATAATCCTCATGAATAAAATCAATGAATAACCAAGCTCCAAAGATGTCTCAATGTTAATGTCTGAATCTAGGAGCTTTTTCTATGCCTATCTAGGGTAAAAGGAGTTATATCCAAAGAAAGACAAATTCTAAGCTAATAAGGAAAACAAATTTTGAGCTCAAGGCGTCTACAAGTGATAATTGCCATGTGAAGCTTCCTTTGTCGATTATATATCCATTTCATGAAGCAAATTCTCGCCGCGGCATTGAATCCTCGCCACATGCAGCGTCTTCCTTCAAAACAGGGAGCCTTTAGAAATCTCATGGCCAAGTGATCGATTTCACAAGCCGAGCCTTCTTTATCGCAATATATATAGCTCAGATAATTTACATGGCGAAACCTGCCTTCCTGCAATTCCCGAGTCCAAGCTCGTAAAATTTACATGTGAAGCTTTAAGCTACTTCGTCCTCATTTAGTTCAAAAGACATCGATTCCTACAAAATGTAAACAAAACACCAAAGCGTAAAATCGGACTGAAAAGACTATAAAACTAAAGACAAAGACTCACAAAGACCGCTAAAAAGGACCAAATGAGACGTTAGAATATTGTCTCATCATGGAGGTGATTCGTGGTTTCATCGTTGCGGGGAGGATCGGCGGCGGATCGAGTCAGGCGAAGTTCGATCTACCGGAGATGGAGCTGGAGACGAGGAGAGAGAGTGAGGGGTTTCTCTCACTAAGTTTTTTGTAGAGAGAAAAAGATGGTTGAGCGGTTATGTTTTTTTTTACGGATTGTGTTGTTTATTTGGGGTATTTATATAAAATCTACTGATCGGTTTGTAGTGTTTCTGACCGGTTCTTTATTGTGAAAATCGAATTTTTCTATAGATTAGGAAAATCTTCCCTTTTGGGTTTAAAAGTAAAACGGGGATCGAACCCGTGACCTCTTTGGTACAGGTATCTCAGCTTAATGAACTTCCATCTAACTACTAATCTGAATATTTTAATTATTTATACACACATGTCACTATCAGGTACACTTGATAATTTATGATAAAATATGCACAATTTGACCTTTTATGAACTTCCACATAACTTAGATATTTTTATTATTTATAGACCCCTCCTAGATACGCTTTATACTTTATGGACTAGATACGCTTCTTCAGGCCAAAATGAAAATAAACAAACTACGTATAAATAACAAACACCACTCCATTTAATTTTTACATTTTTTCATTTTCAGTTTTGGTTCAAATTAAAATTTTTTACTTTAAAACCCTTGAAGGAACTTTACATTAAAACGTATTGTTGGAAGTACAAGAAAATTTATGACATCATAAAATTTTATCTTGACGTCATTAAAAAAATTATGTTGACTTTGAATTTTAACGGTTTGACCGGCTTTTGACGGAAAAATTTAACGACAGAGGTCTATATCTTACATAGTGATTTGAGCTGAGTTTATATGTAATTTCGCCATTATACAAGGGTGTGTACGTAAATAACCGAAGCTAAATATATGCTAAAATATTGTGGAAGGTAAAAGATCGTCATGAATTTATAGATTAGCACAAAAGAATATCTAGGAGATCTAAAATTACGTGTTAATAATGTCTTTTTATTAGATAAGTCCTAAACAAATCAACTGCAGTTAGTGTACTAACCCAAACAGATTCTTTAGCTACTTCACTTCATTAACAAACCCTGGCCAAAAGAAACTAAGCCCAAAACAGAGAAGAGCAAGAGTCAATCAATCAGCCATGGGGAGACGAAAGTTGGAACTGAAGCCTATTCAAGAAAGCTCAAAACGTTACACCACCTTCTCGAAACGGCGAGCCGGCCTCAACAAGAAGGTTCAAGAGTTTTGCCACAAGTTTGATGCCCAGGCGGCCGTTCTTGTCTACTCCAAGGTCGGGAACGCCTTCTTCTGGGGACATCCTCAGGTCGATTCGATAGTCCAACGATACTTATCCGAACTATCGTCGTCTTCCCCATGTGATCTCAATGTGGATCATGAGGATATATTGGTTGAAGCAGAGGAGAAAATTGCTGGTGCGATTGGGAACGGGCCAGCTGCTTGGTCTGCGATGACGGTGGGGCTGGAGATTGAGGATTTGGACCGGATTACGGAGGTGTTGCAGAGGGTTAAACGGGAGGTGTTGGCTGAGGTTCAGTCCAGAGTTGATAATTCAATGGATGGATAGTCAATATAGAAGATAGATAGTTAGCTATCGAGTATTGATAATTAGGTTTGATTATCTGTTTCTTTACTATTGATGATGAATTCTGGAACATTTTTTCTTGCTGAAATTCAATGCTAACATTTTATTAGTAGAATATGGAACTTGCATCATTGGGATATAACATTTTGGTTTTCTTTTACTGCTTTTATTTTGCAGGTTCATAACGAGGTCTAGCTTACATGGGTACATTTTCGGCTAAATTTATGTTTTACAAGTCGCCAAACTTTGCATATTTCTTGTTGTATGACCAATCAATTTGTACATGATTGAAAGTGTTATATGTGCATTACCATGGATATATTGCAGGTCCTGGTAACAAATACTCTGTTCATATGAAGTTTATATCTTCCTAATTGGGCTACTTTTAACTAAACACGATCACTAAGGTCTGTGGCTCAGTGGCTGTGCCTGTGGCAGTTGTCTGCGTAGATCCTTAAGTTTATTAGCTTCTTCATGTGATCACATTATCTCCTTAAATATGCCATTCATAGAACTTATCCTGATTGTGAATTTTAAACATGATTGTTTAGCTGAACGTATAATATATTAGTCTCTCGATTAGCCATTCATATATTTGCTTCCAAAATCTACATTATTTGTAGATTTTCTGATTTGGTCACTGATGATGAAGTTGCAAATAGAATCATGATATTTGCTCTCAATTATTACTGTTATGATTTCATGTCATGTGTCATGGAAGATGATGATGTAGAATCTTCAGAAGACGAAGATGAAGACATGAAGTCACTAGTAAATATGTCCCACTACGAACTGGTTCTAGAAAGGTTGGTATGCAAACCAATGTCGTGGGCACAAAGAATGAGCCTGGTTATGCTTAAAAGGTAACCAGAGATTCATTAAACAAGCACGCCATAGTCTCTAAAACTATTAACCATGTGGACATAGCGAAGCCTGACTCCATCCGTAAGGCAAAAACTCTCAAAATTTGTGGTAAAAAACGTGCCAGGGCATCTGTGCCTTGCTCAACCATGAAGCGTGCCAAGTGATTTATCTGAAGCCTGAACCTGGTTCTTGCCTTCTTGGTCTAGAATTTCTTAATTTTGTGCTAGTTTTTTGCTTGGAAAAGTGAGGTAATGTATCCTTTCTGCTGATCTTTTTGCCGGTTCAGCCTGACTGAACATAGTATATGACTATGTGTATGAATTGTGGTAATGTATCTACTGATATGTGCTTTGTTAGGCAACCATTTGTATGAAATCTTGCAATGTAGTGGAAATGGAGCAGTGAAGATGATAGTCAATTTGCAATGTAATGTAAAAACCAACAGAATTGCATGAAATCAATCCTCAGAGAACTTTTGGTTCCTCGCAATACTAAGTGGAAATAGACGCAGCCTCGAACTTGCACTAAACATGATCTAGAGGAGACCTGTTCAAAATTCTGTTCTTGTGTAGGTTGTAATATAATGTGTAGTTGTGTACAAACTATAATTTGATATTGTATTAGATGCGAATATGCGATGTATGTATCAAATATTTTTGGAAGTTGGATTAAAGTTTAATTTTTAAAGATTTCTGTCTTACTAGAAGATTAAATCTGGAAAGTTTTTATTTTCAATTTTTAACACAAGAATGTTAATAAAATAAAAAGGGAGGGAAACCATTTTTGTTTTTCAGAATAGCGGGAAACAAATAAAGATGGGTTATGTTTCAAACTTTTAACACCACGGAAAAAACCTACACGTTTAAATACGGTACAAAACCTCAATTCCAAGAAGTCAATAATCCTTCTCCACAAAAAACTGCTCAATCTCTCCAGAAGAAACTTCCTCTTCTTGCATTTCAATGAGGTACTATACTCTCACTTCCTCTAAAACAATGTGCGCTATTTCATGCCGTTGCTTTTGTCTATTCATAGTTTACCCTGTTTCTCATGTAATGTTATTGTTATCTATGAATTGATTATATGTTGATGTTATAAAAAATATGGAAACATGTTGATGTGTACCAATGCACTGCTTGTCCTTTTTGTTGTATTTTAACCCAAAATTCTAATGAAATGTGTTGCTTGTTTTAGTTAATTCAGGGCCCGAAAAGCACAAACTCAATTTTAGGTCGTATTTTGAAATGCTACACTCTTTGCAAATTAAATGTGTTGTACTTATTGGTTATTGGAACTTTTATGTTTAATGATTGTAAGAATTAAAGGACCTGAACTTTATTCTTATCTTATCTACACGTGTTTATAGATATTCTTATCACAAAAGAACAATCAAATCTGTGATGAATTAAATAAACAAGATAAAGAACAAGATGATTTCTAGCAGGTATATAAATATACCTACTGTGGCCAAGGCAAATATCCACTATAATAAGAGTATTTACAAAAAGCTAGTCGGAATAGCTAACAATTCCAAAACACCTAAACTAGATACTTCAAAGACTAGTAAAAACGGTTACAAGTAAAGGGAGAATGATGTATATGATTGTTCTATTGCTCTATACTTGCATATACTTTGTGATGGCCCTGATCTTGTATATATAGTATAGAAAAATGTCCATAAGATCAGGTTCAATCAGATCTTGTTGCTCATCCTTATCTTCAAGAGTCCAAATCATTCAATCTTCTAAGAGTCCATAAGATATTGACTTCCAAGAGTCCTTGTATCTTGTCTTCTAAGACTCCATGGCTTTCTTGAATATAATTCAATTCCTATCTGAAAACACAAACTCAGATTCGTGGAACTAGGTTATGTAGTTAGTGAAAAAATGCATTATCAATAAAGTCCTCTAAAATGCAGATTTTCTGAACTGATACTGTTATAGCTATTGTTGCTGCAACAGTCATAGCCCTGTTGCTGCAACATCTGCACTTTCAATGATTTTTCTTAAACTTAATTTGCCACTTGATTTTATGGACCTGGACTTCATGCTAGCGCAATTTCGAAACTGTAGTTGGACATAGAGAATCATCTTCTCTAGCGCAAATGCGCAATTACATGTTCCTTCGCCTGAATTTTCCACGTCAATGCCTGAAACCATATGCAGTAATCTGTTGTTTTGGCAGGAGTCTATAATGTTTATTTGCTTTCTTGATCGTTTAATGAATTGGTTTGTTGCTTTTTTCTTCTCTTTTTTTTTTTTTTTTTTCTGGCTGTTTGGAAATGTCAGATTTGCTAGTTGGGGTACTTAAATTATGATTTGATTGTGTCACTAATTAGCGCATAGATTAACTGGTGGGAGCAGGGATGTTAAATCTGTACTTACATGCATGCTATTTGTTGTTAGCTTCCGTGATGCCGAGCGAAGAAGGGCTGTGCTTCTGAAACTCTTGGTGATTAACTTGAATGTTATGGCACTAGTAATGGCCTGGTACTATTTCACCCGGGTAAGACCCCGGCTTGCACACAAGCGTAAACGTGCACAGTGCAGGTAAGACCTCAGCTTCTTGGTAGCTCTTGTAGACTAATCATACATTAGACTATCCTATATTCCTATTTCATGAAAAGTTTCTTCTTGCGATCATGGTATCACATTAAATATGACATTCATAAAATATTAGGAGAATAGGCGCAGAGTTGAAAGTTTTTGTGGTGATCCCTGATAAAGATGTGGAGACCTGGACAGGTTACACATCCCATAACTGACAGGAACAAGACCTAGAATTTATTAAACTGAATACCTTAGCTTGAAGCCTTGAATGTAGTTTCATGATCTTGTTCTGAATCAGGGATTCACATAATTGATGCGCGTATGAGTGCCCTTTTAGGAAGTTCTATAGGTGCTCTTGTAAGTCCACAGAATTCTTGCTTCCCTGTCTCCCCTGAACAACAGACACCGGCATAGCAGATTTCCAAACATTAGGATCTTGATTCATTATATAATATGCACAATAGTCTAGCTTCTTGAACCGTTTTGGATATATACTGAACTGATATCACATACTATATGCATTTTGGTGTAAGTGTACATGTTTCACAAACAACTCATGAGTACATCGAGGGTCGTTTTATTCCCTTTGAAAGCCCTTTCATAGACATCGTCTGACAATAATTCGTCTCCTTAAATACCATGTACGCCAGGAAGGTAGTAAACTGGACTAATATGTTGCCATATTGGCTAGATCCGGAATTAAAGACTTGGAGACTCGATAAAGATAGCCCCAACTATTTCAGATATCATTTTGGCTAGTCAAGATGAGAATGTTCCATGAATCACTGTCTAGCTGATCCTGTTATCTCTCCAAAATACCAGCAGTTTAGGGCAGTGTTCCATGATTATATTTTTTTCACTGAGAATAGACTACTTACTGGAGAACTACCTAGCCCAAGTGAAACAGCAACTTTGTCCCTTTGGTACAGTGGTGCCTGAGTTCTAGATGTCAAGAAACATACTTGATTAGGCAATAATTATGTAGTGTTTGTTGGTGATTCAAGTCACCATCCTGATTGATTAACTTGGTCTATGATTATCTAAATTAAACTGTGATTAAAATTAATTATGCAGGTGGTTCTGATCAAGTTGAAATTAGTAAACATTCAAAAGACAACATAAAAGTGTGGCTTTGAATGATTTAAACCAACTTTATGCCTTCACTTCTTTTGACTTCATGGCACAAGAAACTATTTTAAAAATCTCACCTGATTGAACTAGCATCAAATCCTTGGTCCTTTGCAAAAGATAACTCAAGAAATATTCTTGCAGGCAATTTTTGTGTACAGGTGCATTTGTATCTAAGATTGAATATCCGTACAACTACGTTTATATACACCGAGAAAGTCTGTCTCTAAGATTCAAGTTTCGTACGCATTATATTGCAAGATGTTTTAAACTACAATCACGCATCAGTCTTTCAATTCCAGATAGAATAACAGAAAGTAACATGCTTTTTCTTCACTCAATCTGATCATCAGTGTTTTTTAATGTCCATATAAAGATGTTGATGAGATGAGATCATGAGAAGGATGGAATATTCTTTTAATAAAGGAAACTCAACTCAGCTCAACTAATCCCAAAGGCAACCAAAGCTAGTCAAGGTTAAAAGTGTAGGTTGAAAACTTATAAAATGTTGGGAAGTTGAGGAAAAGTATCAAGACAAACTGAAAAAGTGGCTAGTCATAAATTCCTTGTAACAGTCGGACAAACTTATGCAAACACCAAGAATCTCACATCAGGGCCCAAATTTTTACTTTTATTACATTTTTCTAAAAAAATAGTACTTCATAAAATATAGATATATACTTAGTATATAGTATAACTGTCTTCAGGAGCAACAACAATAGTAACATAGTAGCTTGTATATTTTTTAATTTTGCAATTGTCCCCTCTGAATATGTTTTGAAGCTTTCGGAGTTTGTAGAATTCAAACCTATCTCAGGATTTTTCAAAATAGAAAAGGTAGAAACTAGAGGAGTATTATCTTTCCAAAATTTTACAATCTTTGGATCCAAACCGATAACCTTAAATGATAAAGAAGAAAAAGGTAAACAAAGCAACATCATAGATAATTATACCTCTCTGTCTTTTAACAAATATGGAGAACTTTTACTTTCTCATACAAATAACTTCATTGGTGCGGTTGAATTCTAACCGGTTTTAGTTTAATTTGATGTTAACCATAAAATTTATTTATAGTACCATCACATAGTTTTTGTTTATGGGCATAGATTAGAATATAATACACACAATAACATGTATATTAATGGTTACACATATTGATAATGTATCACTTGGCTCAAATGATATTTTTTTACCTTTTTAAAAGGCATTCACCGGTAAGAAATTCGCACAATATATTGTTGTAATGATCTCTCAAAGGAAAAAAATGGCACACTAACTTTTCACATAAATTAGTGTTTTAGTATTTTCAAATTAGAAAAAAAAAAAAAAAAAAAAAGAGGGAGTAATATGTTTAGGGAATATTCCACCATGGACCATTCCCAAATAGTTTCATTGTTTCTTTGTAGTAGAGGACACCACAGGTGGTCCTCATTGCTAATGAGAGGGGTAATGCCATGAGGGGAGGGGAGGGTCCAGAATCGATTAAAACCTATATTTAGATATACCAACGGAATAGTACATAATTGTTCACATTGGCCTCCCCGGCATATATTGCACGCTATATGGATGATCTATCATGTCGTACATATAAATTTCCGTAGGGGTAGCTAGGTGTTCATTTTCATTAAGTTATAAAATAATTTATAAAAATCAGTAACAAATAGATAAGCAACTATTTTTACCTATTGTATCCAACTTTGATTTACTATTTAAAAAACTAATTAAAAGAAAACAAAAACGTGTGAGCTAATTGGCTAGCTTTATGTTTCATTTATGGGCAAAGGCCTTTTAAAAATTAGTTTCAATTTTATTTTGTCTTTTGGTTTTTTATGAAAGATGTTGAAATTAGATGGTCCATTCCATGCAGGAGGAAAAGTATTGGGCCCTTCCATTGTTTGGCATTACACAGCGAGGTTGGGTTAAGCCCTTTCGGTGGGGAAGCTTGAGACATAGTCGGCAATTTTGGCCCACTTTTGTTTCTTTACTTGAATGCAACTATACTTTGTACTTTTTCACAAGAATTATCATTTATTACATTATTTAAGTAGTATTTTATATATATATACACACACACATAAGTGGACAACTATTAGAGTTGTGCAATTGAGTACTTAATTTAAGTTAATTGAATTCATTTGTAATAAGTATGTAAATTAGACTTTAGTTACAAAAAATAATAATCTGTTTAATCTAATTAAATTACAAACCCTGATACAACCCTAACAAAATCAATTCATTATTCAAAAAAAAATTACATGTCTCTTCAATTAAATTTCAAACCCTAATTCAACTCGAAAAAAATGCAATCCATTATAAAAAAACAACGATATTACTTATTCATATATTTCATCAATTATTTGTAATTGCATGCCACAATAACATGCGTAGCGTGTACTCACGTTCTAGTTTATATATAAATGGACAACTATTGGAATTGTACAATTAAGTACTAAATTTAAGTTAAATTAGACCCATTTGTAATATATGCGTAAATTAGACTTTAATTACAAAAAATAATTTGTTTTATTCAATCAAACTACAAGCTCTAATTCAATCTCAACAAAATTAATGCATCATAACAAAGACCAATCTCCATTATCCATTTAAATTTTAAACACTAATTCAACCCCAACAAAATAAATTCATCATAAAAAAATCAATTTGTTTTCTCCAATTAAATTGTAAACCCTTATTCAATTCATCATTAAAAAATTAATTCGTCATTAAAGACAATGATAACAATCTTTATGCTCCAATATCTTCTCCAATTAAATTAAAACGGATCAAGTCAAAAACTAATTCAACTTGAAAAGAGACAATCTATTATCATAAACAACAATATTTACTTGCTTTCATATACGTTTTCTATAACTATAATTATGTGCCACAATAACACGCTACGCGTGTTCTCAGATTCTAGTATTTACAATGAGAATAGATATTTAATCACAAAACCCAAATAGAACAAAATATAAATATGAATTTGCACACAAATCCGAATTACCAATAGTCACAAGTCAGAACAACGTGCTTATATGTCATAACATTGTGGTGTCGAGAAGTGAGCCTTTTTCAAGGAAAAATCTACAAAGAACACATCAACATTTTTCATCTGTTTCATCCCCCTTTTCCTTTTTCTTATATAAAAATATACTCCCTCCGTCCCGGATTCAAATTCCTATAGATCCGGACACAAGTTTTAAAAAAACAGTGAATAAAATATGATAAATGGTAATAAAGTTGGAATAAGGTTGAATGAAATAGTATAGATAATGTATATGAGAGATAGGAGAAAGATTTTTTTAAAAATTTATTTAAAGGATGGGAAGTGAAATTGCAACGTCCCAAAATGGAATGTTGGGAGTTGAATTATACACGCCCCTCACGAGTAGACCGCGATTAGTCGGCTATACAAGTGGAATCATAATAGTCATGCTGGAATTATCATCAAGTGGACCACGCATCATCAACTTGGATCTGCTCTGATACCACATTAAATTGGGGTGGAGATTGTCTCCGTTGAGATTCAACTCCATATGGACGTGATCCAAATGCTATGATACCATGATAGAATTCCATCTCATCTAAAAGCTCGAATTTGTAGAGGGGTGTGGAATCTAGTCATTACTTCAATACTCCCCCGCACTCGTAGTCGGTTTCAATTTCTTTAGGGAGGCCATTCGAGTGGAATTTAATATGGGGCGTGAAGTCTACGTGTAGATTCGAACCCACGTGGGCATGAGTCAAAGGCTCTTATACCATATTAAATTGGGCCATCGTCCCGTCCCCTTAAAAGTCCATATTAAAGGAATAAGTTTATTCAAATTATATGTTGTTTGCATGATACTCTCATAAGCAATATGGGATATTCTAATAAAAACTCGGTGAGAGTCAGGTGTAGTGTAGCTACAAGCTTATATCATCTTCTTTGCACAATTGGGGGAACATTTTCTTTAATTGAAACGGCAAAAGTTGTTAATAATCCATCTGAAATACAAAGAGTATAGAAACACTCAAAAGTAATTAATCACATTACAACCATTCCACATAACTGACAATTGTATTAATATGCATATATCATTTTGCTTACTTTAGAATGAGAGGGTACACCAAATCTTCACCGACACAATAACTCAAAGTTTGATTGATATTCTTATTGGATGAAGAAACTAATTTGTAACCCACAGGTTGAAGCCATACGTCCCAACCGATACACAAGTACTCAATTGCAACTTTTAGAATCGTCGGTAACGAATTTGACTAATGAGTGGCATGCGAGACTTACATTGCTTATTTTCATATTTTTTGCTTCTTTTAATGTTTTGTAATCTGTTCCTTAATTTTGGTGATATATAAAAACAAACATCTTTTTGATTGGTCGTAACGACGTGCCGACATTTGCTGCAATTTGTCCGAGAGCTCATATATCACTACTATACGCATGCATGGCCGTCAATTTGGACTCACAGATGCGATCGAATTAATCATGGTTTAATTTCATGAACTTTATTATTCCTCCATTCCGTTGCGTTGTACATTTGTTTTTCAACTCGGTTACATACTGTAACGACCCGACAACTAATCGATCGAGCACCGGTCCATGAACTCACAGATGCGATCGAATTACTCATGGTTTAATTTCATGAACTTTATTATTCCTCCATTCCGTTGTACATTTGTTTTTCAACTCGGTTACATATCAATACGACCACTAATCGATCGATTTCTGGCCCTAAAAGACGACTCATGAAACGACTATCCGATTTGATTCTTTGGTTCCACTGTACTAACACATGTCCTTTCCTGTGCACTTTGTCCTCACTCATGCACGAACCGGGATGGATTCCCAAAAAAAAGCGCACCTTGTTGGTATGAGTAGCGTTCTCGATCTCTTTAACCTGTTTGGACTTGACTTGAAACTTTAAAACGTTACAATTCTCCTAACTAATACTAGTATTTTGGAGTACCATTAATTAATTACCATAACTCATTGAGAATCACCTAAAAAAAACTTGACATAACCTTAAAGTACTACTCATAGGCCGCAGCTTAACAGACGGTACATAACTTTTAAATGTGTATTAAAAATTACTCAAAATTAGCTGATAAACTAGTTGATAATAGATAATATAGTTTATATGTTTGGAGAATTAATTAATTAGTTGATAAATTAAATTGTTTTTTAATAAGCTACGTACCTAAACAAATTTATCGGATCAGGTAGATATTAACGTAATGCATATATTAATCGTTTGAGTTTTTAATAATGAATAAAATTGAAGTTTCCGTCCAACTTATATAATTATTATTGGACAATTTGTAATAAGATAACTGAACAAACTTATCGGATATGCCTTGAATCAGGATTAGGCCTATTTCCTAGGTTTGTCAGGTTTGTGCTTATTTGTTCACTAGGTTATCTGTATACTAGATTTGTCAGGATTGTGTTCTATCTCCTAGTCCTGTTCGATATTTGTCTAGAGAAGTATTATATATACTTCCTCTTAAGCTAGTTAAATCATTCAGAAATCATTCAGTGATATCATTCTATAATCTGAGTTCCTCAAGATCTAGAAAACTGTTCTCTTCTCTGCCCGTGAACGTAGCTAACTTATTGTTAGTGAACCACGTTAAATCTTTGTGTTCTTTATTCACGTTGTTTATGATCTTTCTTGCTTCTGTTATAACAAACTGGTATCAAGAGCTGGATCTGTTCTAGTGTTTGAAATTCGCTGAGAAAGATGTATGGTATTAACGTGAAGATCGACAAATTTACCTGGAGGAATAGTTTCAGTTTATGGCAGATTTGAAACAACAAGGGCTGTGGGCGCCGGTTATTAGGAAGTCGACAGAAAAAGTCACCGCTGAGATGGCCGTTCTGGAGGAGATGGCACACTCGACAATTATGTTGTGTCTTGCTGATGATATCATCACCGAGATCGCGGAGGAGGAAATCGCGCAATGTCTGTGGGTTAAGCTAGAGAGTCTCTATATGACAAAGTCCTTAACCAATAAGTTGCTTCTGAAGCAACATCTGTTCAGTCTGCGAATGCAGGAAGGTTTGCCTCTCCAATATCATCTGGATCAGTTAAACACAATTTTACTAGAATTGCGTAATATTGATGTTAAGGTTGAAGATGAGGACCCTGCTTTAATTATGGTAGTATCTTTACCATTATCGTATATGAGAATTTCGTGCAATCGTTTATTGTTGGTAAAGATACTATTTCTCTAGAAGAGGTTAGATCATCCCTCCATACTAGAGAGCTGCGCCATAAGGCGGTAATGCAGTCTTGATAATCAGTCTTTGGGTTAGTAGCCAGTGGGAGTAATGGACATGGAAATTCGGGAAAGAAGAAATTCAAGAAACCAGCTTCTAAGGGTCCAAAACCGAATGATACCTGTAATTACTGTAAACGGAAGGGACACTGGAAATCTGAATGTCCTAAGAAGAAAAGGCAACATCATAAACCGACAGGTACTGCTGTTGTAGCTGATACCAATTCTGAAGAGGATATTGCTCTAGTTGTTGATGAGCACACGCATCACAGTGATTCGTGGATCCTTGATTCTGGAGCGTCTTATCATATATGTCCGCGCAGGGAGTGGTTTACAACCTACGAGCAAGTAGACGGTGGCAATATTTCTAGGGCTAACAGTTCTCTTTGTAAGACGGTTGGAATAGGCTCGATCAAAATTCGGACACATGATGGTAAATTATGCACATTGAATGATGTTAGGCATGTTCCACTTATGACAAAGAATCTGATATCTTTGAGTACACTTGATAACAATGGTTTCAATTATCAAGGTGGAGGTGGAGTTTTACATGCCTGCAAGGGTTCGAATGTAGTTCTGAAAGCTGTAAAACGTGGTACCTTGTATATTCTTCAAGGTTCTACGTTATCAGGTTATGTCGCTGTTGCATCATCGGAGATTGATAAGGAGAACACGACCAAGTTATGCATATAAGGCTTGGTCACATGAGTGCAAGAGGGATGCAAATTCTGTAAAAAACAGATCTTCTTTGTGGGCACAAGGTCACGGATCTTGAATTCTGTGAACATTGTATCTTTGGAAAGTTACATCGTAGCAAGTTTCCTAAAGCTATACACAGAGCAAAAGGCACACTTGATTACATCCATTCTGATTGTTGGGGTCCTTCCCGGGTGGAGTCTTTAGGGGGTCACAGATATTTGTGTCAATGATTGATGATTTCTCAAGGATGACTTGGTTTTTCATTATGAAGCATAAAAGTGAAGCCTTTAAGAACTTCAGGCAATGGAAGGCATTGTGGAGAATCAAACAGGGAAGAAGATAAAAAGGCTGCGAACTGATAATGGTCTGGAATTTTGCTGGTCTGAGTTCGATGAGTTCTGCAAGAATGAAGGGATTGTTAGGCATCATGCAGTCAGGGATACACCACAGCAGAATGGTGTAGCAGAACGTATGAATCAGACACTTCTGGAGAGAGTTAGGTGCATGCTCTCTAATGCTGGACTAACTAGAAGATTCTAGGCAGATGCGGTTAGTACAACATGCTATCTGATAAATCGTGGACCTCACACGGGTATACATCTCAAAACTCCTATTGAGATGTGGTCTGGCAAGCCTACTGATTAATCTATTTTAAGAGCTTTTGGATGTACTGTTTATTATCATGTCAATGAGGGTAAATTGGAGCCACGAGCTAAAAAGGGAGTATTTGTAGGCTATGGGGATGGAGTGAAAGGTTATAGGATCTGGTCCCCATCTGAGAAGAGGGTTATACTTAGTAGAAATGTGGTATTTGATGAAAATTCTATGTTCAACTCTACTGTGAAGTCTATTGTTGTGTCAAAAAGTGGTGGTGTTGAGAAACAGGTGGAGCAGCAAGTCACTCTAGATGAGAGTGAACCACAACATGAAAGTGAACAACCACATTCAGAATCAGAACCATCAGTTTCTTCACTGCCAGCAGCAAATCAACACAACTTGGCAGGTGATCGATTAAGGAGATGGAATTATGGGAAGCCTCCCATCAGATTAGGTTTTGAACATATGGTGGCCTATGCACTACAGGTTGCTGAAGAGTTGGATCCTAACTCTGATGAGCCATCCACTTACAATGAAGCAGTGTCATGTACTGAGTCTGCCCAGTGCCTTGCTGAAATGGGAGATGATATGGAGTCACTCCATAAGAATCAGACTTGGGAATTAACGAAGCAACCTCGAGACTGGAAGATTGTCACCTATAAATGGATCTATAAAAAAAAAAGGAAGGAGAAACATCTGTTGAGGGTATCAAGTATAAAGCTCGAGTCGTAGCTAGAGGGTTCACTCAGAGAGAGGGAGTAGACTATAACGAGATTTTTTCGCCAAGGGTCAGACACACTTCCATCAGGGTACTACTAGCAATAGTAGCACATCAGAATCTGGAGCTTGAACAACTAGATGTGAAGACAGCTTTTCTGCATGGAGAGCTAGAAGAGGAGATATACATGACTCAGCCGGATGGTTTTCAGGTTCCTGGTAAGGAAGACTATGTTTGCAAGTTGAAGAAGTCCTTATATGGACTAAAGCAGTCTCCAAGGCAGTGGTATAAGAGATTCGACAGCTATATGATAGAGGTTGGCTACATCAAGAGTTCGTATAATTGTTGTGTTTACTACAGCAAGGCAGCAAATGGTTCTTTGATCTATCTAGTCTTGTATGTAGATGATATGTTGATAGCTACAAAGAACAAGTCTGATGTTCAGAAGTTGAAGGATCTCCTTAGTTTGAGATGAAAGATTTGGGTGCGGCTCAGAAAATTCTGGGTATGGAGATTTATAGGGATAGAAGCAAAAATAAACTCTTTTTATCACAAAAGGGATATATTCCGAAGATTTTGTCAAGATTTGGCATGTCTACAACAAAACCCATAGATACTTCTAGTAGTGCTGTAAATGCGCATCTGTCTCTTGCTTTTGCACCTAAGTCTGTTGAGGAGAAGGAGTACATGTCTCGAGTTCCCTATGCTAGTGCAGTAGGAAGCTTGATGTATGCAATGGTCTGCACTAGACCTGATCTTGCACAATCTGTTAGTGTCGTTAGTAGGTTTATGGGTGAACCTGGCAAGGAGCACTGGCAAGCTGTGAAGAGAATTTTTCGGTACCTAAAAGGTACGTCTGATGTTGATCTCATTTATGGAGGTGATACAAAGTGTTTGGTGACAGGGTTTTCAGACTCTGATTATGCTGGATGTATGCAATGGTCTGCACTAAACCTGATCTTGCACAATCTGTTAGTGTCGTTAGTAGGTTTATGGGTGAACCTGGCAAGGAGCACTGGCAAGCTGTGAAGAGAATTTTTCGGTACCTAAAAGGTACGTCTGATGTTGGTCTCATTTATGGAGGTGATACAAAGTGTTTGGTGACAGAGTTTCCAGACTCTGATTATGCTGGAGATGTTGACAGTAGAAGATCTATGACCGGTTATGTTTTCACTCTTGGTGGTTCAGTTGTCAGTTGGAAAGCTACTTTGCAACCTACAGTGACTTTGTCTACTACGGAAGCAGAGTACATGGCGTTGACAGAAGCAGCAAAAGAGGGAATCTGGTTAAAGGGATTGGTCAGTGATTTGGGTCTACATCATGATCAAGCTATAGTGTATTGTGACAATCTCAGTGCAATCTGTTTAGCCAAGGATCAAGTCCATCATGAGAGGACTAAGCACATTGATGTGAGGTATCATTTTCTAAGAAGTGAGAAGAGAATTAAGGTGAACAAAGTGGGTACTGCTGATAACCCAGCTGATATGTTTACCAAGCCCGTTCCACATAGCAAGTTTCAACATTGTTTGGACTTGCTAAATGTTAGGAGTTGTTGAGGCAACATCTGAGGCAAAGGAGTTTTTCAGGTACATTTGGTACATCTGTTATTTGTGAGAGGATTCAAGTCACGGTGGAGATTTGTTAGAATATGCCTTGAATCAGGATTAGGCCTATTTCCTAGGTTTGTCAGGTTTGGGCTTATTTGTCCACTAGGTTATCTGTATACTAGGTTTGTCAGGATTGGATTCTATTTCCTAGTCCTGTTCGGTATTTGTCTAGAGAAGTATTATATATACTTCCTCTTAGCCTAGTTAAATCATTCAGAAATCATTATGTAATATCATTCTGTAATCTGAGTTCCTCAAGATCTATAAAACTGTTTTCTTCTCTGCCCGTGGACGTAGCTAACTTATTGTTAGTGAACCACGTTAAATCTTTATTAACGTTGTTTATGATTTTTCTTGCTTCCGTTATAACATTAACGTAGTGTATGTTAAGTATTAACTGGTTGAGTTTTTAATGAATTAAATTGAAGTAGTATATAATTATTATTGGACAATTTGTAGTAGTTTTTTCAGCACGATGGCTGTCCAACTGCTTAACGAGAAGCACAAGAAAATCAAATAGACAAAGGCTGAAACTGGTATATGAATTGGCAAGTAGAGAAGAATGGATTTGTAATTTTGCTCTTGAGGAAACAGAGTAATGATACATTCGGTCTGGGTAGGTTTTTTTCCTTCTTGTAACGTGGAATATAGACAAATGGCTCATTGACTGTCTTGTAACGGTATTAACTACCGAATTTCCTGTTTAATTCGTTGCCGTTGGGGTGTTTGAAAAATTAGGATATACACTGGGTCCATGCAATCATATATATACTGCTAATTGAGTTTGATAATTATAAACAATTGCTTTCATTAATCAAACCTAGTTTAATCAATTGATGTCCCATATAAAGTTATCATCAATTTGTCATAGCTCCAATAAATAAGATCCACAACTCCAAATCCTTTCGAATTGCACTTGCTAGAAGGATATGATTTAAGTTTATAGCTCGTCGGCGAGAATTAAGTCCTTTTAAAACGGCATAATTTGTTATGGGTCTAAATATGATAAGAGGTACTCTATTTACTCCTAATCAAATTTCATATATATTATCTTGTCTATTTTTCTTGTTTTAGCAATTTTTTCCAGTAATATATTCACACTATGATGGGATCTCTGTTTGAAATTGACGAACTAACAAGCAAAACTAACCTGTAGACGTCGATTGCGAAGAACTGACACCTCCGAATTACCTCTAACACTAAATCGGCACAGACAGAAAGTAATTTTCAGCTTAGAAAAATAATGATGATATAGATTAATGAATAAATCTGTCGGCTGGTGTAAAAATGGTTTGAAAAGGCATTCCCTCCAAAAACAAGAACTGATCACAATTCACAAGTCGTAACAACTGCCATACTCCTCTATAGTACTCCATCAATCGTTTTCTAGTAGACCAATTAATTTCCTGCAGGTCAAAAGGTTAGTCACAACTTTTCCACCTTGATCTATTGAAATTGTCAATTCCCTTGAGATTTGGCTTTCAAATTCTGACCACAATCATATTGATTTGGTGGTTAGTTTATTCGTTAACTTTTTTGTTTTGGAAAAAGAGTTTATTGACCACAATCATATTGACCACAATCATTATTGTAACTTGTTAACTTGTTTATATGGATCGATGATAATAGTTGAAAAGAGTGGGGTAAAACTGTATAAGAAAAGTAATTGCCGCCAACTGAAGAGGATGAACTTGGCGAATAAATTAAAAATGTATGTCAGGTAAGTCAACAACGCTATAAACATTCAAACATGCATCAGTTTCTTTTGGAACATGAAATAGGATTATGGTTTTGCACTTTTGTCTATGGACTATGGTGATTAATGACTTTTTCTTGAATCTTGGTCGTCTTTTTTGGTTCAATTAGCTACATTGAGGCACTATTTAACAAGATCCTCATTGATTTCATGCAAGATTTGAACTCAGAAGTATGAGTAGATGGGTTCTGCGCGCCTTCTTCCCATTTACTCTCTTTCACTTTTGGCGACAAGTTTAATTTCATTCCATGTTCAATCTAGTTAGCTCAAGTTTACAAAAAGTCAAAAACATCACCTAACGGCCTTTCTCCGCTGAAATGGGGAAATCAGTTAACCGCCTCATCCATTCTAATTACACAAAATAAGAAAATCTAAGTGCTTTTGGGTAAAAATCAAATTATATACTTATAATGGATATTGACGAATTTGTTAATGTTGGAATTTTAATGATCGAGTGAGCGGACGATTCGTCTGATGTATTGGTCGATGTGGTCGTTTAGAGATCTACAATCGAAATTAGGTTAAAATTGAAGGCAACATCGACCTGCAGGGCAACACGAAAATTAGGCTGGAATGTATGATCAAAATGAGATACTTGTGTGGTGCATGCCAACCGAATGGAGTGCTCTGACACTCAAGGTAATATGGCTGGAAGATGTAGAATAAGAAACGAGTGAGACACAAAGCAGCTAACGTTTTGGAATCGAGTAGCTCTTCTGGTTGTTATATGTGAATGTGGTCGGATTTATATGCGGGCCGACTACTGTGTCAATCAAGACAGTAACTTATGAAATTGGAGTATTGGACAGAGACAGTGACGACGATAATGGCATCGATAAGGGTGAATCAAGTAAATATGAATACATTCCATCCGTCCAATAGAAATTGTCCACTTTTATTTCTTACTAATAAATCAAGTAAGCTGTAAGTGGGTGATAAAGTAAGAGAGATTAAATAAAGTGATGATAAAGTAGGAAAAATAAATAATAAAGAATTGATTAGTGGAGTAAAAACTTTCCATTTATGAGTTAATAAGTTTCTAATGGAACCCCAAAAAAAGAAAGTTATGAAGTTATTAATGGAATGGTAGTGAGAGATAGAATAAAATGATGATAAAGTAGGAAAGAAAAATAATAAAAAATTAGTTAGTGGATTAAAAACTTTTCATTTATAGGTTAGTAAGTTTAGATTTTCTATCGTCAGTCAAGTTGTTGTCCTGATTATTGTCAGTTGAGATGTTGGCACGTGACACGTGTACATTGCTCTACATCGCCCTCAACCACTGCTCTCCATCGCTCTCAACCATCGCTTGTTACTATATTTAGAAATATCAACTTATCCACTAAATTTCTAGTCAAAAATGATTAACACAATTTTAGTCCATTTTCACATACATTTATAATTTATTATTATTATTATTATTATTATTATTATAAATATACCCCAAAACACCTATTCCTAAATCCTAATCAGTAAAAACTTTTAAAACTGATGAACCCTAATTCTAATTTCATGAAATCCAGTTCATCAATTTTATCCCCAATTTTAACAATTTTATCCCCAATTTAATTTAACGTAAAGAAAAAAGCTTAATTTTATCCCTCATTCAACGAGTCTAATAATAATCACATGTTCATTCTGGGAAATATCGAGAAGTTGAAACACCCATGGCTTCTCTGGCCTCTGCAACGATGTGCAACAGCATACGCACCCCTCCCCCTCTCCACCGGAATCTCGGCGGTGCCATTTCTCAGAAACTCTATCTTCATCAGTTGCTTCTCTGCAATGCTGAACAAACCACGATTTTGGGAGATGATGAATATTTTAGTTTGGGTATGTTGCACTAGTGAAGCCATAGCTCTATACTGGAAGTCTGCAACTGCAGTTTAAGGTTTGAAGTAGGTTGTTTGTGTTGTAAGGTTCTAAACTTGGGGCACTAACTCGTTAAATTTTTTTATTTTTTTTGGGATTACTTTAATGGGCACTACTTTAATTTGATTTTGTTTGGAGATGATGGTGGGTCGGTGGTTTTATTTGATTTGATTGTAATTGATAGATTTTAATGTTTTAGTTAAGGTATTTTTAATATATGGAAAATGTTTATTTTTCAAATATATATTTAAATAGTTTAAGACGATATAGACGATTAGAGCAACATATAGTGCAACACCAAGGGCGACACGAGCAACACCACATGATAACACTTAGTGCGAAAGGTAGCACATTACTCAATCTCCACCGTTAGATTTATAATCTAATGGATCAAAATAAGTGACTGAAGTTAGTCAGTGCGACGTCTCGACTGCCGATAGAAGACCCCTAGTAAGTTTCTAATAGAGCCAAAAAAAAAAAAAGGTGTTTGTGGGTGAGATTTTTATTATTTGTTTGGTGTGGAGTATCTTCTATTTTTAGTAATATACGAAGTTTTGTGGGACGGTTAGAAATGGCATATGTATGAATTTATGCGGGGTGGAGGAAGTACTAATATACTTATAAATAACCTCACTTGTATTATGTAGTGTTATAATATTACTCCCCTTATTTTGCTCATCGAAAATCGAAGTGGACAACTAGAATGGGACGGAGGGAGTAGTTATTGTGAGCAAGAATACAATATTCCCTCCGTTTTTAAAAGCTTTCCATTCTGACCCAGATCAGCCAACCAAAATCAATTATGACCACGAATTATGCTTAAAATATTATGATAAAAATCTTAGTAATATTCATAATATTATTTTATTAAGTATTAAATCATTATATTTTACAAGTTATTCGTGATCAAGATTAATCATATATGGTTGATCGCAGAATAGTAAAGTGGATTTTTTTTAAACAACCGAATGTATATGTTGTCCTTCGCAATTACTAATAGAATGAATGCGGGAAAAAGGTATTAATACCTAGAATGATGATGAGTCCATCGGACGACAAAAAAATTCCATATTCCCGTACCAGACCCATTACAAAACCTGTGGGCTAGAGCCCGATGATCATAACGAGTTTTATAACACGCACCCACACCCAACCCACAATTTTAAAATCCGTATCCAACCTGCAATTTTAAAGTCAGGAAGGCCTATAACCCGAACCCAACCTGATATATTGAAAAAAAAATTAAATTAGGAAAACAGTTTCCCGCATTTTTTGTCGGGCCGGAGGGAGGTACCCCACCTGGTCGAAAATGTTTCATTTCATGAAAACAAATTTTCATATGTTTTCACGAAACTTTTCTCTTTGTCGGGGTGTTGGGGGGGAGTGAAAAAATTTATCTCACGAAAACAATTTCCAACATGTTTTCGAGACTTTTTTTTTTTTTGTCAGACGGGGTGGGGGATTGGGGTAAGGCACCCTACCCCTGGTGAAATTTTTATTTTTATCTCACGAAAATAATTTCCCAAATGTTTTCATGAATTTTTTTTGGTCGGGTGGGGTCCACCTACCTACCCCAGGTGAAAAAATTTTATCTCTCGAAAACAATTCCCCGCATGTTTTCGTGAAAACTTTTTTTCATGAAAACAATTTCTCACATTTTTTCACAATTTTTTATGGCGGGGGTGGGGTAGGTACCCACCATACCCCCTGACGAAAATTTGGGTACGAGTCGAATTCGGGTTGGGTTATGTACGGGTTGTGTTCGGATCGGGTCTTGGAGCGGGTTGGGTTTTGAGTAGGGCGAGTTTTGGATGGGTGCGGGTGTAGAACCCAACCCGTACCCATACATAAATAATTTGTCGGGTGCTATGTAATTTGATCCTGCCCAATTACAAGCCTATATGATACAACTACAAATGTTGTATGCAAAGAGGTCTTCGACAAATTATAAGGTAATTTTAAATTAATTACCTTATAAACCTTGAAGACTTGAACATATAGTTTACAATAAATGTTTACTACAATTGATCTCTTTATTACACATGTGTTTGGAATTTCGAATAATGTAGTACTTTATATATTTTTTTGTACATTTTCTTTGAATGATTAATGTGTTGTTTCGAGACACACACACACACACATATATATAGATACATACATACATATACATACATACATAGATAGATAGATAGATATATATATATATATATATATATATATATATATATATATATATATATATATATATATATATGTGTGTGTGTGTGTGTGTGTGTGTGTAAAATATATACATATATATATAGATACATACATACATACATATACATATATATACGTGTGTGTGTGTGTGTGTGTGTGTGTGTGTGTATATATATGTAGATACATACATACATACATACATATACATATATATACGTGTGTTTGTGTGTGTGTGTATATATATATATATATATATATATATATATATATATATATATATATAGATACATACATACATACATACATACATACATACATACATACATACATACATATATATATTGTAAATGTGCAGGAAATTAATGGACATAAATATGAGCTGGAAGTGCACGGTGAATGTGATCAGTTAAATGCAGGGGCGGAATCAGGAAATGTGGCATTGTGTGGTATTCACCCAGTTAAATTTTAGGAAAAAATATTTATATGTAATATTTTCAATAATTTTGAATAAAACCCTCTAAAAATAATCTCATAAACATCTCTTTGATTCCAAACTTCAATTTTGAGTCCGTCCATGTTTGAAGAAGTCATATTGTTGTTCAAACTTTTTTTTTTTGAAAAGCAGTTCCTTTTTCAAACAGACAAAATATCATGCGTCGCATGGTCGGGTAGGTGAACAACTTCCCTAGTCGTTCCTTCTGAAAGTTCTGTGTACATACATGCGCTAAGCCACTCAGGGGCTGAAGACCACACCCTAGTCGTCATCCTACATGGTACATGAGTTTGGGGTGGGGGAACTACTTTTAACCTAAACCGGGAACTAGCTACACGTGCAAGAAGATCTGCGCCCAATTTAATTAGCTTCCTTATATATGACTTGAATTTTTAGATCTACAAAATGTTTCGCCAACTGAAGAATATCAGACACTAGTGCCTGTGTCGTCCGTAACGGTGCCAAATCCCTGCATAAACAACGTAACACATAGACAGAATCAGTACAAATTAGTAACCGTGAAATATGCAAGGACATAGCAAACTGTAAACAAGAACGAACAACCCATAATTCTGCAGTGTTATTATCTGAGATACCAATATAATGAGAAAGAGCGCAGATAAAGACACCATGTTTTGAACGGAAAATGCATCCTAGTCCACTATGTTCCGGTGAATCAAGAGCAGAACCATCGGATTAGCACACACATAACCATCCGGAGGAGGTTCCCAACGGCAAAGGAATTTCAATCTAACCGATGAACCACCCTTACGTAGTGTGGAAGCTAAATATTTTTGTTCACACTTTATGAAAGCATAAGATGTGAAGATCAAAGCATAAAGAGTTTATTGTTTTGAATTGGGTTTATTACATCTGGCTACCTTATTAGATACCCACTTCTCATTTCCATCCCCATTAGTCAAACAATTACATTTGAGTCTAAAATGTCGTTTGATGGTTGACCAACTTATTTTAATTTGTAAACCAAACAAGCCTTATATATTTATCTTCTTCTCCAAAATTATCTTCTCTTTAATTATTTTTTTCTTTTTACTTTTACTTCTTCTCCAAAATTATCTGGAGCTTCCACGGGAAGCTCTGGTTGAGCTTCCATTTTCAGGAAGATCCAGATCGGAGCTTCCTACCATGGAAGCTCCATCATGGAGCTTCCATGGAAGAAAGTAAGAAAAAAAAAATTATAAGTGCAATTTTGGAGATTATATGGACCTGATAGAAAAAAATTTAAAATGATTTTGGACCAAATTGAACAGTTTAAAGATTATAGGGTTTTTTTTTCGGAAATCAAAAGAAAGATAAAAACGAAGGCTGTTTGGACTCTCCCATGATTCAATAATTTGACAGGGGTAAAAATGTCTTTTCCAGCTTTTAGTTCGAAAAAAGTCAAATTCGTGGATGCAGATGTAATTGATTATGCTAATTAGGTAACTTGGTGTAATTCTTTGACTAACGGGGATCCAAATGTAATTAGGACATCTAATTGGGTACCCAGATGTAATATCCCCTTTTGAATTACATCGATCCCATACTGTACGTAAGCACTAGTTAATGGCCCGTCGATACTCGACGGGGCATTGATGAGACAATATTCTAACGTCTCATTTGGTCCTTTTTAGCGGTCTTTGTTAGTCTTTGGTTATTGTTTTCTAGTGTTTCTTGTACGTTTTTATGATTTGGTATTTTGATGTTGTTTTGCAGGAATCGATGATTTTGAGTCAAAATAAAGGCAAGTTGAATAACATGGCTACTTGTAGATTTCTGGCGCTGGAATTTCAAAGTTGAGATCGCCGCGGCGAGATTTTACGAGGCTAGAGGCTGGAGCTGTTTAGAGGCTTGCCGCGGCGAGGAAATTGGTCCGCCGCGGCGAGATTTTACGAGCCGGATATCCTAGATTCAGACATTGACATTGAGACATCTTTGGAGCTTGGTTATTCATTGATTTTATTCATTAGGATTATTGGTATTGATTTCTCTATTGCTTTCTTCTTTACAATTCGTTCTTTTATCTCTATTGATTGAATTGTATGTTATTGCATGCGAGTTTCTCATCTATGTTTCATATGATCATTACCACGAATCTTTGCATGCAAATATCAAGTATGAGTAGCTAAACCGCTCTGAACACGGTAGTGATGTGACGGTAATTGCGTATTCGCTTCTAGGGTTAGGATTAGTTCATATAGGTTAGGCTCGTTCAAATATCTTCATAAAAACCTTTCAATCTAATAAGCTAGTTCAAATATTCTCTAAAACGTTTTGGTTAAGGATCGTGGATTGACGACCCACGATTACTCTGGTTTAAAGATTTTTAAATAGCGTTTGGTTGAATTGGATTGATTGTTTTAAGTACACCGACCGTGTGACAAGTATGAGCGATTTCCCTAGAGTACGACCGTGTGACAAGTACGACCCACGATTACTCTGCTTTTCTGTTTTCTAGTTATTAGAAGTAATCAAAACCAAACAAATTAAGCCATTTCCACAAGTGACTATTTGTTTTCAACTGCTTGGTAGATTAATTGGTTCCTTAGCGAACGATTCTGTGGTTAGCATTGTCTGTCTACAACAACTGCTTTCTACTTGTTTTCTAAGTAGTAATTTGAGCACATCAGGCATGGAGAAAAAATTTAAATAATGAATAAATAAATTTGTATAATAACATATCAAAGTTGAAAAACATAGAAAAACTGCAACCTGGCAAAATGCATAATCTAACTGCTTCAACATTGCATCGGAAGTCATCCCTACCTGTAGAATAGTGCATAATGTAAATTAGTGAAATTGAGCACAACCATATATAAAATACACATAAAAGATAAAATCAACTCATAACTTGTCGAACACTTCTTTATAAATTACGTTTGTTGTCGTGTCATATGTATTACCCTTTACGTTGCAAATTACTACGTTCAATCCCTTCTCAATGGTAACTCTAGAAAGCGTAACATTTAACTGACCATGGTTGAATACATGTGAGGGGAGGTAGAGGCCGACGTGTGAGAGAAAATGTCCATTACTCTTATTTATGGTCATAGAGATGAATATGGGGAACTGTCTCAAACAATTGATAGGGAACTTCATCCGCCAGATGGCTCATCATCATCCTCGGGATGAAAACCTTTTTGGCACGCGTTGATTCAAGATATCATATTTGCCTCAATGATATGCTTCCCAAGATTAGTAACTATGAGCCTTGTTACATTGCACAACTCGAAAGTTTGATCAATATTCCTCATAAGCATTATCATACACCAAACATTTATTATGATCCTATGGTTAAACAATCTAGAGTAATTAATGTTGTTGAAAAATTCTACAGTGAAAACATGTTCGAGACCGTTCTCAAAAGTATCTTCCCTAGCAGTGCTATATGCGCTCAAATATTCAATGCTATCTCTGAACATCTTCGACATGAAAAATTGATTTATACTATCAAATATTTCATTTGTAGGTGCAAGAACATCCCGGTGATGAAATTTGCAGGGTTAAGTGATGGATCGCCTAAGTGATACAACAACAAAGGATATGTACTATCTACAATAGTTGGAATTGGGTGACTTACTTCTCAAATAAGTAACCCTTCGGGGATCTTGATATCAACCCACATTCATTAGGTTCAGCGGCAATGCCCTCACTGACATGTGTTATCCACTCAACGAATTATTTCGTCTCTTAAATTCGAAGATGACGAACCAGACTGTATAGGATTAATTTGGACATAAAAAACAATAAGTTAAATATGATATAAGTATATGTGGTATATAGATAAGACGGGCCATTTACCTGCAATCTCATGTTCTTTGTCAACCGAAGCACCTCACAACATCCCATATCCTAAAGGAGCATATAGAGGTATTCACAATATTATAACTATTCCTCCTGGAACAACGGGCAAAATATGTCGGAAGTTCCCGCCAAAGACAATCACCATTCCCACCAAATGGCTCATCTGAACGGCCCATCACATCCTTCAAGCTCCTATCTATCGCTTCAAACAATGTCGGTTTGTCATGGGAGCCTTATCCCAAACAATAACTCGAGCCTCCTTGAGCAGTCCCGTGACCTCTGAATCATGAGCTTATTGCATGTTGAGTCCTCGTGATTTGCAATGGTATTCCGAACCTCGAATATGCTGGACTACCATCCTACCTTTATAAAGAAGGAGTGATGCAATCCCACTGGACGCAACTCGAAGTACAATATCTTCTCTAGCCCTCAAACCAGAGCACATCGTTCTCCATATAAAGGTTTTTGTGGTACCTTCGTAGATGTATAAGAAGAATACTTCGCCATCTTGATCATCGAAAATAGACATAATTTCATATATGACACGTTATTCATCAGTCGATTGTGGTTATAAACCATCGTCCTATGCTCCATTGCAACTCTAACATAGAACATTTAACACAAAATGAATGGATTTGTAGCATTTTATATAACATACTCATCCGGCACGGGCATATCGTCAAATGAACTGAGATTGTTGCAGTTTTTCTTCGGTAACTTTTCTACTTGCATAATGGCAATGTTTTTTTATTTATTCATCAGTGAGTTTGAAACCTGGATGGAGAGTTCTCTATCATTACATGACAATTACATACAAAGTTTAAACTGATTGTCCTTGGATGTTGGATGGGTAATAGTCTTTAAATTTATTGTACCAGGATTATTGAGTAACCTTTGTTGATTGTACAGAATGTTGTCTGATAATAAATTTCATGTTTTGTTCCACACTTCCTCAGGCTTCGACATGTTGCGTGATAACAACATGGTTACGAAAAGGTGACGTAAAAACTCGCAAATGCCCATAGACTTGCCCCTTTCAAACCACTAATATACTCTCCATCATTGAATAAGAGGCCCGTAGTTTCACATGCATCCTTGTGATATTCGTGCACAACACAGACAACACCATTATACCGAAACATTGTTTCTTTGTTTACATACGAACCATACTTTATGTTCGTTTCAACAATGATAGCGAGGAAATTTAGCAGAATTCAGCTTCCATGACCGAGGATCTATTTTGTTCAGCTTGAACCACTGCAAGAACTGCGATCGTTTGACATTGGCTTTGTTGATGACATCTGGCATGCATTCACTATCTTCGAAAGGAACAGACTGCTCATTCTCCAAATGAAACAACAATCGCTTAACAACATAAATTGTATAATGCAGCGGGACTCTAATATCCTCCACATTGATTTGCATGGAGACACATAACGACAGTCCATATGCCTCATGACCTTATTCCCGTTTTCTCGATAAATGAAACTAACCCAATTTTATCGCTTCCTTTGAATATATTCTTGAAGGGGTGTGGTATTGACCGATGACTATTACAGTATTCCATGTTGATGTACGCTTGATATTTGAACATAAAAAGGAGTTATGTGGAAATGCGTATCTATTTTTCATTATATAATAATAATAATAATAATAATAATAATAATAATAAAAAATGAATAAATAAATAAATAAAGGCTTTGAAAATATAAATCACACAAAATAAATTAACATGTACTGTATAAAATAATATAATGAATTATAGTCCATGATAAGAGATATGGATTAGATATAATCAAAATTACCATAAGTGAAACAAACATTTAGTTACCTAAAGTCACATGTTCTTTGTAAGTCTTAGGACCTCACATGAATCGCAAATTTTGGATGAGCTGCTGCATTAACAATGTCAGATCTAGACCCTCGCGGAACCACTGGCACTAAAGTCTCCGCCAGATATAATAATCAAACCACCGAATGGTGTGGCTAGTCGATGCATAACATTTCTCAAATTAACTCCTATCACGCGCTTCAAAACAATGCATATTGGTCACTGTAGCCTCGTCTCATATAATAAGCTTCGTTTCTTTGAGTAGACATGTTACATCAGAATCAGGGATAATCTTACTGCTCAAGTAAGGATGGATATGTGCTTTGGACAATGGTAGGAATAGGATTACTCACTCCTTGAAAAAGAATGTCCTCTGGCATAATGATATCAACCTCAATGTCGTTATCACCGCCGACAACTCCATCACCGACCCGTAGTATCCACTTTGCGAATTCTCTCATCTCATGAATCTCAGTTGTTAACGTACCAGTATAAAAAAACACAAAACACACTTCACATAATATAAAGAAAGATACAAATTATTAAAACTAAAATTACCATAAGTGAAACAAACATTTAGTTACCTGCAGTCGCATGTTCTTTGTAAGTCTGAGGACCTCATACGAATCCCAAATTTTGGATGAGCATATTATTGCATTAACAATGTCAGATCTAGACCCTCCCAGAACCACTTCCAGTATCTATCTAAAGTCTCCACCAAATACAATAACCAAACCCCGAATGGTGTGGCTGGTCGATGCATAAAATCCCCCAAACTCCTATCAAGTGCTTCAAAACAATGCATATTGGTCATTGTAGCTCCGTCCCATATAATAACCTTTATTTCCTTGAGTACACATGTTGCATTAGAATCAGGCTTAATCTTACTGCATACCGAGTCTAAATGGATCTTCAATGGTATATCGAATCTTGATTGAGCAGTTCGGACCCTCAGAAGCATCAATGATATGATACCGCTGGAATCCATTGGGAGAAGTGTATCTCTTCTAACTCTCAAAACGGAGCATAAAGTACTCCAAATCTAATATCTCCTCTAGAATTAACAATGAATTGTAATATTTACGTCCTGCTAAGTATGAGTTGATGACCTTCATTCTCCCTATTTTGTATCTAGAAAGCTAAGAACTACCTTAGAATAAGATTTGGCATCTTGCCCACGTACTTATCTGAATATCGATATATCATCTGTTGGATATTGAAAAAGAAGGTAGCATCAAAGAAATTTACTTATGTGCTTCAAGCCCCCATTCCTCTTGTCAACCATAATATGATTTTTTTGCATGTAAGTTATCGACATCACACTCTACTATAGCAGTTACTTCTGATGCAATATGCAAATTGTAAGTTCACCCATCCCCCTAGCGTCTTGCAATAAGTTAAAGGCCTACCTCGCCGACATTATCAAGGGAGATGTGATCTCTAGCCATCTTGTATACTTTTGCATATGGATTGTACTCTTCCACCATAGTTTTGATCAATGTCCCAGTAGCAGTTTTCACACCAGCGTCGTTGGTTTTGCTTTACCATAATAATAAAATAAATTATTTACCGTCGAGTATCTATAATTCTAAAGGATACTAAATGATGTATAACGAATAATTTGTTTGAAACGAAATATGTGAAAGATACATAAATTGAGTGTAGAGGTTTAATGAAACGCACCCAAGAACATTGATCATGTTGTCAATTCCGTGTTTGGTGTCATATATGTAACGTTGGCTGAATTTTTGGAGTTTGTCCTTCGTTGGGCAAGAGTGAGCCAATTTTGTGATTATTTTAGCCACCTATCTCAAAGCAATAAGGACCTTTTCGTTTATTGACTTACTTTGTCTATTTTCCATCCATTGAAGTAAATGTGAAGATGTTATTGTATGCCCGGATGATAGAACATCTATATGAACTGAGTACCTACTGGATAAACAACTAATACATGTAGAATATATTTTCAAAATAGTATAGTTTGAACCTTTCCACTATCATTCAAATTTATTCCATCCAGTGGAGTATGATCTTGAGACTGTAAACTCTTATTCGATTTAGATGATTTGTTATCCATCAGATTTTCAAATGTAACCAATTCCAAGCAAGAACTATGCATGTTTATCAAATAAATAAAGCTTACAATTAATCATGCGTCACATTTGACAACTAAAAGTAACAGTTGAGAATATAGGAAAAATTTCAACAGGAAAATGTTGTTCGAAATCAAATATGTAATTAAAAAACAGTTTGAAAGATTGATTTTGAAAAAATCAAAAATAAAATTAGAGCATAGCGACTACTAATGGACAAAATTCTACATCAAATGCTTCAGTTTCTTCTATAATGCAAAAAAAAAAAAGACGCAAATCTATAATATATATGTAGACTTAAGAGATTAAATCACCAAAGAGAAATTCTCTTTAATTAATTAGTACATGTTGTCACTTAGGATTTCGAACCAATTCAGTTGCTAATTTGTCAGTTAAACCTTTTGCACCTTATAGATAAAAAACATAAGACACAAATTTTGACGCCAAGCAATAACATTGGTCCCATTGATCCCTAGAAACAACATAAATACCACCACTATGTAGACTCTACGTACTCAACTGTAGTATCAAAATTAACTAATTTGATACCAAGATCAGGCGACAACCAAGCTGATGTCACAGTTGGCTATGCAACACCTAAAGATCTTTTATTGACTCTACTTATTTTATCCTTAATATAATGCATTAATAATCTAATAAAGTTAATTTTCAATCATAACAAACCCAATATATATAAATTGAAATTTATATTCAAAATGTTCCATATAGTGAGTATATAAGATAGAAGGTAAAATTTGAATAAATAATGAGTAAAAAGTAGAAAACGTGTGAGAATTCACGTAAATGTTGATAAGGTGATTATTTTTATTTAATCCAATACGTTACTTTATTGCTAATTTTTAAAGTGTCCATTTGTAATCGGACACCTAAATAAATATTAATTTCTTTGATAAATTGAGGGAGTATTAAGTATTTAGTAAATGCTCTATTTTTAAAATTTTATTATTTTAATTTATATCATTTAATAAACCTACATAATGTTTAATTTAATATATGAATAATTTAATTAATTAATTAAATATCAAGTTTGGTGTCTATGGATTCGTCTTGTCGCGGTGAATCTATATATACGTTCAAAATATTTTTCGGAGTTTTGTAGATAAATATATATGAGATTAAATAAAAATTATATATGGATTCAACATACTAAAAATAAATTATGGGAGTTATATGGTGCACTACATTTTAACTACTTAAAATGTTCCACAACCAACATACCAAATTTTAAATTCTAATAACCAATCAAAATACATTTTGAAAAAAGCGTAATAGGAATCTTCGATAGTAATATTATATGGCATGCATTTATCTACCATGATGATTGAAAATGTATTATTATATATATATATATATATAATATATATATATATATATATATATATATTATAGGTGGAGTGGTGTATAAATTAGTGGCATATGTCAGCATCACAATACACGTGTCATCAAGGGTGTCGATCTGTTACTGGCTATTGAAGTTTCAACCAATGAGAGCTCGACAGATTTGTTCCACACTTGATCTGAATTGCCACAAATGCTAATGTAACTTTCTGGTGCTTTTTCCATCTAATAAGTGATGTCAAGTAGTCACTTTAAATCATTTGATGTTCAGCCAACCACAAGCTGCCACGTAGGAAGGAGAAGGGAACTTACTAAATTTGGAAATGGTTGTTTGTCGTGGATGCTTATCTTTACTAAATAAGGGCACACATTTGCATTAATTGATAAGTAGGTGTTTCTTATCCACTATATCAAGTGTGCAAGAGGAGTTTCCAAGATAGTCTTCTTCCCACCAAGATAATTCGCATTTGTTCTGAAGTATGTCTTTTCGAATAGGTAAATGTATGTGCGGATCATAGAAAAAAACAACACGGCATCATATGAGATATTATAGGATTGGTAATGCAAGTGCTTAAACATGGAAAGTGCGATTGTACTTTCATAACTTGGACGATGAGAACACATACTGTAGTAGGAGTCACTAACGGAAGTTCATAAAATAGTAATTTAGAATTTAAGCAGTCAATATTTGGACTCAATTTTCCTATATTACGCAAGAGCTTATAAAAATTGGTTCATGCCACGACGCAATTTAAGGATTTATAATCAAAAAGTGACATCTCAACTAAACCGATGCAAAGTTAAGGTTGAAAGTTTATCACCTTGATATACTGATACCTATAAAACTAATAACGTGCTGACACGTGGGTCACACAAAAGCGGAAACCAGAGAGGAACATAAGTTAATAATTTCGTACGAAAGCATGCGTATATCAGTATTAAGCTTCGGATGAAGGAAAACTCGGTTTTGGACCGTCAAGATTTGGAGTAGTTTGTAATTTTGTATATTAAATGTCACATATTTTATTTATGGTATTATATTATAACGGACCCAACCACTAATCGATCGAGCCGATCTTTTGGGCTCGTGTGGTTACTCATGTTCTGCTTTCCGGGTAATATGTTAACTCTATTGTAACAACACATGTAACATCTCGTATGTTTTGTCCCCATTCGTGCACGCAATTGCTTCTGACTTCGAAGTTATTACGGATTGATTGAAAAAATAAAAAGTAAATTTATTAATATGAGTAGTGTTCTTATCTATTTAAACCATCTGAAACTTCGCTGTAATGGTTGGGTGTTATGTATTGATCTAAGTTATTAGTAACATAAAAGGTTACATTTAGCGAGAGATTAGTACGAATGTACTATATGATGTGATGACCTAGAGAAGAGTTGCGGCTGGTTGGTGGAGTTTGAGAGGTTAATTCCCCCAATACAATTCCCATACAATTGGTAAATGCAACTTTCTGCAAACATTCTAGTCATCTTCCACTTTGTCGCATCAAAGTTTTGAGTTTTGACCGCCTCCTCCTTCGTACGGCTATATTCTAATATTCTATGCTATATTCATTGGACATCCACTTTAGATCCTTGTTCTTATCTTCACTAGGAACCTTACTAACATAATTCGTCATCTCCGAAGCTTTTTTCACGTTTTAAGTGCGAATTCACGCTCCGAGCTTCGGAGGTTCATTAATTCTCGACTTATGTTTTCTTAGTTCTCGAATTAAGTTTTCTTAGTTCACCGTCAAATCTATATCTATATAAAAAGAAGATATTTTCAAACTTTGTGGTGAAACCAAGTCATTCTATTATTTGTCAAAATACTCTTCTATGATTGGTCCATTCTTTTTCCTGGTGTTAAAATCGTTTGTTCTGATTGGCCCAAATTATTGATCTTGCTGATGTGTTACCATATGTACAAAATCATTCCCCTTCACGTTTTTAAAGCATTTACTGGGTAGTTTATTATGTTCACAAGCTCAAATATGAAAACAACAATAAAACCAGCTGACAAAACTTAAATCTTCTCACCAATTAGTGTAATAATTCTCATCTATTCAGGTAAGGTATTAAAATCATACATAAGTCCCAATCAGTCGCCATTCCCGAATTTTATTGTCTACAGGTTTCCTCCATAACCTCTCCCAAATTCTTCTGCAATCATCGCAGATCACATCGCAGTTTCATTCATATTTTCTAGAATCCATGATTCACCACCAAAATGTAATAGAACCAGCACTGCAAGCTATTTGATGTATATATTGCAACTCATAAATTTTACGACAATTTATAAGATTTACAAAAAAAAATTAAAAAAGCCTCAAAATTATTTGAGTCGTAATTTAAAATTACGACTCTAAATTTGTGCTTTTCGACGCACCATTTTTCGAGCAATTTGCGTATGTTATTAAGAGTTGTAATTTTTTAGTACGACTTTTATTTGCATAATACGAATTTTTTAAAAGTCGAATTAGATCAAATATATTGTAGTGCACGGTGGTTTTCAAGTGGTTTTGAAGTGATGAAAAAATAGATTAGGGAGTATTTCAATATATAGGTCTCGATGCTCTAATGTTTTCTTGCTTTTTTTAGTGACTTTATCTTCCACGTGTATTTTGTGTTAACTAAGTTGGACTAAGTTGGACTTGCATTTCTGAAAAAGTGTTACATTTTGAATTTGATCGGTCAACTGTATTCGAGTTTGACCACAAATTGCTCATAAACGATAATAGTAAATAATTTAATAAAATCATATAATAAAAATTTAATTACTAAATTTTCATTATAGAATTTGAATAATTTATTTATTAATATTGTTTAAGTAAATTATTCAAAACGAGACGATTGAATGTAATAGTAAAATGTAACATTTTTTCTGAAATGGGGGAGTATTACATATGGTCCTCTGAGTCTGATTTCCGTGTTACTTCCACGTTCCGTAGAGGTTCATACATTTTTACTTTTAGGTGTCTCGTAGAACTTAATATATTAATTATTAAAAAAATGTAAAATACCCCATACATAACATATAACTAATGAAGAATTATGCTTAGATTATACATTTTGTCTCGAAAATTACAACTTTTACCACACTTTATGTTTTACCACCCTATTTTTAGCATATATGCTAATATTTGATCTGCTATAGTTAATTAGATATCAAATAAATCAATCAATATATTAGATATACCATTATAACATTCCTAATTAACATATTACAAACAATTCGTTCCGATCTTCATTCCTGCTCGCGAGTACAGATCGGAATTCTTGCTGCAAATAATACGTTCAGGCACACAACTCTGACGTGGTATTATCTTCTGAAAGATAATACTGTTAGTAGTCCGGATATATATATATATGTATGTACCGGTAAGCTGATTCTCTCATATATTTTTGTCCAAGCACACAACTTTGACTTTCATACGGTACATTAGCAAACTCCAGTACAGACACCCTTTCATCCGCCGTTTATAAGATCCTGCAAGTGAGGTAAGCCATCAGGACTCTCCCATTCTCAACTAGAAGAAGGACAGACATTCGCAAGTTTACACGAGTAAGGACCCGTTCTATCCGTGGAATTGCTGGGAGTGGCTGTTGTTGGAAATTTTATAGGGACAATCTATATAATACATTAAGCAAAAAAGGTTTGGAGCCATTTAAGGCTATCCATATCATTTAATTATTTGATAAAATAATGTTTTGTGATTGGTTGATTCTCATTCCATGTTGTCCTATTCTTTTGTTCTGATTGGCCAGTTTCTATTTCATGATAATGTGTTTCGGTTATTTAGCTTACATATGCACCAATTTTTTTAAATCAATCAACCATTTTAATTTCTAATTTCTTTCCATTTTTGTAAATATTTTCCATTCTAAATGAAAGTCCAACATCTCGGTTACTCTTTATTTTCTAAATTCCATGTGTTTATTGAATCTATAAAGTAATTGGTTGGTCACTATGTTTCTAAAAATCACCATATTCGAGATGTTAAAGTAATTAAACAACTTTTTTATGGTTTATTAACATAATTGGTAGGTTGATTCATGTTATATATATATATATATATATATATATATATATATATATATATATATTTCATACAGTAATATCATTGGGACTCACAAAAAATATTCTTATAAAGAGTTTATTGTTAGAGTTTTTTTAAGCATTTATACATAAGATGGGACCGTAAATTTTTATTATTATAGAAAGTTTATTCATTTATAGAGTATTCTTTTAGAGGGTTTCTACTGTATATAAAGACACACACACACACACACTAAAATATGAGAACATTTCGAAGTTGAATTAGGGTTTTAAATTAGTGTGAATTGATTTGTTTCAATTTAATTGAATAACGTGGAGAAGAAAGATTCATTATGGTTGACTTTTTAATGATGAATTTTGTTATTGAATTAGGATTGAAATTTAATTTGAGAAGATAGATTGAGTTTTCTATGATAAATTGATAATTTTGTTGTGGTTGAATTAGAACTTAAAATTAAATTGAGTGATACATGTTGGTTTTTTGCAACAAAAGTCTAATTTACATATATATATATTACAAATTAGTCTAATTAGGGATCGGAGGTGATGAAAAATGTAACGGAGAGACACGCGCTATTTGTCTTCTTGTGAGAGTCTGGGCCTTCTCATCATTTTAGTGATATTTGTACTGTTTTTTACGAAATTGAGCAAAAATGGGCACAAATAATGACTTTCCCCACTCGCTTTTTATTGGGTTATATCATTACTTTGAAACAAAAATTACTATAGTATATACGTGTGTGTGCGCGCATATATATATATATATATATATATATATATATATATATATATATATATATATATATATATATATATATATATATATATATATATATATATATATATATATATATTATTGTATGTGTGTGTGTGTATATCATATACTTAATCGAGACTGGTAAAATAGTTTTACAATCCGTTACAGTTCAGGTGATAAGAAATGGGCACAAATAATGACTTTCCCCACTCGCTTTTTATTGGGTTATGTCATTACTTTGAAACAAAAATTACTATAGTATATACGTGTGTGTGTGCGCATATATATATATATATATATATATATATATATATATATATATATATTATTGTATATGTGTGTGTGTGTGTATATCATATACTTAATCGAGACTGGTAAAATAGTTTTACAATCCATTACAGTTCAGGTGATAAGAGATGGGGCGAATTAGTGGGTGAAATAGACTATATATATATATATATATATATATATATATATATATATATATATATATATATATATTATTGTATATGTGTGTGTGTGTATATCATATACTTAATCGAGACTGGCAAAATAGTTTTACAATCCATTACAGTTCAGGTGATAAGAGATGGGGCGAATTAGTGGGTGAAATAGACCAAACTAAATGTGTAATATAATTAATTAGACAAAAACGTTAAATACAAAATAAAATAAATGTTTAAATCCAAAAACTATCCATTTATTTATGAGTAAGTCTCCTGAGAGACGATGTCTAAATAATTTATCTAGAGACTGACCTATATTGTCAAGAAAATCATCGATGTTATTAATTAAAACACATATGTTATCAACATTGGTGTTCTTTCATATTACAATAAGACTTATTTCGTTAATAACATAGACGTTTTGATTAATAACATGTACGATTTATTAATAGCATAGGTCGTCTTTAGATACGTTATCTAGAGACCGTATCTCATGAGAGTTTGTGTTAATTTATAACTAGCGTCGATTCATGAACCAAGTCCAAAACTCAAATAAAATGGTACAAGATATATCGAAAGTATTTTACCCATAATCCAAAGAAATTTCAAATTAAACATGTAAAATATTAGTTCGTAACTTATTGTATATATGGCATTTAATGTACATGTGTAATTTATGATTACATACATATATTTACTCCTTTTCTTTCTACATATATATTGACGGGTTGGGTGACTGGCAGGTTGTAACCTCTCTCCCGCCATCAGTTAAATTACAGGTTTACGTGAAAATTTACCTACAATTTTTTCTAAACTTAATAATAATAGGTGAGCGGGGGTAGTTTGCGCAGTCACGTAGGACAAGTGGCTTTTTTGAACATTTCTCATTTTAGGGGTAGTACGGCCGGGTGAAAACGGGTGCTCTAAAAAAATTATTGACCGAGTATAAAGTGGATGAACGAAACTTGTAATCCTAACTTTGTTAGATTTGTTAAAGATTCAACTAGAAATCAATATTTACTGGAACCAAGTTTCATCAGAAACACATTCTACACCTACATATTTTTCAACCCCAATATAGCTTCAACTTTGATGATGGTTTAAAATGGAAAACGCGGGCAAATTAGTTATAGTTTCCCTAATAAATTTTATAATGTCATTGTAGTCCGTAACTTTTGAACAATAACAAATTTCAACCTTTTTCATAAATCTATTACTCCCTCCGGTCGTTTAGAATGTTTACATTTTGGTTTGGTGTGAATTTTAAGGAAATAGAATAAAATAGTAAGTAGATGGCAAAAAGTAAGAGAGAGTATACAAAAAGTAAGAGAAATAATGGATAAAGTTTGAAAAAGAGTATTTAAAAAATTAATAAATGTAGATAGTGGGGTTTCCAAAAAATGAAACATTAAACTTTTAAAAAAATCCCCAGAATGGCAAAATGTAAACCTATAAAAAGAACGGAGGGAGTATTGTATAGTCCAAACTCATATTGCAACCAAACACATCCTTACTTTTAAATTTTATGTTTAATTTGATTTTTTTTTCTTTTTCTTTTATTCATTTTCTTTAGGTTTTTTCTTAATTTTCACTATTTTCTTAGGTTAAATTAAAGTGGGACACGTGTCCACTCTCATATTTCCACGTTTTATTCTCTTCCAGATTAATCTGGATGTGACATGTGTCCTCTCAAGTAATTTTGAATCGTTTTATTTTAAAATTAATTTATGAAATTAAATGAGGAGCCAACACACGTCCAACGTCTAAACTAATCCCCACACATGAATATCAATCTCCAAACCTGAGGGGAAAAAAGGTAGAGTTTAATGTTTATATTGGAAGCCCTTGATATATACATAAAGTACGGAGCCATTAAGTGGAACCGTTGATGTATACATATAGTCGTGAATTTAATTTTAGGTTTTTAAATTTTTTCTGGACTTATTTGCAATGTCACAAACTATTTATTGGCCAAATTGAAAGAAACTGGTTTTCCAATCCAAGTCCCTCATACAACTCTAATTCTGAAAAGGCAAAGTTTTCAAGTTCATAAAACATTGAATTATGTCCCTGGTTTTCAAAATCGAATCCCAGCATCAACCAAACTCTGTATCGAGTTCAATTCTTGAATCCAAATCTAATGCACACTAAATCGATACGGAATCCCTAATGACAACTCCACCAATCTACAAAAACTCCACCATCCCCAAATCAAAATAGTTTCTCCATATGCTACAAACCCATTCACCAATATTCGAAATCCCTAACTACGGCATAACCAATTGAAATATTATTGCAAGAAAGGGATTTTATCATTGATTATATTACAAGATCGTGACCGGGGAAGAAGCAGATAGTAGGGCAGTTTTCCTTCTTGCACGCACCTTCATTATAATTAGACTATTGTTGCGTTGTTGTAATACCCAACATCCAACATCGGTTCAGAGTGAAAGGGGTGAAGGGTATATATATGTAGACCACCACTCTCCTATATTATGAGGCCTTTTGGGTGATTCAAAAAACAAATCCGTGCGGGTTCAGGCCCAAAGCAGACAATATCCTACCAACAAGACGTGTGTACGACAATCATGAGTAATATTGCCAGTCCAATGGACCGGGTCTCGACCCTTAGTGGTCGGGTCGTTACAGGTGGTATCATAGTGGGGCTATCGGGATTGCCGGAAATAAGTGTCATACGGGGCAAAGTGCTACTGTATGGACCGTGGAGCCACCTCTAGAATCATGCGCGAATGGTTGGTCCGGGATATATTGTAAGTCCAGTAACCACCGAAGCTCGACAAGTTCAGTTTCAATTCAATAAAAACAGACCAAACCCTTTGTATTTTTAATCTATTTTGTTTAGAATTGAAATGGTACTCCAAATAAATTGGCTAAGGGCATGTTTGGTTCGTGAATAAGTTGATTCAGCTTATCAGTTAGTCAACCCAAAAACAGATTAATGGACCTGGATGTAATTGTTCGACTAATGGTATCCAGATTAGTAGAGGGCATCTAATAGGGGAGGTATATGTAATTGTTCCGTACATATAATATGCAATATGCATACATTTCTCTAAAATTAGACTTTGACACTAGATTACCAGTTGTTATGTATTAAATTTTTTCTCACTTTCAATCTTTTTACATATAATCCCTCCGTCCCGTTAAACGTGTCTCACTTATTTTCGACACTATTGTTAAGAAACTCTATAGTTTGTTGTTTGTTGTGGAAGAGATAAATGATAAATAATGGAGAAAGTATAAGAGGTAAGAAACAGAAATGATAAAAATGGAAAAGTCTTGGAATGGAAAGTATTGCAATCCCATATCATTTTATGGAGGGGCGTAAGTTGTTTTTACACAAGAACTAAACTGACCCAGTACTATAGGCTCTCGGCTATAATAACAACTGGGACAGGTATAATAGTTTTTCAACCCATGGCGGTCTGGTGATAACAAGGGGGCGGATAAACGGGTGAAAATAGACAAAATTAAATACATTATTAGTTAAAAACTTCAAATAAAAAACAATATAAATGTTTAAATCAAAAAAACTATGTAGTAAGTGATAAAACATTAAAATATGGTAAAAATGTGTAATTTTAGTGGGAAATGTGAGAGGTGGTAAAAAGTGCAAGAGTAGGATTTATTATTATTGGTTGGGTGTAGAGTACCTTCCTTTTTTAGTAATGTATGAAGTTTTGTAGTACGTTTAAAAATGACAAATGTATGAAGTTCTGCGGGACGAATAAAGTATATATTAAATAAAACATGCAAATCATTAGTTGTTGAATTTATTGTATATGCCATTTAATATAGATAATTTTTTATTATTGTAATTTATGGATGTACACATATATTTACTCTCTTTATTTTTCACATATTGATGAGGTCGGGTGACTGAAGAGTTGTACCAGCTCATATGTCGTTGGTTGAATAACAAGTTACGAAAAAATTAACCTGTAAATGTTTTAAAGAAAATAATTGGCGCGTGCGCTTTTTTTAATACCCCTAATTTTAGGGGAGTACGATCGGGTGAAGATGGTATTGTTAACAAATTAGACTGGCCCACTATAGATGTGTGGTTTAAATAAAATCAAGGTCGGTAGATTGCTTTACTAACCTGTGGCAGATTGACAAATGAGTTGGTGGGTAACATGGAACGGGTGAGGTATATACCCGATCCATACGTCATTATTTTAAATAGATACCGTTAATGTTTGCAATGGGTTGGATATACCTCGATCCATTTAAAAGACTTGAATGGAAAAGGTCTTCTCAGCTTATAATACTAATACGATTAATTACTCAGGTGCGACTTATCATAGATCATGATAAAGATTGGCCAAACTTTTGAGGAATATTGATTATGCATTAAAATCGTGCAATGGCACGATTGAGAGTCACTACTCTTATAATTATAATCGAGGTAAAAGTGATGTATGGAATAAACGCCTGCAAAAAAGTTTAACGTTCTTAATTAGTGTGATGATGAGTCCATCAGAGACAAACTAAAAATGTAACATCCCAAAGTTTAAGATAAATTTTCAGAAAGCTTAAAGGATCGAGAACGCTACTCATACCAACAATGTGCACATTTCTTTTCGGAAATCCATCCATAAGAGCTTTAGACTTAAGCATGCATGCTCAGCAGTAATCTTAGGGTGGATGACTGGTAAGTCTATCGTTGCATGCACGAGTGGGATAAAGTGCGGGAACGAACATGTATTGGTACAGTGGGCCAACATATCACCCGGATAATAGTCCATGACCACACTGGCACAGAGGGTCGAACATCGGCTCGCAAGGGTACGGCGCGTTACAAAAATGTTGTTGTAAATATTGTAGGATTTTATATACTTAAATATTTTTTTACTATACCCGTCGAGTATCGACGGGTTATAAACTAATATATAATTTATATAAAAGTGAAGTGATGTATGTAAGAATTTTTAAGATTATTTGATGGATTTTAAGGGTATTTGATTAGAAGTACTGTTTTGTTTGGTTGGGGGAGAGAGTAGTAGCCTGGAGAGAGAAAGCACTGCTTTTAATATAGGTTGTGGCCAACTATAATTTTAACTATAGAGCCAGGTTAAAATCATTAGCCAAACATAATTGTAGAGATAAGATTATAATCAGCTCTTAACCATTAGCCAAACAGCCACTAACGTTGCATGTTTACTCACAAACTCAATGTAAGTATAATACAACCTACTCCCTTGGCCACAAAACTTCATACAATTGACATTTTTATTCGTCCCACAAAACTTCATACGTTACTTAAAAACAAAGCTACTCACACCCAACAAATAATAATAAAATGTTACTCTTGCATTTTAATACACCTTTCCCACCAAAAAGTACACTTTTTTCCCATCTTTTTCATATTCATTACTTAATTAAACATTTCACCTAAAACTATGCGTCAATTCTAATGTACGTATGAGATCTCCGGGATGGAGGGAGAATTAAATATACGATATTTTATGGATTTTATAGTTATACATGTAATTTTGAGCCCGTCTGATTGAGAGACGGTATTTTACAAAAAGTTTGTAATTGAAAATTGGATTGTAGTGATTGTTGATTATTCATTACGACAAATGGCACAAACACTAAGCCAATTACTTAGAGTGGTATTCCTTAATCGATTACATTTACCCCGATAAGCTATCTAGGTCCAATACAATCCATCAACAATTACATCCAGATCCAGAAAGCGTTCTAAATAGGTCAAAGTGCCGCAAAGTGGCTTGCGATGCTTTTGTACCAATATGTATTTGTTGATCTTATGAGTACCCATCTATAATAACAAGATATAAGAGGACTACTTTTATGTAATTCTCCCTCCTCACTAATAAAAAAAAAAAAAAGGATGAATTACGTTTTCGGCCTCCTATAAATTTCCTAATAACATCGCGGTACCTGAAATTTGGACAATAACATATTAATTCCTATAATTGTATACAAATTACAGAGGTTTAAGGTTTATGAGATTGGATTTACATGTTTAGATCATAGGTTGGATCTTGAAAAGACTAGGATTCAATTTTGGTTGGAGTTTGGATTCAATTTTGAAAATTAGGGATTGAACGTTTTAAAAACTTGAAACCGTTGATATTGAGAATTAGGGCTGTACGAGGGACTTTGTGTTGGTCCAGATAACGGCAAAGTAAAAGACTAGAGGGGGGGGGGGGTTGAATAGTCTTTTAAAACTTTTGTCGATAAACACAGTTTCTCAGAAACCTGGGGGTTTCTGATACTTAAATTCAGAGCGCGGAAGACTTTAAGATAGATAAGTGCAGAAACAATAAGTATGTGTGTGTGCTTTGGTGAAATGTAAATACATAAAGGTAAATGACAAAGCAAATATAGTGGTATCTGGAGGTGGCGTAATCCTCCAACTAATCCACTTCGGTCTTTCTAAGACCTAGAATTCACTAGAACAGATAATTGAGTTCACCTTACAATAATCCTATTCTAAGATTTCTAAACAAATGGTTCCCAACCAAATGTTCCCCCCGAGTTATTCCCCAGCTCCTAGAGCTAAGTACTTCCTCTACTCAGATAACCTTGGAGTTATTCCTTGATTTCCCAAATCAAGTACTTCCTCTACTCCACGCCTTGATGGTGTTGGTTATAAGGTTTGTCAGAGAGGCATCTCGTATAACTTTTCAGTTATGTTTTTAGAAAGCCTAATAGAACAAGACTACTTAATACACTTGTTCAGTGGATGGCAGTCTGCTCTTTACTGGCCCAAGTAATTGATGTCCGTTCTGGAGAATGAGCTTCAAAACGGGTATCTGATAGTTCAACTATTTTACAAACAACAATCTCTTGTTAAGGTTCAGGACAACTTAGAACTACTAGTGATTCTTCGAGCAACAAAAGGCTTTTAGAAAGGGTAGTAGAGTGCTTGAGAGAATACTTTGCTTGATGGTAAGTTTGCAAGATAGAGCGTTCTAAGGTGTGTCTTTCTCAGCATCTAAGTGTGTGATATATATAGATGAATTTGAGAGTTGTTGGAATGATATCCGTTAGACACAATTCAAATTCAGTCCATACTTATCTTGAAATGAGTACTCAGAAGTCCTTGTCTCATGTCTCAGAGAGGACTGTGCTTCAGCAGCTTTTCTGCCGATGCAATTAATGCATTTGTACTATTTCTTGTCCTGTAGTCTTCAACGAATATATGAGCCTTTCTGATGACTTGCATGCTCCATACTCATGATGTCATGTGTCCAGAATCATATTTCAAAAGTAAGTAAATACACTTAAGAAAGGATTAAGGACATAGTCTTTCTGAGTCAGACTAAACCTTGATATCTTCATAAATCTTGTGCAATCTTCAGTCTTCTAATCTTCAGAAAAGCTCCATTGCTAGGATTGATCTTCATGGTCTTCTGGAAATAAAAATTACACTCAGAGACCTATAATCCTAATACAAGATTTACTAGACTAATCATACTCAGTTATTTCCTCTTTTACAATGTTCAAGTGACCCAAGAGTACTTAATCACCTTTCTGGCTAAGATAAGAACATGTGATGAGTGATCAAAAAACTAACACATATTCCTAACACTTTGGATTGCAAAATTGAAATTTCTGTGTATTATATAAACTTCTGATTTCTTTCAATCTGGCCCATAAATTTTGAAAGTTGTATTTTTTATATTTATTATTTTAAATACTTTTTAGAATAAATTTTGCCATTAATTCAACACATTTTTAGAAACTTAAAGTAATGATTTTTGAGAATTTAATTCTATTCAGGGACTTGATTTATAAAAACGTTATATTGTTTGGTTATTTCTAAAATATAATATTGGAGGAGGAGTAAAAGACTGGGGGGGGGGGGGGGGAATGGTCTTTTTCAAACTTTTGTCGATAAACACAATTTCTCAGATTTCTGTGAAGATATCTGATACTTATTTTCAGAGAGCGGAAGACTTTTTGTGATAAGTGCACGTGCTCAGGAAGATATGTGTAAATACTTAGCAAGGTAAATAAAGCAAGTAATAAAATGCAGAAAGTAAATAACACAAGTCTTTATAGTGGTATCTAAAGGTGGCGTAATCCTTCAACTAATCCACTTCGGCCTTTCGCAGACCTAGAATCCACTAAGACAGATAATTGAGGTAACCTTACAAGTATCTTCTCTCGATTCCTAAATACACTAGGTTCCCAACCAAGTGTTCCCCCTGAGTTATTCTTCGGCTTTCTCAGCCAAGTACTTCATGTACTCAGAAACCTTTTTCCTGGAGTTGTTCCTTAGTTTCCCAAACTAAGTACTTCCTATACTCCACGCCTTTTGGTGTATAGTTTAGGTTTGTTTGACAGGTGAGCTTCTTTAATAACTTATTCAGTTATGCAGATAGCTCTGAGAATCAAGTATACTTAATACACTTTACAATGTATGGTATCTTGTTCTTTACTGATCCAAGTCTATGATAAGTGTTCAAGAGAATGAATCTCAGATATGAAATCTTAATTCAACTCCTTCACAAATAACAATGCTTGTTAAGGATCAGGACACTTAGAACTTTTGTGCTACTTAGAAACAAGAGCTTTGGTCGCAACAGAAAGCTTGAAGATAAGTAGTATGCTTGAGAGATCTTGTGTGAGTATTCAGTGCAAGTTCAAGGTGTTGTGTTCAGTGTTTTTTTCAAGCATTCTAAGTGATGATATTTGTAGTTGAAAATCATGCCGTTTGAATAGTATCCGTTAGGCTTAATGAAATTCAAACTATTGATATATGAAAATAGTACTGTAGAAGACGTTGTCTCTTTTCAGAGATTTCCTCTTTTGTGCAGATGTCTTTGTTTGTGCATTTATTGCATTGTACTATTTTTGTCCTGTAGTGCCAACGGAACTATGCACGCTTTCTGAAGCATTGCATGTCCTTTTCCAGAGACTATCATAACTTCAGATACCGCTTGTTAAAAATATATTGTTTCCTGGAAACATAATCTTTATCCAAGGTATCTGAGTTTAGATATATGTGGGCACTTTTCCTCGTTTTCAGAAACCTTGCATTCTCAGATATCTTTTGCAACACTGTTTATTGAAAAACACTTGTTTCTTCGAGATATCTGAACATATGTGTCTGATAACCTTTGTCTTCATCAAATTTGAGCAGTCTTCAAATCTTTAAATCCATTGAACTTCTCCTGCTGGATGCCTTCTTCTTGGTCTTCTTCAGAAATAAAAAAATACATTCAGAGACCTAACATCCTATACAAGATTTGCTAGACTATCATACTTAGTGAGTTTCCTCTTTTACAGTGTTCAAGTGAACCAAGAGTACTAACCACCTTTCTGAGCTAAGATAAGTCATTAGGATGCTGATCAAAATCTAAACAGATATTCCTAACAAATTTCCCCCATTTTGATCAGTCAACGATGACTATCTGACCTATTACAAATCTGGATGAGGAAACAATCCACCACTTAATCAATTCATAAGATCTTTCAATTCTTTCAATTAAGTGCAGAAAGTAAACATCAACCAAATCACAAGGTGTGATCTTTGCTGGCAAGTTATCTTTTTATAGATTGATATCTGAGAGTAGGTTCATCAGATATGTTACAAAGAAAGTTTACAGATAACTTTTACAATGATAGAACAATAAATTACATTCAACAAGATACAAAATACATAGTTAACTAGGACAACAGGAGTAACCAAGCTCCAAGTAGACATCCTAATAAACTAGTCTTCAAGTCTTCAAAACTTCAAGTCTTCAATCAGCAGATCTATGGATCAATTTGCAAATTTTCTATCCCCAAACCTTTTGATATCATCTGAGTAGTCAAAGAGCAAAGTCCTGACTATCATCTCAGTGTTTCTGGCAAATCCACAAACTTCCTTGTAGGTTTTGGTGGGATTTTTCTTGGCAAACTGTTTGACCCACAGATACTTTCCCCATTTCCAGGCATGCTCGATTCTGATATCTGATAGGTTGAAGTATTCATATATGATCTTCAGATATCTGATGTCACCCTTGTATTGATCTTCAGTCAAGTAGAAGGACTCATAGGGTTCCACAGCAAGTCTTGCTCTTGTGCCTGTTCCAGTGATGTTGGGAATTCTGTGCACATCATCTGACTTTCCATAAGGACATTCATCAGAGAGGTCCTTCTTCATGGCTTCTATTCTCTTGATTACTTCAAAATCCAACCAGGCTTTGATGTGGTTGGTATTAATCAAGACTGTCTTGTCTTTTCTCCATGCCATGAGCTGTTTATGGATTGGTTCTGGAAATTTTGAATTTACCAGTAGATGCTTAAGTTCCATAATCCAGTAGCCATTCTTCTGATTAATGCACCTGTAGACAAAGGAGTTGTTGTCAGTCTTCACATACTCAATTCTGGCTTCTTCTGTCCTGAGTGGAAGTTGACTTTTTCTTCTTTCAGCTCTTAGTCTATTCCTCCTTTGCCTTGAATTTTCCCTTGGGGGATTGCTTGAAGAACCACTCTGGATTGACTTGCTATTTTCAGAGGGTGTTATAGCTGCTAAAGGCTTTGCAGCTAAGGGCTCAGATAGGCTATCAACCTTTCTTCTTTTTCTGTGAAGAGGAGCTTCATCTTCATCAGTCTCTTCATCATCATCAATTCTTGTGAAAAATTTTGCAGCCTTCTTCATTGCCCTGGGATTTGATTTGGCCTTCTTCTTCTTCTTCTTCTTCTTCTTCTTCTTCTTCTTCTTCTTCTTCTTCTTCTTCAGAAGACTCATCAATCCCTCTTACTTGTCTTCTCCTTGGAGCCTTGGTTCTCCTTGGAGGTCTTTGTGCCATGGCCCTTGTTACCATTGTTGTTTCTTCAGTTGATTGTTGGGAAGTAGCTGCAGCTTGACTTGATGAGGGCTCATTTATTCTGAGTGGTGGCTGGGAAGTTCTCTTGTTTTCTCTTCCTTTTTGAGCAGCACCAACTCTAGATTTCTTCTTTCCTTCCCCCTGACCTTCAGGTCCAAATCCTTCCCCCTTAGTCATTGTTGACTGACTAAGTATCACAAAGGATTCTGAGAGAGACTCAAAATTCCCTTGCAAGTAATTGTAGGCAGTAACTAACTTCTGAAATTCAGCCTTGAGCTCCTAATTTTGTTTAAGAAGTCCATTTTTCTTATCAGTGAGCTCTGCCAATGGGCCTAGTATGGCATCTGCTTTTCCAGCAGTGTAACTTGCCTCATGAAAAGCTTTTTCAGCTAATGATACATCATCGTCCCTTACCATTCCCAGATCCTTCCGAGCAAGGACCATACTGGTTGTTCTCTGAGTGATGAGCTCAGTGAATTTCTTCATATCTGAGGGGACGGAGGCAATTATGTCTTTGTCCTGTGAAGACAACTCCTTTTTAAGATGTGCCAAAACTTGGTATCTATTCGTGTATTCTTGGGAGTGGACATTTGGCAGTTTGTTGAATACTTCAGGAGCAATTAGCTTCCTTTTCAGATGAGAAACCGCTAAGTGTTCATTGCGGTGTTCTGCCAATGTCTTGTCTTCTTCATCATCTGAGTCATCAACCCAGTGATCTGCATCCTCTAGCACTTCTTCATCAAGGTTTCTGAAGGCGACAACCATCTCAGATATGGGTTTCTTGCCTTTGGAGGATGGTTTCTTTGTTGAAGATGCAGCCTTAGCATCATGCTTTTCTTCAGATACTTGTTCAGCATCTAGCTTCTTAGCAATATAATCAACAGCGTCCCGGAGCTCTTTGATCTCAGAGTAAGCTTGTGTTTCTTTGCGTGTTTGTTCTTCAAGTTTATCTAGCTTGACTCTGGATTCAGCTATCTTTTCTTCCAGTTGAAGATGTAGCTACTGTTCTTCCTCCAACAATTGTTTGAGTTGAGCAACTCTGGCTTGTGCATCCACTATTTTCTGAATGTTTTCCTCAGAGTGCTCAACTGCTTTTTCAGTAGTGTCTTTTTGTTGAGGAGATGGATGGGTAGATTTCTGAGGAGATGGAGGAGGGGATTGTTGTGATGTCCTCTCAGTGTGCTTTTCAGCAGCTGAGGCATTGTTTCCTTGTGGAATCCCTCCTGTCCCTGGTGCAGGGGCATCATCATCATCTTTCTTATCCTCATCCTTGTGATGGTCAGAAGGAGGATCTTCATAATTGTTCTCATAAGTCTCCTTCTCTTCCTCATCTTCAGAGACCAGGTTGATCACTTCTGGAATAGTGACCGTTTGCCCATTAACTTCCTCTTGTTCAGAGGGTATGTACTGTAGAGTCTGGGGCAAAGCAGTCTTGAATGCCATCTGCATTCTGGTCTGAACATCTGCTTGCGTGAAAGCTTGGATCAGCTTTCTGGCCACTTCCTTGACAAAATCCTTATCCATCAATGTTCCGAAAGAATATTGTTCAGTGGGGAACATTGCATGGACGTTGTTTTCCAAGTCAAGGGCTCGTGCTCTCCTAGTGTGGTGATCAGTCACCTTTAAGATCTCAGATAGATCGGAGCATCGGAGCTTTTGCCATTTCTTGAAGCATTTCAGATGCTTTGGCAAAGTGTGTTCCTTGAAGAAAGGAAGCAGGTCCTCTTTCTCATCAACAGGGACCTTAGTGGCACTTGTTTGAGCTTGTGTGACAGGCTCAGATGACTTGACTACTGAGGTTCCAGGTGCCTCAGATATCTGGATATGAGGAGGAGACTGGGAAGTCTGATCCTCAGTTATCTTTATTTCTGCTTGAACCTCCACTGCTGGGGGCTCAGATACTTGTCTCTCAGAGACTTGTGCAGTCTCTGGAAGTTTTTCTTGTGATGAAGGCTTTGATGCCTCATCAATTTCCATTTGTTGTGGGGATTGAGCGGGCAATTTCCTAGCAACTTCTACTTCTTTTTGAACCTGTTAAGTAGAACGTGTTAGTTTGAGAAAAATGATCAAAGATTTGCTCTTTGAAGAATATAGGTATCTGAATGAAATACCTTCTCTGCAGAAGGTTCAGATACTTGTTCCTCAGAGACCTTGGAAGTCTCTGGATTCTTCTCTGAAGAGATAGACTTTTCAGTCTCTTCATTTTTCTTCTCATTTGGAGCCTATTAGAAACAAACACTTTATAGTATTAGTAAAGCACATATCTGAGATGTTATATCTTAAGGAACTATCTTCTACCTGTGAGACAGGATCCTGTTCCTTAAGAGGTGAGGCTATGGAAGCCTCCTTCTCAGATTCTGAGGTAAGCTTTGCAGCTTCCTCTTGTTGTTGTGTTTCTAATTCAGCCTGTAACAAAGAAATTTCATTAAATAACAAGATTAACAAACACAAAAATATCACAAGTAGAGAGTTAAACCATTCAGCTACCTGAGCAATGTCAGGCTGATTGGTCTCTGGAACTTGTGACTCTTCCATGCGTTGGTCTTGTTGTTTCATTTCAGCTTCTTTGTTTGAAGTTTCAGGTACTTCAGACCTTTCTAGAGTATGCAACTCAGTTGCCTCCCCTGGTTGATCATTCTGAGTAGATGCCTCAGTTTGATCCCTCTCATTGAGTTGGGGAACCTGCTCCTTTGCAGGATTTTCTTCAGCAAGGAAAGATGCTGGTATTTGTAACTCAAGTACCATTTCAGCAGTATCCACATCTGGCTGTTGTAGTTGGTGTGGTGGTTCAGATCTGGATGGAGAAGGTGATGCTATTTGGGGCCTATACAGATCTGCTTGAGACAGACTTTTAAGTGTTGAGGCAATGGCAGTATCCTCCAACACTAAGCTATCACTCATCAGAGCATCTTCAATATGCTTCAGGCTTTCTTGCTCTGATGGTGTAATTTGTCCAGTGACCTTGGACACAGTTGCTTCTTCAGCAACCTTTGAAACAGGTGCTTGTTCAGCAACCTGTGGTGTAGGTTCTTCTTCAGATACCTCTACACTAGTTACTTTTTTAGTAACCTTAGCCCTTTTTTATTTCTCTAGGACTTGAGAGATGACTAATTCATTATCTTCATCGTCAAAGCTCTCATCAGCATTAGGAACTGATTGGTCCATAATCCCTGCGGTTTCTGCAGATAGGGCTTGGTACCTACCACTACTCTCATTAGCAGCATTGATGAGTTCATTAGCAAGGCTCTCCTTAGAAGCATTGATGAGTTCATCTGCAGTGGCGGCAGATATCTGAGAGTCGACAACCACAATGGGTGTGTCTTCTGATTTGCCAGCAGACTTCTTTCGTGAAGTTCAGGGCTTTTTGGTCGCAACTTTTTCCTCAGATATCTCTTCAGTTTTTCGCTTCTTGCAACCTTTCTGAGATCCAGTAACCTTTTTCATCATGTTCGTATACTCATATTTGTAGAGTAGGTTACTGTTGGCTATGTCAGCCTTCTCTTTGAACTCAATGCCAAGCTTCTCCAGTAAGTAGCATATCTTTAGTCCATAGCTCACTGTGGCTTTTGGCTCAGCAAGTCCCTTAATGATTTTGGGCTCAAAGCCTTGAATCTTCTTCACAAACTTCATAAAGGCATACTTTCCCCAGTTGAAAGGGTTTTCCAGCCTTTTGTCTTGTTGTTGCAACAAGAACATCATCATCCAACGTTCTTGGCTTATCTGGTTGGCACCTCCTTGTAGACCATCAAAGCATCTGTGAAGAATGCATGCCAACACATCCCAGTGAACCAACAGATGTCTGGTTCTGATGTCAGCAACTTTGAAATCAGTGGGTGTGTCTGGTTTGTCAAGGTCACACAAACCACTGTACAATTGCTTCACACCTTCAAGGAGATCATCATCCTTGGTGTTTATTTCAAAATCCTTTCAAAGATTTTGAAGTTCAAACAACTTACAGAAAGTTGTTAAGTCCAAAAGAATTTCTTTTCCTTGGACCTTTGATTTGATAAACCTTTAAGGTTTGATTAAAACACTGAAATAATCCTGGAGTTGTTGTAGAATTCTAACACATCTAGTGAAGAAACTCTACTGGGAGTAGCAGACAAGAAACCCTTGATTTGTGCCTTTTCAAGCATGTCAAGAATTAGCTTCCTATCGGCTTGGTTTTCAATTGCAACCGTGAGGTATTCCTCAATCATGGCGCCACCCCGAATCATCCTGTGATTTGAAGTCCAATGATCATGATTAAAGTCTCCTGCCAATCGATTGTTTACAACTACCAACTCTGGTGCTTGCTTTTGAGCAGTACCAGTGGTAGTAGATTGGAATTTCTGGGTAGAAGCACGTTTTGGAGCCATCTCTTTATATAGTGTAAGTTTTCGAAAGTCTGAAAGAGATTAGGGTGAGAGATTACTGATTCTTTCCAGAAAAACTAATTGAGGAACAGAGATTTGCAGAGAAGTTGAAGAAATATTTTTGCTATTCTTGTGCAAGCTGAAAGTTGGATTAGGCGAAAGTGAATTCTTTTGCCAAAATCCTATATATATAGCAATGTAATCTCAATTATATACATACAAATTGATTTTGTATGTACGTATCTGTGTTTTTGCAGTAAGGCATGGGTAAAAGTTTGTTTGATATTAAATGCTTAGTGGGCCATGTCTGAGTTTTTACAGTCCACTATTTTACAGAGAAATGATCTCGTCCGTTAAGATCAAACGTCCATTTCATCAAGGGTCAATATTGCTTCTTCAGCAATGATCACAATCAGCAATTGTAATTGTGCCCAATTAATGAATTTTGGCGATTTGCTATCTGAATAACATTTCTGTGTGACTAAGAACACCGTTTGCATCTGAGTCTATCTTACACTTAGTATTTGTCCAAGTTTTACACAAAGATATAAATAATACAAATTTCAAGAGAGTAGTTTACTGCAGATACTTGTACTATTCTCTTTTGTGTTCCCCCTCACTGGGTGATCTAGATATCTGAGTGCCTGTCTCAGAAATCTTCAAATAGCCATTTTACCCTTTAGCCTTTGGTTTCTGGATACCCGTTCCAAATTCCTCTTTTCTGGATACCCGTTCCAGATACCTTGTTTTCTGGGTACTCGTTCCAGATTCCTCTTTTCCCTCCTTTGATATCTTCTTCAGATATCTTAACTTTTTCAGTTCTTTGGTAGCTCCATTAGTCCAAGACTATGTCTTAAGGCTAAGAATCTACTTTCTTGTAGTGGCTTAGTGAAGATATTTGCAAGTTGGTCTTCAGTGTCAATCTTGAGTATCTCTATATTGCATTTTTCAACATGGTCTCTAATGAAGTGGTGTCTAACATCAATGTGCTTTGTTCTTGCATGAAACTTAGGATTCTGAGTTATGGCAATAGCACTTGTGTTTTCACAGAAAATCGGAGTTTTCTCTTCATTGACCTCATAGCACTTGTGTATCCACAATATCTGTGAAGCTCAACACCCAGCAGCAATATATTCAGCCTCTGTGGTAGATGTGGCAATTGAGTTTTGTTTCTTGCTGAACCATGATATTAATCTGGCACCAAGAAATTGACAAGTTCCTGAGGTGCTTTTTCTATCAAGCAATGATCCAGCATAGTCAGCATCTGAATATCCTACTAAACTCAATCCACTGTCTTTTGGATACCAAAATCCAACTTGTACAGTACCCTTTACATACCTTAATATTTTCATAGTAATGTTGCAGTGTGATTGCATTGTATTTGTCTGAAATCTAGCACACACTCCAACTGCATATTGAATATCAGGTTTACTTGCAGTGAGGTACAGTAGAGACCCAATCAATTTCCTATACTTGTGTTCTTCAACACTCTTGTTAGATTCAGTATAGGTCATTTTGGTTCCAATGCTCATACGTATCTTAGCATTCTTTTCAGAAGGCTTTAGATTAAACTTGTTGAGCATGTCCTTTGCATACTTTGTTTGACTAATGAATATTCCATCATTAAGTTGCTTGACTTGCAGTCCTAGGAAGTAGTTCAATTCTCCCATCATGCTCATCTCAAATTTACTTTTCATGAGCTCAGCAAAGTTTTCACAAAGTTGCTTGTTTTTATATCCAAATATAATGCCATCAACATATACTTGAACTAAAAGTAGTTTCCCATCATGGTTCAATGTAAAGAGTGTTTTATCAACATCTCCTTTCTTGAAACCACTTTCTAGTAGGTATCTGGCCAATGTATCATACCATGCTCTTGGAGCTTGTTTCAGCCCATACAAAGCTTTCTGAAGCTTATAGACCATCCTACTTTCTGAGGAAACTTCAAAGCCTGGTGGTTGCTCAACATAGACTTCCTCAGCAAGTTCACCATTTAGGGATGCACTCTTGACATCCATTTGATAAACTGTAAAGTCATTATGAGCTGCAAAGGCTAGAAAGAGTCTTATTGCATCCAATCTTGCAACTGGTGCATAAGATTCATCAAAATCTAGTCATTCAGTCTGGGTGAATCCCTTGGCAACCAACCTTGATTTGTTTCTGGTTATTTCACCGGACTCATTCATTTTATTTCTGAAAACCTACTTGGTTCCAATTACAGATATTCCGTCAACAAATGGAACCAGTTTTCAGACTTTGTTTCTCTCAAATTGATCCAACTCTTCTTGCATTGCAGAGATCCAATCTTGATCCTCCAATGCTTCTTCTATAGTTTTAAGTTCAATATTTGAGATAAAACATCCATAGAGAGAATCTTCATTTCCAGCAATTGCTCTCCTAGTTCTAACACCTTGATCTAAAGGACCGATCACATCCTTGGCAGGATGATTTCTTATCCATTTCATAATGGGTTTTGAACTAGTAGGATCAATATCATTTTGATCTGAATGTGAATCAATATGATTTTGATGGGATACATGTGCAGTATTTGAGATATCTGACACATGAGAAATGCCATGGATATCTGACACTTTTTCAGTGTTAGAGATATCTGGAATTTGATTTTCAGCAATCTCATTCTCATAAACCTCTTCATGATGAAGGTTCTCAGTAACTTGTTTCATCTCTGGAATTCTTATAGGAAATTCTTCATCATGTCTAAGAGTCATCTAGTTGTTACTAAGCAATGGTTGCTTTTCATCGTCAGATTCATCCTCAAAGTGAATGATAGAATTGTTTCCTTTTGAGGATTCTTCTTCAGAATCTTTAATCATCAGTTCTTTGAACCTATCTGAGAGATCATCATTTAAGGGTATTTTTCTTGTTTCTTTCATAGAAAACTACATGAACAGATTCTTCAATCTTTTGCGTTATTTTGTTGTAGATTCTATAGGCTTTGCTATTCAGAGAATAACCAAGAAATACTCCTTCATCTGCCTTTGGTTGAAATGTTCTCAAGTACTCTTTTCCATTGTTAAGAACGAAACATCTTCAACCAAACACCCTTAGATGTTTGATACTAGGGGGTCTACCAATCAAAAGCTCATAAGGAGTTTTATCATGGTGCTTGTTAATCAGACATCTATTTTGAGTGTAGCAGGCTGAGTTTACAGCTTCAACCCAATAGATTTCACTTATTTCAGTGTCAGCGAGCATTGTTCTTGCCGCTTTTTTTAGGGTACTATTCTTCCTTTCAGCAACACCATTTTGTTGTGGTGTTCTTACGGAAGATAGTTGATGTTGTATACCTTTGCAGGTACAAAACTCTTTTATGTACTGGTTCACAAACTCAGTACCACGGTCTATTCTGATTACAGATACCTTGTCATTTTTCATGACTTCAAGCTTATTCAGCAAGTTGGGTATTTCAACCCTTGCATCAGATTTTTGTTTGAGAAATACAACCTAAGTGAATCTTGAGTAATCATCAACAATAACCAGACCATACTTCTTTCCTGCATAACTAGTTACAGATGACTCAAAAAGATCCATATGTAACATTTGCAGTGGCCTTTCACTGGAATGTCTAGTTTTAGATTTGAAAGATGTTTTGGATTGTTTTCCAATTTGGCAAACTGAGCATATACCATCTTTTCTATATGCCATTTTGGGTAAACCAACCACCAATTCTTTCTTGGCTAGCTTATTCAGAGTTTTGAAATTCAAGTGACTCATTCTTTTATGCCATAGCCAATTTTATTCAGTGTGGCCAGATTGACTCACCATGAGACATTCTTCAGTTGTGGCGGATGCCCAATCAGCAACATAAAGATTTCCTTTTCGCCTAGCAAACAAGACTGTCTGCTTTGACTCATTGTCAATTACTTTGCATAGTTTTGACTTGATCTTGACAATGTACCCTTTGTCTACTAATTGACTCATGCTTAGGAGATTATATTTCAATTCCTTTACATGTAGTACTTCAGAGATTGTAAGGGCTCCAAACTTCAGATTGCCAAATCCTATGGTTGGATTTTCATCTCCTCCAGCAAATCTAATAATTGGTCCATCATTGCATTTTCTGTAGTTAATCAGATTTGCTTTGTCTCCTGTCATGTGCTTCCCACATCCACTATCAAAATGCCACTTTGGATTAGTCTTTAGAGTGTTCTGCACAAAACAGGAAATAGGAGATTAGGTTCTCATACAAACAATGGAACCATCTGGACTAAAGAATCTTCCAGTAGGAATCCATTTTTGAATGAATTTCTTAGGAACATTCTTTTGTCTAACAGGAACATAAGGAGGAATTCTAGTTAAATGATTAGTATCATTGTTATTAAGAACTATTTTCTTCCTTGGTGTGTTCCTTGGTGCTCCATTTGGTGCTTTCAGATACCTGTCTGGTTTCTGAGTCTGCTTCTCAGCAAACTTAGCTTTCCTAGCCAGATTTCTTCTAGCCCTGACATTCAGATTTTCAGTGGCTTGACTCATCTTCCACTTCTAATAATTGCTGTGAGCAATTCTAACCTTTAACCATCGTTCTTGCTCTTGTTTATACTCACGAGCAAGTTGTTTACCGATGGATTTATAGCCAATACCATTCGGAGCACCTGGTGCTATCTGAATTCTCATCTCAGCAGCTTTTCTAGTCTCTGGGTAGTCTATTTTCTTTTCAGAAAACGTGACATAGGAGAATTTGCCAGCTCCTGCAATTCTTCCTTTCTGAGAGACATAGCACTGTGGGTGATTACACTTTTCAGTGTTATGTTTCTTTTCAGAAACATTCCCAACAGTTTTCCTTGGGACATGTTTTTCCCACAAAGGTTTGGTCGCAACTGCCTTTCCTTTGTCAACAGCCTTAGCTTTCTGACCAATGCTATAGGTTGTTTGGGAACCATCTTGTTGATCACTAATAGATGTTATTCTTTGGTCACTCTTATTCAGAGTGATAGAACTATTTTCTTGTGTGTCCAGCCCAAGTCCTCCCTTTTCTGAAGGATCTCTTAAATAAGATTGTACTTCAGTAAGAGTGTCACTAGCTTTGACATAATATTGGAAAGATACTTCCTTCTTTTTGAGTTCCTCATTTTCAGAAAGAAGACCTTCACATTTCTTTTGAAGTTTGGCCAAAGCTTCTTTATGTGACTAGTCTGTCTCAGATATCTGAGCTTTGAGAAATGCAATTTCAGCATCCTTTTTCTCAGATATCTTGAGTAATTTTGAATTTTCCTTTACAAGAGAATTCTTTTCTTCTTCAAGGGTTTCGGCTCTAGCTCGGGCCATTAGAAATTCTCTTTCGTAGAGATCAAGTTCTCTTCTGAGATGATCCAGATCTTTGATTCCTTCCTCATCACTTTCATAAGTATAACAAGAAGTATGTGTTACCTCATCAGCCATTAGACAAGGTTCAATGTTGGAGATATCTGGAAAGATTTCTTCAGCCACTCCACACACTTATTTCTTCTTTTGACAAAAGTCGATCACTTCATGAGAAACACCACACATTTCTGGAGAAGGTAGTGTGGAATCATCTGAGTCTTCATCCTCAGAATCAGACTCAATGTCTAGAGCATAATTTCTGAGTCTTCTAAGTCTTCAGAATCAGAATCAGAATCAGAATCATCTGAGTCTTCATCTGAATCATTTCTGGAGAAGGTAGTTGCATAGTTTTGTACTGGTGATAGTTTGAGCCTAGATGTTTTTTCAGCTTCTCTTTGGCTTTTCTTCTCTCAATCTCTCAACTGACATATTTTCTCATTTGCTTTACAGCAAGAGCATCCTCAGTCACCTCCTTGCCTTCCTTGTTTTCAAAAGTTCCTTGGGCAACTAGAGCAACTTTTCAGTTGTTTGTTCTCTTTGAGTTGTCTCATAGTCAACAGTGGCAAGGTGAGAGAAAAGTTCCACTGGAGTGATATCTGGCATTCCTTGGTTAAAGTAGAAAAACTTTGTATGCTCCCAGTTATGATTTAGACTTCTCACAATAGTCTTAATCTTTTCTGGTTGGGTATATCTATTACTTTCACCAAGTGCAGCCATGTCACTCATGAGTGGTGTAAACCGGAAATCTAGTTCTTCAAGAGTCTCTGTGGGACCTTGTTTAAAGTTTTGGAATTTGAGCTTCAAAACTTCGAACTTATTTTCCTTCGATTTCTCAGTCTTGCAGATTTCTTCAATCGGTGCCATGCCACTTTCGCTGTTTGCACCCACGGTTTAATCGTATGTGCTCTGGAGTAGAACGTATGATGATATTGCGAGCCTGACCATCCATTCGATTTCTCTTGGCATCTTCCGATGTCTAGAGCTCTCTGGGCTTTGGCTCGTAAATAACTTGACTGGTAGGTCTCCCACTGGTTGACGCATCTGTCTGTGAAGACCCATCAATTTATTCTAAGTGTGAGTATTCAGTGCAAGTTCAAGGTGTTGTGTTCAGTGTTTTTTTCAAGCATTCTAAGTGATGGTATTTGTAGTTAAAAATCATGCCGTTTGAATAGTATCCGTTAGGCTTAATGAAATTCAAGCTATTGATATCTGAAAATAGTACTGCAGAAGACGTTGTTTCTTTTCAGAGATTTCCTCTTTTGTTCAGATGTCTTTGTCTACGCATTTATTGCATTGTACTATTTTTGTCATGTAGTGCCAACGGAACTATGCACGCTTTCTGAAGCATTGCATGTCCTTTTCCAGAGACTATCATAACTTCAGATACCGCTTGTTAAAAATATATTGTTTCCTGGAAACATAATCTTTATCCAAGGTATCTGAGTGTAGATATCTGTGGGCACTTTTCCTCGTGTTCAGAAACCTTGCATTCTAAGATATCTTTTGCAATACTGTTTATTTAAAAACACTTGTTTCTTCGAGATATCTGGACATAGGGGTTTGATAACCTTTGTCTTCAGCAAATTTGATCAGTCTTCAAATCTTCAAATCCGTTGAACTTCTCATGCTGGATGCCTTCTTCTTGGTCTTCTTCAGAGAAATAAAAAAAATACATTCAGATTCCTAACATCCTATACAAGATTTGCTAGACTATCATACTTAGTGAGTTTCCTCTTTTACAGTGTTCAAGTGAACCAAGAGTACTAACCACCTTTCTGAGCTAAGATAAGTCATTAGGTTGATGATCAAAATCTAAACAGATATTCCTAACAGTAACAAATGTCCTTTATAGGTTTTAATTCACCAAAAGTCAAATTCTTGAACTTAAATGCAATTGATCTTTATCGAATTGGACTCGAATGCTATTGTTGATCTAATGAGTACCCATATGTAATAACAAAATCTAAGAGGGGGTCTGGATATAATTTACACTTTGAACTTTTATGCTAGATAATGGAGGGTTCAAATAATGCCATGTTTGGGGATCTACGAGTCTTCTACGTCAACTTTTCACAATTATGTGATTATCATGCAGCATGCCGAGGCCTAAGGGGGTGTGGTGTGGAACAAAACATGTTAGTTATTATCAAATGATATTTTATACATCATCAAAGAAATTCCAATAATCTAGGTACAACTTTAACGAATAAATGATCAATTCTACATTCAATAACTATCAGTTCAATTTTTGTATGGTTTTTCAGGTAACATTCATGAACTCTCCATGCATGTTTGAAACTCATCGATGAACAAATAAAAAACCGTGCTTTCATAGAAGTAGAGAAGTTACTGAAAAAAATTAGAACAAACTCAATTCATTTGATGGTATGCCCATGTCGAACGAGTCTCTTATACCCAATGCTACAAATCCATGCATTTTGGATGAGATGTGCTATGATAGAGTTGCAATGAGAGCAGAGTACGACTCAAGGTTGACTGATGACCAATGTGGCACAAATGAGAGATTAAGTCAAATGTCGATGGCCGAAATAGAGGAGTATTCCATCTATACGGCTACGGAGGGACCAAAAAAACCTTTTATATGGAGAACAGTTTGCTTAATTTGAGTGCTAGATGAAATACTATACTTCCAATTGCATCCATCGAGATTGCATCCCTCTTCCCTAGGGGTAGGACGGTGCATTTGAGATTCGGGGATACCATAGGAAATTCACGAGAACTCAACGTGAAATAAGCTCAAACATGATTCAAAGGTCACGAGACTGCTCAAGGAGACTCGACTTATTATTTTGGACGAGGCTCCTATGACAAAGCGACATTGTTTTTAAGCGCTCGATAGGATTTTGAGGGATGTAATGGGCCGTCTAGATGAGACATTTGGTGGTGGTGGTGATTGACTTCGGCGGGGACCTTAAGCAGATTTTCCCGTTGTTGCAGGAGGAAGTAGGTATAATATTATGAACGCCACTATCTGTGCCTCTAGGATATGGGATGCAAGTGAGGTTTTTCGGCTGATAAAGAACATGAAATTGCAGGTAAATGGGTTGTCGTATCTATATACCATGTATACTTATTTCATATTCAACTTATTTTTTAAAACTTTCAATTTAACACAGTATGATTCGTCATCTTCCGAGATTCAAGAGATGAAAGAATTTGCGGAGTTGATACTACATGTCGGTGATGGCATTGCCAATTAACCTAACGACGGTGAGGTCAAGGTCCCCGAATATTTACTTATTCGAGAAGTAAGACATCCAATTTCAACCATTGTCGATAGCACATATCCTTCACTGTTGGAGCACTTAACTTATTTATCACTTGACTCAGAGTATTTTTATCACTGGGCCGTTCCACCTACAAATGAAATAGTTGATGAGATATATCTATTTGTCATGTCTAAGATGCCCATAGAAAGTGTTTAATATTTGAGCACGGATAACATTGCTAGGGAAGATGACTTGGAGAATGGCCTTGAATTTTTTTTCACGGTTGAATTCCCCAATATTAATTGTTATGGATTGTCTAATCATAAGATCGTCCTGAATATTGGGTGTATGATAATGCTTCTGATGAATATTGATTAGTAACTATGAGCGTTGTGTAATTGTACAAGGCTCATAGTTACTAATATTGGAAAAGCACATCATCGAGTCAAAGATGAATTTGGAACCAACATGGGCCAAAAGGTTTTTATTTCAAGGATCATGATCATGAGCTCATGTGAGGATAAGAAGTTCATATCAATCTTGATACGGGATTGTTCCCCATCAACTTTGATACGAGATGGTTCTCCATACACGTCTGATTTGGTACAACCATAAACAAGAGCTAGGGAGGTACAATCTCTCTCACATGTCGGTCTCAACCTCCGGTCACCCGTATTAAACCTTGGCCAGTTATATGTTGCTTTCTCTAAAGTTACCAACAAGAAAGGATTGAAGTTATCGATTTGTGACGAAGAGGATAATACATTTGACACGACAACCAACGTGGCTTATATGGAAGTGTTCGATGGGTGGTGAGGTGATTTTATCTTTTGTGTATAAACTCTATCAAATGATTATAACACTGACTACATTTGTTCGTGTTCAATTTCACTAATTAACTAAACATTTTTACATTTATGGATGACTTCTGACGCCAGGGCCGGCCCTGGCCTTGTGCAAGGAGGCCTCCCGCACAGGGCCCCATATTTTCGGGGCCCCAAATAATTTTTTATATTTTTTATATTTCTGAATATGTTTAAAGTGCTTTTATAAAATTTACAGTAGTTAAGAGTTTTAATGTTGTCTGTCTCCCACTGGCTTTACATATTCTAATTTTCCATTGGCTACAAGACGTCCTAGGTTCTATTGCTCACATCCACACTTTTTTTTTTTTTTTCCTTTTTTCTTTTTTTCCTTACTTCTTTTAACATTTTCGTTTTCCTTGATTCTTTTAAAGTTTTTCTTTATGATTCTTTTAATTTTTTTCTATTATAGTTATATTTGTAACTTTGTTTTTTCTTAATTCTTTAAACATTTTTATTTTCTTAATTATTTTAGCACTTTCATGTTTTAGTTCTATGTGTAGACTCATATTAATGGTATTGTCATTTTTAATTTATATTGAGTTAAGTTAAAACTTATTTTATAATTTTTCGAGATCATTTTAATATGCTTACATATTTAATATAAAATTTAAACATCCTTAATTAAACATTTGATGTAAAATTTAAACATCCAATTTGACAATAAAAAGGTTACAATATCTCCAACAACAAAAAACTAACGACTAATGGTTTTACATTTTTTTTCTTTTTTTGAACAAGATAATGATTTTACAGCTAATAGATTTAGTCGTTGGCATTTTAAGTTAAGCATAAATAAGTTATATTCATAAAAAAAAATATGTAGTTTTTCCCTTAAAAGCACAATGTTTTAAATTTTGTTTGAACATGATAATTTTCATACATTTAATATTTTAAATTCATCATATTTTATTTTAAATGCATGCATTATAGAAAGTAAAAAAAAAATGCTTAATTGTAATTTACGTTTATGAGGTAATGTTAACATATAGTATATGAAATTGAAGTACCACACAGGGCCTCGGATTTTATGGACCGGCCCTGTCCGACGCAATGTTGAAGCGGTTAGATCATGCATTTCTCACATTGCAGTTTTTATATGTTGTCAACTCCGATCGACATGTTATTATACAATTTATTAATTTCTTATTTTGAATGTTATCTCCATATCCCGTCGAGTATCGACGGTCCATTGACTAGTAATTTTAGGAATAAAATGTCAATTTTAAGGGTCTAATTCTTTACAAGGAATTTTTTGAACATAAGAAACTTTAGATTTCTTATTTAGCATCGCATAGATGGTCGAAAACAATGAAAAAGATACAAAAAATAAAAGTAGAAATTTCAACTATAAAAAATTACGATATAATTTGAGGAGTAAATATCATATTATGTTTGAATATAGAACTTGAATATCTCCAAAAAAAAATTAAAATAAGTTTTCTTTAGAACAATATAGGTATAAAATTATAATTTAAATTTAATTATATACTGCAACACCCGCTCTATACGCTCCCGTTCCCAAATATTTTTGGATTTGACGAATTCTCGCTCTCGCTTCCATTCTCGCTCTTCTGCTCGACTTCGCTCTATGTGACTAAGCCAGGAACATATGTATAAAAACGGAACGGAATATCAACTTCACTTGACAATATAAAGACAATTTAAGTCCGATGGCGTTGCCTCGGATCACTAAGGTGTCGACGATATTACTTATTTTTAGTTATCAATGTGTTGCGTGGAACATTTAAACAAGGGATAATTACTTACACCACCCCTGTTAGGATAGCCTCTTCTCATCCAAGTACCAGTTAGTTCAACAATAACAAATAAGTAAAAATTTGAATATCTCTATTACATATAAGTCCAAAAGTCAAACAAATTTAAATTTGGCTAAACATAACCCTTCACAAATTTTTTTCGCAAATTGCAAGTTTGACTGTAACTTATAACAAATTAAATATTTACTCCAAAATGAAATTATATTTAACAACTTATAATAATACAATATTCAACAAATTAATAAACATAGTCTTTAAAATAAAAAGGAAAGGTTTTGAGGAAATATATGTATATTGTTGTGGTTAATATGATAACAATAATGAGAATTAATTAGAGTAATTGGTTTGTCTGGTGAGTGAATTACGTAAACCAAATTTATGCAGCATAACCTCAAAGAATAATTGATTTTCTCTTCCGCTTTGCTTTCTCTCCCTGAAACCCTAAATTTCCTCTCCGGTATCAGAATTCGGAGATGGTCGGATTTGGTCCTCCGATTAGCAGACCTGCTTGGTTGATTTTGATCCGTTGGTTAAGCGAGCGATGGCCAGTCAGTACTCCTCCTCTAGAAGAAGTAAAAGTTGGTCCTCCTCCTCCTCTGGTGGATCTGAGGAGTTTCTCGATGTATCTGGAAAATCGGTTTCTGAGGAGGAAGCCTTCAAGACATTATTTCCACGGTGTGAGTCTTGGGACGACTGGTCTGATGAGGAAGCTTTCAAGACATTATTCCAAAATCAATGGAGTTGTTCTCCGATCAGATGGGACCTGTTTAAACAGACACAGCTCCACTTTTTAATATTTTTTTTCCATTTTTTTTATTTCTAACAAACTTTTACTTACTTTCAATTTGGCCCAAAATTTGTTCTGATTTTGCTATTAAGTCCGTAAACTTTTTAAAGATTATAATTATATTATTAAAATTATAAAAGGCCCATATAAGTTTTAATTCATGGTATTGAATAATAAAATTAAGTGCTCAAAAAACAATGTTGGAAGATAAAGGATTCAAATTGAATTAGGAAGAAATATATGATACCTTTTCAAATAGACAAAATAAGACCATGTTTGGCGTCACTATTTTGGTCAATGAAAAAATGGACCTATATTTTAATTATTGAACTAACTGGTACCCAAATATAATTAGAATATCTAATAGGGGTACTGGATAAAATTCACCTTTTAAACAATAACGGATTCTTTAAATAGTAAACTAAGCAAATATTGATGGCATGGCCAATTGGCCGGTTACTTGAATTGATGAATCCTCATATGGTTTGTATTCTATTATTGAGAACTCGACCGCAAACTATCACTCTCCGTTACAATTGATTTCTTGAAACGGTAAACAATTTATTAATAAATCAATCTCCAGCATACAAGTAGTATAAAAACGGTCTCAACGAATACAAAGATTACAATCCTACAAAACCAACGAATGCCAACATATCTACATAGTATTTGATCTTGGTTTCACAACCTTAATTCTTTTATAAAAAGGACTATATAATGATCGTATGACTGATGTACTACTACCTCAATATGTTAATATAAAGTGTATTTATAAAAAAAAAAAAACCTTAGTCCTTTTATCTTAACCAAGTATAATTACTTGCTTCCTTCCTATTACAATCACAAGTAATATCACAAATCATTGGTCTCTCTTCGATTCCAAACCCCAAGAAATTAAAGCTAGATTGTTCCGATCTAACTCCTTAGGTTGATACTTAGGCAAGAACTTATATCCTTAAAAAATGATAATACAGTCTACAATCTACATGAACCAATCTCATTCCGATGAGAAAGCACGTACTCGGAGTTTAAAGATTACATCACGCCTTTCACTTTTGGGATTGAAGTCTCTATCTTTTATCATTCAAAGAAAAAAGTTGATTAAAGCTAAATATAAAATCAACGTACGTAAAACCAAATTCAGCCGCAAAATTATTCCCTAAGGGAGAAAAAAAATGTTAAACCAAACATCTGATTATGTTTATCCGAGGAATGAAAAAAAAGCTAACGAAGTCTTTGTCCTCCATGTTAGTTTGTCTCCCATCAATTCAATTAATCTGATAATTTATTCCAACAAACATTCGTTTCCAAGCGGCTCTACCGATAAGTTCCTAAAAAAACTCAAATCATGCGATTGTGATTAGTCTTGAACTCACAACCATTATTATAAAGAAATTAAAGAAAAAGGACAATTTAGATGGGACAAAAACTCATCAAATTAATTCATCTGCATAAAATTATTAACATAAATGGCATGATCATACTCTCATAGAGTACAATAAACTCAAACATGCGCTTAACGCGTGCAAGCATGAATAGAAATCCCTATATATTATAATTTGTTGTAACAAGATCCCACTAGTAAACATTACTATATAAATGCCAAAGCCTGAAATAATTAATATAGACAATTTCAATTTCACCAAAAAGCCAGGTTCGTTCTCTTTAAATGCTTAAGTATGTTTTACTGAGATTATTACAACTCCTCATTTCAAAACTACGCAATAATATAATAGTTGAATTATGTCTATTGGTAGTTGAAGAAATTAGCTTACTTCCTAATTTGAAAAGGAAATTACATTAAAATAAAATATAACAAGAGAATATGTATGTGAGTGATAGTTGGAATCCGTGTTTCGTGAAATTACAGCTAGAAAGACCGAAAAGAAAACAGATAAAACGTGAACATGTAGGGATTGAGAATGTCTTTTAGATATATAACTTGTGAGGTAAAAGACAAAATTAGTATTTACTCCACCATTATTACAACTAAATATATAATCCGTACCAATCTCACCAATCTCGACTTCCCTCATTCTGTCTGGATCATCCGTAGTTTCGTACCAATCTTAATTTCATGCATTCCGTTTTGATCCGTCCCTATCTCTATATTTCATACCTTAAATAGAAATCTCTATATTTACTCTTATTCAATCTTACAATTTTTAAAATATTATGATTGTATATGTATTTGGATTTTAAAATTCATACTTAGATCCATGGAAAGTTTGATACTGGAATGAGGAATTATAATATATTTTGTACTCCATATGGGTTGTTCATTATAAAACGTACTACTGGTATCTCACTACTTTCTGCATTCTAGGCGACAATTGTTTATTGTTGTTGCAACTTGTAACTTGGAACTGAACAGAATTGGCTGCCTAAAATCAATAATTCATTGGGACCTATCACCTAAAGTTCCAACTTGGGAATATATCATTGCAAATGGGATCGAACAACACTATCCATTTTTGTTCTATAAATATTAAATCAGCATAATTCAGTAACACGTAAGAGAATAAATTAGTTTTGCATTCTGCGAAAAGTAGAAAAGGCCCAAATAAAAAACACTTTAATTTGCAGAACTGATGTGTACGAAATATGAATAATTTCGATTTACTGGTCCTCGTCATAGAACAAATTACAAGACCTTCAATTTGCCGGTCTGTGTTAGGTTGAATTGAATACCAGAATGAGTAGTAATGTAACACGTGTATGAATGTCGATAAAAAAGAACTAAATAGCAAATTCATTAGATCAAAAGGATGAGCAAGCTCCACGTTGGGTTTTCATTTAGGGATTATTATTCCACGGAGGTGCAGTTTTAAACCAAATATTGCTACAAAATCCACCCTCAAAACAAACTTATTATAAGACCAACAAATATTACTCTCAAGTCCAAATATTAACATTTGTGCCCTTTTAAATTTTAATAACATAATTATTAAATAAAAGATATGGAAACTAACTCCCTAATTATAGTATCTTATTTTTAGGAAAAAAAATTAATTTAATGTAACTAATTCATTAAATTTCACCAAATAGGTAAAATAACGTAATCTTCACTATAACATGGTGCATTAAATACAAACATGGTACCACAGTGACACAAATAAATATATTATTTAATTTATGAACAAGTAACTGGTACCGAATAACTATAACTAAAAAAAAACCATTAGTTGGTGATGATTCAATATTTTATAATGGCTTATGCCATTCATGGTACCTAATGTTGGTGCCTTGTGTTATTATTTACTGAACTAAAGCATGATGCAGTATATATTAACATTGTACCATCAAGTGACACAACCAAAGAAATTGTGAACCATCAGGAAAAACTACAATGTTAATAAGCAATTGTGAACTAGAGTATGGTGTAGTAAATTTAGTATTGTTACCACTATGTGGTACCTTATATTTATTGGTGTGTTGAGATGGTACAATTTTTTAGTTTTGGCACAACGATATGGTACCTTATATTTATTAGTCTGTTTAGATGGTACAATGTTTTTAGTATCGGTACCACGATATTGTACCTTGGATTCTATATAAAATCTTCGTCATTCCTTCCGCTGTAAATAATGTAAATAACTAGAATGAAATATATATATATATATATATATATATATATATATATATATATATATATATATATTTGGTGTGTTGAGACTTGAGATGGTACAATATACTCCCTCCATTTCAAAGAAAGTGTTACATTTTGACTTTGACCGGTCAACTGTCTTCGAGTTTGACCACAAATTACTCATAAACGATAATAGTAAATAATTTAATAAAATCATATAATAAAAATTTAATTACTAAATTTTCATTATATAATTTTAATAATTTATTTATTAATATCGTTTAAGAGTAAATTGGTCAAAATGAAACGATTAATAGTAAAATGTAACACTTTTTCTGAAATAGATGGAGTATTTAGTATTGGTACCACTATGTGGTACCTTATATTTATTTGTGTGTTGAAATGGTACAATGTTTTTAGTTTTGACACAACGATATGGTACCTTATATTTATTGGTCTGTTTATATGGTATATTGTTTTTATTTTTTGAACAATGATGTGGTACCATATATATAATGCTTTTTTATTCCATATATAGTTTGCATAATACTTTGGTTCCATGTTTGGATATCGTGATTTGTGAATTGATTTAAAATTTGATGTACCATATGGTTCCATATCGAAATTTTAGTTGATAATGATATTAATAATAAATATTTAACTAATTTAGTTTCTAGGGTATAATTGATAAACACTAATATCTATTTTTAGTTTGGGTTCCAGAGTAATTTAGTTTCATAATATGGACTTTGGAGAATTTATCCCTTTCATTTAAGTGTGCTAGTAAAACGTAGTTAATTAATTTATAAAAAAAAAAGTTAATCAATCTAAGCTAATTTCAAAAGAGTTTCAAGAAATTAACCACTATCCTATCAATAAGGTACACATTTTGTTATGTGACTTAATCGATGAGAATTTGAGAACTCTATAATTAATTAAATATAGAAGAATTCATTTTGATTACAAGTGCGTTGGAACATATGTTGGTTTGTAGAAGACAACACATCATGTACATATCAGTCTATGAGTATTAATCGAGCCAGCTCAAGGGACGAGTTTTGATCAATTAAATGTCACAGTTTTACAGATGTTATGAGTTCGAGACCTGACCACTAACCAATTGAGACATATCTATATACTTACATTATCTTACAAAGTTAGTTCTACATGTCACGTGATATTAAACATTCAGTGCAAAGGCATGCATGAGTTAAACTCCAAACCATCTCGTTACATTAAGATCAAGTCCAGGCAAGTTACAAATAATTCAATGCGTGTATGAGGCTGTTCGATCATTGGGAGAATCCAACTTATATGAGCTTTCAGGGGTATGAGCTTCGTCCATGGGCTTAGAGATCTGGCGGAGGAAGCCATGGGTCGTAGGAGAACAGTGGGAGTCCATTGAACTATGTTGGATGACTATTTTCAATATAGAGCATGATCTCGAGGTCTGAGGTGGTTCGCGTAAGGTGGTCTTAGATCACGTGCATTGAACATTTGATTTGAGAAGTTGGACTTTAAACACTCTTTCTGGGGATGCTCGATTGAGAAAGTTATGTCGAGTCAACAACATTAACAAGGGATTATGTGACTTGTTTTGAATGGGAGGTTCGATGGTCCCTTGTTTGAGGGTTTATAGGGACTGTACCCAAATTCTCACATTACTAAGACAATAACATATAAAAAAAGATACATCGGTAGATACCTCTATCCCAATTGGTATGAGATCTTTTGGAAATAATCGAAAACAAAACCAATCACAATTGGGGCCGCACCATGTATGAATGAGGGTATACTATGATACTACCAATAAGCTACATTTCTTCGTTTCAAAACTTTTTAATTTTAGCGATTGAATTGATTCATTCATTCGGTTTCTTGAATTCGTTTTGTCTTGATTGATTCGATTCAGTTTTATTTAAACGAAAAGAACAGAGCCTAAGTGAAATAGTATGGGCCAATAACGCATAATATAACACTTGAATCCAATCTTCTACTAGGTGATAATGTTGAATTAAGTATCGGAAGTGGCGACTGGCGAGATATGCCATAGACTCAAGATCATACGACAATTTCCATATCATATAGCAGCTTAATTTCACATTATTGCTAGTTATACTTGTGGTATATTTCATTGATATCATGGATTAAGAGGCAGTAGAGAATTAGAGTCACGGGAGTAGTAGTATAGAATTACTAGTACAACACAAGGATGGAATTAAATTAGCTAGGGACAGACAGCATGCTTGGAGAATTAAGTGTGTTATGGGGAAGGGAATGGGCGGCGTGAAATTAAAATTAAATGTTTCCTAATAAACCAACACCTTTGTCTCTAGATACACACTTCTCAGGAAACACTGTCATACCAAGCGATTACCCACATGTCTGTAGTAAGTTAGTAACACTATACTAATTACTTACTACACCAAATAATTACTCCCTCCTATATTTTTAATATAATATGTTTTAGATTATTTTCAATTTGACATATATAAGATGTTTTAGTAGATTCTGCTACGTAATTCCGTGTTTTCACAATTTATTAGTCATCAAACTCATTGATTTTATTGTTTTTCATTTATTTTGTCTTGGACACTACAAAATCTAAGCACATTCCTCATCTTTTATTGGTGGATTATTTGTTCAAGATACTAACATTTTTGTTCTAAATCATTTACAAAGACTATTGATGTAGAGAAATTTATCTTAATTTGTATAAAATATCCAAAACATCTTATATTAAAAATAGGAGGGAGTAGTTGTTAACTCAAATAGTAAGGTACTTGAGCTTTCTTGAGTAATAGTATATTGAGTTAGAAACTTATAAATGTTGATTGCTGGTAAAACTGTCCTCCTAAAAAGGTTCGACAGTTAGTCGATGGAATATACTCCCTCCTATTTTTTTTATATAAGATGTTTTGGGTATTTCACACAAATTAAGACAAATATCTCTTCATCAATAGTCTTGGTAAATGATTTAAAACAAAAATGTTAGTATTTTGATCAAATAAATCCACCAATAAAAAATGAGGAATATGTTTAGCTTTTGTAGTGTTCAAGACAAAATAAATGAAAAACAATAAAATTAATGAGTTTGATGCCTAATAAATTGTGAAAACACGGAATTATGTAGCAGAATCTCGTAAAACATCTTATATTTGTCAAATGAAAAATAACCCAAAACATATTATATTAAAATTAGGAGAGAGTAGATACCAATGAAAAAAAAAAAAAAAATTCACATACTTAGTAGCCTAATAGAAGTAGTATTACTTAAGTACTAGTTTAGTAGTACTAGTTTTTTTCTTGGCACACTGCTCCATGGTAAAAACAATTAATTAGTACTAGCAGTAGTAAAACATTCTACTCAATCAACAATTTGTTGAATTTTATTTACCCCATATACGCACCCATACTAGCTAATTAATTGTTTTTTCTTTCTTGATTTTAACACGCATGCACAGTATTAAAAAGAAACCCATGTCACACTGTCCAGTTTAAGCTTACCACAGCTAATGTTGAAAAGGCATTTATCTTTTGAGAGCTTGCAGGTCCGATCTTAAAGTTCTCATATGAAGGAGCTAGCCAGTTTTAATTTGGGGCAATCCCAATGCTAGTTTGATCAGAATTGCCAAACCGGAAACCAATCACAAGAAAGACTGTTTTTTCTTTTCCATCCAGATGATTAAACTTGTGTAAATTGGCTCTCGTTTATGCTCTGGTAAGTGGTAAATTCTTGACAAAAAGTCATTTGGACTTCTTAAGTTTCTGTTTTCCTCTGGCCTTTGCTAAAAGTGACCTCTAAAATTTACATGTACACTTTCCATATAAAGTTTGCATGTGTGTGATTATTTACCCCGTTAAATTTTAAATTGGGTGAGATTTGCTATTCTGCAGTTTACATCACCAAAGTTACAGGGCACTTCATATTAGAGTTCAAAAATTTCAACAGGCAAATCACATGATGCAACCTTTAGGAGGAAAATCACACATATGTCCAAACTTCTGGTTGAATGCATTAAACTTTAATGGGCTTTTTGGACATACATGACAAAAGATATTTTTTCTGGTTGTAGCTTAGGGAATTATACAACTATAAATACCCCTGTTTATATTAATGTGACCATAAGCTTTAAGGGATCTGCTATAAATGCTATATGAATGTTTGTATAGGGAAAAGTTCATCAGTTTTGATTCATAAAAAATAACTGCATCCGTTTTTCTCATTGTTGAACCCCTTTGTCCAATTTTTTTTTTTTTTTTTTTTTTTATGTTAGAATCAATATATGTATATAACTGTATATCATATCAAAAGAGAGAAAAGCATATAGGTCTCCCGTAAAGCATATAACTACGGGAGTGACTGGTATAGAGTTAAAACCTTGAGTTGCATGTTTTAAAATTTAGGTGTTTTTAATCCGGTTTTCTGAATTAAAATTCTTAACCAAACAAACACTACATCTCTCATGCCCGAACCACACGCCTTTTTTATAGAGAAATATAAAATAACTTTTTAGTAGAGACGTTGAATCACACTTACAGTTTGCCAAGCCATTTTTTAGATCTATATATTCAAGGACCAAATATCACATTTTCATTTTTTACAAACTGTAGACCTATTTAGACGGAAGAGTTAGAACCACATACTACAAATCCACTTGAGCTCCACTAATTTGATTGTGTAGCTTAATATACATGCCCAAAATCAAATAGACTCAGGTAGTACGCTTACTACGCTAGAATTGAATGGAGTGAGTAGTACGCTAGAATTGAAACATCACAAACCTAGATACAATGTAATTTACTAAAAAGTTGACTCAGTTAGTTCAATAGACTCAGTTGTGAGGTAGGTATACCCTCAATCAGTTTGTTGATACATAGGTCATATCCTATATCAGCATGGTGCTCGCTAGTATAATACAATCGACATAGTTTCTCAACGCAAGTCTCTCAGCTGCATCTAGATCGTGGTACTCACCCAACCATAGATAATATGGGAACTATGTCAAACTAATCAGTTGTTCTCCATTAGTGAAACACAGAAAAACCCTATTTCGTATACCTCATCATCTTTTCCTTTGAGTGAAACCCAAACATGAAAAATATACTGTTGTTTAAAACCCATTCTTTCCTTTAATTTTCTCATTTATTGTTCAATTTGAACTTTGGAAGACGCCGTAAATGTTGCAATTTATATTCGGTTAGGTTATATTTAAATAAGAAAACATTATCAAAAAACATAATGCACAAATTCTACCCTAAAATTGTCAAAATTAATTTCACAAGAAATTAGGGTAACCAAACAATATTTATAACAATATATATTTTTCAATAAATAAATAAAAATGTGAAAGTAAAATAGGAAAAAGAAAAGAAGGGAAAGAAAAGGAGAGAAAATGGGTGAAACCTAGTTGTACGCTGTTGAGTGTTCGGGTGGATTTCGACCAAGTTATCTTGAAAATGTTGTTGAAGGTCTTATTAGTCACTTATTCTTATCCTTCAAGAGTTTATGAAGTAGTAGTATGATTTGTCATGACACTCATTGTATATGCATACATGATATGTATCAATACACATCACATCACAATTTACCATTGTAGTATTATACGCGAACTAACATAACCAAGCCTACTTCCCAATTTATGTCATGGATAGCGAACCTAGAGCTTTGGTGATTACAATCCTTTATTCATATTGGCGTCTCAAGTTAAATTGAAAGGGATATCATAATCCCGTCAAAACACAAACGCGTTTCAAACCAGATTATGATATGTACCGTATCATCAAACGACAAACAATGCATATTCTCTAACATTATAAATGTCACTACAAACATGAGAATCTTGAGATTTCTAAACTATATGAAGAATCTCAAGACTATTTGTCAGGTGAAGAATCACAAGGAAGAACACGAAAATGGATGCAAGTCTCTTCACGAGCCTACTTCTCAGATATTATGACAATACCCGTGTAACATTTACAAGTGATGTGTCTGGTTCTATCTTTGAAGGTCTATGATAGTGAATTAGCTTAAACTTGGTCCGCGAAAATTTATTGATAGTGAATTAGCATCTCTCTCAATATTATCCTCAAATTTGAACAAGCAAAAATGAAAAGTTGAAAAAAAAAAAAAAGATGTTGGAATGGCCCACACGTGCCAAAGAGACAGGGGGAGTGTGTGTATTGCCACGTGAGAAAACCCTTATAAAAGAAAGCCATTCCCTAGTGTTATTGTTCACGAGCCAAGAGTGGTCAAGCAAGCCAAACCAAAGTGTCTCCTTCTCTGCCTCTTGTTGATGCTTCTTGCAGTAATACTCTTTCCACTCCACACAATAAATCTATTTCTCTCCTTATAACACCACCCAACTTACAACAATCTTTCATTCCACACATTTCTCATACAAAAAGGCCTTCTATTTTATTTTATTTTTATTAAATAAAACAGAGTGAATTTCAAAACTCAGCTAATGGAGATTGTAGGTGAAGTAAAGGTAGCAGCATCATCCATCTTCAAGAGGATCTGTGTCTTCTGTGGCAGTAGCCCAGGCAAGAAGCCTAGCTATCAAGAAGCTGCCATTGAACTGGGCAACGTTTTGGTTAGATATTTTCTTTCTTTCCTTTCTAATGAATATGTTCTTGGAGAATATATCTACTGCTTTACGTTTTTCTGCTCGTGGGTTTCTGTTGAAATGTCATGGTTAGCTTGATTATGTCTTCAAAATCTAATCTTTGCATTTTTTTGGCAACAATATTGAGTTTCCTTCCTTGTCTTCTTGAAAACCTATTGTACTTTGTATTTTGTATTGAGAAGTTGAAGAGGCTAGCTAGCTTCCCCTGCTTTCAAATCAATGGGTGAAGTTATCTGTTTGATTTGTCAAACCATAAGAAAGAGAAAGAAGTATCAAATACTAGTACTATCTACTAAGTGACTAGTACAACTATACAATTTACAGTTTCTGTTTTTGTTTGTTCTTTAGGTTGAATGTTGATTCTGTGTATGTGCTGTAACTTTCATCTACAGGCCTCTCTGAGATTTTGCACTGAGTACCACTTATTTTTGGTTCCATAAATAGATAAGAACTATAGTATCGGAATTCTACCATAACAAGGAGTAGTAGTACTCTTCATTGTAGTAATAGTGTTACCTTCATTTGTTAGTTTCTTTAGTAAAGAATTAATAATGGTCTCACTTACTTAACTACCTTTCTCAATGGCCAAATGCAAAAGTTGGCAAGACGTAATTTTGTGAGCCCCACTTGGTGATGTGTCTATTTAGTTGAGTGGTGTTGGAACTTTGGTCTATAATTAGTGGTAATGACATGTTGTGGTAATCTTTGTGTTTTATGTATGATGAAGGTTTCAAGGAACATTGATTTGGTCTATGGAGGAGGTAGCATAGGCCTCATGGGTTTGGTTTCTCAGGCTGTTCATGATGGCGGTAGGCATGTCATTGGGTAAGTAAACTAAACTAAACACTCACCCCATATTTATTCATTTGCTTTGCTAGTTTCCTTGTGTTTTACTTCACTTTTCAATGGTGCTTGCTTTCATCTAGCCAACTCTATGCCACAGTGTGTACAGTGCATTAATGCACACAACGTTAAAATAGGGCAAATAATTTTCAATCCAAAAAGGCCTAATTCCTAAGTTATGGGCTTAAAAAATTGTTAGGAAGTATTAAAAGATGTGATCTTCAATGATTAGTTGTGTTTAGTTGGCTTTGATAGTAGTTTACTTGAGGCTAATTCTTCACTAAAACTGATTTTGTCATGTTACTGTCTTCCTGTACAGGGTGATTCCCAAGACGCTCATGCCTAGAGAGGTATTATTGTCTGCTAGTATATGTTTAAAAAAGTTTTGTGCCTTTTCTCTATAAAATTATTAAATTCTGAAAACCCCACCCATTTTTATTTTCCTTTTTGTGTTTCATGTGTTTTTTCATCAAGTCATGCTTGCATTTGAGGTTGCTTTCTTTTCATCAAGTCATGCTTAATATCTTGTCTTTGTTCATGGTGCTTAAGTATTCCTTTTTGCTTTTTAAAAATTAGCTTTACTTTAGAAAGAAATCTTGATTTCCTAGTGACTTATCATGTTTTTCCTTTTCTTCCTCTGTTCTTAACTTGTGATAATACTTTGATCTGACAACAAATGAAAGTTCTTGTTGGTCCCTGCAAAAACCTTATCCAGAGGTAGAATACTTATTAGTGGTTGGTGTCTCAATACATAGGTGGTATACATTTTTGGACCTTATAATTTTCCTTTTGCTGTTTTCTTGTGGTTATATATCTTGTATTTTTCTCTCTTGGCCTTTTGTTTGATATGAAAATTCTATTTTTGATGCATGCGTTAAATTCTGGTAGTTATATATCCACCACTAATTCTGGAGGTCAAAAAATATCAAGGCCAATTTTTATTTTCCTGGCAATCAAAATACATACTGTATTACAATACCATCATTACTTTGCTGCAAAGACACCCCAATTGCAGCAGAAGCAACTTTAATTTTCCATTTTGTTTGTTTGTTTGTTTTGATTTATGGTAAAAAAAAAAAATTTGAATCCCTTTTGTTTGCAGTTAACTGGTGAAACGGTAGGAGAAGTGAAGGCAGTGGCAGATATGCACCAAAGGAAAGCTGAAATGGCTAGGCACTCTGATGCTTTTATTGCCTTGCCAGGTTGGTGTAGTACTTATTTAAATCACCAAAACTGAACTTTGATGTATACGTTCACCATTAAGGAAGGGCAATAGGTTCAAGTTGCGTTGCTACTCAACACTTCATTTATTTTAAGCATTCACTATGCACCATCATTTCTTTCTTGATTTGACTATTGCTTTTTTGTACATAAATATTTGCAGTAAATGCATTTAGACATTAGCTTTGCTTGGGTTATTAATAAACACGTGATATTTATACACATTAGTAATTATGTACTGTTATAAAACGGCCAAATGAGTTTTACAAAGGTCAAGTTTTTTGTCACAAACTTCAAGACCATGATCACAAAAAACCCTTGATTCACAAGTTGTAGTTGACACATCAACATCTCTGCACAGAAAATTTGGTCCAGTTTTGTTTCTTGAACAGGTGCTCTGTAGTTTTGTTCATTTCCTGAAGAAAGCTTAAGACGAGTCTCTGATCATTTCTGAACCAAACCAACATATCCTAAAGAGGAACAAGAAACAACAACAGTCACACTTTCATCAAACTGTGCTTGCACCCTATCCTGTGTTTTGTTCCAAGACAAGCCCTTTTTTCTTCTTTTCACAATTGCTTTGCATTACACTCAAAACTACTCTCAAGAGAGTAAAATTGAAAAGTAAATATAACACAGAAATAACATATGCTTTTCTTTTTTATGTAATGTAAAAAGTGTAGGGCCAAGTTGGTTCTCTCCAATTGAAACAAAACATGCTTGTTTACCTGAGGTCAGATGGGGTCAACATTGATTATTATTCTTCCACTACCATTCACATTTTTGACTGGATAAATTTACTTTTGCTAGTAACTTGATTGAGTCTAAAAGCAGGTCATGTTAATATATTATTCAGTCAAATATTAAAAGCTTTGTACTCAATTTATATTGTTTATTATAAGTCGCTTGTTTCTTTATCTTTAGAGACATGTAACCTGTGATATCATTTGTACTTTACAAATTAGTCAAATAGTCATGTGCCAATTGTAAATTCTTGTCCTGAATGCAATTAATACAGGTGGTTATGGAACTTTGGAGGAACTGCTTGAGGTGATAACCTGGGCTCAACTTGGCATCCATGACAAGCCGGTAAGTTTCATAAGAACTTAACTCAAAATTTCAGTGCTAGAAAAAAATTATCATTCTTAATGACGAAAGCAAAACTGTACAGGTCGGTTTGCTCAATGTTGATGGATACTACAACTCTCTACTGTCGTTCATCGACAAAGCGGTGGAGGAAGGCTTCATTAGCCCAGATGCTCGCCATATCATCGTCTCTGCACCTACACCAAAAGAGCTGGTCAACAAACTGGAGGTAATTTGTCTACCAGGCAAAACTTCACATAACGCTATATATGTGCTTAACACATACTGTGTCAAGTTCAACATAGTAGCATCAAACTTGTTATATACTTATGCTGTAGACAACCGAAGACATGTTAAGAGTGCCATTATCTGTTCTAATTACATTGCATTATATTATGAACCTTGTTTATGCGCAATAGTTTGGTATATCCGTTATCTTATTACATTTATTTTGCTGTGATCTGTAGGAGTATGTGCCCCAGCATGATAGAGTTGCTTCAAAGTTGAACTGGGAGACAGAACAGCTGGGATACACCGAGGAGTGTGATATTTCCCGGTGAAAGATTGATTATGGTAGCGACATAGAAGCAGCATTAGAACGAGCTGGAATTACTGGTAGTCGCTGAAAGAACGCTAACTTGGAACTTTAGATTTTTGCCGTGGGGGGAAATATTTTGTAAATCTATCTGGAATCTCTACCTCACTTTTGAAACTACTCCATTTCCCCTTCAGATGGATATTTATTTAGTTGCTTTTGCAAGTTGTAACTACTAAATGTCTAAATCCAGTCTATGTATTTCCTGAACTAATTGCAATCTGTCATATATATGCATTGCTTCTATCAGGCATTAGCCAAATCTTTAGCAATTCAATTTCATTCACTTTTGTACATGTATTATCAGAGTTCTTGCTTCACCTTAGGCCGTAAGTAACTTATACCTTGACTTTAAAAGCTCTTACTAGGTGGTTTGCACGAAACAGTTCAAAAGATAAGTTACAAAATCACAAGTTCTTGTCTGTTGGAGATGCCAAAGAATTAAAATGTTTCGAGATTTTTCTCTACAAACTGAAGAGTTCATGACCAACATGAATGACCCAGGGTTTCCTGTAACTGCACAAACAAGTGGCAGCACTATACAAAAGCTATGAACAAATTAAAAGACCTTAGAATCAGGGGCCATATGTTGCTCCAGACATGTCTAAATGGTTGTTAAGGTTCAATCAAGTAAGTAGACAGACTGGATAGACATTCTTGACTCCACCACAGACAAGCAACCACAAGAGGGTCCAATTTGGTTGCAAGGAAGATGGTTTCCAGCTTGTATTCTACATGGTGCAGCGCATCAACTGTCCGTGTTACAATGATATGAAGTTTTTATGACTAGTGCAGTTTTATGTGTTAAGTGGGAGACAAATGAATTGTGACATCTACTACTTTCATAGAATTGAAGTCCCTGGATGAACCTAGAAAAATGATGACTGGCGCGAACCAACACCAACCACGAAATCATGATGTTTATGTGTTATTCGTGTTGCGTACGTGTTTCATTATAAACACACGGATATGCTACGATACGAGTAAGAGAATTCATATGTGTAATGAAAGGTGACAGGCATGTTGTGGGGTAAAACAGCAAGGGAAGGGCATGTGCATTTGGATGATTTAGGCAAAAATGATGGCTTTGTTATAAGGGTCCAGTTCAACATTTTCAGTTGGAATGTACTTATGTGGATGATGTGTTGATGATGCCTGCAGAACAACAACCTATTAGTTGTTCAACAGTCATATCAATCTCCAAATGAGCTTTCTGTTTGGACTTTTAACTCGAGGAATATGCTTTCACTAGATGATGGTGAAACATTGTAAATATCCCTTTATAGTTTATTATATAGTTATATTCCTGTATATTGATAAATTGATGACTTATAGTCTTGTACCTGTGTAAATACCAAGTCAGAGACAATAGTGGCTCATCAATTACCCATAACAAGAAGTTAAAAACCATTTTACCAAAGCTGGAAAATAAAATCTGTTCAATTACACAAACTGTGTCCTTATTAAGACTATCCCAAATGTAATAACCATGAGTTCGAAGAGTCTGCAAAAAACTACACACCAGTAAGAACTTCTTCTAACATCCCAATTCACTGATTGCATTTTCATGATTCTTGTGAACATTGACATACTGAGGCTGCTGCATTTTCCCATCGCAGTTTTTCGATGGCTTCGAATTGCAATGATGTGATTTCCTCCTGCAGAATATGTTCCAACTCCTCTTGGTCTTGATAAGTTTCCTGAACTCATCTTTCATGCTTTCACACTCCTTCTCCAGCTCAGATACACGTTCTTTTACATCATCTATGTTCGATCCCCTGTCCCCTGAGACGTCCCTCCGGTGGCAACCTTCGATCTTGGATAATGGAGCCAATGAACTAGGATTATGAGAGTTTTCCAGGTTGTCAGAAACAAAGAACCAGCCTGATATTGACGTGCGTAGCCTCAGCTGTTCGAAGAACAAAACCTGGACTATCACTCTTAAGGGCAGTCTCTCATTTTGTGCAGCATGAGTGCTAGCTTCCATTGAAAGCTTTTGACAGTTCATTAGTTTACAGATTTGCTCCCTCTCTGCGTCTGTCAACCAAGGATGTGCCTGCAATCGAATGTAGCAGCGTAAGTACAAAAACTGTTAATCAGGACAAATACTTGTATGAGACAGTTAAACACATTAGACAGGTCAAAATGCATGACTAAGAGTACCTTCAAGTATATATCAATCGCTCGATAAAGTCCATCAAAGACCGGCCTGGCATAATCAGGAACTGCTGCAGCAAGAGATTGGAATTTGGGGAACTTTAAGTTCACATCCGAAGCAACATCAGCAAGATACGCATCCACCAGATTTGCCACCATTGTTAAGGACGATAATGAAATAGGCCCTTCTGTAATCTGGCCTTCCTCAACAATGCAGGGGGAAACAGCCGTAGACGCTTGTTCCAGTGCCATAAAATGATCCAGAATCCTCTGGAAACAGTCGATATCGTACAATGTCTCCACGTAGTACCCCATATTTGGCAGTAGTACATCCTCCAGTGAAGCTTGGTCCAGCTGTATTCCCACCCTTCGCTCTAAATTCTCCCTACATGATGCACTGGCCTGCAAAGCTGCAGCCGTACGCAACAACCTAAGGAGAAACCTCGTATGCACGACTCCTTTCTGAGTAGGTAGCAACTCGACTAGCTCTTCAAGAAGTGCCCTTTGATCTGCTTCGGAAGGAATAGAAATAGTGGCAGCTGCGTGCAAATCCTTGAAACTCGATTGGCGGTTCATATGAGGAATGTACTTCTTTGCATAGAACACCAACGCTCCAGCAATGCTCTCAGACCTCATGCCCCCGGCTTCAACAGCTTGTATCAACCGCTTGTACAAAGGCAAGCTCAAGAATGACACATCCTCATACCACCAGTCCTCACTCATTGACTGCGGTTTTGTGGGAGTACATATCCCGTTCCACAAAACAGTGCCCTTTGTTCTTGCAGCCTTATCGCAGGCTGACACAGGCCAGGTCAACAACTTAGGATCAGCACAAGCCTTCATTGCTAGAGAGTTTATGCATCTGGAAACAATGTGAAGTTCCTCGGCATGAGTTAGAACTTCTTCACACGTTTCAAGAGCTTTTATCGTGTCTGTCCAATTGTTAAAGATATCATTAAGAAAAGCCTCTGTCTGTGCAACAAGATTTCCTTCCCCATATTCTTCGGTCATTTCCAGGTACTCAGCTGCACATCTGAGGCTTACCACATTCATTGAGGTGAGCTCCAGCTTGACTCCGTAACAAAATTTGGCCACCAGCTCGAAAGCTATAGCTCCTCCAGGTAATTGATTGAGTTGCAAAACAGAAGCAGAACCATCGGTAGGTGTTGATTCGCCAAGAAGCTTCTCAAGTTTTCCACTCCTTGACAGCAGAGGAAACTGTAAAATTCTATGAACATCAGTACGAAACCAACATTAATGTTAGTAGCTACTATGAACATCAGTACGCAATCAACATTAATGTTTACCAGTGGTTTTCCCCCAGCATCTAAAAAACTCTGAAACACATACCTTATGAAGGTGAAATGACATTTCTCCGATTTCAATCGTTGCATCGCTATGTAGACCAGATGTACAGTGCCTGAAACGTTCATATGGGAGATTCATCACATTAACTAGTGTCTGCTGCAACAGTTCTATATCTAATTGGTTCTAGTATTAAATTAAACTGTGCACACGGTTCGAATAATGATCATATTCTTGCAGATTATAATCTCTTACAAGTTACAACAGTGTAATTCTATCCAGCAAATGTAACATGAAAAATGTTTTCCAGTGTCATATATACAGCATTAAGCATTGTATTAGAGAACTAGCAAGTTTAATCTCTATAACAAAAATTATGTAACAGTAACACACTGAACAAACGAAAAGAAGCTAGTAATTAAAACACTTAAGTGTTACCAAGATTGTCCATCACGGTGAAAAGCTTCAGATTTAGAGCCAAGCTTCATATACGCCATTGTCTTGATTAAACCTCAATATTTTCCAAGAAACATTAAATGTGGAAAAGAGTGAACAGGTGACACGGGAAAATTGGTTTAGTAGTACTTAATTATTTCACGAGCTGAATTTTCAATGGAAAAGGCAAGTTTTGGCCGAGTCTACAGGGAAGAATGAACAGGAGTGAAGATCGGTTAGTTCTTGTGAAACAATTAAGTGCAGTTAATTTAGATTTAGATTTAGTCTATTGGGTTTTTTTTTAGCTTAAATTAGGAAGATTGCATGGCTTAGGATTGAATTGCGGGAAATACAAGACTTTCCATTCTTGGTAGTTTCCTTTCGCGGAATTTTTTCGCTCCCGGCAAAACTCATTCACAATTTGTTGTGTTGGATCCATTTGTCCGATCGGCTATGTATTGAATTTGTTGGATCCGTTTAACAAATCAATAAAAAGATATGATCATTTTGGATTGGATCCGGAATCCGGATTTACAATAATTCACTATGAATGCATACATATTTGTTATATAAAATCAAATGCTTAAACTTTTTTTAAGTAAAACAAATAGTTGGATGATCCTCGGATTCATGGATTAGGTTCGTATCCATCATTTCAATTCACCATTTAATGATGAGATCTGGTCCGATCTAGATTGGATCCGGATCGAATTGGCTATTCCAATCCATAGAGTGAAACACATGCTAATTGCATACTCCTTAAGTGCTAAAAATATTCCTCGTTCCTAGTGGGTAGCACATCATACGATCACATCAAAACAAGCACGTATAATTGGAGATTCTACGAATGAATTTTCGAAAATAAAGATTCACTTAGTTAGTTAGTTGGTATCGTTCTCTAAATGATACGGTAGTAGTGGTGATGGTGGTGGTAATTACTACTACTACATTATTTAGTGCTAGTTGGCATGACTTGATCCGCGGGAATTTCACCTTATTTAACCAATACATGGTGATTTTTACTATAACAAGTCTATTTAGTGAGTTTTAATAGGTTGAATCATTTAGTCTTTTTAAAGATAGGTAAGTGATAAACTTCAATTGCCTTGCCAATTATCAGCTGGCTTATTAGTTTGTTTTACCAAAATACTCGACCCTATCGTCATACATTAGTCCTTGATTTTTAACATTAATTTAAACGAGGTCTGAAAAATAACTTATGTTTTAACAATTATATATAGATACAACGATTTATCTTTCTTCTAATTTTTCATTATATAGTTCAATTGAAAATTTTACCATTATCGTTTGAGATTAATTCATAGTTAAATTTAATTTTATTAACTGCAAATTAGTTCAAACTAAACAACTTATGTATATATGGCACAAGGAATAGAAAGAATAATCGAAATAGAGGAAGGTGTAACAAACGACATAGATTCTGCAACGTTGTTAGTGGTTGAAGACGCACGGTGGACAAACCTCATACGTCACCATCCACTCTTCATCCTACACGTATTGTTGTTTTCGTAAACCCCACCCCCTTCCCTTCATTTTCGTCCTAATTATGATGATGGGCCATCTCTTCTTCTACTGTCCAGCAACTATCCATCAACTTCTTGTACCCCATAGCGTCTTATTGGGCTTCACCACTTACTCGGACCAAGCCCATCTTTTTTGTCCCGCCCAACCATAATCAGCTTGCTTTTCATTTTTTTTTTCGATTTCAAACTGTATTCGATACATGAGACTAATCAAGCCGAGCACTATCGTACCTTCTTTCAGAGAAAAGATTTTTAGTGGTGTTTTTACATCCACAGGAAAATTGTCAGTGTACAAATGGTATACTCAATATTCCAATTGTAAACCTAATCTACAGCTCAGTTGGAAGCTATTCGTTTGTCAATTGCATAAATTTTTCAAAAAAGTATCAAAGTAATGAGTGAACATTCTCAACTACATAATTCCACCTCAATTATATAGGAATTGTTGCTAGTTCAAAAAGTTAATTAGGTGCGGAGTAGAGATTGTGGATGCCAAAAAAATTTCAAATTTACATAGCATAGTTTCACACTGAGAATTTCATTAGTTATACTCATTTTAGTGGTGTCTATATGTGCATGTGACTAAACTTATGAATGCCAAGTGGTCACACTCATACATCCACGGATCCACCTCATATCATTTATACATTTTAAGTAGGAATAGGAAACCAAATTATTCACTCACCAAACAAAACAGCATTGCACAAAACGATCCAGTTCGACAACAATTGTGTCTTATCATATTTACAGGAGCAAGCCACGTTATAATATTTAATCGAATGTATCCGTTTAATTTCTCGACGAGAATTGGAATTATTCGAGCTCATTATAACCTGGATCAAACCTGATTCATTTTAAAAGTATCTTGACGAATTTCATCTCGCCTATAATTACATAAAATACGTTATTGTCCTTGTAAAAATACCTTATAATAAGCAATTCTTAAGGAATATCACAGAGGCACGAGAACTTCTTGGAAAAAATTAAAGGTGTAAATAATAACAGTCTTTGGAAGCTAGGGACCTACATTAGAAATACAAAGGACCAATTAATATAGTTTTTACTATAACTATAATGTGTGCAGGGACATTTTAGTCCCTATATAATTGGTAGGAAAGCATTTTAGTGAAATTCATGCAATTTAACGTTATTAAAATCGATATTATCATTGGAATCAAACTATGCAGGTCCTACTATAACTCCTACTCATGGATCAAAATCTCGTTTCGGGTGTCCATCTCGGATTTCTAAATTCCCGAGACGTATCGATACGTCTCGGAAAAGTTTCGGAAGAGTTTCGGAAGGCCATAAAAATTTAATAAAATATATTTAATAAGATCAAAATTATGTGCATAAGAAATGCCCTTGAATAGTTACAGCTAACTACAACAATAGTTATAGCAAACCACAACAACACAACCTTACATTAAAACATACCTAAACCAAGCTAGACAGACTCAATACTTTTAAGGCTAAAAAGAAACGTAACAGGAGCCAAAACAAAGTACAAGCATACATAAGAATTGACAAAAACTAAATAGGCACAAGCACTATTAGGTGGCCCTTTCTCTTCACACTAACTCATGATAATACATACTACAAGTAATAATATAGTTTCACTGGTTTTAACGTGATATTAGTAAAAAACTGAAGTTCTTCACTATCCGGGAAATTGAGAAACTAGTATGAGCTCTAAATTTAATTTCATAATTATATAACCCGTGTCATTTTGTGACGTTTTGGGGTATTTTCGAATGATTTCAGAAGTACAGGGACTGGTTTGCAATTACATAAGAAGAGTTGTTGGTTGTTGCAGAGTTTGTTACACAAACGTGTTATTATATGCGTTAAGAGTTATGCGCTTTTGCCTCAACCATCAGCTCATTTCAAGGCAGTTGTAATCTAACGGTTCCTGCTATTTTTTGTTGTTAAGCTTTCTTCTTCAACTTATAAAAGTAGAGACAGAAGCTTCATTCGTTATCATCATCACAATTCGTCATATTCCTTCTGTTAGATTCTCTGAGAGTGAGAGCAGTTATTTGTAGCTGATGTTGTGAGATTTGTAGAGAGGATTCAAGCTGTAATTCCTTTCAATTTCTCTGTAACAAAGCTCTGTAGTTGGAAGAACGAGAAGTAATAAAATCGTTGGTTCTCCGTGGATGTAGATTGAAGTGATTCAATCGAACCACGTAAAATTCTCTGTATGTTTATTGCTTGATTGTGTTTTGTTATTGTTGAAGTAGTTGAATCTTTGAGGCGTAATTGGATCGAATACTTAACAAGTGGCGCCGTCTGTTGGAAATCAGAGCTGTATTCGATCATCGATTGCCTAATTCCGTTCAGCTATGGGTTCAACAAGGTTTGATATCGACAAGTTTACTGGATCAAACGATTTCGCTTTATGGAAGCTCAAGATGGAAGCAATCTTGATACAACAAGGCGTAGAGATGGCATTGATGCCTCGCAATGAAATTCCAGCGACGGTTACTGATCAAGAGATGAAATTATCTCATCCAAGGCTCGTAGTACAATCATCCTAAGTTTGGGAGATCAACCACTACGAGAAGTTGCTAGAGAGAAAACTGCTGCAGATGTATGGAAGAAACTTGATTCGTTGTATCAGACACGATCATTGGCGAGAAGATTGTACATGAAGCAACAACTGTACTCCTATAGGATGAATGAAGATAGGAATATACTTGAGCAGTTGGCAACATTCAACAAAACATTGGATGATCTAGATAGCATTGAAGAAATAAAGCTGTCTGATGAAGATAAGGCCATAATCCTGCTTAATTCTCTCCCAAAATCCTATGAGAGCATCAAGGATTCTATTGCATTCACTGGTCAAAAGAAGGTCACATTAGAAGAGGTTCAATGCTTGATCAAGCAAAAGGAGTTGCAGAAAAACTCATGCTACAATGGTGATGCATCTGGTGAAGGTCTCATGGTCAGGAGCAATAATCACAAGCCAAAGTTTCAACAACAATATCAGAAAAAACAAATTCAATAAGGACATGAGAAGTAAGGCACCTGTTGGTGCTGGTGATGTGCACTCAGAGATCTCGTATTCCGTTGTAGAATTGCACATTTCATTGTCACATCAGCTGGTAATGCAAATAGAGAGACTAGAGTTTGTCATCATTGCAAGAAGCAAGGCCATCTTAAGAAGAACTGTTTCTTACTTAAGAGACAGAAGGAAAACAAAGATAGAGGTGGCACTTCACATAAGTTTGCAGGAAATATTGAATATGATGGTGAAATACTTAACATCACTGATGAGCAAGCTAGTGATGAGTGGGTTCTAGATTTTGGATGCTCATTCCACATTTGTCCTTACAAGGAGTGGTTCACAAAGCTGAATGTTAGCTATGGTGGCACAGTGATGCTGGGAAATGACATGATATGCAACATACAAGGAGTTGGTGATATCAAGCTCAAGATGGATGATGATTCAGTGAAGCTACTCACTGATGTAAGGTATATACCTGAGCTTAGAAGAAATTTAATTTCTCTTGGTACTTTAGAGAGTAAAGGTTATAAGTTCAGCTCTGAAAATGGTATGCTTACTGTGTATAATAAGAAATCATCTGCTATTATGTGTGGTGTTAGAAGAAATAAACTCTATTACATGAAGTGTAGAGTGGTTGTTGGTGATGAATCTGTTGTTAGTATGAATGATACATAGTTATGGCATAGAAGAATGGCTCATGTCAGTGAGAAAGGTTTGATTGAATTGCACAAGAAACAAGTGTTTGATACCGATAAAATTGAGAAGCTCACAACCTGTGAGCAATGTATTTTGGGTAAATCTAAGAGAAACCCCTTCCCAACTGGTATTCATATAAGTGAGGCTCCCTTAGACTATATTCACTCAGATCTATGGGGACCTGCTAGAGTGCAAACAAATGGTGGAGGTAGATACTTCATGTCTCTAATAGATGATTACACCAGAAGAGTGTGGGTGATGTGTTAAAGAGCAAGAGTGATGCTTTCTCAAGGTTTAAAGAGTGGTGTACAGAGGTTGAAAATGAAAAGAGCCTGAAAGTTAAAGTGCTAAGGACTGACAATGGTCTAGAGTTCCTATCAAGTGAATTCAATAACCCTCGATTCCATTGAAGCACTTGTCCATCCATTCCTTTGTTGCATAGCTCGAATCTTCCATCCAACGTTTCATTTCTTCTTCCTCGATCTCATCCATCTCCGGATCTTCGTCGATGTAAAAAGTAAACTCTAAGTAGTCGTTGATTTCATCCGGGCAGTTCCATTCACCTTCACTCTCAGCAGATCTGCATCTCCAGTTTTTGTCCTCCGACCCAAAGTGCTCGTCGGGGATCGATGGAAGAGTACTTTCAACTGATTCTTCTCCTGTCTCCCAATACGTCTTGAATAGATCCATCAGTGCTAGAAAATCTTCAAAAGGGGCTACCAATTCTTCTTCAGAGTCCATCCACCAGTTGTCTATGGTGAAATTGATCCTTTCTGCCTTTGCCTCCTCTAGAGTCTCACTTGGAGTCTCCATTACTATCCGGTGATTCGATATATTCATCGAAATCTCCCTTTTTGCCACGTTGATAATGGTGTTGGTGGTGGCCATAAAAGGTCTTCCCAGAAGCATGGTGTCATTGTCCGGGTCTTCGCAGTCCACAATCAGGTAGTCTACAAGAATATCGAGACCCTCCAGCTGAGTAATCACATTACGTACCTTGCCACATGCAGTTGTAGTAGAGCCATCGGCAACCAGTATGCCGTTCCTTGCTTCCACCATTCCTGTTAAGCCAAGTTTCTTGTAGACGACGAGCGGCATCATATTATTGCTGGCTCCTAGATCCAGGGTTCATGTGGCTGTCTTCCCCTTGATGAAAACATCGATGTTGAAAGCTCCAGGGTCGGGCTTCTTTAGTAGAACTGGTTTTGCCCTCCCTTCTTCAGTAGGAGAAACTTTTTCACACCCGAATGTTGTAGGAGAATGTTTGAGGCCATTACCTTGCGTCCCTTCGGGGTCCTTCCGTCCAGATTCAGTACGGTTTCCTCTCCTGATTCCTGTAACCTCGACAGCTTCAACAATCATCATAGCTCTCTCGGTGTGACCCGACAGCTGGTCCTTGTTCTGTTGCAGTTCCCATACTTCTTTGGCAATTTGACCAATCTTCAGTTCCATTCCTCTCAAGGTGCTGTCGGTTCTCCTGAAGTTATCCTCAGCCTTGGCGATAAAGGAATTGGTCCTCACGGTAAATTCACCCTGCTGCTTCACAAAGTTCCCGATGTCTCCCATCTCCTTCATTATGGTATCTATCTTATCTTCCATGGAGGGTGGCTTGAGCAGGTTTTGTGACGGCCTTGGTGGTGGTGTGGGAACAAGTGCCATAGTTGGTGGTCTAGGTGGTAATTCGTGTGGGTTTAGGCTAGGTCCAGTACGATATGATAAGAGAGGGTGTTGAGGGATAAAGCTGTTTACCGGTTGGTTCCTCGGCCTCCATTTCCTTGATTCTTGCACGTAGTGTGCCTCTTCCAGGGGTGTTGGTTCCTCCGGTCCGGTCCTTCATCCACAACATCCTTCTTCCTCATCCTTATCTCTATAGCTTCAATCCACCTGCAGATCTGTTTCCAAGGAGTTTCCTCGATTGCTCTGACCTCCTTAGTAACCCCACCCCCCCCCCCTTCTTCCTCGTCCTTTCTGCATGGAGTTCTCACTAAGTTTCTCGCACACTTCCCAAATCCTTCTTGAGGGTGCATCTAGCATGTTTCCTTGACATGCTCCATCGATGAGTGCTTGACTGATAGAGTCAATTCCCTTGTAGAAGTTGTTGACCTTGTCAAACAGCGCATAAGAGTGCATAGGGAACCTGTCAAGTAGATCCTTGTATCTTTCCGACGCTTCATGGAAGGTTTCTCCGTCAAATTGGTTAAAGTTTTGGATCTGGCTCTTCAGGTCGGATGTCTTCTTCAATGGGAAGTATCTGAGTATAAACTTGTTGAAGACTTCATCCCATGTAGTCAAACTGCCTGGCTGTGGTGAAATAAGCCAGTTCTCCGCCTTGTCCTTAAGGCAGCTGGGGAAGACCCTTCTTCTGAGTTGACATTCCGTGAGCCAATTCAGTGGTATACCTCCAACTATTACGTAGAACTCCCTCATAAAGTGCATCGGGTCCTCAGTTGGGTTCCCGTAGAAGTGTGGTAACTGGTTCATATGAGTTCCCTTCAGATCATACTCCCTTGCAATCCTTTCCAGATAGATGCTTGAGGCATGCGCTGTAAGCCTTGGCATAACATAGTCGCGCATGGGTCTGTCGTCTTCATCTACTAGTTCCACCCTTGCGTAGTTATCCTTTCTTCGGTTCTCATCTAACCTCAATCTTTCCTCGGCTATCCTCAGCCTTTCCCATTCTAGTTCTTCCCTCTCATCTTGGATATCCAGTCGAATCTTAAGTAGTTGCTCAAGTTCAGAAGTTGCGACATTCCCAGATGGATTGTCGTTGATGTTTCCTTCTCCACTCATGTCGCTAGATGATTCCATGATGGTAGCAGGCAATCTTCGCCTTTCAAGCTTATCTATGTCGTCTTTAAGCGGTACTACTGGTGTTCCTGCACTTCTCCTACCTTGCATAAAGACTAACAGACAAAACTTTGCAGATACGAATATATAATACTAGAAAGAAAATAAACAGAAATCTAAAGTTACTTGTTTTTGGGTTTTTTAATAAGAGAATAAACTAATACAGGAAAGGAAATATTTTTGGATTTTTTGCTGTGGAGATAGATTCTCACTGATTTTACGATTTTTTTGGGCTTATGCTATACGTATTAAAAAGACAGTGTGTAAATTAAAAAACAAAAGAAAGATTTCAACTTATCTCGGTCGATCGACATTTGCTTGAGCGGTCAAGTGTCCCCGGCAGCAGTGCCAAATTTTGATGTGCACTCAGAGATCTCGTTTTCCGTTGTAGAACCTGTAATCTCCAAATACAATCAAGATTAAATTTATAAGTCGGAAGTCCTCAAATCCACAGTTTATAGCGGAAATTTGACTCGGAATGTCGTTCTCCACGGACACTTAGCATAGGAACAAGCAAATAGCGTTGTAATTGAATGTAGAAAAGTAAACAGTTCTTTATCTCAGACAGAATAATCAGATCGCACTAAACCCTAAATAGCTATGGTGGCACAGTGATGCTGGGAAATGACATGATATGCAACATACAAGGAGTTGGTGATATCAAGCTCAAGATGGATGATGATTCAGTGAAGCTACTCACTGATGTAAGGTATATACCTGAGCTCAGAAGAAATTTAATTTCTCTTAGTACTTTAGAGAGTAAACATTATAAGTTCAGCTCTGAAAATGGTATGCTTACTGTGTATAATAAGAAATCATCTGCTATTATGAGTGGTGTTAGAAGAAATAAGCTCTATTACATGAAGTGTATAGTGGTTGCTGGTGATGTATCTGTTGTTAGTATGAATGATACAGAGTTATGGCATAGAAGAATGGCTCGTGTCAGTGAGAAAGGTTTGATTGAATTGCACAAGAAACAAGTGTTTGATACCAGTAAAATTGAGAAGCTCAAAACCTGTGAGCAATGTATTTTGGGTAAATCTAAGAGAAACCCCTTCTCAACTAGTATTCATATAAGTGAGGCTCCCTTAGACTACATTCACTCAGATCTATGAGGACCTGTTAGAGTGCAAACAAATGGTGGAGGTAGATACTTCATGTTTCTAATAGATGATTACACCAGAAGAGTGTGGGTGTATGTGTTAAAGAGCAAGAGTGATACTTTCTCAAGGTTTAAAGAGTGGTGTGCAGAGGTTGAAAATAAAAAGAGCCTGAAATTTAAAGTGCTAAGGACTGACAATGGTCTAGAGTTCCTATTAGGTGAATTCAATAACTTCTGTAGTGAGAGAGGTATAAAGAGACAAAGATCTGTACCAAGGACTCCACAGCAAAATGTGCTTGTTGAAAGAATGAATAGAACTTTGTTAGAGAGAACAAGATGCATCATGTTTCAAGCAGGAGTTCCTAAATCATTTTGGGGAGAAGCTGTGACCACTGTGTGTTGTTTGGTGAATAAAACTCCATCATCTTCTATACAGATGAAAACACCAGATGAGATGTGGTATGGAGGAGTTAAAGATTACTCTCACTTAAGGGTGTTTGGTTGTTTGGCCTATGTGCATGTCAAACAGGATAAACTTGAGCCCACGGCACTCAAGTGTATATTCGTTGGCTATCCTAAAGGAGTGAAGGGCTACAAGCTTTGGTGTATAGAAAGAAATTCACAGAAAATCATCATTAGTAGAGATGTTATGTTTGAAGAATCCATATTCCCAAACAGAAATGATGATCATCACCTCACTACTGATATGCATAATTTTAAGGATTCTGAGATTGAGGTGGAGCTTATGAAAACTAACACTCATGTAAGAGAAAATCATGAAGTGGTTAGTGACACTTATAATCAACAGGAAACAAGTGAAAATGATCAATCCATCACTTCAATGGAAAATGAAGCTACACAAAGCTCACCTATCAGAATTCAACAATCTCAGAGCCCAGCTACTACATCTAGTAATTTTGTACCTGAACAACAGGTCTCTGAAGCAATTCAACCAACTACAGGAAGAAGAAACTACACTAGAAGGAAGATGGAACCTGTTGTGATAGATGAAATAAGGAATTTTCAACTGACAAGAGATAGAGAGAAGAGACAACACAAGGCAACTAACATGAATGGTTACAGTAATCTGGTGGCATTTTCTTTAAGTACTTGTCAAGATATTGAATATCAGGAGCCACAAGATTTTAAAGAGGCAAGTACTTGTGCTCACAAGCAAGAGTGGATGGTTGCTATGCAGGAGGAGTTACTATCTCTTGAGAAGAACAAAACATGGGAATTGGTTACTAAACCACGAAAGAAGATAATAGTAAGCTATAAATGGATTTACAAGAGGAAAATTGAAGTTACTACTACAAAACAAGTGAGGTACAAAGTTAGACTTGTTGCTAGAGGTTTTACACAGAAGGAGGGAGTTGATTACAATGACATATTCTCTCCAGTTGTTAAGCATACATCAATAAGACTTCTACTGGGTATTGTAACTCAATTTAATCTGGAACTACAACAACTTGATGTGAAGACAGCTTTCCTTCTTGGTGATCTAGAAGAAACTATATACATGTCTCAGCCTAAAGGTTTCATTCTACCTGAAAACAAAGATAAGGTGTGTTTGATGAAGAAATCTTTGAATGGGCTTAAACAAAGCCCTAGATAATGGTACAGAAAATTCAGTGAGTATATGGAAGAAATTGGATTCACAAAATCCTTATTTGACAGATGTGTGTATCTGAAGAAAGAAGATTCACATGTCATTACATACTTAATTCTGTATGTAGATGACATGTTAATAGCTAGTAGCAGCATTGAAGAGTTAACACAGGTGAAAAAGCAACTGAGTAACAGATTTGAGATGAAAGATCTTGGTAATGCAAGAAGGATTCTTGGTATGGATATCTACATAGATAGGAAAGCTGGTATTCTGAAGTTAAATCAAGGAGATTACTTGAAAAAGGTACTATAGAGGTTTCATATGCATCAATGAAAGTCAAGTAGCATTCCTATAGCTCAGCATTTCAGGCTATCACTTGAACATAGCCCTGAAACACCTGAGCAGGTGGAGCACATGAGCAAGATTCCTTATGCAAATGCTATTGGTTAGCATAATGTATGATATGGTGTGTAGCAGGCCTGATGTTGCCTATGCTATAAGTGCTACTAGCAGATATATGTTCAATCCTAGGGAATATCATTGGGATGTTGTAAAATGTATATTGATGTTGGTATAAAGTTCTGCAGAGATGATAAGTGGTCTGAAGATCCCATTTTGGGTTATGCTGATGCAGATTATGCAGCAAATTTGGATAATAGAAGATCTCAGTCAGGTTAAATTTTCTCTCTATATGGATCAGCTATAAGTTGGAAATCAAACTTGCAGAATGTTGTTGCTTTATCAACAACTGAATCTGAGTACATGGCCATCACAGAAGCAGTGAAAGAAGGCTTATGGTTGAAAGGAATCATCAATGAGTTTGGTCTACAACAAGGACCTGTTACTATTTTAAGTGAAAGTCAAAGTGCAATTTATCTGTCAAAACATGAGATGTTCATGAAAGGTCCAAGCACATTGATGTGAGGTTACATTTTGTCAGAGATATCATGGAGAAAGGTGAAATAAAGATCTCTAAAGTGTCAACTGTTGATAATGCAGCTGACATGCTTACTACGTCATTGATTCCTTCCAAATTCTTTCATTGTTTGAGTTTGGTTGGAGTTTCAAATGAATGAGGATTGCCAGTACTGTGTAATGGTGCTACTGCCAGGTTTGTGATGGTAGTGAATAAGAGAAAGTGAGATGTGTTTGTTACTTCTGATAATCTTCTCAACGAGGTGGAGATTGTGACGTTTTGGGGTGTTTTCGAATGATTTCAGAAGTACAGGGACTGGTTTGCAATTACAAAAGAAGAGTTTGTTGGTTGTTGCAGAGTTTGTTACAGAAACGTGTTATTATATGCGTTAAGAGTTATGCGCTTTTGCCTCAGCCGTCAGCTCATTTCAAGGCAGTTGTAATCTAACGGTTCCTGCTAGTTTTGGTTGTTAAGCTTTCTTCTTCAGCTTATAAAAGCAGAGACAGAAGCTTCATTCGTAATCATCATCACAATTCGTCATATTCCTTCTGTTAGATTCTCTGAGAGTGAGAGTAGTTATTTGTAGCTGATGTTGTGAGATTTGTAGAGAGGATTCAAGCTGTAATTCCTTTCAATTTCTCTGTAACAAAGTTGTGTAGTTGGAAGAATGAGAAGTAATAAAATCGTTGGTTCTCCGTGGATGTAGATTGAAGTGATTCAATCGAACCACGTAAAATTCTCTGTGTGTTTATTGCTTGATTGTGTTTTGTTATCGTTGAAGTAGTTGAATCTTTGAGGCGTAATTGGATCGAATACTTAACACATATCATAAATATTATAAACTTGTCAATTCGATGAACTTTACTTGTGAAATTCAAAACGTGCCAAATCAAAACCTTACACGTCGATAAACTTGACGTTGTAATTCGTAGTGACAAATTGTGAGTAATAAAATCAACCAAAGCATCGTAGTGTTATTACAAAGTTTTAAAACATAAACTAAATGTCAATAAATGTGTTTATGTTAATGATCACTGCTCTGGTGGCCCAATGTATGTAACTCCAACTCCATATCTTAAAAGGTACACATAAAACTAAAAATTCAATAAACCAATGATAGAAAGATCGCGGGGACTTATTTTGGAAGAAGAGGCCTTTTGTAATCGACCATAGATGCTAGAAGTGAGGAGCATGTCTGGCTAAGGCAAGTGCAGGCCATCGACCACAGGGCCCCAAAAATCCGGGGCCTAATATTTTTGAGTAGCTATAATAAAATTATTCGTCCAGCAGACCCACTTCCAATTTCCCTTGAAAAGTATTTGGTCCTACTCATTTAGTTGACCATGAAGGCAAGTCCCATATATAACAGAGGGGTGGAGGAAGTAAATTTTGGTGATGCAAACGCATCTGTGAATTGAAACCAAACACCAAAAAGAATTTGATACTACATGGGTAGAAAAGTAGATGATCACTCAATATAAACATGCACAACAACACAACCCTAGTCCTATGTAGCAAATTAACTCCCAAATAAAGAGTATTTTGTACTTTATATAACTTCTAACTTACCAAATATACTAGGTTGCATTTCACACTAGATTTTGGTATAACATTGCATGTTTTCATGATAATTACTCAATAATAAATTAATTACTTAAATTCTTCACTCAAAATGTAGATTTTGGTATAATAACATTGCATGTTTTCATGATTACTCAATAACCAAAGTTACAGATAGGGGAGGCGGTAAAATGCATGTAGTTAATGTTTCCAAGGAATCATAAAATTCGCAGTTGTATGTGTACCGCCCTGATTTTTAATAGATGAATTATGAAAAATATAACTCGCGTTAGTTAGTGATCTTGAAAATTCGACGAACTTGAATTATAAAATTTAAAACGTTACCAGACGCCTTGTGCGTCAAAAGACTTGACATGAAATTCTTGATTCTAAACCGTGAACTAGTAAAATAATGCAGCGGAACTTTAAAATCGTAAAAACTTAGATACAAGGTTCTAAATACATGAAACTGAAAACTGTAAAGATGCTCTTGGTAGCGCCCTGATTTTTAATAGACGAATTATGAAAAATATAACTCGTGCTAGATAGTGATCTTGAAACTTCGACGAACTTGAATTATAAAATTTAAAACGTTACCAGATGCCTTGTGCGTCAAAAGACTAGAAATGAAATTCTTGATTCTAAACCGTGAACTAATAAAATAATGCAGCGGAACTTTAAAATCGTAAAAACTTAGATACAAAGTTCTAAATACATGAAACTGAAAACTGTAAAGATGCTCTTGGTAGTGATCACTGCTCCGGCAACGCTCCCCTCCAAAGCTCGGCTTCAAACCTAAAATTGATATTTAGAAAGGGGTCAGCCGTGACCACTGGCTGAACAAGCTCCATGCAGATGCCATGACCTAAGGTTCTATCTTCATGTATTTTAAATCTTTTAGTCTTTCTTAATGCAATGCAACTTAAGACTTGACTTGACTCTAAATATTTGAACTTGTTCTTGAACTTCTTGAAAAGCATTCATAAATTTTACTTTTAAACATGACTTGAAAATTAACTTGATTCGTGAGCTCACTTGGCATCGTAAGGTACATCCCAAATTGATGGTAATTAACGTGGATAGCCATGATTTGCTAGTTGGCCGATGGACCGCTAACATGAATAGTCAATTTACTAGTTCAAATTACCATGATCATTAACTTAGTTAGTACGATTCTTAGGGAGACCTTACTAGCCCATTCTTGACATAACTTGAAATCTTTCTTTGCTTAGAGTCTTATTAACGTGAATGCATGCTATTAGACTTAACCCATGAATACATGGACTAATGTGTGTACTAATCATCATATAACAACATCATGTATAGCAATTCATAATAATCCATATAATGGTTAACAGAAGATTATTAAGAACATATAATTGAGAAAATATGCCACAACCAATTCTGCCATATGATGCTAACAGGAGTAAATCATCAAATTAATCATGCTTAATGAATTAATTAACTTTTAGCAAACCCAACTCACCGCAGCAAAAGAACTAATATCCAATAAGATCAGTTCTTCAATTTCTCGTTCTCTATAAGCACATTCAGACAAACTAAACAAAGCAAAAACAATTGCATACCCGCATGAGAAGCATGGGACAAGTTGATGATTAAATTCTTACTAGCTACCAGTGCAAGTATAAACTATTGGAACAATAGTACCACACATATAAACAGAGCACATAGTATGCAAACTACTTGCCTAAGGTAACAATAATAAACTACTCAAACAATTAATTACTCTGTCAAACTAACAATTAGGCTGAACATGAATTCGGAACTCAAGCTACCAAGAAACAGGCATACATCAAATTACAACTCAATAATTATCTTTATAAACGTGTATGAACCCTAGAGAAACTTGCATCAATTTAATATCATAGAGTAGATAACAATCAATCAAATAAGATTTGCATAATACATATATACATATATGTGCATGAAGTCCCCTAGGACTTGCCTGGAGATAAACTATGCAAGACAAGAGTGCAATAGAACCACATCGAACATCAACACCATATGCATCAGCCTTGGCTTGAAGAAATCTGGAAAGTAGAGAAGAGAAAGCATGGGACGCAAAAGACGTTTTTGGAGCTTTAATCTCCAGATTTGTAATTGAAAGGGCTAATTAATTGGTTTAATGGTGATTAATGGGTTAATGATGGATCTTGGGTTTGGCCTGTTAAGGTAATGGGCTGAGATTAGATAAACGTTGGGCTGAAAAAGAAGGGAGGCTAGCGATCCACGCTTTACGAACTACGCTCCAATATTCGGTTCGTTCTAAAACGCCTAAAATCGAAATACGAATTTTTCAGGCTGTTACAGTATGTATGGATAATTTAATAAAACAAATTAATTAATACCTTTCGGTGTTTTAAAGTCGAGACTCGAGTGCATGGACACTTGAGTTGCCCTGCCCTTAAATTAATTATATGGGTCCGGATAATTGAAGAAGAAATATGAGGCAGGCATGAGAATGCTTGTTGGTAGTTATTGTTGTTGGGTGATTTAATTCCATCAATATTATTTAAAAAAATTGCCACTCAATTTAAAACAATTGAACTATGTATGTGTAAGAAATATTAACGTACTAGAACATACATTGTACTAAGATGTCTACTTTCCGTCATGACTCATGAGTTCGTGAAGTACTTCGGACACATATAATCTTAATTAAAGCATTGTGCAAGAACAGAAACTGGGAAATAGAGTGTAAACGTGCATTTAAATTTATTGACACGAGTAAAGTTCTAAATCCATTTAAACTCAATAACGCTAAGACAAAACACATGCAAATGTTTTCGCACTAATTTCTGCCTGTAAAAGAATGTGTGATGACCACGAGTGATGGTTATCAAGTCGAACAAAATTTATTGTTTATATAATTAGTCAGATGCCATTTTAAATCTCAGTTCTCACTGGGCTGGGTGCCTTAAAATGCTAAGATAATCAATGTCAAAAGCAACAATGTCACAAGAAGATGCAACGTGTAAGAATGGACTAAAACACTGGCAAAGCAAAACATTCGGCTTACTTATGCAAGATTTTAATTTTTGCAACTAATGTGAAGTAATGCATTGCTCATTTTATTTTAATATATGTAAAGGGGTACAGATAGTGGCCTAGCAAACCATAGTTAAGGTGTCCACACCATAGTTAACCGTTAACCTTCTTTATCTAATTAAGACTACTGCCTCGCTTTTAGAGCAACTATTGACTTACCTCAATTAATTCAAAGCTTAGATTAATACTACTATACTATAATTAAGAAATGAAGACTATTTCACTCACTACAATACCTTGGTCTTTTCAAAATCTTACAAGAGATAAGATTAAACTAATGCAACTACCACAATCAGATTAATCGGACACCGTAAGCAACAGAATGACTATATTACTAAAATAGTCATAAATAAAATCAAAACGCACAACCACTCAGGTATATTAGGAATTTAGGATAAAAAATGAAAAATGTAACCACTGATAATTGATTAAAAAATATTTGGAACTAGGTTACCTTGTTTTAAGATCTTTGTTGGTATGCTGGCTTTTGAAGGTACATAAGAAGTTTCTTCAGATCCGAAGAAAGAGGTGATATTAAATATTTTATCCATTCTCACTCAATAATAGAAAAGGAAATGTACTCACTCCGAACTGATTGATAATTTTATGAAGTAATACCAATGGTATTTGATGTTGTAAATATTTTATGTCTTTGTGGTTAAATGTTGGTTGGTTTTACATAAAAATATTAACTCCATTTATCAAAACTAGAATTTTATCTCTATTTATTTATAATCACAATGTTATTAGATAAAAGCACTAGTAATTTTGGATTAGTCCTTATACTCATGCTTTTGTATTTAGCTATATTTTATAGAAAAAGTTTATAAACAGAATTGAGCATCAAAATTTTTTATCGGGGTAGAGGAGAACACAAACAAAGTATATTAAGAGATCATCTAAACCTAAATTAACTAGAGACCGACATGTATTGTTAATAAAATTAATGATGTTATTAATAAAAACATACTCCAATGTTGTCAATATTGGTGTGTTTTCATTAAAAAAACATTTTATTTCAACATAAATGTTTTGATTAATAATGTCAACAATTTTGATGATTACATTTATATAACATATCTAGAAACTGGTACATATTTCACTAGAATAGGACTTGTTCCGTCCCGTGAAAGCTTTACATATTACCATTTTTCATCCCAATTAAAGCATTTCGCTTCTTTTTTTCTTGACCATTCTTATTCCAACTATAATACTCCCTCCGTTCCACTTCGTTAGATCGCGTTGGACTTTTTTGGTCAACCGTTTCCAACTCTGCCTACGATTTAGTATTAAACTATAAATGTAAAATGTTTCGTTAAATTATATATAATAAAATGTTAATAATTTATTTTTCCTATAAAAAAATATGAAATTTCTGGCGGGGCTAAGTAACAAAAGTACGTAGTATAGATATGCTAAAAGACGATTTATGCGTACGTGTGTACACATTAGTACTCATTCATACATACTTATAGAGAGGTGGTTGCTGACTTGCTGTAGTTGTTGCTGTGTAGAGAGGGGGAGAGAGAGAAAAAAAAAAGGGAAAGAAAAGACCTTTATATGTGTGAATGGAGTTTGGGTGTTAATATGATAGGAGAAAATGAAGAGTTGAAGTAAACTAGTTTCCATCACTTCGGTTTCTCTTCACAGTTTTGCCAATTGTCTCTAATCCTCTTTTCTCTTCCTACCCTCTTTTCCTCCAACAAAATTTACTCTTGTTTTTTTAGATTTGTGTCAATCTTTTGGAGTTGAGTGTTTTTTGCTCATGAGGCGTGTAAGGGCTGAGAATTAGCAGGTGGGTTTTCAGTTTGGTGGAGAATCAAGTTAAAAAGATTCAATCTTTTTTTCTTTTCTCTGTCTCTGTGCAAAAGTGAGTAAAATTTTATTGTGCGAACATCATTTATCTGGATAATGATTTCTTGTACGGTGTCAAATTGCTAGCAAGATGTTCTGGGAAATTTGATTTGTATTGACAAGTTAGAGCTTTTCATTTTGGGAGGTGTATTCTTGGGCTGCTTCACCAAGTGGATTTCTGTGAGGTAAGGTTACTTTCACATCCAATTTTTTACAGTATATGCTACTGTTTTATCCTTTTCCTGTTTCGTTCTGCTCATGTATAGTGTTGATTCTTTTGTCTGATAATATATGTCTTACTTTGTTTCAGTTGTTTCTGTATGATGTCTGAAGGACAAGGCATGTAAATAGAAGGCTCTTTAATGAACTGAACTGTGCTTGTACTATCAACTGCTTTGGTTAAAGTAGTGGTTAAAAATGATTACTTTTCTGGATTCTAAAGAGAAAATGAAAGAAACTGAGAAGTGTCTAGATTCTCAGTTATGGCATGCCTGTGCTGGCAGTATGGTTCAAATGCCATCGGTGAATTCGAACGTGTTTTACTTCCCTCAAGGTCACTCGGAGCATGCTTCCGGGAATGTTGATTTCCGAAATTGTCCTCGGATACCGGCTTTCATACGCTGTAGAGTATCTGTCATTAAGTTCATGGCAGATCCTGAGACGGATGAAGTCTTTTCGAAGATTCGGTTGATTCCTTTAGCAGGAAATGAGGTAGATGTAGATGATTGTGGGCCTATTGGGATGAATGTTACTGAGAATCAGGAGAAGCCTACATCATTCGCAAAGACTTTAACACAATCCGATGCGAATAATGGTGGGGGGTTTTCAGTCCCCAGGTATTGTGCAGAGACAATTTTCCCTCGCCTGGACTATTCGTCTGATCCACCGGTTCAGACTATTCTCGCTAAGGATGTTCACGGAGAGACTTGGAAATTTAGACATATTTACCGTGGGACTCCGAGGAGGCACCTTTTGACGACTGGATGGAGTACTTTCGTGAACCGTAAGAAGCTCGTGGCTGGTGATTCTATTGTTTTTCTTAGAGCGGAAAACGGTGATTTATGTGTTGGGATTAGACGGGCTAAGAGGGGGATTGGTGGTGGACCGGAGATTCCAACTGGGTGGAATCCAGGTGCGGGTAACTGTGTTATTCCGTATGGAGGATTTTCGGCGTTTTTGAGGGAAGACGAGGGTAATTTTGCAAGGCATGGTAGTGGGAATGCAAATGGCGGCTTGATAGGCAAAGGAAGAGTGAAGGCCGAAGATGTAATGGAAGCTGCAACGCTTGCTGCTAATAACCAGCCATTTGATGTAATATACTATCCCCGAGCTAGTACACCTGAGTTCTGTGTCAAAGCATCTCTTGTAAAAGCGGCTTTGCAAATAAGGTGGTGCTCTGGTATGCGATTCAAGATGCCGTTTGAGACAGAGGATTCTTCGCGTATAAGTTGGTTCATGGGAACCATATCTTCAGTACAGGTTTCTGATCCCATCCGATGGCCTGATTCACCCTGGAGGCTTCTCCAGGTAATTTGCTTACAATTGAAATACTCTGTTCTTCATCCACTTCCTCTGGATGTCTTCTTCTTCTTCTTCTTCTTCTTTGCAGACAACAAATCTGAGACAATTGTTTCTATAAATGATTCAATTGCATGTTTACGTACAGATGAATGCATATTTTCAACTTCTGTACTTTGTCCACTGGTTTTAGATGCTGTAGTTCTATGATGTTGCACGTTAGCACCTTCATTTTAATGGTGAAGGCTGTTCTTCTGATTATGAAGTATATCGTCACAGATTTCTGATAACAAAAATTTTGCAAATCAATTGTCTATAAAGGCTGAAACAAGCCTTATTGAGCAAAGATCTCAGCTTAATTTCCTGAATTCTATCGTAATAAAAGAATACCATTTCAGGTAACATGGGATGAGCCTGATCTGCTACAAAATGTGAAACGTGTAAATCCGTGGCTAGTTGAATTAGTATCAAACATGCCCGCAATCCACATGTCGCCTTTCTCGCCTCCTCGTAAAAAATTGCGAGTATCACAGCATCCTGAATATCCTCTTGAAGGTCAGATTCCTTTACCGGCATTTTCAGGCAACCACCTCAACCCGTTCGGTTGTCATCCTGACAACACTCCTGCTGGCATGCAGGGAGCCAGGCACGCTCACTACGGTTTGTCACTATCAGACCTTCACCTCTCCAGACTCCACTCAGGTTTGTTACCGTTTGGTTTTCCCCCTCTTGATCGAGTAGTAATACCTCCCGGAGCCTCCAATACAGTCTTTTCCAAGCCTGGCAGTCACGAGAATGTGTCTTGCTTGTTAACCATTGGAAATTCGACCAATCCTATTCAACCCTCGAAAAAACCCGATCAGGCAGCCCCATTTGTGCTATTTGGCCAAGCAATACTTACTGAGCAGCAGATTTCTCTGAGTAATGGCAACAGTTCATCCAACGGAAACGTGGATAAGTTGGCAAATGTTTCTGATGGATCTCGGTCTGGTTCTGGCTCAGCCAATAAACGAAATTGTGATCCAGAACGCTCGTCGTGTGATGGATTTCAGTCAGAACTGAGCTTGGAGACTGGTCACTGCAAAGTTTTTATGGAATCCGAGGATGTTGGTCGAACTCTGGATCTTTCTTTACTCAGCTCGTATGAAGAATTGTACCAGAAGTTAGCAAGTATGTTTGGAAAAGAAACTTCAGAAATTTTGAATCATGTCGTTTACCGGGATGCTGCAGGTGCTGTCAGGCAACTCGGTGAAGAACCGTTCAGGTGAGATTTGTTTAGCTTTTTTGTATCAACTTGCTATTTTATTATGTTGTCTTTAAACTTTGAAGTCAAGTCATATATATCTTTGCTTCCAATATTGCAGTAACTTCACAAAAACAGCAAAAAGGTTGACAATTACTGCACGTCCTAGTAGCTGTGACAATGTAGGAGCATAGTTCCCGTGATTGGTTCAAAATTTCTAATAAATTGCATAGCCATTCTAACGACCTGCTGGAGTAAAGTCGCCGCGAGGTCAGCATGAGTTAACTCTCCGGGAACCCTCCAGAATCAACTTCAGTTGAATAATTGCCGTCCAGGACAGGGTTACGCTCGCTCCAGAAATGAACGTGTGCCCTCTTCGATAGTTTTTCGTGCAATGTGAGCTTTATTTTCTGAAAATGCATCATCATTATTTCTAGCTAGTTCAGTGAGGTGATTTCTGTAAAGAACAAGTTAATAGGTCTTGCTTTTTTCCTTTTATACAATGAAATAAAACTCTGAAGTAAGTGATTTTTCTTCATGTTTATGATGATATCATCTCTTACTGCAGTCAACTTTCAAAGAATTATGTTTGTTGCTTGCTGTATGGAATTGTTACAAGAGTAGTGCACACCATTAGCGTGCAAGATTTTATTTAGAGAAATATAGTGATCATAGGGCCCAGGTGACTTGGAACAGTTGACTAAAAAGGATTAAAAGTCTGTTAACAAAGATTTGTGATTAACAAAGTGTGTGTTTTGTCCAAGTGAAATAATGGTAATATTGGCAGTGGTTGTCACAATCTTGAAACAAACACAAGTCACATGGTTTAGACCAAACCTAACAGTACTGGTTCAAACAGTGACGTTACTAGATTCCTATTCAAGTGCCGCAAGTTTTGGAAACTAACTATATAATCAACGTTACTAGTTTTTAATTAATTCGACATTGATTAGATTAGTAGATAGCTAAACTATAGGCAAATCGGACGCATCACTCGTCATGCTCTTGCCATGCTTACCGCAACATCATTTTCTTGTTTTTTTGCTTTCACAAGTTTGTTAGTGACTGTCCCTTTTGGTTTTAGATTTTATCTTACACCAACAATACCATTTCATCCTCCAAGCTAAGTTGCTGCTCCATTAGTGTAGTGTAGTGTAGTGTGTATGCTAAGTCTATTCATGTTAAGTGAAGAAAAAAAAACTTATATTAAGAAACTAATGAGAAGATATAGAATTTATCTGGTCGGATAAGCAGTATCTTACCTCGGCCAAATTTCAATACTTGTTCAATGATCGACAAACTAAAAGTCGGGACCATCAATTCTGGTTGTATGAAAAATGAATATTTTGTGAATGTTATAATAGGTTGTCCTCGTGAAATTGTAGTTGTTTCAAAATTGTATAGTGATAAATTGATATTTAATTGAGATTGTGCGTATTTGATTGATTGAATAAAAGTATGAGTTTTAACAAAACCTAAGAATCTTGACTCCATGCAAGTCCTCCAACAAGTGCGACTATTGGAAATGGGAAGCCAACATAAAGAATAGGATTGATGAGGAGGAGGTGTGTGGATGATGATTTGGCAGCAATAATGATGAGTTAATGGTATGTTTAATTGGTAAAAGCATTGGGATTAGTGAACATAATTAACAAATGGTACTACAAGTAAGGAGTAATTAAGATGAGAATCTGAAAGATTAGATGAAAGAGGGAGAGAAGTACTCCACAAGAAGCAAGCAACACATGAAAGTCAACATAAGTTAAACAAGACATGAAGTAGACAAAAGAAAGAGCTGGAAAAAGAAAAAAGAAAAGAAAAAGGAAGAATGGGACTTGAGTTGAGATCCATCCGCACGTGAGAATGGGTGGGGACAACGGTTCACGTGCGGCCAAGCGTCGGCAGAAGAGTTTTGCACGCGTTGCGGCGTGTTGACGACCGTGATGTTTCTTCCTCTGTTTTCCGTTTTGTTTTCTTCAACTTCTTTCACTTTTACACCTTCATGTTTCAGGTAATTACAATTACAACCCTTTCAATTTACACCAGCATAACCTACGAGGGTTCCGATCTTATTGATGAGCCTCAAGCCTCATCAATAACTCACGTTACTTAACGGGTGGAGTAAGACTCAACTATGTTCAATACATAGAGTACTTCTATTGTGATAGTAAAAAACAAAAACAAAAAAAGCTTGAAACGAACAAGCTGTGCCTTATAGTCGGGTAACGGGCTTGACTATAATTCAGAACCAAATGAGCTGGACTTCAGTGACCGAGTTCAAAATCACAACTCGTTTTGTAATGAATTGAGCCGAGTCCATACTTGATTACAGCTCGAGTCAAAATTGAAAAATGACGAATTTGAGTCGACTCGCTAAAAGAGTACTCCTACCTAGGTATCTTCCTAAACGTATATGGTGTTTAATCTTGTTTTGGTACAGCAGAACCCTCATATGATGCAATACCACAACCAACCGGATGGGACGATTTTTGGGGAAGACTCGTGATTTTAATGAAATCAAGTGAATATTGTTACCATCCGTGCACATCAAGTACAACCACATTAATCGTACTTCCAGGGACTAGCACACTATGGTTTTATCTTCTTTCATGATTTGCTCCAATTCTCTAATATCTATTACGTTATTTATAGCTGTAGTCTTCCATTGTTTACATTTACAAGTTTGATTATGATTATTTGGCATTGTCTCCAAATCTATCCATGTTTTATATGTTAACCTCTAATACTGTCCATTTTTACTTACAAATATCTACGGGTTGGTTGATTTTTATTATCAAACTAGCTTCCACTCCGTTTTATGTGTTAAAGTCGCACACCAAGCAAACAAATTACTTGAATTTTGTAGTTTGTAAGGAAGTGAGGGATTGGATTGAATACTACTAGTACAATGTTAAATACTCTTATGAAAAAAACAAATGTTAATCTTTTAACGGTTACACTGAAAACTACTCTCTCTCCATTTCAGTAAACGGCATGAATATGTTATTTGAAAAAAATAAAAATTTAAACAAGTCGTAACATAATGTATTTCGATGGTCATAGATGGAATTACAAGAAAATAAATCCCAGAATCCCATTAAAAACTCACTTTAAATATATATAATATAACCACCCTATCCCTGAGTTAATCCTAGATCCCCTTCATCCTTAAATTGCAGTGTGTTGTTTGAACTTGAAGTAGATCCTGAAATTTAGAATTTATTCAAAAAAAAATTAAGGATCGAAGTATTACTTGATACGGTTAAATGGCTTATGGCCTGATTCAATGACATTGCACAGACTGTTAGAACATCCCACATCATCACTTATGAGTAAATCATACAAACCAACATATAAGGCGTATAACATTCTCCCCTTAATAAGGATTTTTAAGGGGATGATGGTCCATCTTAGGCTCTGTTCTCTTCAACTGAAATTTACTGAACTGAACTGAATTGAACGGAATTGTAGTATAAAATATAACTAGAATCGAATCGAATGAATGAAGAACAATATAAGAGCCATATTTAATATGGTATCAGAGCAGGCCCAAGTTGATGATAGGTCCCCCAGCCAATGATAATTCCGGCTTGTCCAAAGAGACTATTATGATTCCACGCGCAGAGCCGACTAACCGTGGCCTACCCGTGAAGGCCGTGTTAGAACATCCCACATCACTTGTGAGTAGATCATGCAAAACAACATATAAGGTGGATAATCTTTTTTTCTTAATAAAACATTTTAAGGGATGATGGTCCATCTTAATACAAACAAAGCCAACAATTTATAGAAAATAAAATTAATTTCGTTAGGAGTTTAGGGAATTGCAAAACCTAGTATATATTTCATGAATTAAATATGGTCAACGACAGAGAAACAAAACCCGTAATTGTGGTAATACTGTACAGGCATCAGCACATAATAAGATCAGATCATTACTTGGATCACGTGAACACCAGCAACAACGTTGAGTCGACGCCTCTGTTCCTCAATTCTTGCTAACATTATTAACTTCATACTTTTTATTCTTCTTTAATTTTTCTCTAATTAATTTACTAGTTTGCATATACTTATCTGAAATCTTTTTATTTTTTAGAAGATATTTATCTGAAATCTTGTATATCGTAGAGTATATTCTTATATGATGTGGTATAGAAGTATAAGTTTTTAATTATACCCTTTTGTCCAAGTTTGCCTAAGACAAACCAGAATTAGATTCAACTAGCTGGTTGGACTACGAAATAGAAGCTCGGTCCTACCAATTTAGAGATAAGATTATTGCAAGTTGTTGATAGCTGAATGAGAAGTAAATGCGCTCCTATTTATAGATAAACGTCTAGGGGACAAGACTACGCTTAATCGGAGGTTGGTCGACTCTATTAGATCACGACACGTGGTGTCGGAGGCTGGTGGCGCGTTTAGGTCACGCGAGTGATCTTGCTTTGTGTCATATGGGGCCCATTGGAGACGGGAGCCTGGACCTCCTGAGGGTTGGTCCCTAAGGCCGGTCTCGCTTAATGAGGTAGTTGTCTAGATATTGTCTTTATCAGGAGACCGATAAACAGGTACCGGAGGTCAAACCACTTTAAGTTCCAGGGTGTTCTCTCATCTTTTGGGCATCCCATGTCTAAAGAATGAGGTCGGCCCTGTCTTAGCTCAGAGGTCGGTCTTGGGGGGGGGCATATTTGTGCATATCATTATAGAAGATACTCATAATATTCTAAATCTATGTGGGATAGTTAAACATTTAAACTCATAAAAAAAAAGGTCATACATAGCATATTAGTCCATTAATTTATTACAAAGTTTTCGAAGAGATGTTTATTAAGTAGTGAAAGACCTAAGATACGGGTTGATGTTCTTAATTATATGTATAATGTTTTAAACAATATTCATAATGTTTTATGAGTGGACATTTTATATCATTTTCTTATGTATATATATCACCGATGTTCTTAGTAAAACCTCTAATTTTTTTTATATAACTATAATGTTTGTCCGTCAATTTTAGTCTCACCATAATACCGTATTTCAGGACACTCTCATTATTTATTATTGTAAATTAAGCAAGTGAGTTTGAGTAGTATGCAAGCGTAGTTACGTTACGAACGTACGTCCCACAAAATATGCCATGTAGGGAACAAGGCTACCTATTTCCAATGCTAGATAGTAAGTATAATTTGCTCACTTGTTCTCTTTTAATTTCTCAACTAACTAGGACGTACATAAACTGTATAGTAAAATTTTAATTGAGATCTTACAGAAATAAGCAGTACTGTTTTTATTCTACAGTTAGCAAAACTAGTTGTGTGTGTGTGTATCACTTCCCCAAATTAATAAAATGGTTGGGTTTAGTTGTTCCCAACTTCCATTAATGCTACAATTTGATGCTCAACTTCAAGTGTAGCCGGCCGCTAGAATATTTATCTTGGCATGCACGTAGCATTAACACATGATATGTCTGGCTAGCTAGCTAATAGCTATGCATGTGGTCGTGAAAGTAACTGTTGTTTCTCGGGATCGATTTGATTTACAGATTACGCAACACATGTATTTTTACAAGTATAGAGGTGTCAATTTGACACCAAAAGCTAGCTGTAGTTGTTTGTTTTAATTTCATCTGTTTGTGCAAATCAAATGACAGATCCGAGGTCCAACAGACATGGCCCATGCCAAAAGCTTTAAATCAGCGACCGCCACAATCAATTCCATTTACTACATTTTTTTCTTTTAATCTAATTGTTTACTGCTACTACTAGTACCTTTTCAATTTCTTTTATAGAATAAAAAACGAGGGGCCAACCAATGTTGTCTACAATACAAAGAGCTTAATTCACTTAAGCATGATCTCGAATTCAAGTCATATATATGTTAAAAAAAAGATAAGTACTAGTTGAGTCACACCTTCAAAAAGTGTACGACATTACTCGAGTGGATTAATTGCACCTGGTATAGGAAAGAGGGGAGACGATGAAGAGGGAGTGTGTAGCAAACCAAATTGAAATCAAAATATGAAAGTGCAAACTAAAATTTTGTGTTCGGAAAATTGTTCGAAAATATTACAAAGTGTTATGGACGTTTTAATAATTTTGTGATGATGCTGTTCTGCAATGTACAAAAGGTACAAATTTTTATTTTTTTTCGACAGAAGTTTAAGAACAGAGAGTAAGAGGCCCATAAGCCTGTGTCTTTAGTCTGAGACTCTCAGCCCAACAGTGCAGACCAACAGAATAATAGGATAAGATCATAAATCACCATTAGATATACGGGCCCATTTACTTACGGGAATTTGACACAGTTAGTGTCTTAGAGAGAACAAACACCATCTTTCTTACCACTGGGATTAGTTCAAGACAGCAGTATCTTCTCAAAGTCGACAGATACAAGTCTTATTTTCTTGGCTCAGTGTCATGTTATATGCAGAGTTCAAGTCTACAAGACCAGCACTTGTAAGACATAACTTGATCTGCTCAATGTACTTTTGAGTCGTTATACAATTGCTGTAATTAACAGTTTAAAGAGATATCATAGACAGCAGTCAGCACCTGCATAAACATTGAAGACTACAGTTTAAATTACTTAAAAGTCCCATACAGGTATAGATAAAAATGCGCCATTTTGCTACGAAAGAAACTAGGTTATATAACCAGGGGAATCCAAACTTGAACTACTCACATCCAATTATGAAGATTTAAGAATACACAATATACGCAAGGGTAGCAGCCCTTGTACAGAAAGAGAAAATACGAAACAAAATATACTTCTTGAAAGAGTTCAAAACCACAGAAAACAAGATTAGAATCAACTAAAACAATGTATCAGCCAACAAAGCTGATACATTGCAATATCCAACAGACACAAGTATAGAAGGACATGACTTAACATTCACCGCCACGCAGACGAAGTACAAGATGAAGAGTGGACTCCTTTTGAATATTGTAATCAGCCAGAGTCCGGCCATCTTCCAGCTGCTTGCCAGCAAAAATAAGCCTCTGCTGATCAGGTGGGATGCCCTCCTTATCTTGAATCTTCGCCTTAACATTGTCTATGGTATCAGAACTCTCCACCTCCAAGGTGATAGTTTTGCCAGTCAAAGTCTTCACGAAAATTTGCATTCCTCCTCTCAAGCGCAGAACCAGGTGCAAAGTCGATTCCTTCTGGATATTATAGTCAGCTAGAGTCCTGCCATCCTCAAGCTGCTTACCGGCAAAGATTAACCTCTGCTGGTCAGGGGGGATGCCTTCTTTATCCTGAATCTTTGCTTTCACATTATCAATTGTGTCTGAACTTTCCACCTCCAGAGTTATAGTTTTCCCTGTCAAAGTCTTCACAAAAATTTGCATGCCACCTCTCAGACGCAGCACCAGATGAAGCGTTGACTCCTTTTGGATATTATAATCCGCAAGTGTCCGGCCATCCTCTAGCTGTTTCCCAGCAAAAATCAATCTTTGCTGATCTGGAGGAATCCCTTCTTTGTCCTGGATTTTTGCTTTGACGTTATCAATTGTATCAGAGCTCTCCACTTCCAAAGTAATTGTCTTCCCAGTCAAGGTCTTTACGAAGATCTGCATTCCACCACGAAGACGAAGGACAAGATGCAGTGTTGACTCCTTTTGGATATTATAGTCTGCAAGAGTCCTCCCATCCTCGAGCTGCTTACCAGCAAAAATCAACCTCTGCTGGTCCGGAGGAATGCCTTCTTTATCCTGTATTTTAGCTTTTACATTGTCAATTGTATCTGAACTCTCAACTTCCAAGGTAATTGTCTTCCCGGTCAAGGTCTTCACGAAAATTTGCATACCTCCCCTCAGACGAAGAACCAGATGAAGGGTTGATTCTTTCTGGATATTATAATCTGCAAGAGTCCTACCATCTTCAAGCTGTTTCCCAGCAAAAATCAACCTCTGCTGATCCGGAGGAATCCCTTCCTTATCCTGGATTTTGGCCTTAACATTATCAATTGTATCAGAGCTTTCCACTTCTAAGGTAATGGTCTTCCCAGTGAGGGTTTTCACAAAAATCTGCATTCCACCACGAAGACGCAGGACAAGATGGAGGGTCGACTCCTTTTGAATGTTGTAGTCTGCAAGGGTACGTCCATCCTCGAGTTGCTTTCCAGCGAAGATCAATCTCTGCTGGTCCGGAGGAATTCCTTCTTTATCCTGGATCTTAGCCTTGACATTGTCTATTGTATCAGAGCTTTCAACCTCGAGCGTAATGGTCTTACCAGTAAGAGTCTTCACAAATATCTGCATTCCACCACGTAGGCGGAGCACAAGATGGAGAGTGGACTCTTTCTGAATATTATAGTCGGCCAAAGTTCGCCCATCTTCAAGCTGTTTCCCCGCAAATATTAGCCTCTGCTGATCGGGTGGAATTCCTTCCTTATCCTGAATCTTAGCTTTTACATTATCAATAGTGTCAGAACTCTCGACTTCAAGAGTGATGGTTTTGCCTGTAAGAGTCTTCACAAAAACCTGCATCTGTAACACAATCATTGATTCTCAAACAGTTAGGAACAATTTCATAGTTAGATAAATCATTGAATAATGAGTTGTCCAGGAAACAATTTAAACACACAAAATTTAGAAAGAAACAAAGACATCGAATATAGTGCAAGATAGATGATAACCACAATCTTATAAAAGCCATTGTGTTACTGGAGTCACAAATTTTATCCAAAAATGATTGAGATGTTCCAATGTATTACTTTTTTCTTCCTACGAAAGCCAACTATCTCTCACAGGTTCTATAAAGAATACATAAGAACCGCATACAAAATCAAAATTCAGCATAGCATATCAGAGAAATTAAACAAACAACAGTGAACGAACACAAAGAGCAACTGTTCAAGCTCTAGATTATCGGTTCAGTAGCTCACCAAACAAGAAATCCAAAATCACAAAATCACAAAAATTGGTCTTATAACCCATTAGACATTCAGAAACCCTATCCCTCGGATTCAGTTAGAAGTCATACACGTTTGTATTCAATTGCATACAGCAACACAATTCAAAATTATTTCTCAGCCATAGGAATCATACAGCTCAAAAACAATAATTATCAACATAAAATCAGCAAGGTAAATTCGAAAAACCTAACCGTGGTTTTCTAATCTCTACAATCATAGCGCAGAAAAAACCCTAACAACGCACGCCCAAATCGAGATCAAACAATCATAAACTGTAACAGAAAGAAAAGATTCGGTTTACCTTGAATGAATTAGTAGAGATTATCTACAGAAGAGGTTGAATTGAAGAGAATATGAGCGGAATAGTTTTGATTTAGAGTGATTAGAAGAACAAAAACGATTGTGTTGTGATTGAGAGAAGGGAACGAAGGTATTTATAGCCGTGAGCAAGCCAGGCGGAAAGTTCTCGTAGGTCTTCGGCGGATTATTTACGAATCCAAAATTGTGGTCAGATTTCTTAGGAGAATAAAAGTAAGCAACGTTCTCGAATAATCTAGACTAGATGGACTTCAAATGTGACCAACTATCGGTATACACGGACAAATATGGAATTACGAAATTTTCTTTCTTCCATGAATTTTTAACACCAACAATTCAACAACTAACATCATTTTCAACACGAACCACTAACAACATTTTTAACACGAAACACTCAAAAAGATGGTTGTTTAGAGGTAATTTAACTGCGATACGAATTGTCTTTGTAATACCCTATGTCCAATAGCAGTTTACCAGGCACATACAGGCCCTCTCGGATGACTTTGATCACCTCATCTACTCTTTTGTCAGTTGCGAAGCTAATGGAATCGTGAATCATCAAGCCAAGATGCGAAGTTCGAAATTTGAAGGTATAGAGGAATCGTCATGTGAAAGTTCATGAACTTTCACATGAAATTCATGAAATTGAACCAACAAACTATAACCTCCATTGACGAATTTGCAAAGTTACATATAATTCCAATCGAAATTTTGCAGAAGAACAAGAATGAATGAACCAAAACAGAGGAAATTAACAGCTTAAATAGTCTAACTAACTTGAGCCGACATCCAGTTTATATAACAATTTACTGTCTCAACTTGTTTATAAACTATTTTTTTTAATTAGGAATAAATTTTTATATAAATATTTTATGCCGGTTCCAACGATATTACTATATGGAGTTTATATTGTACTAATATTGTCTAAGACGTTATTACCATATTACCATTAGTCGGTACATCAAATTCAACTCCCTCACTAATGCAGATATTTTTCAAGACTTTATGAAAAAAAAAAGTAGTTATGTAAATTACTCATTCACAAGTGAGTCCACCCAATGTCAAGGAACAACAACGCACTCAAAAAAGCATTACTTGCTTTAAATTTCAATTTAACACGACCCTAACTCATAACCATGCAATTTAATCACCAATATGTATACCAATTTTATTACTCCCTCCATTTCAGAAAAATTGTTACGTTAATTTCGTTGATCAATATTACTCATTTAAACGATATTAATAAATAAATTATTAAAATTATATAATGAAAATTTAATAATTAAATTTTTATTATATGATTTTATTAAATTATTTACTATTATCGTTTATGAGTAATTTGTGGTCAAACTCGAAAACAGTTGACCGGTCAAAGTCAAAATGTAACATTTTCTCTGAAATAGAGGGAGTACTACCATTTTATTACATTTGATAAGTCACTTTTGATTCGAACACATTGGAATCTGCGAATTAGTGGGCCGGCAGTTCACCCAGTTCAGGTGGAGGCACCGCCAATGACATAGGCTGCGCCTCCTAGAGTTAGGATGACGGATGTTCAAGGTATGGCTGGAACCACAGGAGGACTCTTTCTCCACCTCTTACAGTTTATCTTCGCCGCCGCTTCTCTATGCATCAAGGCTTATGTGAGCTACGGCCATGGCATTTCTGAACTGGTTTGTTGTGTCTCCATCTTATTTGCTCAATTTCTGGGCATTAACCTCTCAATAGTAAGGTCAAGTTTGCACAAGCCGGTAGTGTGGTCAACTTAGTGTTTCGCCCAGGGGGGGTTCGTAATCTGAAAAAAATCCAGATCGGGAAAAGATGGTTTCACTGAGCATTGATATTAATTGGGTCTTGCTGTAATCCTTTATGCCAATGTTTAAGTTCCAGTATTCATTTTAGGAAATTGATCAACCTTTGCTGTGCTTTAAACAGTTGAACTGCATTCTAAGGACAGATTATGTATGATTAAATGTCGTGCCTGGAAAGAGAAGTTGAACAAGATTGTTAAGTTGGCTCTCTTGAAGTCGGAAAAAAAAAATGCAACTTCCAATACATCTATCCAACAACTATACATTTTGTGTACTGCATTTTAACTTCTGGGCTTCAAGCTCTTGTTTCAAAGACTCGACCCTCTCAAGCAAATCTATATTTTCCTGCATTGCCAACAAGATAAATATTGAGGAACTTGACAGTGTAAATATGTAAACTTTCATAAAAGAGCAATAGAATCTGCAAATGATCAATCCATTTGAAAGTAAACGGTCACCTTTTGTAAGGCCTCAATACTGTTCTCAGTAGTAGAGACTCCTTTCACGCCAAGAGATTTCTTTACCTGTTCAAGAAAATGTGATAAATCAGTGATCCTGTACCACTCAAACCGATATATGAGTAAAATATGAAGAAACATTAAACACCAAATAGGACGGAACGACGACTTCTACATTGAGACAAACATCGTACTTAAACCTATCTTTCCGGTGATTCAACCTTGGTACTTGTGGCATGATTCGATACAGGCTGCAGCCTACAAAGTGAAGGAAAGGGAGATGGCCAGGAATCAATCAAAGGGTTCCCGTGTACTACATTAAGTGCATAATCACTCAATTTAATAACCAATCCTATTGGTCATTCCAGGAGGAATCAACCAACTTGAAGTGAAGTAAAGAACTTGCAAAAGCAGTTCATTATAACACCCGCTGAGGCTCTGACAATCACTTCAAAGGTATAGCTCAATAGGTATTTGAGAAAATCCAACCAAATATGGAAAAATATGTTACTGACCAACAATTACAATTCTCTAATACAGAGAAGGGGTCACGTTCACACTAAACTTAGTGAAGATAATAATAAACATCCTAGTATATGATATTAATGGTCAGTTCGAATATAGCCAGCTGTAGTTGGATGGAAATAATTAAGAAGATGAACAGGTGACGTGTTGGCAGCTTCGACCCCAAAACTCACCAGGGAATGCATGCAAATCATCCAAGTAAATCAATTATGCATTGCAGCCTAGTCCATCGTGAGCCAAAGCAGAAAACTATGTCGAACTAGAATTCTTGCGACTTAAATGAATGCAACTGAATCTAGAGTTAGCTCATGAACACCAAATGTTTTTCCTTTTTACAGATTGGAACTTGCCCTAAACATCAATGGCCGCCCAACATCAATTTGCAATTTGAATCTTATAAGTTATAATAATAATAATAATAATAATAATAATAATAATAATAATAATAATAATAATAATAATAATAATAATAATAATAATGCTGCCTTGATTGATATGCACATAACACCAACACAATAGAAACTTAGAGTCAATGCAGAACATAGACTTACTACTTCCAGCTCCTTGGAGCATTTATCGGCTTTCTCAAACTCGAAATCATATCTCCGTCTCCAGTCTGCAGATTCATCCATAGCTTCTTTACTAGCAAGATCAAATTGCCTCCTACAGAGTTACAAAAATAAATCAAACAAGAAAATGACATGAAGATCCAAGGGGAAAAGCACACAATTCGCATTCATAAGCCGCAAGAACCAATAAAAAACAATCCCTCATCTAATTTTTGCTTCAAATTCCCAATAGATAATGCATCTCCTTCCTCACAGCCCAATCACTTTGCGACTTGCTACACAAGCTCTTAGGCATATAATCACATTCTAATAATCTATGAGTTGCTGCTATATCTAGAATTTTCTATATTACTCAAACATAACAATTTTCCAGTACATGAGTTTCGAAATTAGGGCACAAGATAGAAAAAAGAAACAGATGAATAAGTAACGGCAGCATACCTCAACAATTCGGTATCTTTAGATGAATTGTGATAGTCAATTGTCCATAGCCTGAAGTAAACAGCAGTACCCAAAAGCATTATAACCCCTAAAATTATTGAGAATTTTTGCCTCTGTGATTTTCCCATTTCCACAGCTATAGCCTATAGCTATCGAGTAGTATCTGACACTCAAACTGCAGCAGCGAGCTTTGATGCTTACTTGGAAGAAGGCGCTTTTGCGCAACTGTACGGAATGTTCATTAAACGAAACGTTACTTCCTATGTGCGACTTTAAGGAAGACCCAGATGAAGACATTGCCCACCCACTAGACTAGATACCCATTTGATATTTGAAAGTTGGAGCTGGGCTGGATAATTTACCCAAATCCATTCTCAACCCACAACACCGCAGCCCATGAAAACCCAGCCCGTACGGGCCGGACCGGGTTTTATCTGAATGAAACTGGTAAAATGTAGAAAAAGGATAAAAGAAAATCACATAAAACTGAAACGTGGAGAATAAGAACACTGCCACAAAAAGTACTCTCTATTAGCCTCTCACCATGAATAACTACAATAAAAATTGATTTTGCCGACTTACCTCACCTGCTTCAACAATTCAACAATTGTACTTTGTTTGTTCATTTCTATTCTCACGAATTCATTGAGTTGATGCGTGTAATGTCATGAAAGAGTTAATGAGAGGATGTATGTCTTCATGAATCGTGAAGAACAGCTAGTCATGTACAAAACCAATTGGGACGAAGTGAAGAAGGCGAATTTCTGAAGAGAAGAAGAAGTCAATCGTACAACTACTGAAAGAGAAGAAGAAAACTAGTTGGGACAAACAAGAAGGCAATCTGAAAGAGACGAAGAAAAAAATGATTCTGATTTCTGAAATGAAAGATACGACGAAGGAGGAGGAGATTGGGTATTGTCCATGTACAGTCCATATTTTTAAATTAGGGCTTGGATGGGTGCCAGGACTTAGCTAATGGCACGCATTTCCCAATTTACTACTTCAACTTATTGGGCTTGAATAAATTGTTGGACCTAAGGTCCAAGAAGTTAATTGACTGGCCCAAAAACCACCATGCAACAATTTACGCTCCGATGGCCTAAATTATTCAAAATTGATTATTGAATTACCGCACTAATATTGTGATGATGCCAATTGAATTTGATCAATCAATTGATGATGTACCTGATAAATTTTGGATTCTCTAGATAATCACCATTTTTAGTTTTCTTGGATAAAAATTCATTTATTTGAGAGTTTGAATTCATGAGATGAAAATGTACATGTTAATCATGCCAATAAAGTAGAACTCATCAGGGTTTAACCAAAACATGATGTACATTGTAGGGTGTAGAATGTAGACTATGTAGAAGGTTTACCATGTGTTTCAAATGTTGTACCATATATGTACCAGGCAATAGTTAATTGTACGGTAAATGCATATGAGATGCTAAATCATGTGTATACCAAATGAAATATCTCATACCGCAACGATTGTATGTGCACCAATTATTGAGGGGTGAGTTTGTGGATAGATATACCCGGAAGATCACACATTACCACAAACGACACATTATTGTTAGGGTAAAGTAGGTCCAAACGAAATTGCAGCAGCAATAATCGCATTTTTAACTAAACTGTGTCAGATTAAGTAATTATCTTTGGATTCGATCTTTCGTCGTAAATGACAGCGCAATTATCTGTTTTCATCAGATTTTTTTCTAAATATACCGTTGAGTTAATATGAAGAAATTCACTCCATAGTCCATACCATATGCGAGCCTCATTACTAAATCCAATAAGTTAAAAGGAGCCTATTTTTGTCCAGTCGGATAGATTTCGTCGGTATATTTAAGTAGGGCAATTTAAGTAACGTGATAGTTGAAAAAACGATAACGAAACTCACTTGTCTTTTCTTTGACAAAGAACAAAAGCTGCCCACGTATGGATAATAAGTTCGATGACTTCAAAGTCCATTGCTTCTAGTCCTCAATTTGACAAGAATTAATTAGTTTCATACTTTGTTCATCATACTCGTAGTTCCATAGTTTGGTAGTTGGCCACAAGAATCTCTGACTTTTTTTCCCCACAAATGACAAAACAACTGTACTAGTTTTCAAAAATACAAGAAAATTAATTGAAATCGAAACTCAAAAAAAAGGGAGAATAAAGAGTTGATTTTACTTCAAGCGTTCAAGTGGTAATTTTCAGTTGGCCCGTTGCTATCTCACCTACCATTGTTAATTGTCGTAATTAATTCATAAATAAACCAATTACTCAAGTCTAAAATGTCACCCTCATTTTCTACCACTATATAGCGACATCGATTCTGCTCAAACAAGAACAAGAAACCGCAAAAAGCCACATCATCTTCTAATTATTCGGCATGGTGACATTTTGGATTTATCTTTCATGGGATGAGTTTCATAATCTCAAGTAACCATATATCTAAATTAAGAATGACTGAGACTGACAAGGCTTTTGTTTTTATTTTGAATGAGAATATTGGATTTTTGGTGTTGGCAACTCAACATTACAAGTATTTCACATCAAGTTTAGTTTATTGTAATCTGAGTTCGGTACCATCTAAAAATCCATAGGAATATTGTATAGGATCCGATCTCTGTGTGTTAATTAGATGGGCAATTGCAACGGTTAATATTTCTAACTTCACAAGGTGAAACATGTGATTAAAATTTATTTTTGGTACTCCAGTGTGATACATTTCAAATATTGGTACTCTATAGTGGTCATGTCCAATTGATGTACTAAATATCAATGACCAATTACAATTAAGGTACTAATTGTAATTAGAAGATGAACATGTCAATCGGTCCCAAATTACAATTATCATAACCCCAATTTTACGTGAATTTGATTAATTGAGGGTCAATCGAGACAAAAATAATGAAAAATCGTACGAAAAAGAATACTATGACAAGGAAGAATTTGACGAGTGTGAGGGGACGAAGTCCACGATGTCTTGCGAACGATCGATTTTCCATGTGTATCTTCCGACATTTGACATTCGCTCGCGCGTGAATGACACATCCCACCTTCTAAATGCAATTAGTACCTTAATTGTAAATAGTCATTGATATTTAGTACCTCAATTGGACACAATCACTCTAGAGTACCAAAATTGGAAATTTATCACACTGGAATACCAAAAATGAATTTTACCCACCCTGAAACATGCCTAATATTGGAATTTCGTACGAAGAAGACCCGAACGCATACTGAAATCTAACCTACCAACTAATATGCATATCATATAAGCAACGCGGTCCATTACATTGGGTATAGGCCATACGGAGGCTTCAATATTTGGGCAACACAAAATGACTATATATACATCACCACACTTGAGGTACACGCACGATTGCTTATTAAACTAGTAACGTTGTATATTACTCCTTCCGGACTTTTAAAAGCTTCGTGAGGAGATTTTTTTCCGAACTTTAATTGTAAATTATGCTCAAACTATACGACAAAAAATATAATAAAATCATATTATGAAAATAAATTAAGTATATTTTACTAATATAACTTTGTTTTATACTTTTTGCGTGTAATTTGCGAGTAATTTACCGTCAAAGTTCGGAAAAAAAATCTCCTTAGGAAGCTTTTAAATGACCAGAGGTAGTATCATTTTGCGAGTTAGGCTCTGTTATCTTCGTCTGAAAAAAACTGAACAGAACTGAATTGTAGTATAAAAAAACAACTAAACTAAACTGAACTGATAATGAGTTTTCAGATGAAGAAAACAGAGCCTTAGACTCAACCTCAGTGTTATCAAGAATCGTCTGAAACTAATCCCGCTATAGGTACCCTCGTAGGGGTAGCCACTACCAGCCGAGGGGCGAGATAGATCCTATCAATTCGAGGAATACCCATTTCACACAATCATTATGATTTATTTAAGGCCGAATTGGATTTTAAATGTTTAAAAAGTTATCATTTAATAGAAATTATCTCATTTTAAAGTGAAATAGGTCATTATTCATATCATTTTTACCAACTTAATTTAATTTAATTATGATAAACTTGCTGCAAACATCCTTAAGCGTACCTTGCTCATAAATCCCATATCAAACATGTAAATAAGCCCATTTAGGTCTGATATCAATTATTAGCATGTAATGATTTAAAAAATTAGTGTAAATCACAAAAAAGACAATTGAGGATAAAGGTCACTTAGGTGTCTGGTGGAGATTATGTTTGGACTCTTGTGAGGATTTCAATTGTTTGTCTTATGTTAGAAAATTCATCGACATTAAAGCTAAAAGATTATAAGTGATCATTTAAGGATTAGATATATAAAAATCGAGCACTCTTTTAATTTATACTCGTATGATGGGTCTAGAATCCTAATCCAAAAGATTACTTTAAAATACAGAAAATCTCTCCCTAACACATCGTTTAACCATAAACATGGTGATAGTTAGTACTACATTCTAAGAGGTTCGATTGAGTCACAAGTTTCAATTTTTTGTGGCGTAAAGTAATTACAAGCTGTTAAGTGGTATAATTCCAAAATTAAGCTTTTACATGCGATTGAAAACATAGAATGCTGCATTGATGATTTGCAATACCAATGAGTATATCAATCGAAAATAGATAGTCGAAAGGAACTGCAAGTCCGCAACCGCATATATAAGAAACCGAAATTCGACATCAACTCGACCAAAATAAATACAAGATGGTTACATTACATAAGCATCATAATAATTCCAATACAATAAAGCAACATGGCATTAAAAAGTAGCCAAAACATCGTTCTCATCCTACCAGTTAGAAAATTACCAGTCTACATTTCACCGGATCGATGATCCCTCTTAATCAAAGCTCACAAAAACAACTCCAAGAGGATCATCAACAGCAATCATCATAATTAATAATCAGCAAAAAAAACTAAAACAAAACGCAATCAACGTAGACAAACTATAAAGTTATTATCGTAATGCGCCTTTAACACACACAATAGTCAATAAACAAGTGTTGTTAATGGCGCTAATCCTCAAATCCCGTTTTCTTCCAAATGGCATTTCTAACCCTGCTCAAATCCCTACCTTTTAACGTCCTCCCTACTCCTTCGTGAACTGAGAAAGACGCAACTCTCTTCCTCGCCAAATACTCATGAGGGGGCATTCTGCCATTTACATCCTCATCGTCATCATCGTCGTCGTCGTATTCAAACTCGTCTCCGAAAACAGAGGCGCGTGGACGGTACTCGCTCCGGAGGATTTTGGACCAGTCCGGTATGTTCATCGGCAGCGATCTCGGCCCCTCGTGAGCCGGATCCACATTCAGGCTCTTCCTCACCGGTTTACGGATCGGGCGCGGGTTGGAGACCGGCTTTTTGCTGGATTCGGGTTTTTCGGCTGAGGTCCAGAGATCGGACTCGTCGAATTCGAAATGATCGGTGTAGGACGACGGAGTGAGGAGGTCTCCGCGGCCGAGGTAGCGGTGGCTCTTGCTGATCGCGGCCATTGGTGGGTGGTTTGATTGGATGGAAAGAGAGTACTGGAGAATGAATGGAATTGTGGTTTTTGATTTGTTGAGGAAGGAAGTGATGATGGGTTTATATAGAGTGTTATATTTCGGAGAACTGGATAAGCTCCGAAATCTATGTTTTAATGTTGCATTATCCATTTTACAATTAATTATATATCGAGCGAGAGCAAAAATCGTCAAAATTTGATTAATTATGGAAGCGTGAGCACAATAAAACGCATTTTATTTGGTATATAAAATATTGTTTTATCTATATAAAATACTTAATATGTGTCAACAATATAATTTAAATGAAAAATAATGTGAAAAATATAATTTTTACAAACATACTCCCTTCATTTCAGAAAAAGTGTTACATTTTATTGATGTCATATTAACTTTCGTTTGATCATTACTTTTAACGATATTAATAAATAAATTATTAAAATTATAATGAAAATTTAGTAATTAAATTTTTATTATATGATTTTATTAAATTATTTACTATTATCGTTATGAATTAATTAAACTCAGACAAATTTGGCCAAAGTCAAAATGTAACACTTTCTCTGAAATGGGGGGAATATTACTTATTTAAAATGATAAAAATATATTGTAACTACTTCGAAGTGCAAATTATAATAGTTTCGTTTGAACAAAACATAAACTGTAAAGTAAACAGTTTAAAAGCGGCATAAAGCACACTAAAAGCGTCGAGCGTGAGCAACAACACCTTAGAGGTTTTAAGGTGATCTAGGCCTCGACCCAAAATACTAGCGATTAGTGAGGCGTAATTGTGAATGAACGTCAAATTGTCGATGTTGAGGAAAATATATGAAAACACAGTCTACTTAAAATTGTATAAATTACAAACTTCAAAATACATGATTAATATCACAAGTTTAACATCAAAGATCATGGTTTAAAGTATTAGCATACTCAAGATGTGATGTTTTTGGTCTGGTTAGTGGTTACATATAAAAGAATGGGCATTTTAACACCAACAAGATGTGTGTATATTATGACATGAACCCATTGTATCATAAGCTCAATCAAATATCGAATTCAAGTGGTGCAACAATATTTTGCACACCTTCAATCAAATTGGGTTACTCACTACTCCCTCCGTCCCGAAGAACTTTATACATTAGGGTTGGCGTGCAATTTTATGCGAAAAGTTAAAGTAATGATAGAATATAGAAAAGGTGGGAAAAAGTATATTTTTAGTGGAAAAATGTGTAATTTGAGTGTAAAGTTGAGATTGTTTATTATTTGTTGAGTATGAGGTAGCTTCCTTTTTTAGCAATGTATGAAGTTTTGTGGGACGGCTAAAAATGATAAATGTATGAAGTTCTGCGGGACGGAGGGAGTACAACATTTGGATAGATGCAAGTGTCTCATTCTTAGGCGTGTAATCACTATTTCCAAACCGAATTAACCTGGTCTGAGTGCGGATATGTATGTCTCATTCTTAAGTGTGTCGAAAATCCTCACAACTTATTTTCCTTGTACATAGCAAGTATATAATGCTGATAAGGTTAGGCAAAGTGTTGTTGACTTGAAGCTTTATTATCGAAAGCCCCAAAGTAATTTCTTGTAATTGCTACGTAACTCCATGAAGCGTGTGAAGCAACAACTAAGTTAGCTGAACTATTAATTAAATAAAAGCCATACCAATTCTACCTACGCTTCTGCATCTCCTAGTGTATTTATTTGCTATACAAAACAAACAATATAATAAGGGTGAATTACATATAGACCCCCTGCATTTTGCTCCAATTATAAATTCATACCTACTGTTTGAACAATTACATATAAACCCAATTTCGAATTCCGGCGTTGACTCCGGCTCCAATGTGGCAATTATGGATGATATGGATATGATTTGGACTGCCATGTCACTAGTTTTGCCAAATCAGATGGGTTTGTATGTAATTTACGCCAAATCAGATGGGTTTGTATGTAATTGATTTTAATATCAATTTACAAATTTGATCTCTATATTTATATACTTTACTAAATTGATCCACTCTTTTTTTGAAAGATTCAAATGTAAATTTTACTTTGCTAAATCAACCCAACCATTTTACAACACACTCCTCCACAAATCTAATTCTTGAAACTCAAACTCAAAACTTTTCAAAAAAAGAAAAAAAGCGTAAAAATCGATTCACCATTGGAGGCCAACAAAGCTCCGGTTGGGGGAAAATTTCAATCGGAGCACCAAACAGGAATATTCTATTAGGACCAATATTTGGATTAGTAAATCATTTATTCTATAAAAAAGGCGAGATTGAATCTACGGCTATGTTATGGACTATAAGCTTGATTCCTTTTGTCTTGTCTATGGTTTTATACTTGTCTATGCTTTTCTATTTTATACTTGTGTTCTCTTCTATTTCGATATTTCGAATACTGAGTCTCTCCTCTCCTTTATTATTTCGCCAAGAAAGAAGTACCGTACCTAAATTCAAAAACTTAAGTAGGAAGTACATTGCTCAAATAAACCAAAAACGTCATCTACCATCGAGGCATGTCTTGTCCCATTCATGCTACCATTAAGAATTTCTACTACAAAGTAAGGAATATGTGCGAAATACGAATTTATGTAAATCTATATGATAAATTATTATGAGAGAGTATGTATTACTAGACTAGATTTTCCACTGAGCCTAACTTTTCGGTATATTTCACTACTTGTGAGGAATAGGAATAGTAAACTAACACGTAGCTTAGAGTAAGAGTTGCAGTTGAAAAGTATAAGTTTGGGATATTGCACCTAAAAGAAATGTGTTTCGCTTTATCCTGTCTATTGTAATAAAAAAGTTACCTGCGGAGTCTTCTTTTTTGATTTATTCCCTACATCTGATAGAAATCGTGAGTCATAAAACGAGACAAATACACTTACAAACAGACTAAAAACTTAAATAAATTGATCGGTCTTTATATATGTACCAAGAAAAGAGGGTTAACACCCAAAAATGTACAATAATTTCAAAAAGCAAAACTCGATGATATTAATTAAAGAACTACGTACACTTTTCTGTTCCGCTTTTATTAGAGAATTGATTAGAAGGATAAATTCTACGAATAGAGGAATAATAAAGTTTAATATAATTTTTTTGAATCTTTTTTTTATGTTTGAATGAAAATAGCTTAACCGCATAAAGCAATAATTAAATTTAAAAAGGAAGAAGAATCAATTGAAAGGAAAGAAAGTTGAGAAATAATTGGGCACCTGAAAGACAAGAACGTAAGCAAGAATTACTAATGGGTAAAGGGGATGTACCAACTTAAACCTTTCAGATTTTTATGGCAGTATTGTGAAGTAATATTTCTAGTACTGGTTCCATAAGAGAATATAGGCAGCTCATTAATGTAAAAGTCTAAAACGAAGACTATTCCCAAGTGGTACTAGTTCCATAAGAGAATATAGGCAGCTCATTAATGTTATGTGTGTGACCCCTATGGTAGGGGATATGTTATGTGAAAGTCGGTTTGTGTGACACCACGTTTTGTGTGGTCATAGTGTATATCTGATTCGAGCTAAATGTGAATTGTGATTATTGTGACATGTTCCATGCAAATGATACCCTCCTATCACTCGAACTTGAAGCATTGTTTGCCATTGACAATATGTGCAACAATGAGGTAAGATGGGATGAAGAAGAGTGGTTAAAAATGGGAGAAGAAGCCTTATTTAAAGGTAAAAAACCCTAAAAAAATGGCTAGTAACGGCTAGTTTTTTTCAAAAAAAAAAAAAAACAATTTCATATAAACCCAGACAATAACTATCCAATTACATGTAGTCCGCGCGTGTGTGTCAATCTCTAGTTACAACACTCATCAAATAGATATTCAAATCAATTACATATAAACCCAGCTTATTTGGCAAATATAATGACATGGCAGTCCATGTCATCATGAGGAGTGTGCCTACCATGGTCCGAATCATCGTGTCTCCTCCGGCGTTGACTAATGGGTTTATATGTAATTAGATCTAACACTTAGTTCATTTTCTGGAATCATTTGTAATTGTTCAAATAGCGAGTACTAATTTGTAAAGAGGCCATCTAGCAGGGGTGGGTTTTGTAATTATTTGATATAATAATTAAGATACTAACTCAAATCAATAACATCATTGGGTACTAAGGCTCTGTTCTTTTCAACTGAAATTCTCGAATCGAATCGAATCGAATCGAATGGAATCGAATCAACTGAATCGAATCGAATGAAATCAAATCAAATCAAACTAATCGAATCAAGAAATTATTGTGTAATAATAATAACAATTATATGATGGTATATATAATCACAATTAAAAAAATATATTATTTTTGTCATCTTTCTCACATTCTTCCTACTCTTTTTTCTGTCATTTTATATTTTTATTTATTATTGTACTTTAAAACCAACCGTGTGGAAGGTACTTTATACGATGCCTCAAATGGAAGACACATATCAAATATACGTGATTGTTGCTACCTTCACTCTGCATAATTTTATGCGCATGTGTAAACTTGAAATACCAGTTTTGCAACATGATACCAATGTCCAAGGTGGAGTGGATAATGATTTATTGAACCCGACAAGGAAAGAAACGATGAACATGGTGCGCAAGGAGATGACATTGAGAATTTGGCTTCTATTCCGCGAATATAGAGCCCGAGGAAGATAATATAGAGCCCGAGGAAGATAATATAGAGGAATAAATGCCATATTTCAATATTTGTGATATATAATATTATTTTTATAAAGTTTGGTCCGATTTTTGGTTTTGTTTAACTTGTTTTGGAGTTTTTGAACATATAGATTTTTTGTTAGTTCAAATTGTAACTATACTCTTTATTTCATTGATCTACTAAAACATTATTAAAAGAAAGAAAGAAAAAAAGTTGAAAATAACTCAATTGGATAAATTTTCTTATTTTCCTCGTACAAAAGATCGGGTGTGTAAATAAATGATAAAATAATAATAATAATAATAATATTATTATTATTATTATTATTATTATTATTATTATTATTATTAACAACAACAACAACAATAATAATAATAATAATATGAATTTAATGAATCGAATCGAATCAAGAAGCCGAATCGAATCGAATCGAATCGAATCGAATGAAGCCAAATGAATGTAAGCACAATTAGAAGAATATCGTGATTAGGACAAAAATAGCCGGATCGACGGGAATGACACGTTTGAAACAGCGTCGACAATACAAAACGCAATGACGTTCACAAAATACACAACATCAATTAAGAATAAACTGCATGAAGACTTGAATTAGCTTAGATGCCAACAAATTAAAACTTGGCGTATTAAGGTACAGTGTTGATTAACTAAGAAACACGTGGACCAATGATTTGGAGGGTTTGGAGTACGTGAGTGCTAATCCGTATACGCAAAATTGATTAAGTAATTAAGTATGAGAGATTGATTCCATTGATCCATTCATTCTCCCACTCGATCGACTCGCGAAGGTGGTCCACTTTATAGAGTCGTCTCCCAATGAGGAACCATTACATTTTACATTACAAATTTAAATACTTTCATATTTCAATCTCAATGTATACGATGACACGTAACTAGAAATTATAGTAGTATTAATTTAACCTATTCATTTTGCATCTGACACAATGCTTTCCGTCCATTGTCATTTTTGGTTCTCTATCCACGCGTACCAAGGAAAGCTCTCGATTTGTTCATTATCGATGCTTGCAAAAATGTTATCGAAATGTAGAGTATATGTATCCATGTATGGGGTCCAGATGCCAATTTTCACAATTCCATATCTTATCTTCCTCGTCTTAATAATGTGGAAAGAAGATGTGTGTCCACACATGGAGCATGTGTATCTCGATTTTTTTTTTTTTTTTTTAAAACATGGAGCATGAAATTTTATTCACCCTTTAGGATTATCTTTGCATATAATTATCCGTGCTGTTGAACACGAAATTTTAGTTAGGAAAATTTAAATTGAAATATAACTGGTGAATTGAATCATGAAACTTAATGTTCGGTATAAAACTAAAATTTAATTTGTATGGTTTTATAAGTGTTGTGAGTTTTAATTGAGTAGTGACTCAATAAAAAAGATAAGTATTACCTCAACTAAAATCTCAACTATAATGGTAATGCCAAATACAAAAATATGTTCGATCGACCCGATTAAAATGATTGTTAGCTGTGACCCAGACAACCCGACTATTTTCATATAATAAAATACGACTGCTCCATGGAGTAATTGTCTAATCAATTTTCATTCTAAATCTATTTTCAGTCTAAAGTTTGAATTCCATGTCATCACTTATGTGGATCCTAATGAAACAATCAACGATAATATTGGTATTTGGAAATAATTCATATCTAAGGTCTAGTGGATGAAGACGACTTTAGACGTTCCAACTTTCCCATATTATAGGACGGACCTCCCACTATTAAGGAAGCAGTCTGACTCCTATGATGGTAGAGAAGATCTAGTATGCGAGAGCTAAGGCGGACCGACCCTGCCACAAGAGGTCCGACCGACCTCGCTGGAAAGAAAATAATACTTTGAGATTGACATAAGACATAAACGAGTGGATTGAGACCGACCCTGAGGAAGTTCGACCTCTCGCAGCACAGCAGAGACCACGTGGTCTAAACGAGCTGGATATATATTGCGATTAAGAAGGCTCGCCGCGGCGAGCCACGCAGGATTAGTTTTGTTTTCCTTATTAGATTAGAATTTTGATTTTCTTTCTTTCATACTTCTTTTAACCTAGTTTTGAGAAAAGTTCCAAGATACACATATTAACATTGAGACATCTGTGGAGTTTGGTTATTCATTGATTTTATTCATCAAGATTATTGGTATTGATTTCTCCATTGCCTTGTTCTTTACAATTCGTTCTTTATTCTCATTGATTGAATTGTATGTTATTGCATGCGAGCTTTTCATCTATGTTTCACATGATTATTACCATGAATCTTTGCATGCAATTATCAAGTATGAGTAGCTAAACACCTTTGAATACAGTAGTATGTGAAGGTTATGCATATTCGTTCTAGGGTTTATCAAATCACTCATATAGGTTAGTCTCGTATAAAATCTTCGTAAAAACCTTCAATCCGATAAGTCCGTATTAAATTCTCTAAATTGTTCATGTTTAAGGATCGTGAATTGACGACTCACGATTTCTCCAATATAATATTTTCTAAGAACAATTGGTTGAATCGGATTGATTGATTTACTGTACAACAACCGTGTGACAAATATGAGTGTTATCCCTAGTTCGAATTAGCTTAATTGGATCTTGCTATTGTATTCATCTTTCTCTCATTGTTAATCGTAATCTTAGCCTTAGTTAAACTAGTTAGAAGTATAAACAAACCATCAATCAGATTGTTACTCGCAAGTATCTGTTTACTCTCACGGCTACGTAGCTTAATTAATTCCTTAGCGAACGACTCTGTGGTTTAGCTTTGTCTATCTACAACAACTGATTGCTACTTGATTTTCTAAGTATTAATTTGAGCACATCAACAACCCAAGAGTAGTCGTACTGGTTAATTGACAAATACACCCATTTAATTACTAATAAAAAAATAAGATTAAAATGATATAAGAATAAAAATAATAATATGGGTAAATTACATATGGACCCCCACTTAGATTTTCTTATTACATATGGGAACCCGTTAGACAAACAATAACATCTAAGTCCAATCGAATAAAAATCAATTACATTTGAGTCCACGAATTTGATTTTTGGCGAATAAAACATGTAAAAGTCATTTCTACCCATGTTCAAATATCAGCTCTTAAAAACAGCTAAACAATCTATTTACTCAAGTCCTTGGACAAAACAGGATTTTCAAATGGCAAACCCTTCAACTTTCTGATTTTCAGAATATCACCCTTCAACTTTCTAAAAGTTCAATTCAGTCCCTATAACGTTTTCAATTTCGCATTTTGGTCTGTCAAATTCTCAACTGTAAGGGTTTCTAGTATCCATAACTTTCACTTGAGTCCCTGCAACAATGAAAAGAATTCAAACAACAATCAAAATTAACCAAGATCCAATCAAACGAATTTGACATAAATCTAGGTTCCTAGCCAAACGAATTCAACAGAAATCTAGATTATCTATTCAACCTTAAGTCGGAGAAGAAGAAGACAGTTCGGAGAAGAAGAATACAATTTGGAGAAGAAGATGATACATCGGAGAAGAAGAAGACAGATCGGAGAAGAAGAAGGTAGATCGACGAAGAAGAAGACAAATCGGAGAAGAAGAAGATGGATCGACGAAGATAACGAAGGTAAGAACAAAGAAGAAGGAGAAGAACGGAGAAGAATAACATATCGGAGAAGAAGAAGAACAAGAAAAAATCAGACATTGAACTCAAATAACGTATGTAGCAGATTTTATCAATTTTATGAAAATGGGATAAGGGCCTGTTTGGTTTGCCTAGCAATTTAGATTGGTGATCCAGATGCAAGATGTGTATCTAACAGGGAGTATATGCAATTGATCCTAATAATAACAAATAGGAAGTAGTATTATTTAAGTTAAAGTGAGCTGGGTTGGGTTAGCCGGGCCACAAAGTGATCAGACCATCTATGACAACGGCGACCACCTCCGACGACCGTCACCATCTCCGATGAAGTTGTTAGTCTTTAATAAAAAGAAAGTAAATTATGTGGTTAACATGATTTGAATGATTGTGTTCATATTATATATAACCTACCATAAAAGCTATTCCATGTTCTTCTATACTCCTTGCCAAAGTCTTGGAAAATGTAAGATTTTCCTAAAAAATAGGAAAGTCAAGGTTTTTTTTGTGGTTTTTGGGTTTTAGCGGTCTGACCGGCCGAGTTTCTTAAAAAACCACCGAGACACACATTTTTCGTTATGCTTTTAAGAAATTATGTTATGGTTTTAATTTGTTAGCATTGAAAATTTTAATTACAGTTTTAACGTATTTTATTAATGTTTTGAGAGATGATGTGATGGTTTTAAAGGGTCAGTATTGTATCTTTCAATCGGAATTTTAACCTCTTTTGTTAATTTTTAAGAGATGTGTGATGGTTTTAAGGAGCTACATGATAGTTTTTAAAATGATTTGTTATAATTTTAAGTGACAATTTAATATCATTAAACCACTATTAAACAAGTCTAAAAGTTTCAGGGATGTCATTAAAACATCAATAAACAAGCTTAAAATAAGCTGCCTGAGACATCTGTCATTACAATTTTGAAACATTCAGTCATTCTAAGGTTTTAAAACATCTATTTTTATAGGGAAAAAATTACAATAAACATTTATTCGATGTTTTTCATACAAATGCAAAATGAGTTGTTGAAATAAGTTTTTCCGATTAAACTTATTGGTGAACTTCGGCTTCCAGCCTTTTGTTGCTTGTGCTTGTTGCTTCAATACTGGAATGACACATTTGACAGACCTATCATCAAACTCGATGTCATCGTCATCACTTTACTTAAAACATTCACTAACTGGGTTAAAACCATAACAACTATCATTAAAACTATCACATTGGTGCTTAAAACAAAAAAGGAATATGCAAAACAAGCCAAAAATAGTAAAGCTTAAAACCATATAAGTGCTTCTTAAAACTATAACAATACATGTTAAAACTATAACAAAGCAGAAATATGCAACACAAGCTAACAACAGTAACATTGATTGTGCTTAAAACCATAGAAGTGCCTTGTAAACTATAACAATGTCCTTTAAAACTATAACAAAGCAGAAACATGCAACACAAGCTAAAAACAATAACATTGATGCTTAAATCTATAACAGTCCCCTTTAAAACAATAACAATGCCTTTTAAAACTATAGCAAAACATCTGCAAACAATCAAATCATAAATGTTTCATCATAAGCTAAAAAAAACTAATGTTGATGCTTAAAACTACTACAATATGTCTTAAAACTATAACATATGAGCTAAAAATATTAACGGCATAAATATTCAACACAAGCTAAAAATAGTAACATTGAAGCTTAAAACCATAACAATGCATCTTAAAACTATAACAATGACTTTTAAAACCACTACAAGAATTTCCGGTTTTAGAGACGGAATTTAGCGACGGAAATTTTTCCGTCTCTAAATTTAGCGACGGATAGATTTATCCGTCGCTAAATAGCGACGGATAATCTATCCGTCTCTAAGATTTATCCGTCTCTAAATTCGTTGACCAAAAAAAAATAAAAAACAAAAAACTTAAAATTTAGCGACGGATATGGTATCCGTCGCTAAACTACACATAAACCCTAATTTATACTATCTTCCTCCCATCACTCACTAACCCTTCCTCTTCCTCTCTCCTTCTCTCCCACCACCACCTCCACCCCACACTCGCATTTTCCACCACCACTGCCTCTCCCACCACTCCACCCGCCTCGATCTCCACCACCACTCACGGATCCGGCCTTCCACCACCGCCTCTGCCCCACCACCACGCTCCCAGATCCACCGCCACGACATCTCCACTGTCAGCCCACCAAACCACTCCACCACCATGAGATCCATCCACCACCATCTCCGATAAAAGAAGAAAATGACGCTCCGATCCCACTCTCTCCCACCACCACGAGATCTCTCCGTCCACCACCATCTCCGACCAGATCCGACGTCATCCAAGATCCAGATCCAGATTGTATATTGTATTATTGTAATTTCTTATTAATTTTGTAATTTCTTATTTGTATTAATTATTATTAAATGTTGTATATTGTATTATCGAATATTGTATGAAATTGTCGGTTTATCCGTATTGAATAAAATTATCAGTTTATCCGTATTGAATAATCGTATACAATTGTCGGTTTATCCGTATTGAATATTCGTATATAATTGTTGGTTTATCCGAATTGAATAAAATTATCGATTTATCCGTATTGAATATTCGTATGAAATTGTCGAAATATTCGTATTAAAAATAAAAAAACAAAAAATACTATTTAGCGACGGATAACTGCTGTTTGTTTCAGACGGTCAACACTTTATCCGTCGCTAATTAGCGACGGATAAATTAACCGTCGCTAATTAGCGACGGATAAATTAACCGTCGCAAAAAACCCTAGAGACGAGCAAAATTGAGACGGGGAAGCTATCCGTCGCTACGGATTTAGCGACGGATCGGGAGGCTTTTATCCGTCGCTAAAAGCCTATTTTTTTGTAGTGAACTATAACAAAGCAGAAACATGCAACACAAGCTAAAAACAATAGCATTGATGCTTAAATCTATAACATTGCCTTTTAAAACAATAACAATGACTTTTAAAACTATAGCAAAACATCTGCAAAATATCAAATCATAAATATTTCATCAGAAGCTAAAAACACTAACGTGCTGCTTAAAACTACAATGATAGATTTTAAAATTACAACATATGCGCTAAAACAATAACAGACATAAACATTCAACGCAAGCTAAAAACATTACAATGATACTTATAACTATAACACCAGCTATTAAAACCATATGAATCCCTCTTAAAACTATAATACCAAAATCGACACACATACCATACAATCACCACTTACAAATTACACACCAGAAACATTCAATTCACATCAATCTCCTCATTAAGTAAAAGCTAGAATCCGAACGAAGAAGAAGACTAATCGTGGAGACTTAGAATCTTAAATGAAAGGAAATGAACATAAATGGAAGCGGCGAGAAAAATAAATAGTAAAGGGGGAAAGGATAAGAATTCATTCAAAGCTTCCTCCAAAAGTCAACATGTTGGGCTCACAAGGCACATTCACAAAGACAAAACAAACAAACACAAAAATCTGATTCTCTGCAATCTCCTGATTATTTTGATTGAAGTAAACCAGCGATGAGTCAACGTGAAGATAGACGACGAGCAGTTAGCCGTGCTGCCCGAGATTTTCCGATCCTTCGACCGGAAAAATGACGGTAACCTCACGCAGATCGAGCAAATCATATTCGAATTCAGGTCCGATCTCGGATCCTGGAGCTTCTCCGGCGTGGTTCTCGACAATCGACCATAGGAAGGAGACCACGCGAGCTTTTTCTCTCGAGATAGGATTGCCGATCGGAGTTCAATGGAGCAATTTCGATCGCCAAGTTCGCGAAATGTCACCGACGAGTTACTCTGATGTGGATGAAGACGAGCGTTGCCACAGATCGATATGGAGAGAGATAATGTTTATCTCACTAGTTTTTTTTAGAGAGAGAAAGATAGTTGAGTGGTATGGATTTTGTGAGAGATTTGTTGTTTATTTGGGATATTTATATAAAAGCTATTGACCGGTTTGTAGTGTTTCTGACCGGTTCTTTATTTTGAAAACCGAATTTTCCTATAGATTAGGAAAAACTTCCCTTTTACTATACTTACTCATAATCCTTTAGTCCCTAAAACGTTGTACATTTTTAGTTTTTATATATACTATATAATATCATCAATCATTTAAAAAATAGATATTGTCCCCCTAAAAGTATCAATGTTCATGCTTTATATTTATATTTATGTTAAATTTGCACCTAAAAGTATGATTCAACCTTAATATATGATTTTTTTTCCAGTACGGAAAAAGTACTTTATACTGGTCATATAGTATGATATTTTTATTTTTTTTCTATTGTTACTATCGTTTATATAATATAATATAATTCTTGCGATACATTTCTATTATAATATTTTATTATAAAATGGTTTTAAATTAATTGAACTGAGCATTCGAATGAGGATACGTTTTAATTGTTTCATGGTTCAACATATTTTGAGTTTTACAATTATATTTATCTATATTTTTCGAGTAACTACTTGCAAAATTAGTTTATACTAAAATTGAATTGTAGAAACTTTGATGGATATTGCATTTCAATAAACAAAAAAACTCAAATAAGTTCACAAATTTAGAATCACTCTTATTTTCTTTTAAATGATGGATTTCTCCCGCACTACTTGTCGAGTTTAAGTTGGTATTATCAAGTATATACGCACTAATCTTGTACCTCCTTCCGACGTTATCAACAATCTTTCGCATACCAAGCGGGAAAAATCTCCATTAATGCCGCGATATATAAAACCGATGTCCCTTGATCTCCGTTTTAGTGATTGTCTTGCGATAGAGCCTCTAGTCAACCTCGAAATTAGTTGTAGCAGTGACCCGACATAAACCTACGGATGTAAAGGCGAATTGTAATCACAAACAATTAAGTAAATAATTGTAAATTGTGAAAGTAAATTATGAAAATTAGGTAAATTGTCAAGGTAAACAATTGAAATCGTTAAATTGCGAAGATAAAGTTGCGAAACAATCATCAATAGATGCGTACAACATGCGAACAGTAAAAAATCCAATCGAACAATGAGAATCCATGCCCTTGAATTCAATACTCCGTTTGATTGACACAAGTCCACCATAATGTTTTTACAGTAAAACGTTTATGCCCTTAAAACGTAAATTTCGATAATAAATATATCGGTAACTATCTGTTTATAATACTAAACCTAGCTATATACTATATAGTAAAAGGAATTAATATGATACTTACTGCCAGCCTTGGTAATGAATACCCGGTACTTTGTTTTGACCAACTAACGTATGTTGCTCCAAAACCCCAGGTATTGGCTCTTCATATAAAAAGAAATTTGAATAAGTAATATAAATTGAGAGAGTAAGGGCACTGAGTAATTAACACCCGGTACTTTGCTTTGACCAACCTACGGATGTAAAGACGAATTGTAAATTAAAAATAATTAAGTAAACAATTGTAAATTGTGAAGGTAAATTACGGAAATAAGGTTAATTGACATAAACAATCGAAGTCGTTAAATTGCAAAACAATCATCGATAGATGCGTACAACATGTGAACAGTAAAAAATCCAATCGAACAATGAGAATCCATGCTCTTGAATTCAATACTCCGTTTGATTGACACAAGTCAACTATTATGTTTTTTACAGTAAAACATCTATGACCTTAAAAAGTAAATTTCGATAATAAATATATCAGTAACTATTTGTTTATAATACTAAACCTATATATACACACACACACACACACACTAGAACATTAGAACACGCTACGCGTGTTATTTTTGCATTTGATTACAAATAATGGTATAAGTATATGAATGATATTTTTTTTTTGAAGAATTTAAATGTTTTATTTCTCAATGAGAACACAAGTAATGTTCCAACAAGTACACAGTACTACAGTTTTACAATCAAGACCTGTAACAGAGTCCCTTACCCAAACTAAAATCAATTGAAGAGCAACACATTACAAGAAGATTAGAAAACATCAACAACCCACCAAACACAAGCCCACTCCAAGCCCACTGCCGCACCTCTCAACATAAATCCGAAGCGAGTCTCTCGACCACCCCGTCGTCTAGCATGTCTCGACACCATAGTATCAAGCCAAGAGTTAGTGGTTAAACCGAAAACCAAAATGGATGGATACCACCCAGAAAGATAGAAAAAAAAGCGTGGTGATTTCCATAAAGGCGCCCGAACCAACATTAAGTATATGATTGGTAATTAATATCGTTGTTTCTGATAAATAATTGCATTTTTCATAAATGAATTAGAGTTTGAGTTAGTGCGAATTTGTTATCTTTTAATTTAATTGGGGATGATGGAGAAGAAGGATTGATTATCGTTGTTTTTTTTATGATGAATTGATTTTATTAGGGTTGAATCAGGACTTGAAATTTAATTGAATCAGACAATTTGTATTTTTCTAATGATGAATTAATTGATTTTGTTGGGTTAAATTATGGTTTGTTATTTGATTAAAAAAATATATTATTTTTTACAATTAAAGTCTAATTTACATACTATATTACAAATGAGTCTAATTTAACTTAAGTTAAGTACTTAATTGCAGCGTCTTCAGGTTCAGGGAGGAAGAAATCGTCTACCGTGTTATCTGAGGAAGGAATGGTTCGGATTAATGTCGATGCGGCTTTCTCGGAAGATGGATTACGGGTGAGGATTGGTTTCAGGGTTTGGATGCACGATGGTCTCTTTGCTAGACAGATGGAAGTGGTGAATCATACTTTAGCTTCGCAAAGTGCAGAGGTGTATGCTATTCGTGCGGACATTAAGTCGTTGGATGTTAGTTAAGTCTTTTAATTCTTTAGATTTTGATTTCTTTGTAGTTGGCCTCATTTTGGCAGACATTAAGTCGTTGGACGTTAGCTCATTTACTATTTTTTAGTTTAGATTTCGTAACGCGTGGTGAAAACTCGCTAGCTTGTCGTGCGGTTCGGTAGTCAGCTTTTCTGGATCCGTGTATGATTTTTTCTCATTGATGGTATGAGTCTATCTAGTTTGTTGCTAAAAAAATTAAAAATTGCACAATTAAGTGCTTAAAATTTCACCATACCTACGCGTCAACCCTAATGTACGTATGAAGTTATTCGGGGCGGAGTGAGTATTAATAAGAGTTAAAGAAAACTGTTGGCTCATGTTGACCTATATCTTACAGCACTGGTATTTTGTCATTTTACTTTTAAACGGGTCAGAATTTGTTCAACCGAAATCGATCCTATGCAAAATAATGACGTATAAGTACGAGTCGGGCATATATCTGAACCCGTTCCGAACCTTTGTAACAAGATGGGAACCCGACCCCGTCCAACATTTTATGGTTAATATAGTAAAAAATACATTTTCTTCGAGGGGGATATGTTGGGGGTGTGGGTATTAAAAATTAAAAAAAAAAAAAAAAAACTAAAACACTGTAACATGTGAAAATAAAAATTTATTTGTGTGTGTGGGGATACCACCCGGGAGTTGTTGGAAACTAACCTAGTAATTGTGTTATGCACCTTTAGCATTTTATTTTGGTTTGGGTTTGAGAGATTAAGTTTTTTTTTTTTTTTTTTAAAAAAAACCTGTATAAGCTACTAATTAACGGATTGGGTATGGGCAGAAGATCCAATATAAAATATTTGTTATCAACTCGTCGGATCCTAAACGGGTTTTGTTTGGTTGGATACTACCCCTTTAAAATCATAAAAGCCATGATGGTCAGTCGTATTTTTACATTTTCCATAGTTACCATAAAAAAAAAAGACTCATTAAAGAAGGATTTACCCAACGACACCATAATCAACGTTGTTTACAAGAAAGTTTGACTATCTTATTTTTTCCATTAATTTATTACGTCCTTCAATCTGTTTATATTCTTTAAAGTAAACTGTATCGTGACATCCCTAGGGGTCAGTACTAATTACATCACAATATGGGGTCTGGATGGCAAGTGTTGATACTTGATACTTCATATACTTCGGCTCTATTTACCACTAGCTTTTCAGCTCCATAAGCTTTTCTTGACCATTGACTAATAAAAAGCTTGTTACGTGAATGCACATCTTCTTAAATCAGCTAGCTGATTGAGAAGCTACCCAATTTAACTAAAAAAAAAGCTCATTCTTATCTTTTTCATTCCGCAAATATCCCTGACCTAAATTAGAAAAAAAAAGAAAAACCACTCGTTTATACCCTTTGTTATACATTTTGTGTACTTGTTTGCAATTAACATAAGGATTAATGCATCCACATCTCTTTAAAATGCATACGTGTAGTACACACAATTACTGATTTTTTTCCTTACTAAGTTAGAATGCTTAACGAATACTCCCTCAATTTCGGAGAAACTGTTACAATTTGGATTTGCACCAATTTTAAGAAAAAGTAGAAAGTACAAGTGGGCCATATGATTATTAGAGATTAAATGAGTGACATATTGTAATAAAATTGAAAGGTAGGGAGTTTTATTATTTAATTAGTTTCCATAAATGGAAATTGTAACACTTTTAGTGAAACGCCGGAAACGGAAAGTTGTAACACTTTTTCTGAAATAGAGGGAGTATTTCTTTTAACTTCTGATAATTTTTAATGATGTTATTAAAGTGGCGGTGAAAAGTACATTGAATATATATTAGAATAATTAGACAAAAATGTGATGTACTATTATTTAAAAAATATAGTCTAATAATACGATGAGAAAGGTTAAATAAAATAAAAATAAGAGTAATGCCATTGTATGTCATTTTACAAAATACCAGCTAGCTTATCAGCTAATTTGCTAAACACCTACATTAAAATCAGCTAGCTTTTCAGCTACCTAATCAACTATCAGCTAGTTTTTCAGCTAGTTTTGTTAAACATAGCATTCATACATGAATGGTCGTACCCTTAAATTACATAATTATTGTACAAACCAATATACCATAAAATGTAATAGGTTGCATGCCCGCACGAAATTTTTTTGGCCCCATTCAAAACTTCAATATGAACCCTAATTAACGGTATATAGAAAAAAAAATGTCATACATAATACTCCCTCCATTTCAGAGAAAGTGTTACATTTTGACTTTGACCGGTCAACTGTCTTCGAGTTTGACCACAAATTACTCATAAACGATAATAGTAAATAATTTAATAAAATCATATAATAAAAATTTAATTACTAAATTTTCATTATATAATTTTAATAATTTATTTATTAATATCCTTTGAGAGTAAATTGTGGTCAAACGCGGAGACAGTTGACCGCAGAATAGTAAAATGTAACACTTTTTCTGAAATGGAGGGAGTAATTTTTAATTATTTTCCTAACAAACTAACATACGAACTATATTACTTTAGAATTGAAACACTTGAGGTGTTACTTGAAGTAAAATTAGAGATTAAACTTATAACATTCTATACTTTACTTTAATAATGTTGTTAACACTCTACCAATGTCATGAACTCATGATATATAAATGGGGCTCAAAAATTTAGAGGCCCTATATACGCATGAACAACCCTATTCGTACATGGAGCAGGGGAAATGGGGATTTGGTTTTTTCACAATTTCAAAAATAGGCATGCTGGATTCTATATACGGATAGATAAATTGGTAGATTCACACCACACCTGCGACGGGATTAACGGAGGCTGTTCAAACAGGCATAGGTCGACTAAATGATATTCCTGTAGAAATTGGGGTTATGGATTTTGAGTTTATCGGAGGTAGTATGGGATCCTTAGTTGGGGATAAAATCACCGTTTAATTGAGTACGGTACCAACCAATCTCTACCTCTTATTATAGTGTGTGCTTCGGGGGGGGGGGGGGGGCGCATGCAAGAGCTTTGGTTTCGGCTCATCGAGATAGGGATAACCAAAAGAGAAATTTTCGCTGTTTGTGGATCACTTGAATAAACGCAAAAATTCGGTTTTAAGGACTGAAGAAAGTCTTAGTCTCGAATTACAAATATATTTACAAATAATTATTCAACAAGAATTTTATTTGAAAAAAATGCGGATATAGTTATTTGTCAGGACTCTTTGGCGTAAGTTCCTTGGCTTGGACAGGACATTTAGTCCATGTGGCTATTCCCGCATCCAGGGAGTTCTTGCAGAGTGGAACCATGCAGTCCCAGACACGAGATAGATCTTCCAAAGAACAAGGCCCAGATAAATAAAAAAATGAAGTATGGGATCCCCTAGTCATCATAAATCTTAAAAGGCGATATGAATAAACAAACTAGACTAGATGGACGCTTACCTAAACTTTGGCTGTGGCTCTCTAGTTACTTCTTGGTATACCCTTGATTGGCTAGATCAAAATTATTATTAGAAGGTTCAGGGCCGCCCTAATAGATTTGTCGGTTTTATGAATGAAGATGGTAAGCATTGCGGGGTAAATTATAATGTCATGTATCTCACACCGAAAATGCTCATGAACATAATACTATGTTACTCCCTCCGCACTTTCCCATGGTACACCAATTTCCATTATGGTTATCTCAACCCTTAAAATGTAAACAAAAATTAAAATTTATCTAGTATCTAGCATGGAGCTTGTTTGAATTTTTACTCTAAGGTTGGAGGGTTTAATTATTTATTAATTATTTTTTTTAACAAAAACATGTGATTATCCCGCCAAACCATAGGCAAACAAGTTTAAATCCAGAGTAATACTAAAACTAGTAATGATAGAAACTGTTCAATTCATCAAGTTCCAAGTTATGATCATCTTCATCTTGTCCTTTACTTCTGCTTGTACCCTCATTTCCCCATTTAATATAAAAAGAAGAAAAAAGGCAAAAAAACTAAGATCTTGCAGTCATCCTGGCGCACCCTGTGCGGGTGCATAGGCTTAAGAGTGGCCCTGGTCAAAATAAGCAGCCTGTATCTTTTGCTAAATAAATTGGGAAGTCAAACTAACCACATAAGATAAGTTGGGATGACTTTTAAGAGGAAATTTGGGATTCCTGCATCCAGTGCTTCGAGGCGCTAGTATTTTATGTTTGCATATTGAGAATAGAATGGACATTCACCATCCAGGTCCTCACAAATCCAAAATAATTAGTTCCCATTTTCTTTTTATACTTTCCACTTGCAAATCGTTTCAAAAATGGCAATAAAAATCCTAACAAATTAACAATATCGTATGATTTATTCATGAGCGACACTAAAAAATTAGTAGGTACTTAGGCAGTAACAACTGACTACTGTATAAGCAATTAAGAGAAGAAAAAGAAAAATGGAATAGTTATACATGTGTGGGGCGGGGTATCATTATCCATTGATCGTGGCACACTAGAAAATCAAATGACATGATACAAATCTACATATTACCCAATAATTGTAGCGTATCAATACATGTTTAGCTAAATAATTTTGATTTGTGCGATTTTACAGAACCAATCAAAAGTTGTTTCAGATGTACTACTATAATATACTATTGTGTAGTAGTATAATCCAAAGGCGATTTCAGCGGCACGACATTTATTAGTAGTTTAATAGTACTACCAACACCATTTCTTCATAAGATAAATTAACGCGTGTCTATCATTAAACAGTCGTGTCATGTCTAAACGCACTAAACGCATGCATTATGTAGAAACTAATCTTGTCCACAAGACTGACAAGAGCTTATCCAGTGTCCCGAGCTAGCTAGCTAGCATTTAACCAAGAGGATTAACCAGGCTAATACACTTTCTCAACCAATAAGTGTCGGTTGAAATGTGGCAAGCAAGACTACAATAAAGTCTCGATTTTTGTCGTCACATGAACCAGAACAAACACTATCAAATTAAAATCGTCCTCATCTAGCAAATTAGGAGTTTTATAGTGTCCACTGTCCAGCATTGTATACATCAAATATTCAAGGTTTATGATTAAATTATATTCATGGTATACTACAACTACAATCCCGTCACTTAAAATATGAGTACAAATTAATGAATTTCAAACAATACGCCAAGATCGGTACTAGCTAGTTAGAGTTACTATACCCTGACCAAAAGAAGTGTCAAGTTTTCACATATCATTGTAGTTTAAATTAAATTAATTTACAATCAATTGGAATTCATTATCTGAAATAGCTAGTGAAAACTTGAGATCTTCTCTTTGGGAAGAAGTTAGGATAAATGTAGATAAGTTAAACTTCACTATGAATGTTTTAACAGAATTGAAGTACTCCTAGTTTAGGAATTGTAAGACATGATGATAATACAAGTACTCATTTGTATGTTCAGAAAACTTTCTCCTCTATATTAGAACTCGAGTTATGACATATGAGTGCATGGGCCGGTGCTTGATGTTAGATTGACTGTAGAGAGTAATTAGACTGGAAACAATTTTTAAGCTTTGAAGATGTAATTTGGAGAATTATAAATGTGCACCCTTTGCAACTCGACAATAATGGAGATTGTACTTAGTTTCTAGCTACTAGAGCTTATCACATGTATTCTCAGGACGAGTTTTCTCATCTTCCAGCTTATCCACAAGTCCCCCACAAAAAGCCATGCATAATTGGTAGGGTACTTGGCAGTTGGAAACTTTATCTCATCTAGTCATAATCCAACTTTTATCTTTTACATCAATAATTGATTACATGCACCAGTTACAATATTCCGATCAAATCATGTCGGGCTTTAGTTTTGTTACAAATTTCGAGCTTGATATGATTATAATTCGAGCATCATATGATTATAATACTACATATTGTTTTATATGTAGCCGTTTTCTCGTCTCAACATAATCGAATCGATCTGAATCAACTAAATGGAAGTTGCATCAATTGAATCAATTGAAAACAATCAGGCATGTTTTCGTCAATGTAATCGAATCAATTATAAGATAAATATAACTAAATAATCGAATCGAATGTGTTTGCAGACGAAGAGAATAGAGCCTAAATAGAACTAAATATAACTGAATTGAATTGAATGGATCTGAATTCTGAATTGAACTGAAATTAATGAGTTTTCAGATGAAAATAACAATTTAGATACTTTTCTTTTATTTTTATAAGTTTTTATTCAAACGCTATCTATGTGAATTTAAGCATCATAAGTGATCAATATAGTTTTCCAAAGTTCACTTTATAAAATGTTAAAACAATACTTTTCATTTTTCCAGCAGAATTTATAAAAAAACATTGATTTTTCTACATAATTCAGATTTACGAAGACTACGGTAGCTTCTTAACTTTCTTCTCCCATTTAACTTTTTTTTTTTAGGGAAATAAATTCATTAATTTCAAACAATAGGCAAAGCCTAGAATACATCAGAACTTGACAGAACTACCAAGGCATGCACAATCACTACCCTCACTGGCTCACTGTCCCTCAAGAAAGTTCCGGGACAAGTTGTGAGCAAGTGAGTTATCAGTCCGACTAATGAACGTAGAAACAATAGAGTCAAACAAATAAAAAAGAGATTTAGGTTATCTTTTCTTGGTCTGAACTAATTGAAGTGTAGTATAAAAAACAATTAAACAGAACTGAATTGAATGAATCTGAAATGAAATGAAATGAAATGAATTAAACTGAAATTAATGAGCACCTTCGATGCAGACCTGTGACAGCTGAAGATCCTTGGCCAAAATAACAGCATCGTATGCATCAAGCGCTTCTGCAAACTCTGGAATCAATAAGTGATCTCGTCTTCTATGACGCCAATCAATGATTCTTCCGGAATTGTCACGAGCTACAGCCCCCAAACCCGCAAAAGGTGGTGACTTATTAATTGACGCGTCAAAATTGATTTTCTCAACCTGACCAGTTGGAGGAGACCAAGTAGCAAGAGGAATCTCTGGGGGCGTGGATGGGCAAAGTGACTCCTAGCTTATTTGAACCTGTGTAATAAATTTGCCACGAAGTAAACAGATTCCTATAGGTTATAGCCAGCTCCGTCACATACCATCTTGTTCCGATTTGTCCAAATAGACCAGCATGACACCGCAAATTAATACTTCAAAATCTTGAACAGACGCATTCATGGGCACATTATGAAGCCAGATATCTCGTTCACAGGGACGGACCTAGGATTTCAACATCTGGGAGCGAAATTACATATATATGAGGTTTTTCCGAGGGTTACGGGGGGCGAAATTCAAAATTTTCGAAAATATTACTACCTATAAATTTTTTTTTCTCCAAATTTTAGGGAAATTTCGATAAGGCCCTGAACATGCGAGCATAATGACATTCTGCCAAAATATGGATTAAAGACTCATTTCCACGACGACACACCGGGCACAATACATCAAGAAGGCTCTGTTCCCTTCAACTGAAAACTCATTCGATTCTAACTTGGTTATATTATATACTACGATTCGATTCAAGAAATTTCATTGAAGAATAGGCTGTTAGGTGTCTCCTTTTTAACTTTCAAAGACCTCCTAACTGGACACAAACAGGCTCAAAGATAAGCCCATCAATCATTTTTTTACGGGTAAGGAAACAAAGACTGGGCTTAAACGAAAGCCCAGTAAAGGCCTGTTCTAAAAAACCCATCCTATGAAAACCCTACCAGCATCCCTTAAAAAACCTAAACCAAGCAAACACAGCCGCTTCTCCGATACCTCATCGTTAGAATTCTCCGAAAATGCCACCAAAATTCGACCCAAGTCAGGTAGTGGACGTGTTCGTCCGAGTCACCGGAGGCGAAGTCGGCGCCGCCTCATCTCTAGCTCCAAAGATCGGTCCACTCGGTCTCTCTCCGAAGAAGATCGGAGAAGACATTGCCAAGGAGACCGCCAAGGACTGGAAGGGTCTCCGTGTCACCGTCAAGCTCACCGTCCAGAACCGTCAGGCCAAGGTCACCGTTGTTCCCTCAGCTGCTGCTCTCGTCATCAAGGCTCTCAAGGAGCCTGAGCGCGACAGGAAGAAGACGAAGAACATCAAGCACAACGGCAACATTTCTCTCGATGATGTTATCGAGATTGCGAAGGTGATGAGGACGAGGTCCATGGCGAAGGAGCTGGCTGGAACTGTGAAGGAGATTTTGGGGACGTGTGTGTCTGTTGGATGTACTGTTGATGGAAAGGATCCCAAGGATTTGCAGGCTGAGATTGACAGTGGTGATGTTGAGATCCCACTCGATTGATGATTGATCTGTAGGTTTAATTTTCTATGTATGCTTTTGTTTTGTTTTATTTAATAGCTCGTTTTGTTTGGATGATGAGTGTTATTGCTGATGAAATGAGACTTCAATTTGAATTTGATATCGTTTTGGGCTTGATGATGGTAGTTCACTTGACGGTACTCATTTTCCATTGCCGAAAGAATTACTTCCTTTTGTTATTGTTAATTGATTCCTGTTATTGTGTTGCTTAATTTGGTGATGCTGGATGATGAAAGTAAGAATCTGTTTGTGTAATTTGATTTGCATTACACTGTGTTGCGATATCGGTTGCTCTGATACCTGTTTGAAATGAGAACATTGTTCCTGTGTCATGATAGGAATAGCGAAGAGATGTCAATGTTGTATCCCAGTGCTTCTTTGCTGATTGTGTGATTGGTTCAACTTGTTATTCTGCATTCTTCATAACTTTATCTCGATTGTCAAACATGCCTTTTACCGCTAGTGACAGCATTTTTTAAGTGCTATTCTTATACATACACTCTGTTGATTAATGTCAAATGAAGACTGTGTTCTAAGGTTCCCAGTTGCTGTTCGTTTTAGTAACTATTTTGGTTTTTGGAATCTTAAGTTTGTGGTTTTAAAAAACACCAATGGTTTTGCAATGTTTATTTTCTGCTGCCTTCCCATTGTTAGTTCCCTGCATGCTGCATTGATCTATGCGAATTTTCATAACATGTAATCTTGTCACGTGCTTTTCTTGTCTGGAACCTTGCAAATTTTTGGTGTTAGGTTTTCGAGTTTCCTGCTGCACACAGCTGTTGTTTCCTGCCTCCTGACGTATCTTGGCATGATTCTTTGTAATTTGTCAACAGATTATTATGATACATGCATCTTGAATTGGTACATTGGTAGTGCATGTGCCTGTTTCTCTATGTTTTCCTCAAAATAACTGCGTTCAACGTATAACCTATGATATTTTAGAGGATCATGGCTGCTGTTCGCATATCTGATTCTCATACTTGTGTACATGTATTCTTTATTTCTGTTTCAGAATCAAGTGTTTTTGGTTGGAATCTATATGTTGAACTTGCATGTTCGAGGTGCATTTAGATAATTATGTCTCTTTCCATGCATGTAACTTCAACATGTAAGACTGTAACTCATCCACTCAGGGTAGAGGTACATTGGGTTATGTTATTTCTAGGTGCATCCATTCATGATCATGATGTTCTTTCAATATTAGGGAGTTCCAATATATAGCTAGGCGATTATTTATTCGTAGTGTTCCAATGTCCAATAGCTGTTTCGATACCTGTGAAAGAATTGTAGTGTCTGATATGCACTCTGTGTTCCTCCCTTGCTGTGCATGTTGTCTAGGAAAGAACTGCTTATAGCATTTTCCTGATGTTCAGATTTTGTTTTTCTATTGCTGATTAGTTTCTTCATGTGGCATTTCATAATCAGATTTGAACTACAAATGCTCTCGATTACTACCGATAATCTGTTAAATCAATACCAATACCCTGTACTCAGAATTCAGAAAAGATTACCCTTTCTGGAATTTTCATCATATAGATCAGAATCAGATGCCGAGATTGCTCTCGAGTATTTATGCAACATTATCTACTGTGTTTGTGTTAGTCTGAGATTGGTTATTTTCCACCAAGTGAGTCATTGCAACTGCAATATTATCTGTCAAGTATCTATGGATGTGTGCTTGCTTTATGTAGAACATTTTCTTCGGACTATCGACTTGAATGATGTGAATTGATCCTTTCAACATCAATTCGACTTGAGTGATGTTCAACATAATCAAGCACACTTCCATAGATACTACTGTAAATTGATCAAAATTTACTACTACTAGAATAAAATTAAGAATTACTTTAATAATTATTCCATAACAACGTTATTACTTACTACCAATAATTCGAATTTGAGAGTGGGAGCGAAATCAAGATTTGTGGAATCCAAAATATAATGGGAGCAAGAGCGTCTTAGAGCTTATAGTTGAGTTGAAGATAATTTTTTAACATATACTACTGAGAATGTTTATTTTGCATATAAATCTTGTAAAAATTGTCGGTTTTTCTTCAATACTACTAATGACGTATAAAAATGTCTAGATCTTTCTAGCCAATGAGTTCTTCAAGGTTTTGTACCTATCAACATAGAAATGAAGGAGATTAGACCCTTTTTGGGACTTTATGATAGAGTAAGTTGACTGGAGCGTGCCTGGACCTCTTAACAAATATGTGCGCACTGACAATTCGTAAGCTGAAATGTAATAAATGGGCTCTAGTTTCCGGAAGTCGGAATGTATGCTTAGTAGTCTTTCGACACGTATCCTAGAACGTTGCAAGGGACCAAGCAATATGTGTTCTCGGTTGGTCTTCAAAAAATTCTCTTTAAAATCTTGGGCTTGGCCCCGTGGTTGAGCTAATCTAGCACATCTGCTCGGTTGGTACAAGTTCTTCCTTGTCCACCTTATATGACAAAGGGATATATATGCCAAACATAAGATGCTCGATCGAAAGACACCACTCCTGAAGTAGCTCAATATATCATCTCCATTAGATAAACATGTTCGGTGATGGATAGTCTGTCCTTTAGAGTGTCTCTTATTCGTGCCAGGAGGTTTAGACTTATTCCTATTTCCTACCCATCAAATGTGAGAAAAGAAAAGAAGATATTTTATATATTAAAACAATTATTACTTCATACTTACATGCCATTATCATTTATCATTTACATTCTAAAACTCTTATGGTTGGATTGGTTATTAGTTAATAGGTCTAATTTGTAGTTATTATGCCAAATTACAAATGATATGGACTCGTTGTACAGGCCCAATTGGTACAAATGAAGTAAAATCTAAGCCCTTATTCTTTGCTCCTTTCGGTCCTTCCTTTTCCATTTCTTCCAACAATCTCTCTCTTCCGTCTTTGAACTTATGATCCACACTTAAAGAGCAAAACCAGGTACTGAATGAGCATAATCAAAATCCAACAACATATAATTTCTTAAAAAGTACGTTTTGATATACGTTTCAAGTGTATCTTTTGATTTTGGTTAGCGACTTTATTAAATAAAAAGGTACGGCTAAGATCATATCCAAGAATTCCTGTAATTGCAGTTCGTGCATAAACTATAATATTGTAAAGCGCCATTTGTTGTGGCTTATCAATAAAGTCAGTTATTTTGTTCATATAAAGTCGATTATGGAGCTGTATACATGTAAAAATGGAAATTTTAGAGTTGCGATTGTTTCTAAATTCTAGAGGGCTATTGTGCAAATAACCTAACTGGACTAACATTACTAACACATTGAGCTAGTCCTGTAATCGGGTAGGACCCGACCCACACCAAACCCTTTTAAGAACCCACATGTGGGAACCCGTGAATTAAACGGGTTCTGGTACTGTAAACTTTTTACGGGTTGGGTACGGGTATTAAACCCGTTGAAATAATAAAAGGGACAAAACCGTAAAACCCGTGTTCCTTATTTCCTTTCGTCTGTAATCCATTCCGTTCACTTGTCAGCGCTGCAAATTTCCAATTCTCCATGACTCCAAGTCTCCCATCTCCGTCCCAATCCCAATCGATCCAGATCGATTTTGGGTCTCGTGATCTTCGAGTTGGGTCTTTGGTCGGGTTGGGTACTGAAGGCGTGCGGGTGCATAACCCAACCCGAACCCGTATTTAAAGAAGTTGTCGGGTTGTCATAGCTTCGGGCTAGGACCGGTCCTAGCCAATTTAAGTACTACATTGAGCCCTACTCTATTACTCCTGATTTTCCCGCCAAACCACTGCAGAGGGTTAACACCTAGCAAAGGAGAAATTCAATCTATTCCCAAAATGGCTCAGGCGGCTGACTCATCGGACTCCTTGCCGGAAACTTCCACCGAAAATAACTTCCAGGTACCTTTCTTCACCTGAAATTCATCAGCATTTTACATACTCTATTGTAAATTTGTAATCAATTTCCTACATTTATTGCCCTAGCCATTCTTCGTTCTTCACAAAGCATCGCCGCCTCGTAAACCGGCTGCCAAAGCCCGACGGAAGATCGAACTATCTCCGAAAGCCGAAGAAAGTTCATCGGGAGATCACAACGAGAATTTCCGTTTTCAGACATTCAAATCCCTTTGGTCTAAGACTGACTCAACCATCAAGGTGAATCATCTAGCCGTTTTTGTTGATTGCTGTTGAAATGGTTAATAATCAAGGTCAATACTCATTACTGAATCATTCTGATTTCAGGATGTTTTGAGAAATATTAATGCAGAGGTGTTTGATAAGATTGAGAAGTGGATTCGCCAGTCTTTCGATGAGATTCGTGCCTGTCAAACGCAAGATTCTAGTAGGAACACCCTCCCCTACCCGAAACTTGGCGAAGCATCATTTTCGACTGCAGCTGCTTCACGCCAGATATTTACGGCATTGCTCTTTACTAGTAAGTTTTTTGATCTATGTAGCTTGTGTATTCAATTGGTTCCAGCAGTAAATAAATACATCGACTCGTTCAAATTGTGTTGCAACAATCTCTTTGATATACCTATGTTGCATTCAAGTGGCTTATCATTCTTTATCTGCGTTTTTGCAGAAAATATGGAGTTTGTTGATGATATATTGACCTATGTGGACCTTGGAGCACATCTGAGGTCCGGTGGATGTAATGTTGCTAATCTGACTTCCTTGGAGTTCACTGCTAAGAATGGAGTTGGTGGTTGTCTTAAAACCTTAGCAAAACAATTCCTGACTGCCAGTGTTGATGTGAGCATGTAACTGACTATATACCTTATATTATCTAAGTGACTGGAATTTTTTTAAGAAACTGACAGTTAGCTGGTAACTAGGCGCCTGATATGTCGGTTTTGGCCTCATGGTACGCTCAACGAGCAAGCACTGGAGAACCTATGGTTGTGATAATTGATGATGTAGAAAGATGTTGCAGTTCTGTTTTGGGTGATTTCATCATGATGTTGAGGTATAGTAGCCGTTTTAGCCCTATCAGTTTTGTGGTTCATCTTTCTTTGATTTTCACTTTGTTAATCTTAGATCATGAATTGTTCGCATGCGTTTGATTTTCACCTTAATGTGGTGTCTTCATATTTTGTTCATTGAATAATAGGCAAATATTATGAAAATGGGGCATCACCTTCCAACCAGATCATATTTTTTTCCATAACTTCTGCCAGCTTTTGATTGACTAGTGCTTGTAGACATCATTACAGGACCATATTCACTCTCTACTTTCATTAGAAAGCTTACTTCTGTTATGTACATGCAATGGGTGCGAATTCGCTACATATGTCTAGACTTTTTAGCCCCTAAGACATGTCTTTCACGTTTTGTGAAATCAGACCCCTATATTGTGAAATACCCTTTTTCATCTGCTTTTGAAAAGAATATACTGCATGAACATTGTGTATGTTCATAACAGACATAACTAACAAACCTCTTCCACATGTTATGCAGCCAAGTCGAAAAATCCTATCATTAAGTTGTCATGTTGAACATATCTTCTTAATGACAGCCAAACTTCAGTTTTGTGCCATATTAAATTGAGAATTTTACCCGCAACAATTATTTTGTATATACTGTGGGATATGTTTGTGCTTTAAGCATCCTTAACTCTCTGTAGATGCTGACAAACATCCTTTTTACAGGGAATGGTGTATAAAAGTCCCAATAATCTTAATTTTGGGAGTGGCTACAAATTTTCATGCTGTGAAAAGCATTCTACCCTCATATACAACTTCTTATCTGTCTCTTAGTGAGTTCACTTTGGGTACTCCATCAGAGAAGATGACTGCCATCATTGAGGCTGTCCTGATGAAAAATTGTGATAATTTTTGTATTGGGAAGAAGGTGTCAAGTTTCCTAAGAAATTACTTCTTAAAACATGATGGAACACTTACCTTCTTCATTAGAGCTTTAAAGGTTAGTTGAAGACTGAGATTCTGTGGTTTAGCATTACATATTTTCTGTGGTATGCCAGCATTTAATGGGCTAATCGTGTCTCAACTTGTTAAGTAATTTTCTGTGTAATAAGTTTCTTTCAGATTGCAATGCTTCAACATGTTTACATGGAGCCTCTTAGCTCTGGACAATTAAAAATAGGGGAAGAATACACCAAGGCAAGATTGATTTTTCTCCCTTTATCTTCGTTTTTCTCTTTTATGTTATCTCATTTGGTTCCTGTGGAAGATATACTTGAACTGTCAATTTCTCGTTCAAGTTCCTATATTGCTTGTATCTGTATATCCCTCATTATCTTAGGTTTCTACATGACTTAACTGTTACTTATTAATGTGTAAAATTACTTATCTGCAGAAATTCTTGAATCGCTGTTAGCTTGTCTTGATGCTCTTAGAAAAAAAAGAAAAGATTATCCTCTGCCTAGCTCTCTGGGAACCTGACAGTAAAAATAGCCATTTTATAGTTGGTTAGCCCTCACACAAAAATCCAACAAAATAATCTATACAGTTATCTGTTTTCACTATATATAAAAAAATGATCCTCTCTTTGCTTTTGCTTATTTAGGAAAAAAGAAAACGTGTAATCCAGCTTAATAAACTTTCAAAGTGATGCTGGGATTCGTAAGTTTTTTCTTGCAAATACTCCAGTTAACTTTGCTGCTGAATGTGTTATCTTCCTTGGGCTTGAAAGAAGTGTATTATCTTGACATCTTTAACAATTAAAAATGATATCTTGAGTTGCATTGGTTTCTTATTTTGACTAACATTTTACAAGATGTTTCCAGCCTAATGCAAAGGTTGATGACGGGAATTGTGGACTTCACAAGATATGGAGTACTATAGTCATGGTAATCTTTTCACTGCAAATGTTTAGGCTTTTATATAGGTTAAGCCTTGAAGATTGATCTGCCAAAGAATTTTGCTTTTGTTTCCACCTATATTGTTATCAATTATCTGGACTTCTGCATTCTCATTTTTCTTGATCTTGAGATTTCCGCCATGACCAGAACGTTTTTAAGCTCTGCAATTCATGCATTGACACTTGATATCTTTTGGTTCGTTAACTATATAAAATTTGCGTTCTTTATCTTCTCCATACCTTGGTTTCTAAATCACTTTAGAGAAATGAGAAATCTTATATCCTCCCCTGACAAAGCATCACCCATTAGCGTTTTATGAAATTTCCCGTAGGCAACCTCATAGGAGGAGACACCCCCTCCCAACCAACCAACCAAAGACACACTATTCGTTAAAGCCATTAGCTTACAATGATTCAGGGATAGAAGCAAATCAGAAAGAGTATTTTCCTAATCTGACAGACAACTTTTATTGCAGTGTCTGTATGAAGTTGGAAAGTCTCACAAGATTACCCTATTGGATATCTACTGTGATATGGTTGAACCTGAGGCTTCTGATCATAATCACCTGGAAAAAGATAATAGCAGCACCTCGTCAAGTAATCATTATTTGCAAAAGGGTGGTTGTGTTTATCGAGCAACCCAGATGGCAAGGTGCATCCCCTTAATTCTTGTTAAATTGTCTTGTAACAACCTTGATTTTCTATGGTAACCTTCTTATTGTTGTGTTGGAAATGAATTAGGATTATCATAGAATAGGAAAGGGATTAGGAATACAGCTTATCGCTAAGGTGTAAACTGACAGTGTTAGCTTGTGCAGTACCTAATGTAATGAATCACAAGAGATTGATACAATTATTTGCTTTTGTATCTTGTCTTATGCATAGAGGATTGTTTAGATTCAGTCTGATTAATGTCTGTGTGTTTGCTTCTGCTGTATAGACAGAGCTATGCATATAATCCTAGATATATAATTTTTATCAGGAATTTGCCGGCTGGAGAGCTGCCCAAGTTGCTAAAGAATTGGGAAATGCGTACCAGTGGTGTGACTGAGGTATGATCATCATTTTTCCACTATGGGCTCAACAAGTTCAGCACCTTGTGCAACTATTCCCAGGAAATGATTATGTTTCGAAGAACTCCTGATCATGTTTGTGCACTATATAATTATACTCCTGACAGCAAAATAAGTTACTTGTGCTGGGAAAGGGACATGTGCTTGATGGTTCAATATCTCAAACTTTTATGTTGTCGATGATCTAACTATGAATGTTTCATAACCTCGGATAGAAGGAGAAATAGGTTGTTAGAGCCTATTTGTATGGTGGTAGAAGGATTAATGGATTGTAAATGTACCATGGATATTGTTTTGCAAACGTTTGCTGTTTCGAATTGTTATGAGTCAGTGTGACGCACATGCCCTGTTAGAAGTGCTGCAGAAGCTTATAGAGAACAGCATTTAATACTCATTATGATTGTATTGAATTCGATGATTTACAGATAAACCCTAGCTAGCTATTCATAGACAAATAATCTTTACCTAAACTTGTGCAAAAACAAAAATCACGTATCCCAGAGCTTTCTAACTACATTCCCCAAAGCTGTATGTTATCATTGCCTCAAAATGTATCTTGTTGCATCTGCGTTATGACATTCATGTTTCTTCTGGTAATGAATTGAAAAAATTATGGGAATTTCGGTAAAGTATTTTGCATTCTGGTGTCTGCCTTTATTGGTTGTGAAAGTGTAATATAGTTGGAGCATTTGCTTCAAGTACTCAGAAAAATATAGTGCCCTTCCATTTCGTTTATTGTTTGTCTAACTGTAAAGTTAAATCTCCCCAGATTCATGCAAAAGTACTGGAGCTGCAGTCCCTGAAGCTAAACATTGACAATCAATCAAAAAAGGAGATGACAGTTGCATCCAAGTATTTCTCTTTGCTGCTTTATTTATCTATATTATGACTGAATGACTCAATTAGCTTAATACTGAGTCTTGGCATAAATAAAACTGGGCGATCTCATAGATTTACGCCTAAATACCCAACTATGTTATGGCATATCTATTGTTAGTCGTATTCAACGCTAGTTCGAAGGCTGACGATTTCTAAGTAGGTCTTTGCATTCTCTACGTTAAAATAACTTCCGCGATTCTGCCCTATTGTTAGCAAAAGCTGTAGTTTTGGGCTTTTGGTCTTTGCAGAAGCTCACTTTAGCTCCGTTCTGTAAAAGTTACCTTGTAGGCACGTTCTTCACAACTTCTTATATTTTTAATAAGTTTTGGTAAACACTACTCAGATTCTTTCTAATAAGCTGCTTTTGCCTGCTTTCTCTGAAATTCAGCACTTCAAAATTAAGTGATGCTATTGCAATAATTCCTACAGGAACTTACTCTTGGCTGTTTGAGTTGTTGCCTTGTAACGTCATTTGTCAAATCAATGTATTATCAAGTGAAAGAGAGAACTCCAGGAATGTGGGTCTAAGAGTTGAACTTGCTAGGTGCTTTATGCAGAATCCAATTTGACCATTCATTATAGTGGATTTTCTTAGAGGCGTTAGCTTAGGTTATGTTAACTTATTGGTACCTAAGTTATACACGACAGTCTGTTAATCTGTCTGAACTCTTTATTGTATGGCCATCATGAGGTTCATTTCCTTCTATACGTTGTACCTGCAGTTTTTTCAATCCATGCTGATGGAAATGTGTAGTTCTTATTGTTAAATAGTGACAATATTCTTTCTTGCTCTTATTGTTTGCAGGAGGTCCACCTTTAGGAACAATATAAATGACGTAATGGATGAAACTAAAATGAGAGAAAGAGTCGCCACATTCTTAGAACACATTGTCAGGTAGGAGTTCGTCCATGTAGAGGTATAAATGTAAATATATTTTTATGAACCAAGTAACTTTTTCTGTCATTCTTTCATAATGCTGTAACTTATTGGCCCTGGGAGAAGAATCTGAAAATATTTACAAGTATTAATGTTTTCCTGCTTAAGCTTGATTTTGGTTAACCAAATTTCATAGTTGCTTGAATTGAGAAGTCATTGGTCTCTTTGATGTAAGGCGACATAATTGAGTGCATTGTCCAAACAAGACCTTCCAAAAGCACAAGGAAAAACCTAAACCAGTATGTGGTACAGTACTTCACTTATTTGCTGGTCTCTGGCAATCTCTTTATGCATCACATTAGCAAAGATTTTTATTGCATGTGCCAGAAAGATCAATTTGTGTTTTTCATACGTAAGAGTTAAGGTCTGGAGTAAAAAACCTCTTGATCGTATACAAGTAAGAAGTAACTACATAATTTCACCATGCAGGTCATTTGTATGAAGAGCCACTTCTCGTCAATTAATTTATGACCATATGTTGAAACACTTCCTAATGGGTTTGCTCATGCATCAGGGAGTATTTGCTGCCTGCTGGAAGTGTACACTACTCAAGTGGAAGGCTCGTCTTCAACAATGTGCCCAAACTTCAAGCAGTTATGTATTCTTCAAAAACTGTTGGTTCTTTAATTTCTTTGTCTCTGTTCAGATTCTTTGTTGTTCAAGGCACGTGTTTATCTTGATCTTGTACACATTCAGGTCTGAGAATTGATACTTTTTTACAATGGCTGCACTGAATCATCTGATCATTTTCATTTCTGACTATATGATTTGTTTTTGAATGCTACATTTAACTGGAAACATTATTCTCAGGTTAACTTGTAGTTATGCTGGAGTAGATATTTCGGGAGATGACCTGAAATCACATATCAAATCCAACTTTCTTAGTTTTGCTGATAATCGATATCAATCCTTTTTTGGGCTCTTTAAATAGCTATTCAAGCAATTGGAGTGTGAAAACGAGGTATAACATGCTACAGAAAGCAGATACATAAGATAAGGTAGAGGCATGGTGGATGAATAGTAATAGTAGAGAGAAAAGTAGTTGGACACCTTGTTTTCTCCGCTTCTAAGGAGGTATGACAATCTAGCAATATCAAACATCGATAAGTCTTGAGAAAATGAGAATCCCTTAGTTCAAGAGGGGGGTATACTGTGTTGAAATAAATATTCGAATCCGGTCACAATGCATACTATTCTAAAAAATTTCTTGTCTGGTCATGGTGCTAGCCTGCTAGGCTTTGATTGGGGACCCTACTGCCTTTAAATAAATATTCCGGTCATAATGCATACTATTCTAAATTTTTTCCTGTTTGGTCATGGTGCTAGGCTTTGATTGGGGACCCTCGAAAAAGAATCCAAGCTGATCTTCTGGAGTCTTTCAAATTTCTCAAGTGTTCGTGCTGCAGCAAGAACAGCAGTGTACTAGTACCATCCATGCATGGTACCTCAATATTGTGAGTTTTGCTCCATTTATCTCTGACCTCCGTAGTTAGATTCTGCAATTCTATCCTTCATTCACACACCTCATATTACAGTAGAGAAAGGAGCAGCAATTATTACTTGTGCATACATTGTGGGTGAGTCCACATCACTAGTTCACTACTGATCACTGTATCTTATGGAACATGCCAATAACTCACTAATTATTCATCATATTTATCTTATCTCTTAGTATAAGTTTTGCTAAGATTAGCTTGAATTTACCCTTGGTGTTTATATGAACAGCTCTTGGCTACATTTAATTGTTGTGCAGCCTTCCATTTCTCCATTTATCGCGATCATTACCTATCTTTTTATGATTTTTCAACTATTCATCCCATTATCTTCTTTCCTTTTCTTTCTCCATTATGATCTTGTCTAGATTAAATTTGGTTAAGTTCATTATGATATATTAGTAGAATAATTTAATCAGGATACTTTATATAGTGAATAATGCAAGCATAGTGTATGCTTACGCCTGTGGTCAAGCAACTCTTATTGTACATTTCATCATAGCAAGTGTTGATCACTTAATTCTATCTACTCGCATAGGTACTCTCTGGCCCAAGAGCATGGTGATATCATCAACGTTCATGAATGGTTTAACTCTTTTAAAGCAATAGTTTCACCTCAGCAATCCCAAACCAAGAAGAGGTTGAAACTATCACCATCACCTAAGAAACGAAAAGATTGCAAGGAACAGCGCAACCGAAGTGATGCTTCAATCCAGTATCCTTCACTGTTTATTTCTTGCATTTGCTTTTCATTCTTTAGTTTGTTTTCTCTTCTTATTGCGCTTGATAAGAGGATTATAGACCACAATTATTTGTGTTCTCCTTAAATCCATGTCGTACAGAGCGGAGTTTTGCAGGGCAGTGACAGAACTACAGATCACAGGATTGATTCGAATGCCCAGCAAAAGGCGTCCAGATTTCGTCCAGAGAGTGGCTTTTGGATTCTGAATGGTACTTAATAGTATATATTATATATTCAGAGAAATATTTAAGGTTGCTGCGACTTTATTTTCTGAAATGCGTATCACATCCATCTGAAATGTAAATAGATATGCTTGTGTGGCTGTTGTCTGTTAAGGGAGCCATTCTTCCCTCCCCTTTCTGTTGTACCAAGACCAGATTTATGGCATTATGAGAATAATTTAACACATTATTGTTTGGAACTTTGCGTATTGATAGAATTCCATATCAACAAGAAGCTCAAACTTGTTGAGAGTTCAATTTTTTTTAGTAATGTATATTAGTTCTTGTTTTGGGCCTTTTGCCTCCAGAGTCCCAAGTACATAGTAAATTAGTAGGAAACTTGTAAGGCGTATTGTATGTTAAACTGCTACATAACTGGTCACATGCATTCAATCAGAAAAAAAGTATGGGCCTAAATAATTTTAATTTATATTGGATGTCTTTCATGGCAACCAATTGTTCAACGTGATTGGCAAAGGTCGATTAATCAGAGTTTATTGTGGGCAACCATTGAACACGTTGCACCTAAACAACACAACCCTTGGTGTAACACGCATCCTGGTCTTGTATTCATTTGGCCTTTTGGAATTCACGTACTGATTCCTTTTCCTTCATATATGATCCTAACATTTATTTTCGTCACAATTATTACTCTCCCCCATCATTTCATATATCTGTTATTTTTAACCGTCCATAGCTTCGTACATTATTGAAAAATGTAATCTATCATTCATCTAAAAAATAATAAATAATCTTATATTCACACAAAAATTCCATATTTTCTCCCAGTTTTTTCAAAAATATTTTATCATCGTTTTTAACTTTTCACCTAAAATTACGTAAAATTCTAATGTATGAAGTTTTTAGAGTGGAGTATGAATATTATTAGTATTTTCTTTTGGAAATCAATGATTTTATTCAAACTAGTACCAGAGGCCTCAGTCTCTTTCTGGGTAACAAATAAGTATAAAAATCTTACAGGAGTGAAAATGGTCCCTAAGTTTCTGTTCAAATTTCCATTTTTACAATTTTTATTCACATTGATGACATTATCATGGGTTTACCATATGATTGTGGGCCTTTATGATTCACATTTTATTGTCAATCTCTTTTATAATTCCCACATCAATTAATCCTTAAGCGGCCTAAATCCCGATCTTATCCCCCTTCACGAATACCAATTGATTATGTGAGTGGTTTGGTAATAAGATGAATTTGAGTTGAGTTTTGACGATTTGTGCTTGGTATAAAATTTAACTAGTAACTCAATTGTGTTGAAAATGTGAAGCTTGACATAATTGCCAAACTCAAATGGAAAACCAAACATGCTGACCAGTTTATTCCTACGCTAGCAGCTAGCAGAATCATTTAGTCAAATACAAATCAACTCTTATCCTAACCATTGCCAATCATCCTGTTTCTTCACACAAATTGAATTTTACCTGTTGCTCAAAACCAAATGAAACATTCAGTAGAATTCATCTGGTAACGTAAAATCACAACCGACTCAACAATTGAGAATTGCAGCTAGCCATTCATCTCAGTATCATCAATTGTGACTTGTAACAGACCACAATCAAGCAAGCAAAGAAGGAACACTAGCACTATATACTACTTCTTCCTATTTATGAACCAGTAACAAGAAACTAATAGTATCTATCTATCTATCTATCTATCTGTCGATCAAAGCGATAAGGTGAGACAGAGAAACAAAGAAAGAAAACTGAGGCAGGCAGGCAGGCAGAAACAAGCGATGACATTGGTCATCAGTTGTGGCACAGCCACCACTAGTAGCACCGGAGCAGCAGTATATAGCAGTAGCAGAAGTACATGCCATAATTTTATATTATCCGGGACCCACTCACATCGCAGACCTACTCCTTTTATTGGCTCAAAATCACTCATCGGATTTCACCAAACCACTACTAGTATCACTCACACCAAAACATTTTCGAGGATAACCGGCAAGCGGCGGAGGATGACGATCAACGCAATGGCGAGTGTGGCGGAAGCAGAGACTCTCCAGAAAGGAATTGCCGAGTTTTACGACGAGTCCACCGGTATTTGGGAGGATATTTGGGGCGACCATATGCACCATGGCTTCTACCAGCCTGGCTCCGATGTCTCCATCTCCGATCACCGCTCCGCTCAGATCCGTATGATTGAGGAATCTCTCCGCTTCGCTTCTCTCTCTGGTTCGCCTTTTCTCCTGCTTTACTCTTATCATCTCTTGCTTTCAGTCCATTCTATTGAGTTGAGGCCTTTCCTTTTTGAGTCATTCATTCATTCATTGAGCGATTGATTGATTGATTGATTGATTGTTATAGAGGACGGACTATCCAGTATCTTCTGGTGAATTCCTTCAACTGATGAAATATCGACATAGAGCAGGATTGATATTTCAAAATTCAAATGATACGAAAACAACTAGTGTTAGTATAACAGTAAATCAGATGGTAGTGGCTCTGCTCATCTTCTCTGCTGCAATTGCGGTATGCAAATATGTGTAGAACAGCCTGCAATACATATGGCTTGCTTATGTAATTGGTTGTTTTGATTGCGAGAGATTAACTTAGGGTGAATGAATTCGTTCAGTCGATGAAATACAGATAGCAGGATTGGTGCTATTGAAATGATATGGCTACTACTAGTATAGCATAGTAAATCAGGTAGTGGATGATCATCTGTGCTGCAATGTTTTTATGGAGTATACATGTTGTTTTCGAAACTTGAATGCATTGAAATATTGATTTGCCCAATGCAAGTTCTGGGGGATATGGTGATGTGCTTCTGTCGTTGTTTATAAAGTTCGAGTCGCTATCGTTGTTTGTAATACAGTGTATGCCAATGCTTAAGCCTTGCATTGTTTCGATATACACAGAAGACTCGAAGCAGAAACCGGAAAATATTGTTGATGTGGGGTGTGGTATAGGAGGTAGTTCTAGGTACCTGGCTAAGAAATATGGGGCGAAAGCTAAAGGTATCACACTTAGTCCATTGCAAGCACAGAGAGCTCAAGCACTTGCTGATGCTCAGGGATTAGGAGACAAGGTACGTAAACTTGGCTAAAACATGATTCACCCTGTAAATTTTTGTCATGTATTCTCTGTGGGTTGTAAATTAGTTGCTTAAAGGAACTATCTACATTTCATGATTGGCAAGCAAGATAGTATTGTTTACCTATGTTCTGAAATTAAGATAACAACATATAAAAGGAATGAAATATGACAGGTTTCGTATCAAGTTGCCGACGCACTGAACCAACCATTTCCAGATGGGGAATTTGATCTGGTTTGGTCCATGGAGAGTGGAGAACACATGCCTGACAAAACAAAGGTTTAGATATGTGCTTGTGTTCATATTCATTTCTTGCGTGTTATTTTATTTGCTTGTGCATTTACCTTGTCATGTTCCTGAAATGAAAAATGTAGTTTGTCAATGAGCTGGTGCGGGTAGCTGCTCCTGGTGGAACGATAATCATAGTTACATGGTGTCATAGGGATCTCTCTCCATCTGAAGAATCATTGCGACCAGAGGAGAAGGAACTGTTAAAGAAAATTTGTGATGCTTTTTACCTTCCAGCTTGGTGTTCTACTGCTGATTATGTTAAATTACTCGAGTCTTTGTCTCTTGAGGTATTGCATTTACCATACAATGCTTAATTTGAAATATAATTTGTAATGGTGCCATTATATATTCCTAACTCAAATTTTGATATTGAAACTATTGTTGCAGGATATCAAGTCTGCAGATTGGTCAGAATATGTTGCTCCATTTTGGCCTGCAGTGATAAAGTCAGCATTGTCATGGAAGGGTGTCACCTCATTGTTAAGAAGTGGTAATAAGATTTGCATAGCATTTTATCAGCTTGATAAAGTCTGCATAGCATTTCTTTGAGGTTCTAATTTGTGCTTTGTATCAGGATGGAAGACGATAAAGGGTGCGCTTGCAATGCCATTGATGATTCAAGGATATCAGAAGGGACTCATCAAGTTTGCCATCATTACTTGCCGAAAACCTGCATCTTAAGAGAACCACGAGTGTTCACAAAGTTCATTCATCTGCCAGTATACCAGTTTATTTTGTACTTTTATATATTGCATAGACCAATAAACTCAGTAGTCTAAGTATTCCTGAGAGCAATGTGATTGGCATGGTTTCATGCTGGTGCGAGTTGTAGAATTTAATGAGAAAGTATTTTCTCTATTCTTCGCAATGGTTGACCATCTTTCCGTCTGATCCTTTAACAGCTCACTGTTTTAATCAAGTCCATTGCTAGTTCTTTTGGCAGAAAGAAGGCCGCGTACCTTCAGGTAGGCCTGAATGGTGGATTGAGAATCTGAGATGCACAATGTTAATTGCTATGGATGGAAAATTCCACATTTATGCGGTGGCACGTCCATCAATTTGTCCGGAAAAAAGCATATAAAAGGCACGTGTTTGAAGGAAAACCTATATTTGGGCATAATTGCTCCCTACAGATTTGCATTTCCTTCGTAAAGCTGCATAAACATATATAAAGTGCAAAATGTGATTTTTTCCGGATGGAAGGTCTGAAAACTGCACATTTTAAGTTCTACCATGGCAGTCGTTTTCCTCCGCAATAGCTAGTGCAAATGTGCAATCTTCTTTTGCCATCCTCCTCCTCCCCCATGTAATTGCAATTTTCTGATAAACCAAACTTAGGCCTATCTGTGATGGACTGATGGGTTCTCGAACTAGCTGCAACTCTCCGGAAAAATACCAGTAGACTGTTTGTGAAGCAACTAAGTGTCCCATCAGTTGCATTCTATTATTGGACGCACTTTTTTGCTTTTAATTTTGACTTTGGTAGTTTGTAGGTTATTAAGTCCCATCGAACAGAAAGGAAATTTCCATCGAGACCTTGTTGGGGAATTGGTTGCAAGAGGCAACTAAGTGAGGTTGCAAGAGGCAATCAAGAGAGAGCCAAAAATTGTCATATGTTATAAAGTGTTAAGTGGGTAACTTTGAGCAAATATTTATCTAAGTTACACCGCTCAGTTTTGCGTGTTCTTTAACTCGTTACGAAGTGGGATGCAAGCAGAATAAAGATAAGATACTGAGAAGTAATCTAGGTGTGATGATAAATTGGCTTAAAGTGTGTTGGTTGGGACAAGCAATTGTATTTGTCCCACATTGGAAATAAATGGAAGGAAATAGTAGTATAAAGAAGTGCATGTGTATACTCATGTTCAATAGTGTGTGTAGGGGTTATGGAAAACTACCTACGCGCGCATGGGGAGAAACATATGAACTAAAAAAACCCAAGCAAATATGGTTAAATGTTAATTTTTTTCTTGGGAGCTAATTGTCCGAGGAAGGCCTGAAGCTTACTAAAGGCGGACAAATTTAGCTTAAGGGGAAGTGGTCTCACTACTGACTCGTCCAGGATTAAATCTGAACTTGTGTTTTGTTTTTTGTTTGTGTAGTCAAGTTTCAGTAAGAGTTAATAAATTTTTATTCCTGTACTGATTTTATATATATTTCGAACTGACCTTTGTTGCAGCTAAACTGATAATCGGAAACAACAGACCTTAAAGGTGATATCAGGGGTTTGCTCTTCAGCTTGTACGATGCAGCAGATATCAGAGTACATGGAGAATCATACTAGAACACGTCTCAAGACCATGGCACGAAGCATTGACTGACGCCTTAGAAACAAGTTGCGTGTGCCGTACTACGACCCTTGCATTTTTGGCGTTCCAGAAAGTGAAACATGTTCTTTTATCTCTCTATGAGGTAGATGATTCTAAGAATGAATCAGTGCTGATGTTTGGCAAGTTAGACTAGAATTTGCTGCAGATGCTTCACAAACAAGAAATAAGCTAGCTATCAAGGTAAATAATAAATTGCTCCACATATGCACAAGGGAAAGACAGGTTCCAATTACAATAGACACCTCATAGTTTCTCAAAAAATAAATAAAAATTACAATAGACTCCCTTTTGGAACTTCATTAGCAATTTATACAGGAGTTAGCAATGCGGTGAGCGGGTAGGTACATCATAATAATCACGGGTCAGTTTGATTTTTCATAAATACCCGTCATCACTCACCTTATCAAATATAAGGCTCCATTTGGTTTGGGACGACGTAAAAGTGGAAACGATTAATTTTGTAAATCAGGTCTCCACGATAGCAAACATATATAAAATTGAATTGCTATAAAATCAACACCACATTTCTGACCAAGTTTTCCTTTCTTCCCCATATTGAAACGATTCATTATTTCGCATGCAAATACGAATCTGCAAGTAGATAGTTTAGAGAGTTGCAAGAAATAAAAAATGGGGATGAAGACAGCAACAGCAGTTATGTTCCCATCCCTGTAAGATGTGGTTTGCTCATCTGTCCCTTTGTCTCGACTCCATTATTATACACTTCCACCACCATATCCCTCTAACGGCGCCGTGTTATTATATATCCAATCATCCTTAAATTAACAAGTGTATTGATAATGTTCTATACTATTTCCTCCGTCCCGATAATAGCTAATTTTCTTTTAATATTAAATATTATTTAAATGAGATAATAATAATAAAGTGAAGTTAATATCATCAATAAAATAAAGTTTAGTTATAAATATCATCAATAATAGTGTGTTGTAAAAGTTATAAATAATGGACGACTAATATTGTAAAATGATTACCTAATGGAACATAGCAAGTACTACTGGACTACTGGTACTTGGACAATTCAATTAAGTACATATTCTTGGCTGAAACTCATTCGATTACATTACATTACATTTAGGCTCGTTCTTTAATGAAATTCTTGAATCGAATTGTAGTATAAAATATAACTAGTTAGAACTGAATCGAATGAGTTTTAGTTGAAGAAAACAGCCTTAGTTATATTTTATCTTGATTCGATTCGAAGAAATTCCAGTCGAAGATAACAGAGCGTAATAGTTCACATAATCGGATGCAAATATTTTGAATAGCTAAACAATTACTTCTAGACTTCTAGTCTCCTTGCCGGGATAGACGACAGACAGTGTGTGATTGATTTGTGGTAGTGGGTTATACTTAATGATCTCACTTAAGTTAATCCACCGATGAAATCATTTTCAAATAAGTACTTAGTACACTTCATCAGGTGATTATTAATTACGAGTACGGATACGTTTCGTTAGCTATTGATCGATACGATTTCCCGGATTTTGCTTCGCTTGTTTACAATTCCTAAATATCCCAATTTCCATTTTCATTGGACAACAACAGAGTGTCCTTTTGCCCAAACGGATCAGATCTCATAGAATTTAAAAACACTTTCACACCCACTTTATCTACACTCTTCTGCGTGCTTAAAAAGAAAATATGTTGATATGTAGGTCAACATATAATCATGATAGCTCAACTTGAGTAACCGCATCGGCGTAAGTTACAAATTTCTCAGTTGAATCAATCCAAAACCTGCAGGGTGGACGATTGATCTAGGCACGGCAAGTACGTCTTGTAATTTAAAAGGGATGGATGTAAGAGTTTCAGAGAGTTTAAGAAATTAAGAACATAATCCATAACAATAAGGTACAATTCTTTTAGGAATTCATCCATAAAAATTTTATGAGTTTTTTACTCCGGTGATCTTAGGGCGAATAACCACTATGCTTTCTGATGCACTGGCAAATAAAAATAAAGTTCGCCAGAAAGTAGATCGTGTATTTATTAATGGTCTGCCGTAAAAAAAATGTGTATCCCTCGTGAATTTTTTATTAGGATGGAATAGTATAAAAGAAGGCATTCGAGTGTTTCCAAGAGTTGGACAAATTAGCCGATGGTTTTGGGCCTTTTGTGAATCATGCAATTGCAATATTTATTCCGTCCCGGAAATAGCTTTCTGTTTACTTTTTAAGTTGAAAAAATAAGGTATAGATTACTTTTGAATAAAATAATACTAGTGGTCTTTCAAATTGATTTTTAAAGTTGAAAGTTGGATAAAATAAAGTTAGTGAATTTAATTTTGAGTATATTTAATGTTAATGTTGGGTGATTGGTTGTCAAAAAAGTAAATGAAAAGTTTTGTTTGGGACACAAAAAATGGTAAAATGAGAAGTTATTATCGGTACGGATTCTACATAGATAGATGCTAAAATAAGTTTGACCCATTAATTAACCCTCTATTTTACTCTTACATTACATGTGCCAGTAATGCTAGCTAACAGATCCGAATCTAAGCTTCAAATTGAAAAACAAAAGGAATTGCAACTTGCAAAATATAGTAACCACTTGAGATGAACTGATCATCAAAGTCAACCTTGCATAAAATTCGACCAAATTATAAGTAGTCCAACACTTGGACAGTTTACAAGGTAGTATAGAGTAAAATAAGCGACAAAATGATGCCAATTCTCAAATAAAATTATGTGCAGCAACCCAAATAATTAAACTCATTCCAAGGCAGGCATATACTACTCCCTCCGATTTTTAATATAAGATGTTTTGACTTATTGACCATTTGATAAATACTCCCTCCTATTCATATTATAAGATGTTTTAAATTTTTCACACAAATTAAAACAACCCTCTCTTCATCAATAGTTTTTGATAAAATATTGAAAACAAAAATGTTGGTGTCTTGGATAAATAAATCCACCAATGAAATATGAGAATTATCCTTGATTTTTGTAAAATTCAACAAAAAATAAATGAATAACAATAAAATAAATATGTTAAATGCATAGAAAATGGTGAAAACACAAATTCACATGGTAGAATCTCCCAAAAATTTTATATTAAACAAATAGTCAATAAGTCAAAACATCTTATAAAAAGCATAGGAGGGAGTATAAGATGTTTTAGAAAAAGTCTACCATGTGATTTAGTGTTTTCACCCATTTTTATGCATTCAACTCATTTATTTTATTGTTATTCATTTATTTTGTATTGGAATTTACAAAATCTAAGTATATTTTTTATCTTTTATAGGTGGATTTAATCTTCCAATACATGAATTTTCATTCTTTTACAAAGATTATTGATGAAGAGAGAATTGTATTAATTTGTGTGAAAAACTCAAAACATATTATATTAAAAATCGGAGTATAGTATATAATCTCAGGATTGAAGAAGTATGTTATTATTACGTACAGCTATAAATGCGTATGCTAATGTCAAATAATACAATAATTAGCGACCATTGATGAGATGCTGATCATATGAATGATTTTGGATACATACATATCTCGTCTCGATTAATGTTGTTTCACACCTGGTACAGAGTAGAAATTAATCTCGATGATCAAGGAAATTATTATGCAAAATGTACTTGTCTTTAATTAACTCCTACAGACAAATCACATGATGGAAGGATATGTGTAGTGGTTCAGGATCAAGTGGGGCTACCTCTTATTATTGTACACGCGAAGATGATTATTACTCATAATTAAGCCCCTAGCCTAGCTCATGATCACATATTCACATACATACACATACCAAACTGGAACAAAAAGTTGAAAAGATTTCATGTCTCTTCAGTACATTCATCATACATGCATACTTACATATATAACAAATTGCACATCAATTCATTTGAACAAATGTCATTTTTTGTAGGGACAAAACAAAGTTCAGAAAAGGGCACTAAGTACAAATTAATAGTCATTCCTTTCTCCCCATCCCCACACCCCCTGCATGGAAAGAGTGAATTAACTCATTTTTCCCATTTCCTTTTGCCCCTTTTAACTTATATACACCACTTTAACTTCTTTTCTTATAATTTAGTCACTCGATATCATCATCTCATGCTTGTATCTTCAGCTCACATATACCACTCGACCACTTATCACGGATCTCACCTCATACATGTGTACTCTCTAACTCCCTTAGCTTACTACTCGACCACTTGCCACATTATGATTGAAATTTGGTATGAGAATTAGACACCCACTCTACTTGTTACATGAGAGGTTTACCATCCCTCGTATATAGTCTTATGTTAGAATCTCAATGTGACGAGGTTCACTATACTCTTATATAATCACACGTTCGAATCTCAATGTGACGAGGTTTGTGTTCCATACGTTTGAGTTTGAGTTGGCATGAGCTAAAACTCTAACCTACTTGTCCCTCAAGTTATTATGTGAACCCTGTAATTTATCAAATACGCACCAAAAAATGTCTATACTTAGATACGGTTCCCAAATATTTTTGAAAAAAAAAGAAAGAAGGAAAGAAACTGCAGTTGATGGAGGAAATTTGAAATGGGCCATGCAACCTGCATTATACATTGAACCTTTTTGAGAAATAGAGTGGTATAGCATGGCACAATAATTTGGATTATGATATGATATGCTATGAATATGATACATCACATGCAGCCTGGTGGATTGCAATATCCGGTAATTTGTCTACATACTTAAATTTCTTGAGTCATATATAATTATGTTTAAGTTTGACCAACACAAACACATGCACGAATCCTTGCTGTGTCTGGCTAATTACACTTGATACATACCCCTGTACGGAAAATATATTCAGTTGATTGCAACTTGCAACAAGCATCAAGTAATTAATTATTAGTACTATAATCCAACTAGTTTGTAACTTGTAACGTAAAAAAGGAGACTAATGCGATCTACTTATGCAAGTGTAGATTGGATTACTGGATTCGCATGTGATGGAACCAACTTAACTCCAAATTCTGAAATTTATTTTTATCGCTATTATGTTGAGACACACACAAATAAAGTCTAAGAGAGTTAAAATACATATAATATTTTCTATTCTTTAGAAAGTTCAAAATATTCACAAGAATTACTCAATGATAATAACAATCAGGTACAAATTCATTCATGCATATCTATAATCTTCAACTTGTTTAATGAACGATAAGGTTCCAAACAAAGTTTTAACATTTCGTCCCCTTTTGGGTCGAGATGCGACCCATTAGATCGACATGGTTACTCATGAGCTGCTATCCGTATTGTTAGAATATGTATATATCTAGAACTGTAATCATAGTTAGATTAGAGTTACCTAATTAGATTAGAATACTTGGTGATCAAGTTATCACATTGTATAAATACATGTACTCATCATTGAATCAATGGACAAGAAATATATTCTTATAATCTTACATGGTATCAGAGCAAGCCTAACCAACAGGCATTCTTCTCCGGTGCATCACCAACTAACGTCGAGGCAGCCATGCATACCTTGGGACTTACTCCTCCGGATGCTAACTGGTACATGGATACCAGTGCTTCTTCCCATATGACACCCGACAAAGGTACTCTCTCTTCTTATTTCAATTCGAGCACTTATAATCATCAAGTTGATGTTGGTAATGGTCATATGATTCCGATTAAAGGTTATGGTAACACTTCTTTCTCTCAGCCCAACCCTCCTCTTCCCTTGAAAAACATGTTACATACCCCTAACCTTGTCAAGAACCTCATCTCTGTTCGTAAATTTACCACAGATAACTCTGTTTCTATTGAATTTGACCCGTCTGGCTTTTCTGTCAAGGATTTACAGACGAGGAAACAAATCATGAGATGTGATAGCACCGGTGACCTCTATCCAGTCCACCCCAACACGCAGGCCACCCACTTCAATTACCTTTTGGTTTTTCTCACCTTTATGGCATAGTCGTTTAGGGCATCCGGGAGAGACTATTCTTAGATCTCTCTCTAGCAAGAATTATATTCATTGTAATGCTCTTAAACATCAGTTTTGTCCCTCATGTTCTTTGGGGAAACAAATAAAATTGCCGTTTCATAACTCACTGTCAAACACTACTTCTCCCTTTGATATTGTGCATAGTGATCTCTGGACTTCTCCTATAGCTAGCTCAAGCGGACACCGCTATTATGTGCTTTTTCTTGATGATTTTTCTAAGTTTTTATGGACCTTTCCTATCTCTAAGAAATCTCAAGTGTATGCTATTTTCACTATGTTTCATGCCTTTGTCGCACCCATTTCAATACTTCTATTAAAAATATACAATGCGATAATGGCAAGGAATTTGACAATGGTCTATTTCACTCTTTTGCCCAATCTAACGGTATTCACTTCCGTTTTTCTTGTCCTCACACTTCATCTCAAAACGGCAAATCCGAAAGGCATATTCGTTCCCTAAACAATATAATACGGACACTTCTTGCTCACGCATCCATGCCACCTACCTTTTGGCATTATGCACTTGCCACATCAACTTATCTTCTCAACATCCTTCCCTCGAAGGTGCTTGAGTCTTCCTCCCCTACTCAAATTCTCTACAACAAACTTCCAAGCTATAACCATCTTCGTGTTTTTGGTTGTCTTTGTTTTCCCCTCTTCCCATCCCCCACTATAAACAAACTCCAAGCTCGTTCGGTCCCGTGTGTATTTCTGGGGTATCCTTCCGACCATCGGGGATACAAGTGTTATGAGATCTCTAGTCGTAAGATATTTGTCTCTCGACATGTTATTTTTTACGAAACAACTTTCCCTTTTTCCACACTGCACACGCCAAACTCGAACACATACGAGTATTTGGATTCGGGAATCGACCCCGCCATTCTTCATCATATGCTTGATCCGGTCCTTCGACCAACCGGTTCTGCCCCTACTGGGCAAACCGCCTCTCCCTTACTTGATTCGCCTAATCTGCTGACAACCCTCCTTGGTTATGCTCCACCCGAAGACTGCGACCCTCGGATTACGCCCTCTGGCGGACCGCACTCATCCCCCAAACCGGTTCGGACCAGTCCAGGCCAACCGTGACCTCAACCCGGACTCGCGTATTGAATCCGAAATACTATGGTCCAAATTTTGTGAACTTTGCCTCCTCCTGCGAGTTTTCACCTCTTCCTCGTAATCCCGTCCATGCTTTAACCGACCCGAATTGGAAATCCGCAATGCTTGATGAATATAATGCTCTTATTGATAATAAGACTTGGGAGTTAGTTCCTAGGCCATAGAATGCAAATATTATTCGATCTATGTGGATTTTTCGTCATAAAAAGAAATCTGACGGTTCTTTTGAGCGACATAATGCTCGTCTTGTAGGTGATGGTCGATCTCAGCAGAAAGGTGTTGATTGTGATGAGACATTCAGTCCTGTCGTCAAGCCAGCCTCTATTCGCACCGTACTTAGCATTGCAGTATCTCGATCTTGGCCAATTCACCAACTTGACGTCAAGAATGCGTTTCTTCACGATAAACTTACAGAAACCGTCTACATGCATCAGCCTTTGGGGTTCCGAGACTCGAAATTTCCTGACCATGTTTGTTTACTGAAGAAATCTCTCTACGGATTGAAGCAAGCACCTAGGGCTTGGTACCAGCGATTTGCTGACCATATTGCGACTGTTGGTTTCTCTCATAGCACAGTTGACCATTCATTGTTTATCTACCGGCGTGGTTCTGACATTGCATATATTCTTCTCTATGTTGACGATATTATTCTCACTGCATCCACTGACACTCTTCGCAGCTCGATTATGGCCTTCTTAAGTGCCGAATTTGCTATGAAGGACCTTGGTCCTCTCAGTTACTTCTTGGGTATCGCTGTAACTCGGAACAAGGGCGGTTTATTTCTCTCACAGAAACAATATGCAGACGAGATTCTTGATAGAGCTGGCATGTCAACCTGCTCTCCATCGCAAACACCGGTCGACACTAAACTAGCGAACTTCGGCTCCTCATTTGCTCCTCCATTCACGATCCCACCACATATCGTCAACTTCTTTGGTGCTCTTCAGTATCTCACATTCACTCGTCCGGATATCTCTTATGCGGTTCAACAGGTGTGTCTTCACATGCACGATCCTCGGGTTGATCATATGAATGCTCTCAAGCGTATTATACGCTACATTCAAGGAACCAAGTACTTTGGATTGCAATTATATAAATCGCGAGTGGACACCTTGACTTCCTACACGGATGCTGACTGGGGTGGTTGTCCAGATACTAGGCGATCCACTTCCGGTTATTGTGTTTTTCTTGGTGATAATCTCATCTCTTGGTCTTCTAAGCGACAATCCACTCTTTCTCGCTCCAGTGCCGAAGCAGAATATCGCGGTGTTGCTAATGTTATTTCCGAATCTTGTTGGCTTCGCAATTTACTTCTCGAACTGCACTTTCCGGTTCATAAAGCAACGCTAGTTTACTGTGACAATGTTAGTGCTATTTACTTGTCCGGTAATCCAGTCCAACATCAACGCACGAAGCACATAGAGATGGATATACACTTCGTCCGCGAAAAGGTTGCAAGAGGTGAAGTTCGAGTCTTACATGTCCCAACTCGTTATCAGATTGCTGACATTTTCACTAAGGGACTTCCGAAGATTCTCTTTGATGATTTTCGTGACAGTCTAATCATTCGCAAGCCTCCCGCTTCGACTGCGGGGGTGTGTTAGAATATGTATATATCTAGAACTGTAATCATAGTTAGATTAGAGTTAGATTAGATCACCTAATTAGATTAGAATACTTGGTGATCAAGTTATCACATTGTATAAATACATGTACTCATCATTGAATCAATGGACAATAAATATATTCTTATAATCTTACACGTATAATATGTTATTGGTTGGTCCCGAGACATCGTTATCCCCATCTAAAGCCTTGACAAGGACGCCAATCAATTTAGGAGTAGAATGTAATACATGAATTTCACATTGATAAATGGTCTATAAGTAGACCACCACTCTCACATAGTATAGTATGTGGTTTAATTATTTTTGCGATTCTAAAAGTAAATCAATAAGGAATCCAGTCCAAAACGGACAATATTACACTAGTGTTGTGTGTATGGTCTAAGTTATGAGTAATCATGCCGTCCCAAGGGGTTGGGGTCTCGATCAATGGGGTCTTACAATTATCCAGTGATTATCACGATGACATAAATTAAACACGGGTAAACTTATTGAAGCGGTACTAATTTTTTTTGGCCATGCACACTTCTTCTTCTTCTTTTCTTCCTTCTTCGTTTTACCTGTTAGTCCCATCTTGACTTCACAAAGTATTACACGAGCTTGTTTGCAATTTACCACACTTATTTGCATTTTTGCGAGTCATTGGGTCGGTCAGTTCATTTTTGCGGGTCATTGGGTCGGGTCATTTCATTTTCGCGGGTCAATTTACCAAGTTTGGTTACAAACATTACTTATATAGTTAAATACATTACTTAAATATGTAAGAACATTATTTAAATAGATGACAACATTTGAAGATACAATAACATATTATTACACTAATTCATATTACATTACTCGATTTGAGTTAATGTTCTTCGTTTATTGGATAAGTTTCCGACTTAACTAAGTAATGTTCATGATTATTCGTGTAAGGTTTCTACTTAACTCAGCAATGTTGTTAACATTACTTAAATATATTAAAACATTGTGTAAATATATAAAATATCGTTTCTGATAACATTATAGAAATTCATAAGAACATTATACTCAAATAGTTGAGGACATTACCCAAATAGTTGAGAACATTACTAATATAGTTAAGAACATTATACCCTAGGTCATCACTCATATACCTAATAATATTTTACTCAAATAGTTGAGAACACTATCAACATAGTTAAAAACATTATACTCTATACATCATTCATATAAATAAGAACATTACTCAAATAGTTAAGAACATTACACAAATAGGGAAAAATATTTCTCATAATCGTAATATATGGAGTGTCATACATATGAATATGTAAGAACATTGTTTGAATATAAAATAGACAACATAAGCTAATACATGGACTTTTATTTTATCACATTTAGAGTTTCCTTAGTTTCTTCATTTGCCTCGTCAACAATGTCGTTGGTTGCATTGTTATCTCCATCATTTTATGCTGATCTTCTATGTACAATGTCCTTCTCCAGTTGATCCCAAATATGACGTTGATGAGAACATAACAGTTAAACACTGGAACATAGGCTATATAAGTGATAACATTGATTATATAAGCACTAACATCGAGGGTATAACCAACAACATTTATTTCCCAACCTAAATGAGAAGATAGTTATAACATTTTGCATACTGCATAATGAACATTACAGGCATTTTCCAGGAACATTGTAGTCATGACTCAGAACATTTATACATATTTTCTAATAGTAATGGCATAATACTTAACTTTGTAGTCATGCAGTTCCAAAAACATTTTAGCCATATGTTGAGAACAATACAAAAATAACGTACAACATTGTAGAAAACAAATAAAACATTGATATAATAGCGTACACTGCACATTTACGAAACATTACAGAGATACATATAGAACATTACACAAATAACGTAGAACATCACACAAATAACGTAGAACATTGTAGACAACACATACCACATTGATGTAACACTGCACACTGCACATTTACGAAAACATTACAGAGATACGTTAATAACATTACACAAATAACGTAAAACATTGTAGATAACACATAACACATAATATTAGCAACATGACACGTATTACATGCTCATATCATAGATAACATTACATACATAAGCCACAACATTGTACAAATTCGCTAGAACATTTGAGCAGTTTTCTACGCGATTTTTTCAAATCTGTTTTCAAATTTCAACTTCTATTGTGAAAAAATTCATTCATCAATTAATATTTGAATCAAAACACTGTTAAAACTTACATACGAGCATATTATGAGTAGATCGGTGGATAAACAACCAAATCGTAGCAGAAACACCAATTTCGAGCATATTTTTATGTGCTCTGTTTAGTTTAACATCCTACATATAAGCAAGAACATTACAAAAATAAGCCAAAACATAACACAGATTAGCTAGAACATTTGAAACAAAAATTACGCGATTTTCAGATCTGATTCGAAATTTCAACTACGATTGCGAAATAAACACCGATTTCACAAAAACTAGGTTGAGATCTAGCTTTTCGTACCCTTGTAATGTTGTTTCCGGTGAGATCGGGCCGTTTTTTAGCTTTTTCCGGCGAGTTCGAGCTTTTTCCGAGCTTGATTACATAGAAACCACGTCGAGAGAGGCATTTTCGAGCTTGATTACATAGAAACCACGTCGAGAGAGACGTTTTCGAGCTGTTTTCTGACGATTTCAGGCAGTTTCAGACGAGAGGGGTCGATTTCTAGAGAGATGATTTTTGCTTGTTCTGTTTTATAGGGTTTAGCGAGAATTATGGTGAAAGTGGGTTGGGTTGTGCTATATATAATTACCTGTTTACAAAGACCTACCTTCTAACTCTTGGTTGGGTTGGGGTGTTTTTGTAGTTGGATTTTTATTTGGGACTTCTATATAATTACTCGTAATATTTTATTAGTATAAACTGGACGAGTGGACCAAACATTTAGACGGGTAAATATGATTGTATTCAATCCCTATACTAGTAGATTTTAGGTTTTTACTTCTTCTATAAACTAGATTGTTCTCCAAAAAACTTAAGTGCACGTGATTATTTACCTTAGTTGAGATTTGTATATTTCTATGATTCCAAACTATACTAGGACAAGAAATTGACTGCTGTGGGTCTAAGGCCTGATGCTTTCCCTATACCGTTATCCATAACACTTTTTCCGTATGAAACATCAAATCCACAAATAAATTCACGTACAATTGTGCACACCCAAGGACTTTCGAGGGTTCACACTTATCAGTTCATTACAATAGATCAAACACGTTACATAAAATTAACCTCAAAAATGTCAAAAGTACTTCGACATGAAACCAGTAAAATAAAAATAATAACAACAACAGTTGGTATTTTAATAAAGGACATATTAAAACGAAAATAAAAAAACAAACAAAAAAAGTAAAAATAAATACAATTTCACACTGACGAAGCGTTATTACAACGCACAAATCGCTTTCACTCTTAGACGGTTAATATTAGGGGAACCGCTTTAAATACTAGACGTACATAACGACACTATCACCCATGATGTTAGGTGAACTTATTGAACTGCTCCTGCAAACGTTAGGTGAATATACTTAACCACTGTCGTAAATGTTAGGTGAATATACTTCAGCATTCTAATAAACGTTAGGTGCATAACACACAAACGACAATCAATAGACTGTCACCCTTCTGGTAATTTGCAATTCTACACGCAATATAACACATACTCATTCAGTTCAATAACAAATGTCACATATTTCATTTCGATTGTCCCAATACAAATGTCACTAATTAATAACATCAATTTTCTTTGACAATATAGACCGGTATCTCTAAATTAGCTAGATACAGTCTTTCAGAAGACTTAGGCTTTGTTTAGCACAAGCTTATATGTCCGATGAGCTTATTTTCGTAATAAGCATGTTACGTGAACGCCTAATTGATCTGATAAGCTTGTCAAGGAAGCTTATGTAAAAAAAAGCTAGCTGATCAGCTAATTGAAATACTAAACAATTTTATAAAAACCAATCGACTACCGACTAGCTTATACGCTATGAGCTAGTTTTGTTAAACGGAGATTCAAAATGAAGATGAATGTTAGTTGGAGGGCCAAAAGTGTAATTCAACCTGGTTTTTGTGAACTGAGGTTGGGTTTCAACGGTCTTACAGGAGTCCAGTGTAGCAAAAGCAGTAAATATGGAGAGGGGGTTTGTTTCATTCAAGTAACAGCAAGTAGGCACAAGATGAGCAGCAGCTGCTGCAAAACCCACGTTCTTTCCTCATCATCTCCACATGAATGAATATACATACAATACTAGTAGTCTATATTTATTAATTAATAGTACCAACTATAATAACAATCCAACTCCATCACTCCACTTCAATACCTCAATCAATCTCCCTCTTCTTCCATGTCCATTCTACTCCGAACGCTACCTAGCTAGCTTACTCATGAAGAAAATCGAAATCCCTCTACTCCTCTTCTTCTTCTTGCTTCTTCGACCCGATTACTCTCATGGATTCGGCTTAATGGGTCCAATTTCCGCCTCTTTTGGCGATCACAGCCTCTTCTGCGCCATTGACGCTAGCGGCAAGCAAGCTGTAATCTGCTGGGATGCAAACAACAGCTCTTCCACCGACTCCACTTCCGTCCACTATTCCACCTACCTTCCTCCAATGGCCTCTCTCTCTGGCGGTCAAGGTTTTCTCTGCGGCATTTTGGTGAACACCTCGCAGGCATTCTGCTGGGACTCTTTTTCGCCAGAAAGCCCCAATCTTGTGCCTCAAGTCTTCACTTCCAATGCTTATACTTACATTGCAGCTGGTAAGGACCACGTTTGTGCCATTCGTGGGGAGTATTACTCCGAAACCGACTCCGGTACAGTCGATTGTTGGGATATTCTTGATGATGACGGCTCTGGTAAAGGAGGTTTAACTGCCAGGCAGAGTACGCGGTTATATGCCGGTGATCTCGTGTTTCGGAAGCTGGTTTCCGGTGATGCGTTCAGTTGTGGGGTTGTTAGGGATGGAGGGATTGCTTGTTGGGGTCCCAGTTCGGGCGGTTTTAGTGTTTCTGGAACATCTGGGAACTTTGAGGCATTGGCTGCTGGTACGGACTCGTTCTGTGGTGTTTCTGAGTCTTCTGGTGAGATCAAATGTTGGGGTGGGAATGGTTCTCATGTTCCTCCAGATGGGATCAGATTCGTGTCGTTAGCTGCTGGTGTGCAGCATTTCTGTGGGATCAGAGAGGATAACCATGGGATTGAATGTTGGGGGAATTTCAATGCTTCTTTGGTTCCTAAAAGTGCTGGTTTTTTAGCCATTGCTTCGTCTGATTTCTTGACTTGTGCTATTAGGGAAAGTGATTTGGTTCTTGGTTGTTGGTTTGCGAATGTTACGGCTCGAGGGGATTATGATCCTCCATTGCAGCTGTGTAGTCCAGGGTTGTGTGCTCCTGGTTCGTGTGGGGAAGGGATGTTTTCGTTTAATGCGAGTTTTCTGAATGAGCCTGATTTGACTAGTTTGTGTGTTAGGAGAGATTTAAAGATTTGTTCTCCTTGTGGGAGGAATTGTTCCGAAGGATTCTTTCCTTCTAGTTCATGTACTGAGAATGCAGATAGAGTTTGCACGCCTTGCTCTCTTTGTCAGAACATTTCCTGTTCTGATGTTTGCAAGCTTCAGTACTCGCCTGCGGTGCAGCAGCGTCATTCGTACCAGCTGCGTCAGCTGCTGCTTATAATCGGATCGTGTGTGTCTGGAATTCTGCTCATTTTAGTTGCCTGGTGTGTTTTCCCTCGCTTGATTGTCGTGAAAGGAACTAATGGGAAAAAGAGACAGTTTTTCTGGTGTTTCCATGAGCCTACGGTTGAATCTGAAGGAAATGTTGACCAACATCCTCCAGCATCTGTTGCACCTTGTCCCGGGATTGCTCAGGTTTTCCGACTCTCAGAATTAAAGGATGCGACTAACGGATTCAAGGAGTTCAATGAGCTTGGTAGAGGGAGTTATGGTTTTGTCTACAAAGCTGTTCTGCCGGATGGGAGGCAAGTAGCTGTAAAAAGGGCTAATGCTGCGACGATAATCCACACAAATAGTCGGGATTTCGAAATGGAGTTGGAGATACTTTGCAATGTGCGGCATTGTAATATTGTCAACTTGTTGGGTTATTGTGCAGAGATGGGAGAGAGGGTTTTGGTTTACGAGTTCATGACACACGGGACGCTCCATGATCACCTGCATGGTGGGCTATCTACTCTGAGCTGGAGCCTCAGGCTGAAAATCGCACTACAAGCCGCAAAGGGGTTGGAGTACCTGCACATGGAGGCTGTACCTCCGATTGTTCATCGTGATGTTAAGAGCTCAAAAATCCTTCTGGATGCTGATTGGGTTGCTCGAATTGCAGATTTTGGTCTCCTGACTCCGAATGGAAGAGACCTTAGTGTGGATATGAGGATGGATGTGTATGGATTTGGAGTCGTGCTTCTTGAAATTCTTAGTGGAAGAAAAGCTTATGATGGGGATTGTGTGCCTCCGAATATTGTAGACTGGGCGTTGCCACAAATCAGACAGGGCAAGGCAGCTGCTGTTATTGATCGGTATGTGGCTTTACCTAGGAATGTCGAGCCTCTGCTAAAACTTGCAGATGTGGCAGAGCTTGCGCTGAGAGAGGATGGCGCAAGGGCTTCTATTTCGGATTTGGTGCCTATGCTGGACCAATTAGTAAAGGATGGATTAGTCTTGTAACATCAGGTTATATTTCTGTGTTTTCTTCTTCTTTTGGTGTAATTTTACCATTCAAAGTTACCAAAGCATAAGATAGCAGCTTTTGGTGAGTAACGCTCTCCTGCAACTGTACATTTCTTATGAGCTCTTTGTAAATTATGCTGCATACACAAATTTATGTCTCTGCTTTGCGGATGTTGTAGAAATAAATTTTGATTCATTGAATTTTTTTGTTCGAAAATGAATAAATTAGCTCGTTTTATGAGGGCCCGGTATATTACTTTAATTCCTCACAAGTTTGTACCCTCATTAATCATGTCTTTTTCCTGAAAAATGAGGTACGTTGTATACAATGTTTTCTTGATCTTCAGATGCAAGTGTACACCAAGCTTGCATAGGAACCATAAGAGATCGTTCAGACAGCCGTTGCTCTCCTCTCTGGAGTCAATATACCTGTTGGCACATCCAAGTAAGTCATTCTGCATATTGTCTGAAGTATGAACAATTACGAATGGATGCTCTCAGTTTACTTCAGCAGATCTACTTCTGTTTAAATTTTCCAACATCATACATAAGTATATGAATTCACTTAGCCAGGCAAGTGTATGAATCGTGTTCATTTTGCCACATTCATATACGTGTGTACTGAATGCTATAATTGCACTAGTACTTGCCAATCTTACCTGAGGGGCTGAAGTGGTCCTTCACCTTTTCGTGGGCTTTTCCACAGACAAGCATAACAAAGCATAATTCTGGCTGAACATTACTTCCTGCTCACTCACTCTTAGGAAACTCTGTGGTTGGAGTACCAGTGGCCCTTGACATAAACCATGGCAGGTTGTCTACTGAAATGCACACATGTTCATGAGTCATGACTATCTGCTTCTGTATTTCATGCTTAATGCTTTCAGGTCAATTGTCTCTAATTCTCTATATATATTCGTGTGAAGAGTAAATGAACAACAGGGAGACATATGCTTCTTATCCCTGAAATTATGTCCCAAGTGTAGAAGCTCCTGAGAATCAGACATCCAGTAAATCCTGAATGGAATAATTACTGGGGAAAACACGGTATTTTGGTAAAGTCACGTCAAAGGGATTCTCAACTTGACCTGGCTGTGGCAAATCAGAGTATATTCTTATTCTGAGCCCTTCCAAAGGCTAGTTTCTGACTGAAAGAAGGAAAAAGAAAAACAAAAACGATGGTTTTAGGTGAATGGTTCCTTTCATTACAGTTTCCGGAGCTTTATACATGGCTTCCTGCTCAAAAGATACTTGGTACTCGAAAGCAGACTGTTATTGGCAGAGGTGGCTAAGGCATGCGCGGAAAGTCCGCCCGCACAGGGCCCCGAAAATTTTGGGGCCCCAAATTTTATAGTGGTATTCTTATATGCTTTTTAGAAATGGGCTGGTGGTAGAATATTTTGATGTAAAAATCACTTTCTCAAATTCAAGTCTGATCTGCATTACCTTACTTATCGTCATGTTATTATTTAAACTATGATTATTTTTACTTTGTATTTTTTGAACTTCTTAATTTTCTTAGTAATAAAACTTTCTTCATATTAATATTATTTTGCGGATCCAATTATAGTATGTCGTGTCTTTTTTTATTGTTTATTCATTTTAGGTTTTTTTTTGCCAAATCTTACAAGTTCGCACCGGGCCTTGAAATATGTGAGAAGCCCCTGGTTAGGGGAGACCAGTTTTGCACTTTCGTTTCTCATTCTCCATGAATACAGGTTTTACATGCTGTGCAAGTCTAGTTGTTAACTCTGTTTCTACAAAACTTCAGCAACTAGTGCTGATTGTTTCACTTTGTGGTTAATACTTTAATGAGGTTGGGAGGCCATTTTGCTTTCAGGTTCTATATTTTTCTGATTGGAAGAAAGTGAATAGGTGACAAATCTATTCCTCGCTCCTTGCATGCCATTCAGCCAGTACATCATAGCCAATGTTCTTTGTGGAGGCATACAAGAGCCGTGCATATATAATACTAGTGAGAAAGCACCGCGTTAGCGCACTAACGCGGTGCCGAGTACACTCTATAAAGTCACGTGAGTATTTTTTTATAAAAATAGTTAACATAACTTTAATGGAATTTTACTAATAATGAAATTCGTATTTTTAAATGTAGTAAACAATTAACAATCGATAGAGAGCAATGCCACATATCACTTATCGATACATCGATTGACGATAGTCATGACGACATACTGACTGGCGATAGAAAACTCGAAAAAAAACTTTTACATCTTCTCTCATAATTACAACATGAGAACAACAATTAATATTACCTTTTAGTATTTGACAATAAACTCCTTTGAAGGAGGGTAAATTTTAAAATTCATTAACGGCAAAATGGTCCATTCACTTGCTACCAAACTTGAGAAACTTATTTACTCTCCATTTTAAAAAAAATTATTACGTTTCTTAATCGTTGAATTATAATTTACTCTTAAACGATATTAATAAATAAATTATTAAAATTATATAATTAAAATTTAGTAATTAAATTTTTATTATATGATTTTATTAAATTATTTATTATTATTTATAGTAATTTAATAAACTCAAGACAAATACCAAATGTAACACTTTTTTTGAAACGGATGGAGTAATAGATAGATAGACTTGTAATAGTCGTGCAGTACCATTGATTTTCTCTCTTGCGTGAAGATAGAATCCCTACCATGAGAATCTGTTGCCTTCGCATGTAAAAAACTTTCGCTTGTTAAAATCTTTGTTTCGTCATGCCTTTTCTACTCTATTTGAGAAAGACCAGATGTGTGAAGACCTCCTTCACAGTTCACAGCATGATACAGAATCATCCTACTGAACAAGATGTGAGTTTTAACAATGAAATGAATCATCTATTTCTGAACTCGCCAAGTACATTTGATAGCTTTACATGCATCTATCTCTATGCCTAACTGCAGCGCTTGAAATAAAACTGTGCAGAGTAGTTCTTGCTCATTCATCTTACATTGAAACTGCTTGTACTACTGGATGCTGGGGAAGAAGTGAAATGGGAATTCTTCTTGCCTCGTATTTTAAGTTCCATTAGATCAGCAACAAGTCCAGGGCGTGATATTTCGACGTCTTTCACATCCATGTCACCAGTCAGCATTTTGCTTGCTATGGACATTGCAGGACGGAGTTTGGTGGTCTCTTGAACACAAAGCAACCCAACTCTCAAGAATCGATCTGCTTCTTCTAGTAAGAACTCTCCCTTTACCACAGAATCGACCAGCTCCCATAAATTTTTGGCTTGGTACATTTCCCATGCCTGCAAAGGTAAACACATGACGTCCTGATCACTGGACAAATTCTAAGGAAATGCATGAAGTGTGTTTTTACGGCATAGAATCCCTTTGGATATTGAAAAACAGCCCTTTGTCGGAAGAAAGAATATTTTGTACAAGACTTCTGAATACAACATATTGCCTTGTCATTGAAAAGTTCTGCTATTGTCGGAATATGTATCATTGAAAAGTACTGCTATTACCTTATCTACGAGGAATTGGTCCCCATATTGCAGGTGATAATCAACAACCGGTCGTCCACTGACTACTTCCAGCAGAAGCACCCCAAAGCTGTAAACGTCTGATTTTCGCGTGAGATGACCAGTGTGGGCATATTCTGGAGACAGGTAGCCTCTTTTAGGCGTTTTAAACACGATCAGAAATAGAACTAAAACTGTAGCAATAACCGCACATATAAAGACTGTCTAAAGCTATTAAGAAACATTGATTAGCTTCTACTTACAGTGTTCCTGCAACACGGGTACTAATGTGTGATATGTTGTCTCTGAACATTTTAGACAGGCCAAAATCCCCAAGTTTTGCTGTGAAATTCTTATCAAGAAGTATATTGCTTGCCTTGATATCTCGGTGCACAATGTGTGGGTTGACTTCTTCATGGAGATAACACAGTCCTCTCGCAATGCCTAACAAAACCTGTTTTCTCAGTGTCCAGGTAAATTTCACCCTATTCTGCTCCGTTCCTGTTAACAGAGTAATTGTTAGTTATATGCACGATCTACTATAATTTATCGAATTTTGATGAATAGATAACTGCATAAATTACCAAGAAACGTTCGGCTGAGGCTGTTATTTTCCATGTAATCATAGACCAAAAGCCTTTGAGCTCCATCAATGCAACAGCCTCTAAGATTAACAAGATTTTCATGCTTGATATCAGACATTGCAGCTATCTCAGATATAAACTCCCTCTCTCCACGCATAGATTCCAGCTCAACAGATAGTACCTTCACAGCTATAAGCTCATCATCACCAATAAGGCGGCCCTATTATAATTTTATCAGACCCCACAAAAAGTCAATTTTTGCCATCCATAAACATACGGATTCACATTAAGAACATAAACCATGAATTACCTTGTAAACAGAACCAAAACCTCCCTCTCCAATCTTGTTCTTGAAACCTTGAGTTGCAGCTTGCAGTTCGCGGTAAGAAAAAACTCGAAAATTCCCGTTCGAATTCGGATTAGCCTGACCACCTGTTCTGGGTTGATCACCTTATATTAGCATATATCATTGTGATCTTATTCATAGAAGTGTGCATATTATAAGATGATGAAAACGCAAAACATACCATGTTCTCGTAGTTCTTGTTCTCCTCCGGAAGCATTAGCTGGCAATGTATTCGAGGAGGGGGTAAAACATCGAAAGAAAAACGAGGCGAGTTTCATTGTTATAGATGCCTTGTTGTTATTGGTTATTGCAATTCTGGTGAATATGATCCATAGTAGGAATGAATGAGATCACTTTATCTTTGTTGGAATACCGAGTTAACAGAGAAGGGCCAAAAACTAACAAGTTGGCTATGAAGGAGCTAGGAAGAAATAAAGGATTAACTACCAGAAAAGTTCAAGTCTTTAAGACCATAACGCACATTGACTTGATGACAGTGACTCTGCAATTTTCCCAGAAATGCCCTGCTGAATAAATTAGTCTTCATTGTTTGCTCAGAATTGTCTTTTTCTTTAGGCCTAGCTATATATTTTTTCTCATGTAGAAATTGATCTCTGTACACCATCTGTCTTGAACCGGGACCAGCCCGAAAAAACTGAGGCCCCATACGAAAATTTTTAAATGGTCCCAAATAACAGTATGAAAAGTTTTCATATAAAATAATATAATTAATTTTCTACTAAACTCGCATACGAAATATATCACTTTAAAAATGTAACACTTAAAATTATTTTGAAGCAAAATTATAAATTAAATTCTTTATCACATCATTTATTTTCATACTTTTACCCTATTAGTATCAAGATATAAAAATTGGTAAAAAAAAATTTTAAGTACTATCAGAATAAAACATTCCGCGTATTACCGGGACCTGTCTTGAACATTATGTCCTCTAATTAATTGTTATTTATGAACAATTCCCCCCTGATACTTTTCTAACTTGGTGCCAAAGTCGGTGTCGAATGTAGAAACGAATTTTAGGTTGGTCGGAGTCATGCATATGTGTTCGTAAAATTTCAGGTTGGTTCAAGTTATAAATGTGTATTCGAAGACTATTGACATAAAATGGAATAATGAAAAAATAAGCTTAAAAATGGACATATTAATACTTGAACGGTTGAACTAGCATCACTATATATCGGTAATAAACTTAATTTTCCATTCAACTACAACATCATGGAGATTCCGTTAGTAGTATGGGAATTGGACTATAACAGAGTTGTTATGTACAGTACTACTAATACTATGATTGAGTCCCAAACAATCTATAAAAACGATCCTTCGGAAAATCGATGTTAAAGATAAGATTGAAGTAAAGACAGTACTAATCTACCGACTAATTTAGCCAACAACTACATTAATTAGCTAGTTTGTCCAAAGAATAAATAATACTGTGGTCTACATAAATAATACTATAGTACTGAAATGGCAAGATAAACAAGTAGCTCGCGGAAACTATGATGGAATAAAATAACTTATTCAGTCAAATTGTTGTTTTAGGTTGATAATGGAACTGGTTTCTAATTATATTACAGGTATTAATGTAAACTTGGCTTTCCTGGTAAGTTGACGAAGTTGAAGTTAATTTTGTGGGTATGTTGGAAGAAAAAGTCAATCAACTCTAGTCTAACATGCAAATCACACACGCTTTAGTTGACATAATATGACCTCACCAATTTGCCGTTTGTGCCGGGTCAGGGATTCAACATGCAAACCCCATACGTACGTTTAATCCCGGTTCGAGCCGGATCAGGGATTCAACATCAGGACCGGCCCGAAAAAATTGAACCCTCATGTGAAAATTTTTAAATGGCCCCAAATAACAGTATACATGGAAAAACATAAAAATTTTCATATATAATAATATAATTAATTTTCTAATAAACTCAAATATATTACTTTAAAAATGTAACACTTAAAATTGTTTTGAAGTAAAATTATAGATTAAATTCTTTATCACATCATTTATTTTCATACTTTTAACACCCTGTTAGTATCGGGATATAAAAATTGGGGCACAAAAAATTTCGAGACCCTGTACGAATGAACATTCCGCATGGGCTCAGGGCCGGCCCTGTTCAACATGAATCGAATCCATACATATATAGTGAGAGAATGCGGCAATATTTTAACCATTCGCCTCTCAAATTTGATCTCATTTGAGTGTGCGTAATGGGTATACAAACACGAAGTTGTAGTAGACTTAAACTCAAAAGGCATGAATCTCATCAATTTACATCCGTGGGATTTCTTAATTGTTTTAGAAAATTGGAATTACTGCGCCTTAAATCCATGACCAATATACGGCTAATATCGATACAAACAATGATGCAAGTTGGGTGATAGTCGATAGGGTTGACATTTGATTAGCGATATAGAGATTGCTAAAGTCGTAAATTTAGAAAACATGCATAGTCAACTTCTGATGTTTAGAGTCCAACCTTTGAGAAAGCGAAATTACATGTAACTAATTATAAATGGAGCAAATTCTACTTAAATTAACAATCACTTAACTTCAAAAGTACCGAGGAATATTGCCATTAAAATTACTCCTCCTTAACTTGACATTAATAGAAGTGAAATTTATATATCATGCTTCACTCATACTAAAAATAGAACTTTTGGTGTGACTATTTCACGAAGTCTTGAGAAGATAGTTGTTAAAAATAGACAAATTACTTAATTAAAAAATAGGCGAATTACTTAATTTAAAAATAGACTAAGGCTCTGTTCTTTTCAACTGAATCGAATCGAATCGAATGGAATCGAATCGAATCAAAATCAAACGAAATAAATCAAACGAATCAAATCAAACGAATTGAAGAAATTACATTTGTCCCATTTTATAATAATAATGAATATTGCATCCGGTCCATTAATAAATTCGTAAGGAGACTTTTTTCTGGACGTTGACTGTAATTACTCGCAAATTACACGACAAAAGAATATAATAAAATTATATTATAAAAATAAATTAAGTATATTTGACTAACATAACTTTGTTTTATACTTTTTTGTGCGTAATTTGTAGAGTTTGGTTTGACTTTAGTTTGGTATAACTTGTTTTTTATTTATTAAGTTTGAGAAAAAACTCAACGGATGCTTCGAGTTTTACTTATTGTTCTAATATCTTTCAATAAAAGAACATGTCGATTTTTTGTTAGAGATGTCGTACAAAAGTATGTGAACCAATTTGAATGGTCTGGTTCTCCTGTAGTTTCTTTATCTTAACTCAACTTTTACTAGAGAAAGAAGGGTAATTCGAATCGTAACTATACTTTTTATTTCATTGATCTACTAAAAGTCGTGTTAAAAAGAAAGAAAGAAAAAGGTTGAAAATATCTTAATTGGATAAATTTTCTTATTTTCCTCGTACAAAAGATGGGTTGTGTAAATGAATGATAAAATATTAATAATAATAATAATAATAATAATAATAATAATAATAATAATAATAATAATAATAATTTAATGAACTTAAGAGATTTGAATCAAGAAAATGAATCAAGAGAATTGAATCGAATCGAATCGAGTTTCAGTTGAAAAGCGCAAGTGATGTTTTTAAACAAGATTTTTTGACGTTTTAAAGCAAAACATGTATATTTTTGTTAACAAATTAAATTTATACGAAATACATCAACAATTTTAAGTAAACACCATAAATTCTTGATAATGGCTCTATCTTTTTTTAATTATATATGTTTATGATGTACCGTCTTACATCATACTTACTCACCCCAAATATATGGGAAAGCTGAATAAATTGGGTGTGAGTCGTACGTGTGACTAGCTCAAGTGTGTACACATAATCAAAGGTCAACTGGGATGAAGGTATCATAATGTTCAGAAAAAAAAAAAAAAAGAAAATAAAAGAAGGTATATAAGTATATATATAAGTGATACACTATTGGTCAAGAAGCTAAGGTCACGATCTAACATACACTCTCCAAACTATTACAAATAATGCATCCCACCTCCTTGAGGGAAGAGTGGAGATGTTTCAGTTCGGAGATCCCCAATAATGAACTGTCACCAATTTTCCCTTTATTATTGATTTCATGGAAGCCAGCTGTTGGAGTTAAGAAGATTAGTCAAATTCTAGCCTGTATTTGGCCCTTTAAAGGAAATTGACGAGAAGACAAAAAATCCAGTTGAAAGGTAACAAATTTGTACTACTATAGGACCCGAGGTAACCTCCGCACTACCCCAAAGCTAAACATCGATGCGATTTAATATATGCATCAAATAGTTTAACAGATGAAACAAGACAACGTAAGTAATATATATGACATGTTCATAATGATAACGTCACTAAATTCATTTTCTTTTTTGATCAAAAGAAGAATGCATTCAATTTTCTTTTCCCTCAGTTTCTTTTTCTTTTATTTACTTTCTTTAAAAATATATTTATATTTTCCTAATTTCCTCTACTATCCAACCAATTACAAACCGTCAATTTAATCTAGTTGTCATTCTCATCTTGTTTGGCTAGCGACTTTAATAGAGTTGAAACATTATCCGTTTTTAATTCAACTATTCTTCACAACCTAATTTTTCGCTCTCTAGCTACTCACATCACTTCGATCTTACATACATTGTATAAACCCTGTAAAAACTATAAAATTTAAATTCTATCTCAAACACAACTTTTTTCATAATTCAGTTAAAGTTGTGAGACTATTCATCTATTAAGGTACAATCATTTAGAGTGTTTGGAAAATAGTTACCAGGGCCGGCCCTGAGCCCATGCTGGATGTTCATCCGCATAGGGCCCCGAAATTTTTTGGGCCCCAATTTTTATATCCTGATACTAATAGGGTGTTAAAAGTATGAAAATAAATGATGTGATAAAGAATTTAATTTATAATTTTGCTTCAAAATAATTTTAAGTGTTACATTTTTAAAGTGATATATTTCGTATGCGAGTTTATTAGAAAATTAATTCTATTATTTTATATGAAAACTTTTATGTTTTTTCATATACATGATGTTATTTGGGGCCATTTAAAAATTTTCGCATGGAGCCTCAGTTTTTTCGGGCCGGCCCTGACAGTTACTCAAATTATAAGCTACTCTGATGTAAATCCAGAAAGCCTGGTTAAAGACATGTAAGATTTTTCTGAACTCATTTTCATTTTTAACAGTTATTGTAACACCCAAAATATTCGTATTTCAATTTTAGACGTTTTAGAACGAACCGAACGTTGGAGCGTAGTTCGTAGAGCGTGGATCGCTAGCCTCCCTTCTTTTTCAGCCCAACGTTTATCTAATCTCAGCCCATTACTTTAACAGGCCAAACCCAAGACCCTTCATTAACCCATTAATCACCATTAAACCAATTAATTAGCCCTTTCAGTTACAAATCTGGAAAAAAGCTCCAAAAACCTGGCAGACGTCTTTTGCGTCCCATGCTTTCTCTTCTCTACCTTCCAGATTTCTTCAAGCCAAGGCTGATGCATATGGTGCTGATGTTCCATGTGGTTTTATTGCACTCTTGTCTCGCATAGTTTATCTCCAGGCAAGTTCCCCTAGGACTTGCATGCACACACACACACACACATATATATATATATATATATATATATATATATATATATATATATAGATATATATATATATATATATATATATATATATATGTCATGAATGTGATTGTTGTAAGTTCTTAATTACAGAAGTTACATTTACGTTCACGAAATGATTGTTATCTATGTATATGTCCGTCCATGTTATGCTTCCCGAACTTATTTATATTAATAAGAGATGATGCCGGTTCTTATCTGCTTCAATATCTATCTTATAAAAACTAAGAATCTTCATCTCAAAGTTACTAGAGGCCAGATCAGTGCCTAATGGTTTGGTGATGAACTTCTAGTATTTGGAGCTTTTATTAATTGAAAGTTAGCAGGACAAATGTTTTCACCCGATTACTATGTGGTTATGGGCTAATTGATTTCTAATGATGCATTTTAAGTTTGCTCATTACAGTATTCCATGTACAGTCATATATTTATAGAACCATGGATTTGTGCTCCTTTGTCAACTTATGTTATGATGTAGTATTTGTTTACTTTTTATCATCTCCAGTTTCTTGTTTTAATACTTGCAAGAATTGGTTATGTTTTCCACTATCTTATTAGGCTCGATTATGAGGATATCAAGTACAATGTTCTTGCTCACTTTAGTAAATTAAACTACAGATAGCTGTTGGTGGTTCTAACAGGATGTTTGCTAAGATAATTACATGTTTTATATGCCTTAGACATGGTCCTCCTGTTATTTCTATTACAGTTGCTACTTGTGATATTGTTGTTGCCATGGATTGGAGGAAGTACATGTTATTAGGACAATTATAATTGTTTTCTCCTGTATTACATGGTATCAAAAGACTTGCAGTATTGTGTTATAGCAATTCGGTTGATTGATATTCATGTGCATATTCTGTTGGTAAAGATTGGCTTGATGAAATGTTATATTACATATAAACATGCTTACCATGCGTTCATATTATGTGTTGTTTATGCACACACCATAGTTCATTCATTCATGAGTTAGAATTTAGAAGCATGCATTCACTTTAACAAGATGCAAAGGTTTAAGTAAAGAAAGGCTTTCAAGTTAAAGATAAGTAAAGGGGCTCGTAGGGAAATATCCTGGTATTTGTGGCGCAGTTACTATTTCATGTTCAGCGGATAGGGACCAAGGTCCTGAGGCCGTCAGTTTTTATTTATTCAACGGATAGGGCCACGAAAGTAACCTGAGGCCGGCAGATAGCCACCATGGGCCAGGATAGGAACCTACGGTGCCAAGTGAGCTCGCGATCATGTTATGTTTTTAAAACGTTTTAAGATAAGTTTTAAGTTCAAGGACAAGTTAAGAGTTTTCAAGAAGAACAAGTTCAAGTGTTTAGAGTCAAGTCAGGTCAGGTTGCAGACAAGACTAAAAGATTTAAAAGACCTGAAGATAGAACTTTAGGTCATGGCACGTGCATGGAGCTTGTTCAGCCAGTGGTCACGGCTGACTCCTTTCTAAATATCAATTTTAGGTTTGAAGCCGAGCTTTGGAGTGGAGCGTTGCCGGAGCAGTGATCACTACCTAGAGCATCTTTACAGTTTTCAGTTTCATATATTTAGAGTTTTGTATCAATGTTTTTATGATTTTATAGTTCCGCTGCATATTTTGACTAGTTCACGAATTATATTTAAGAATTTTCATGTCAAGTATAAGGACGCACAAGACGTTGAACTATGTTTTTATATTTTTAAAAGTCAAATTCGTCGAATTTTCAAGCTCACGAACTAGCGCGAGTCATATTTTCCTTAGTTCGTCTTTTTAAAATTCGGGCCGTTACAGTTATTCCTTCGGTTATAATAAAATATACTCAAATTTCTACTAGAATCCAACTTTAAAAATCAATTTATCCAATTATGACACTAACTCTTCCGTAAATGCAAACGGCATTTGTTCATTTGGTGTGTGTTTGGACTTTGGAGTAACAGTTCGGCAAGGAGACCAACCCAACCCATTTAATAGTCCTAGACTTAAATCCAATTAGTGAAGGCCCAGGTCTATCCAATTCATTAATATTACCAGTAACGAACGGATACGCATAATTGGTATAAACACCACTTTGTTTTTCCTTGCTCTTGTTGACAGAAATTATTTGTTCCCGCCATTTACCAAACCCGTAAAATGCTTTGTAGTATATCATTTACTTATCTAGTACTGATTTCATAGAGTACTTATCATTTTTTTGAATTTAGAACATACTTTTTATTATTAAAAAAACAAAGGACGCACATGATGCAATTCATAAGTGATTCAAAATACATAAACGACAATATTAAAAGAATAGAAATATCAACCCAACATCAAACAAACGTTCAACATAAACTTTTAGCGTAGGGACCGTCCATGCTAAAAGTCAGTACATTCTCACCCTAAAGTTTGGCACACAAATCCAATTTATATTTTATACTATGGTGTAACTTAATATTAAAAACAAGTTTTTCGCCGTATTTATTCCTCTCCATCTTTATTCATTTATTTATTATATTTTTGCATTTTTTAAGCCTGCAAATTTATCTCTTCCCACTCAAAGATGCCTTTCTACTTTGACGCACTCAGTTATGCTTATCTTTCTCTTGTGTTTTAAAACATTACTTGGATACTTTTACATTGAGACATTTCATTGTGAATTTTAAAGCATATCTTTGGTTTCCAAAAACATAAAAGCGGCGATTATGATACACATGCGGACATGCCACTAATAGCCATATATAGGTACGTATAAAATTGAAAATGATTTTTTGCTTACTTGTTTATGTTTTCTTCTATGCTATTTATGTCTTTTTCCTTCAAATCCTAAGTTCATTTCATTATCTTTAGACAAATTATTGTCCCCTTACATAACTATACCATAAGTGACCCATTGTTGTCAATACTCTCGGGTGCACGAACAAGATGTATCTTTTGTGCGCAGTGGCGGAATCAGGATTTTAGGTCAGGTAAGTCACTCAAATAGAAAAGTTAATAATCGTACATGTAAAATTTTGTAAGATTCGAAATAAAATGAGCAAGTGTTTTGGAAAATGATGTTTATAAATGATGAAAAGGGACGGAGACATTATACTATGGTTATAGACATGAATATTAGGGTTTACTAAGAACATCGGTGTTTTACATAAACGTAAAACTTTGGGTTTGTAGTTAATGTTTTATGCTAAAACGTAGATGCTCACATTTAAATTAGTTGAATTATGCAAAACAACATTTATTCGAGGATAAAATATAAAATTTACACTCATAAAACATTAGTGATTTTATTTAAAATATTATAGTTTTATTTAAAAATATTGGTATATATGTACATTCATCAATTATAAAGACTTTATGAAAAAAGACGTATTTTTAATTTAATAGTGAAAATGTAGCGCCCTGAATTTTATAAATACGAACTAAGGAAAATAGGACTCGCGCTAGTTCGTGAGCTTGTAAAATCGATGAACTTGACTTGTAAAAAGATAAAGCGTAGTTCAACGCCTCGTGCGTCCTTATACTTGACATGAAAATTCTTGATTATAATTCGTGAACTAGTCAAAATATGCAGTAGAACTATAAAATCATAAAAGCTTTGATACAAAATTCTAAATATATGAAATTGAAAACTGTAAAGATGCTCTTGGTAGTGATCACTGCTTCGGCAACGCTCCACTCCAATAACTCGACTTCATACCTAAAATTGATATTTTAGAAAGAGGTCAGCCGTGACCATTGGCTGAACAAGCTCAATGCACGTGCCATGACCTAAAGTTCTATTTTCATGTCTTTTAAATCTTTTAATCTTGCTTAATGCAATACAACCCTATGACCTGACTTGACCTTAAACACTTGAACTTGTTTTTCTTAAAAACTCTTAATTTGAACTTGAAACTTGAAACTTAACTTGAAGCTTTATCTTTAAATGTCTTAAAATATAACATTATCACGAGCTCACTTGGCATCGTAGGTTCCTATCCTGGCCCATGGTAGCTATCTGCCGGCCTCAGTTCACTTTCGTGGCCATATCCGTTGAATAAATAAATAGAAAAATGACGGCCTCAGGACCTTCGTCCCTATCCGCTGAACATGAATTAATAACTGCGCCACAAATACCAGGATATTTCCCTACGAGCCCTTTACTTATCTTTAACTTTGAAACTTACTTGAAACCTTTAACGTCTTTTTATAGTGTATGTATGACCCTAACTTAACTCATAAATATATAGACTAATGTGTGTGCATAATCATCATAATACTATATCACATATAACAATTCATAATAATCCATATAATGGTTAAGAGATCATTAAGAACATATAATTGAGAGAATATGCCTCAACCAATTCTACAATATGATGATAACAGGAGTAAATCATCAAATTAATCATGCTTAATGACTTAATTAACTTTTAGCAAACCCAAAACTCACGGCAGCAATAGAACTAATATCCAATAGTTTCAGTACTTCAAATTCTCATTCTCTATAAGCACATTCAGGAAACTAAACTAAACTAAACTAAGCGCAGATATATAGCAAAACAATGGCATACCCGTATGAGAAGCAGGGGACAAATTGATGAGTAAATTCTTACAAGCAACCAGTGAAAGTATAAACTCTTGGAACAATAATACCACACATAAAAACAGAGTACACAATATGCAAACTACTAACCTGCTCAAGATGGATGACAATAATAAACTACTCAAATAACAATTAACATTGATAAAGATCTCATCTATTAATCTTCAGAATGATCAGTGAATTGTGTGAAGAAGAAATCATAAAATCATGTTAACACAAAAAAAATTACAAGTTTGGCCTAACTAAAATTACCACCTGATGCACGCCAAAAATCTACACTCGACAATCAGTCAATCACATTCAGCACAAGACTTGTCTTTAACCTTCACGAAAATACTCCCTTCATTTCAGAGAAAGTGTTACATTTTGACTTTGACCGGTCAAATGTCTTCGAGTTTGACCACAAATTAGTCATAAACGGTAATAGTAAATAATTTAATAGAATCATATAATAAAAATTTAATTACTAAATTTTTATTATATAATTTTAATAATTTATTTATTAATATCATTTAAGAGTAAATTGTGGTCAAACGCGAACGATTAATATGAGAATAATAAATGTAACACTTTTTTTGAAATGGAGGGAGTACTTCTTAAACTTTTATCTTGAAAGATCACTTGGCCGCAAGTTCAAGGCATATACTAATCAAACATGTATCATAACACACACAAACGTAAATCATACATTGGTGCAAATATTATGGGAACTTGCCTGGAGATAAACTATGCGAGAGAAGCAACCGACGAACGTAAACTCCTTGTTGCTACCACTTGATCGAAAGAGGACATATAGGGAGAGGCTAACGTCCTGGATAGAGCAGGCGTGAATTTGATAAACGTGAAAAGCTTTCTGGCTTTAACTGCGGGAAGATTATGATAGGTTTAATTGAGGTTAATGACACCATTAAGGATGGGCTTAGAGAGGGATTAGAAGATGGGTTGGCAAGAGAAATTGGACTGGCAAAGGAATTGGGCTAACTTAGCTAGGTAAGAAACTGGACCAAGAATAAGCTTTACGAATTTGATCTCCGCTACAAAGTAAAACGCCTAAATTCGAATTACGAATTTTTGGGTTGTTACAGAAAATGTATATTTAATTTATATATATAAAGGGATGGTGTGAAAAGGTAAATGAAAAGTTAGAAAAGGAGAATGAGAAGATACGAAGCAAAACAAATGAAAATGAGAAGTGCAAAAGAAAAATGAAAAGTGAGCCAGATGGGGATCGATCCCATGTCCATTCAAAAACACAATCTTAAAAGTGCTGCCCTGTCCACTGGGAGACAATAATATCTGTAATAGTATCAGTAACATCTTATAGATATAAGTGAAAATAAAAATATATGAAAAGTTGAAAACCGAATAATATGAACTTCGTAGACGAAATCCAGGTGAGGCATGCCTCACCTGGCCCCTATGTAGGTCCGCCCCTGTTTGTGCGTATTTAATTAAACAGGTATCCTTTGTTAGAAAAATTATAACATAAGTGAATCCTCCAAGTAGACGATTTAACCCGTCTACGGAGTATAAACCTTATCTAACTACTTTACCACAAATAATTTAAGAAATATTTATCACATCCAATCCATATCTTAATGTTTTAAGTGAAATCTACTTGGTTTTCTTTACTAGGTAAATTAAACATAAGAAATTGTCCGACTTCCTAAGACATGAGCTGTTCCCTCATGTACTAACTCATGCATTTATGATGTTTTACTCATGCACAAAACATGAAACCAAGAACCAAGTTGTTTCTCCTCATAAACTAGTCCAAACTCAAAAAATACCATTTCATCTTTATAGATGCCCAAAATTATTAAGAAAAAAATCACCCATCTCATACTACAATCAGCTAAATCTCAGAGTAATGACATCAAATTAGTACCAAATTTAGAAATGAAGTCATCTAAGCACACTCAACTGACAGTGTTACTTCTGTTATCGTCGACGTTTGTAGTTATGCAAGGCTCCCGACATGTTCCACCACCATTTTCACCTCCAACGGAATTTGTTGCATTCCATCCACTGCCCGTTGAAGAGCAGCCGACTCAGCCGCTATTGGAGGAGGATTACGGGATATGGAATCCGACGCCGGAATTTGGTGGAGGAAGGTATGGAGCTCCTATTCCTCACGCAACGAGTGCTTGTAGCTGTCCTAACTTCCCATGTATGGTGCATGGCCAAGAGGACTAGTTTGATCATTGAGAATGTGAGCTACCAAGGACAAGGGAACTTTAACATGGATGATATATATACACCCCTATTTTTAGGATACGGTATTTCAAGTGACTTCTTGTTTTTCTTCTTTAATGTCCTGAACGTGTATGATTATATCTGGTAACACATAGATAATTGTATATTTCTTTAGTCCAAGTTATTAATAAAATCATGACATTAAAGAGCCAGTTTTGTGAAAGATTTTTTTTAATAGTTTTTCCAATAATGTGGAAATTCATCTAATTATACATTTATAGGTACGTGGTATGCTCCCCATATTTTATTTGTAACAAACATAATTTTTCACTAAGAGATTCACAAATATGGTCGCACGTATGGATCAGTAAGGATTATTCATTTATTGTCTTGCCAAAATTCATATAAATTAAACACTCTACTATAACGGTCCTTTAAAAAACAAATGACAAAAAAGGTATTGTCATCTTAAAATCTCTCAATGCAATCAATCAGTAATCGCATCATCACGAATATTATCAGATTCTGGTATTTCAACATCAGTTTAAACCATTGTTGAAATGACAAAATCAATATACCAAATTAAAATCACCTAGATAACCCAGTTGGACATTGCATCCTATCTTCTCCTAAAGTAACAAATTTCCACTCGCGTACAAGATTATTCCATCGTATTGCCATCGATCAACCGTGCATATTAGAATGGCATATAAACTAAGGGGGTACGCGGGCGGTTATTTACCAAAATTCTATCCGGTCCGTCTATGACGGGTAGGCCAAATTACTAACCACGGCAGTTGGGACTTTCTCCAAACCGTCACGGGTCGGTTGGCTATTTTATGCGGGCGGGTGGCGGGCGGATTAGCGGTTTTGACACGTTAAAGTGAAAACATATATTACGATGTTCAAAATAGAGTAAATAAGTTTAAATACAAAATTAAACATTCCATCATATATTGTCAAATATGAGACAAGTATCATTTTTTATAATAAGCAAAATACAGGTACATAAATTTCAAATACAAATTCATATATTTTTTAACGTGTTGGTAGATTTACATAACAAAAATCCAAAATAAAAACTTTGCTGATTTTCGCCTAACCCTTAAACTGCTAATTAAAATCTAATTTCATTCTATTTAGGTTTCTGTGATGTACTGATGAATTCTTACTCTTAATTATGGTTATAGGAAAATGTTAGGATTATGATCAACTCCTTTTGTTGAATGATGATAATGATGTAGTCAGTAGATGTTATTTGCAGTACCCTATTGTAGCAACTTGAATTGTTTAGTCGGGTTACTAATTTTTCATCACTATGTTAGTATCTTATGCTATCCATTCATTAGAAAACTTCATTATGTACTAATACTCTCTCCGTTTCTATAAAAGTGTAATAATTTTTTTATTTTGAGCGTTTCACTAAAATGGTTATATTTACTTTAATGAAAATTACTTGCATAATACAATTCATTTTTTAACCATACATTTTTGGGTTACTTTTCCACTCAATTAATATCTCAAACTCATTCTTAACCACATACTTTTAGGGAGCACATTTTTTCTTAAAAATTGTGCAAATCAAAATTGTTTCACTCTTACAGAAGGGAGTATATCCTTATATTACTATAAATAAAAAATATACATATAACTAGTACTATCTTGGTGAATTGGTCGGTTGGCAGTTGTCCATCGCCATCCACTCCATGGCGAAAGTAAAAAAATTAATCGTAGCGATTTTGTGCCCAAAAAATAATCGACGGATGCGGTTGACTGGCGAGCGAAATGGCGGGTGGGGCAGTTATTTATTCTGTAACCCCTAATATAAACATCTGCCAAAAGTGTAACAAGTCGTGGTTCAGAAAACAACACAGAGCAAAGCTGTATTCGTTTGTACACAGAGTTGAGTCGTCCACCCATGAAATTGTTTATGTGAAAAATGCATGTCATAGTAGTAGACTAGTAGTCCTACAAATACTGTATGATGTTTGAAAAATTGACGCCTGATGGTGGAGCTTTACGCAATCGCATTATCTATCCCCTCACAGGTCCTACTGCTCCACCCTCATCGTTTCGTTTAGTTTAGTTTCGTTCCATCATTAGATTCCCTTCATTCTCCATTCTACTCTTCCACTTTCCCTTTTGCTTTTCCCACCACCATTCCCCAATCTTATTAGTACAAAACAAAATATTATCATACATACAATTGCAAACATACTTTCCCAATTCATTTCATCTCTATCCTCACCTTTCCCTATCTACCTCCCACACAATTCCCAATAATTCTTCATCCATCCATTCCGACGATGGGCAATATCGCCAGTACCGGAGCCAACGGACGCCGTCGCAATTCCTCTCGCCGGAGCAACCCTCCTCCACCGCCTCCTCCTCAGCCTCCTCAGCCCGAGATCGTCGGAAACCGCTACGTATTCGCCGCTGCTACACCCTACCCTCCCTCGCAGTACCCTAATCCTAACGCTCCGCCGTACTACCAGTATCCTGGCTACTACCCTCCGCCTCCTCCGGCGATGACGATGCCCTTGCCGGCACCGTACGATCACCACCACGTTGCGCCGCACGGGAATTGGGCGAATGGGAGGTATCCTTACGGTGCGATGATGCAGGCTCCCGCGACTCCTTATGTGGAGCATCAGAAGGCGGTTACGATTAGGAACGATGTTAATTTGAAGAAGGAGACGTTGAGGATCGAGCCTGATGAGGATCATCCTGGCAAGTTTCTCGTTGCCTTCAGTTTTGATGCTACTGTTACCGGAAGGTATGTTGTTTTTTTGTTTCTTGTTTTGGTATTCAATTCGTATTGCTATTGTTAGGTTTTCATCTGTGATTATATGTCAATTTATCAGTTCAGGTGAGTTACAGAGTTATAATAGGTGCACACATAGCTTGGAGCTGATCCTTATAAACATTTTCAGGAACGAACTTTGAGCTGATTCATTTTGCTAAAATTAAACGTAAAACTCGACTTGTATGTAGCTTGATCAAAATTTACTTAAGCTCAACTTGTAAGCTAGTGTCTTACTGCTCTGCTTTGCTCACAATGCGGACGAGCTTCATTATAGAACAGATCAACTTCAAAAGTTCACGCCTAATCCACTGGAAACAACTTAATTGGTGCTCAGCGGCATTTTCAAGTAGGTTCATTAGATTTTCCTTATTTAGATTCGCTAATTTGTGTATGAGAGAGCGAACCTCTGACTCGTTCAGGTGTAACTCCGTTTTGGGTTGATATGTTTCCAATAAGCCGTTTGAGTCCTTGTGCAGATATACATGTTCTTTTTTCTTTTTTGGGTTCATGATTTAGATATTTTCTGTTCAAAGATTTGTCAGAGGTTCCCGAAGAAGAATTCAATGTACATTTTCTGTTACGCTTTGATATAATCTCTAATCTATGTTAGGGTGTGACTTGTGGTTAACATTGCATTTTGCAAGTCTATCAGTGCAGAGCTATTACTCCATCTTTTTGTGTTTATGAAGTTGGGTTTTATCATGCTAAGAAATCTGTAGAAAGCATGGAGAACTATGAGATAGTGTTCTGATTACCATACATTTGTTAAAAAGTTTTATCAAGCAAAGCATAGTTGCATTATGGTGGGAGTCAAATTAGCCTCCCATCTTCTCTAACACAACCAGAAGTAATGGCCCTTCTAATAGATGACCAGTGATTGTTGCTCTGAAAATATTCCTCCTTATGTTTCAGCATCACCATAATGTTCTTTGCCAAGGAGGGTGAAGATTGTTGCTTGACTCCAACGAAAGAAAGCTTGCATCCACCCATCACTGTGCAGTTTGAACAAGGTTTAGCCCAGAAGTTTAGACAACCGTCCGGAACTGGGATAGACTTTTCAATGTTTGAGGAGGGAGAATTGTCTAAAGACAGTGGTCTTGACGTGTACCCTCTTGCAGTTAAAGCGGAGGCTTCCCCAGATGCCCAGAGTGAAAACCAAGATGATGCATCTGCAAACTCTGGAAACCAGGACAATACATCCACAAACTCCCAGATAACACAGGCTGTGTTCGAAAAGGATAAAGGTGAATACAAAGTTAGAGTTGTGAAGCAGATTTTGTGGGTTAATGGCATGAGATATGAGTTACAAGAGATATATGGAATTGGAAATTCAGTAGAGGGAGAAGTGGATACAAGTGATCCTGGCAAAGAATGTGTTATATGCCTTTCAGAGCCCCGAGACACTACTGTTCTGCCCTGCCGGCACATGGTATTCTCTTGCTTACTGTTTGAACCCAAGTTTCTACACAGGCTTTTTGTTTTTACCATATATACTGAGCTGCCTTAATCATATGAATTGGAATGATTTGTTGATTTAACTCTTGAATGCAGTGTATGTGCAGCGAGTGCGCTAAAGTTTTGAGGTTCCAAACAAATAGGTGTCCCATATGCAGACAACCAGTTGAGCGCCTTTTGGAGATTAAGGTTAGTAACTCGACTGAGGAATGAAGAAATTCAGCTGCTGCTTTATTTCGCTTGATTTGCCCATCCTGGGTTCTATTGCTACTATACTTGACATCAGAAAAATCAAATAATCAGAATGAATGTCTCACCTTTGGTAAAATTGTTGTTTGTGGTGTTGTGTAATCTTAGTCCATTGAGACTGAAAGTCATACCTTGTAGTTCCTTTAAGGATTGATTATCCGTAAGTGCACAGTGGCTTTCCTCTAGCCAACTTTTATTTGACTTCAGATTTATATGGTATATATATAACGGTTGATTTGGTTGCTTTTTGTCTTGTTCCTTTACTTTCTTCTTCTTCTTTTACTTTATATTTGCATACGTGTTGTCCTCTTATTTAATCCATCTTTTACTCTCTGCTTGTGGTCTTGTGTGCAAACAAATGACAGAGACGATAACTTCAGATACAGCAAGTAATTATTCCTTCAAATTTGTATATTCTAAATCTTTTGTGGGGGGAGGGGTTTAGAGCTCGCTTTGACACGATTTGAATTTTTTCTAATTCACTATATAAGTTTTACAACTTCCATTTTACATAAATAGTCGCGTATAATTAGGTGCGCGCGCGCGCACACACACACTACTTATTCTCATCTGGATGAATACATATACTATTTGATGCTCTGAGAACAGTAGCTCTGCTCTTTTTATTGATCCTAGTAATTACACTTTAGTGAAATTGTCTTTCACCATTTAAATACAGTCAGATAGCTAATTGATTGATGTTCACCTGCTGTATCTATTTAAAGTTCTACCTGGGGTTTAGAGTTAGAGTTTTGGACAAAGATTAGTGGCTTCTTCCGTTTGTCAGCGTAACATTTTGTTTGCAATTACTCCACCAGGCCTTTTTTCAAGAAAGGTGCCAAAAGTAATTGCTTTTTTGTTTTTAATTATAATTTTTACACCGTGCCTGTGATTTCATTAGTATCAAGTTGTAGAAAGCGAAACCACGACTCTTTGTATGGTGTGTTCCACTTCCATCAGTTGATGTTATGGTGTGTACGTAATGTAAGTGCACGCAAGTCGCTCATGTCATATCTTGGCCACTGCATAACATCCTTTTAGTTTATTTACCTTGTATTGTTATGTGAATTGTGATTCTTACGTGGCCCTTGCCTGGACTTTAAACCCGGATTGACACTTGTCACATTCTCACAACAACTGTAATACTCTGCATCCATGGGAACTTTTGATCGACTTCCGAGGTGATGCCATGCCATGGATCAGATTTTACAAAGCACTTCAAGCTGTATTATATCTCGTTAAAAGGAGTTAAAGGCTTAATGCAAATACCGTTTATCACATACTGTTACGCCTGTTATGCCAAAGCTTATATAAAACAATCTCCAGTCCAATGTATCGTCTTGGCAGTTTACAGTTTCATTGAAAACCGGACATCACATGAGAATTTCTGTCCAGATTATGATTGTAACTCTTTCTTTTGTAATGCCAGAAAATTGGTTTCGTGAGCTCTCTTCTTGTCTTGGTTATAAAGCGTGTTCATATTCTGTTATTTGAACTTCTAAGTGCAGAATTAAAATTTTCATATGATGCTGCAGAACCTCTTAACTTAGATGTAGCTTATTAGTGCGAAATTGGTCTTCTGGATTTCTTGAGCGTGTTGGACAATTGAATTGCGTATAGGGGGCTGGGTGCGTTTCTTACAACGGTTTAGTATGGACTAGGGGTGTATTTCGAACCGAACGAACCGAACATTGACCTTAACGAACGTTTGTTCGTTAACATATGTCATGTTCGTCGAACATCTCAACACTGCTCATATTCGATTCGTTAACATGTTCACGTATTCGATTCGAACTATTATAGGTTTTGTGTAGTTTAGGTTAGAAAATACCTCCTCCGCCTCGAATTCAACTTTCCGTATTTCATTTTGGGACGTCCTAATTTGAACTTCTTCTTCCTTTAATGAAAAATCTCATTAAATATTTTATTCCTTCTCTTTCATATTTTATTCATTATCTCTCATATTTTATTCATCTTTTTTCCTATTCTAATATCATCTTTCCTACTTTATTCACTTTTATATTAAAAAATGTGTCCGGCCTGCTAACTTATGTGGAAAATGGAAATGATAGATTATGTTAGGAAATATTATACTCCATATATAAATAATACTCCATATATAAAATTATTATAGATATAATTTGTTCACGAACAGTTCGCGAATTACTGAACAATAAATTATATGTTCGTGTTCGTTTATTAACGAACATGTTCGTAAACTGTTTGGTTAGGTCAAACTCGAACACGAACTGAACGTTGACTGAAAATTTTCGTGAAATTTTCACGAACGTTCGTTTCATTTACCCCTAGTATGGACAATTGGTGCCCGTTTGTAGGTTAGAGGAGATTGTGTCCATTACTATGTTCGATGGCAGCACTCTTCACACCATTACTTTATATGTTTGATGGCCTTATTTTTTAAATAAAGTAAATGACCAGCTGATAGCTTGTAAGCAACCCTGATGTAGCTTATTCTTTTAATAAGCTAGCTTAGTTGAACTAGTTTTGCTTTTAACTTTGAACATGCTAATCTCGCAGAGCATCTACGATCCTCAAATTTAATGCTCCTTTCGCACATTGGAGCGATGTACGTGGATAAATTATCTAGGGTATGATATGATGATGAGCCATAAGTAGAAAGAAAGAACATGTGGTGCTTAAATCTTAATTGCATGCCTTGTGCAAACAGAGCTTTAGCACTGGTATTGGCAGCATTAGCATATTCGCATTTGTAGTTCCTAACTCAATGCCAAAATGAGTACTCCTATCATTATCACCTACTTCGCCAGTCGCCACCAATAATTTATGCATGTTACACGGAGTTATCTGCACGGTGATTGAATTAGGTAGGTTGAATCATGACAACTCATACATAATGATCATTCACATATCCAGCAATCAACGGCAATCGGATGAATAAAAAATTACTAGTATGTACTTGTATTTGAAAAGTAACTGCGGAATGTAACAAGGTTGTCATTTATTACATGAATGAATTGGAGGAATTGGAAACAAAATTATACTTATTGCTAGGTTGTGCATTTTTATCTACTTCTTGACCATTTTCATCTACATTTTGCATATTCTACCCCTTTAGTTATTAAAAATACACTACTTAAAATTGTATGTCAATCATAATCGATAATGGTCTCCAGGACAAAGGAAAGTACACACCAAAAAAGGCTTAGACAATTAATTGTTAACATGATTTTAAGTCTTCGTCATGAGGAGCTTGTTATATTCACTAATAACCTTGTCAATAAATTATTTTCCAGTATTTCGTAATTTCTAGGTTTGTTCATACTACCCAAAACTTTTCAGGGAGTTTTGATTTTGTTGACTCATTGATAATTGTTAAATTATGCCTGCATTGCGTGTAAAAACTAAAATAATAAGGAATGAATAAAACCATCATACTAGATGTATGCTTGAAAAATGACCTGATAAGTTATAGTAGCTTATAATCACCTCATTATATGAAAAATTAGATGGATTAACTTTCTCACTCAGTCACTCAAATAGATCACCTTGGAAATAGCATTCATTATATAGAAAATATAAATATATGAAAAGTTAGTAGAAGTTAGTTACATTATTGTTTGGCATAAGCCTCTCTATATATAAATACATTAGTTAGTATCCTAATAGTAAACACAAAGTCTCATAAGAGACAGTCTCTATATAACTTATCTAGAGACGGCATATGTTATCAATAAAATCATCGATGTTATTAATTAAAACGTCTATGTTGTTAACGAAATATATCTTGTTGTAATATGAAAAAACACCAATATTAAGAACATAAATATTTTAATTAATAACATCGATGATTTTCTTGACAATATGGGTCCGTCTCTAGATAAATTATTTAGAGACCGTCTCTTAGGTAACTTACTCATCAAGTTCATCGATCATACTATAAAACTAATTTTCAATTCCATCAAACCCCTGATCATTGAGAAACAAGAGATCGATGCCTTTAGATCTTGTCATATTGATCATCAATTTGACGAACAGCTTCACAAACATTTGAAACTGGGTCCAGAGACACTATTACAAAACAAGATTCCTAAACTGATCATTATTGTGGAAAATGAATTATATAAGTAAACACAATGATATAGAGGCATATTGATTCTTCTATCATGATTTGGAGGTTGACTTCGACATAATGGCATGGTGGATGATGATCCTTCCTTGTTTTACCAATTGGAATGAGTGTGATGATTATTTATTATCCAGTCTAAACTTTAACATCTTCGTTGTATTGTAGATAATATTCCTTTAGAGTAAGGATAGATGTGCACATCTAAGGTCGGACTATATTTGTACAGTTTAACGTACACTCATTATAGTTGTATTCGTTTTTAATCGTTATATCACTTAAACAAATTATATTTTAAGTTGTACTCAATCATGACCGTTCACGTCATTGAAACAAGTGGGATGTCTCAACGATCCTTGTTATATATGTCTTCTATATAACAAGGACTCAAGGAGGAGGGACGTCTACCAGAGATGTCTCGTCTGTCTTCTTCTTCTTCTTCATATTTGTGTCTGTATGAATTGTGATGTATCCAACACTGATAATTAGGGTTCATAATATTGGGGAAGAACATTAAATGTTATTGCAGCAGACCCGTTTGGAATTAGGGGATGGACTGATATATATGATGTTGTATGACTAATAGATATTAAAATTTTGTTTTTGATTTATATTTCAAATTTTATATTTTATTTCAAGATCGAATTTATAAAATATTTAATTTAAGAAGTTATGACGTTATAATCCATTTGTATATCTAGATTTACATAAATTGTCATTGTAAAATTTACAATTCCGATGAACGGTTGTGATTAATTACAACTGAAAATAATATTTGTACAACTATCTAACGGTTGTCGATGAGTACAACTGAGATGGGTGTATGTTAAACCATTATAGTTGTAGTCGAACCGTACACTTAGCCAGGATAAGATATGGCCTTTGCAGCCCCAAATAGGCGAATTGAAACCCTTGCTTCACATGAATTCCAACATCATCTTTTCTCTATTTCACTTCCACATCTCCAATAACTATTGGCATGCCATAAAAGGCTCACATGAAAAAGTTATAGACGCTGCTATCTTAGCAACCACCCATTATCAGTCGGTTAGATCCGATTTTTTGGACTTAATTATTAATAAATTACAGTATGATATTGTTCGTTATGAACTAGAGAATTAATTAATTACTTTTGAAATCAATCAAAATACTGAATACAATGTGTTAGTACCGTATACCACTCATACTTTGACTAGTGAAGGGATACATGGTTTTACAATCTCACCCCTAAAATGTTCGACGTCCTTGTCGAACTTCTAGTTGGGTCGGGTATAATTGTATAAGTATCAGTGACTGAGTCACACACGTGCCTAAGGGTGATATTAACCAGTTTGAAGATGTAAAATCAAACATTTTAGAATTTTTTAACAAGCAGACAATATTATAATAAGAATGAGAGATGTGTGGTATGGTCCTCTGTTTCGGTGTATCGGGTCGTGATGGGTAACTTATCATGCTACGGACATAATGATTGGGCACTTATATTGACCATAACTCGGGCTCATTGACGAACTTTAGTGAACAAAGTTGCATAGACTTATTATTGCTGTGTTCCTCAACTACTTGCCAGTTTACGCATGTACCAGCTACACACTTAAAAAGGGCTAATTTTGTTCAGTCATTTTACTCATCATTTCCGCAAATAATTGACCTCATGACCATAAAATTTGAACTAATTGTTGGTTGGGGTTTTCTATTATAATATCATAGTCGTACATAGTAAAAATGAGATAGTTGTCGTACACTAAAATGTTTGTAAAATATACACTTTAGTTATTCCTTTATAATTGCAATTAAAAATAAAAATTAATTTACCATTATGCCCTTTTATTAAAAAGAAAAAGTAATAATATTAATTGCAGTCACCGGTGGAGCTTCGGTGTCGGCCACCAGGTCTCCGGCGACCGGCGGTTCTCCGGCAGCCTCCCAGGAGGTTCGGACCGCCTCATTTAATTATAAAAAATTCTATTTACTAAGTAGTTGATAGGTTTCGAACTCCAGACAGCATGGATTGAAACATACACATTTACCATCAAGCTACAAGTAATTACATATTTACAATTAACTATAAACATGTAGTATGTTATATCCTTATACAAACCAACATAAAGAGAAACACAACCCCATTAATATCCATAACAAAACACTTATTTTTGTTTTTTATCCAAGAATTATTGTCTAACCTCGATTTATTTTGTTTTTATTTTATTTTATTTTTTTGTTTTAGATTCTCCACAACTTCCGATCGCCACCACCGTCTCCGTCGTCAACCTCTCCCTCCCCCACCAACTGCAACTCTTTCCACCATCGACCTTGCTCCCATCAACCCAGATTATTCTCCTCTGACCCACATCATGTTCCTGATCGGATCAAATCTGATTCCAATTTCCCGTGCAGCCCTAGGAGAGTCGTCGACATCGTATCGGAACGGGTCCCCCCTTCCGATGGAAAACATCCCTCAGATCAATTTATCCCAAACTCAAACAAACCCTCCGCCCTCTCCAACCTTGAATCTCACCAACCTACCAGTGTCAACACCCCTAGCTCTGACTCCTCTAAGGACAGCTTCGTCGTTCGATCTCATCCAGAGTTTGGAGGAAGCTTCGAATCTTCCTCTGAACCTGGATATCAGCTTCCCTCCACTACCAAGAACTCCACGCCGAAATCTCAGATCGACGTTCTCAGCGATCTCACGCTCTGAGAGCGCTGCTCTGAGCTCTCCCCTAAACTGCCAGATTGCCCTCAATCGGCGGAGGGGGTTAGAGCGGGGCGAATCGTCCCAAAATCCGTTCAGTTCGTCCCAACAGTTCCAAATCCCACCCCGCAGTCCACCTCATCCTCCTCTTCGCAATTTCATCAACCCCTACCTCACTATACCTCCGCCGGTAGTTCCGGTTCCGGTGACATACCCAGCTCTCTAGTCCTCTCCTCTGTTAACGGTTCTGTCGATACCTCCGTATTACATATCACATCTTCTTTACCAGAACGACCATGCTTCGGAAGCCCAGTATCCTCCTCCTCTCAGGATTCCGTTCACCACCGACTCGATAATCTCGACGTCGGAAAGGACGAGCAATTTAGGGAACGACACCCTGATGAGGTTGGGAGGTTCATAGGTGGGGATCCAACTGTTCTTCACGGATGCCCTTCTCTATCAAATACTGAGGCTATGCAACTCGATACAAATTAACTACCGGAACCAAGATACGGTAGACCCAAGAGGTCATCAAGTCCTTCACTTGATGTCCGTCACTCCAATGGCAAGAGGATTATTCCTTACAACAAACCCCACTCAACTAAAAAAAGGGGAAGACCCAACATTGCTCAATTCGGCTCCGGGTCTTTGGAGACCGGGGATAGATAAAATATCAATGAAGATTTTGTCATGGAATGTTTGAGGAGCTGGAAGACTTGATTTGCAGCTCGCTTTGAAGGAGTACGTTAATGAGTATCAACCATCAATTGTTTTATTGATGGATACTCGTCTGTCTTTGTATCACTCGCAATTTTGGATCAGCAAGCTGGGCTTTTCCAGTCAGGTGGTTCTTGGGTCAGATAATCAGGTAGGAGGATTCTGGGTGCTGTGGCACCGCTCGAAAGTGGAAATTATTCAACTTGGCAACTCAGACAGAATGATGAATTTTGAAGTTGTTTCACCCTAGGCTGCGCAAGCCTTCTCGCTTTCGTCTGTTTACTAGTTTGCACAACCAGCTCGTCACCATCAGGTTTATTCTCAACTAAAAAACTTTGAAAATTCAATTGATAATGTGTGGCTTGCTCTTGGTGATTTTAATAATGGTTTACACCCTTCTGAAAAAGTAGGAGGAAATAAACAGAAATGGAGAAGAATGCATGATTTTAATAACTGTCTTGTTAATTGTGGGCTTGATGATCTTGGTTTCTGTGGCTCGTCTTTTACTTGGAATAACCGTCAGTATGCTTTCTCTTTTATTTGTGAACGACTTGACCGTGTGCTTGTGCATATAGTGTTTGGATTAGTTTATTTCCCCGCACTACTGTTAGACATTTAGTGAATAGTGTTTCGGATCATCATGCTTTACTTCTTGATACGAATCCGGGTTGTCCTAAACCTCCCCGTTTATTTCGTTATGAAATAGCCTGGAATCTGTCTCCTAATTTTAAGAACAATTTAAAACTTTTCTGGCAAAATCAATCTGCCAATCCCAATAATAGTTTCTCAACCATTTGTTCTAAGTTGGCTGATGAATAAAAAAATTGGCCTCTAACCTCTCTTAAAGATTTAAACAAAGAACTTAATGCGGCTAAAACTCTTTTAACTGAATTAGACCATAAAATTCATCTAAATCCTTTTGTCTTCGGTCCCCAATCCACGACTATTCGAAACAAAATTAATAATCTTAGAATCCAAAAATCTCTTTATTGGGCCCAACGTGAAAAAAATAATTGGGTCCGTTTTGGTGAAGCTAACACTAAATTTTATCATGCCTTTGCCTCCCAACGTCTAAGGAAAATTTTTATCCACGACATCAAAAATCCTGATGACACGTGGGAAACTGACCCAACAAAAATTAACCAAGTCTTCTTTAACTATTTTTTCCACCCAATCTCAAGCGCAAAACACTAATCTACCCCCCCTTAATGATATTATTACTCCTACTCTCTCTCCAATTGATCATCAAAACCTTTTAAGACTTGTCACGAAATCTGAAACTTGGAATGCGGTTAAAAGTATTGGCCCGGATAAAGCTCCGGGCCCCGATGGGTTAAATGCTCACTTCTTTCAACACCATTGGGATATCATTAAAGATCAAGTTACTAATCTATTAATAATTTCTTTAATAATTGTAGACGCTCAGAAATCTACAATCAAATTAGGTTAATGAATTTGGGGGGGGGGGGGGGGGGGGCCCCCACAACCTGTAAGGCAACAAGAGCAAGTGACACGTAAGGTACCAAGGTGACACCGGTGTGGTGCCGACCGTATGGACTCCGACGCTCAAGTTAGTAAGCTGATAGAAGATGAATAGAGTAATAGAGACAAAGAGAGAGATGATGGAGGTTGACTTATCCTGTTGACGGTTCGGAAATGTATGGATGGATACCGACGATAGGCTAGCTGACCTTGTTGGAGGAAGCTAGCTGGCGGCCGTCGGATGGTATGATAAGGTGGCGGAAGGTGATAGATGACTGATGGACGTTGGATGATGATGGAAGTGATAGGCGATGATCAAGACGTAAGGCGATGATCAAGATAGCTTGATAGAGATGGAGGCGTCAGAGTGATAGCTAGGGTTTCTCGTAGTGTCAATGAGATATGTTCCTTCTTCCACCTACCTTCCTTTATAGGCTTTCTACCCGTTGGAGTCCATACCCACCTTTCCTCTATTTTGGGTGAGGAGTCTCTTAGTGGATTAGACAAGGTCAAGTCGGTTGCTCACTGACTGACTGAGTCAGTCAAGCAATACGAGTTGGTTAGTTTGTTAGACTAACATGGTCAGTCATGCAAGGTAAGTTGGCTAACTTGTCAACCACTTGGGTGGCTGGCAAGGCTAGACGAGCAAGGTAGCTTGCTAACCAGCTGGATGGTTTAGTGGTAGCGTGTGGATTGCTTGGTTGGATAGATGACCCAACTAGGTGGGTGCTAACCGAACTTTGGAGTCCAGCCCGTGTATGAAGCCAACCAAGATGGACTTATTAGTGGATTTCAGATTGGGCCGTAGCCTTGATGGACCGGTTTGCCAGTCTAGTTAACAATAGCGAATTTTGGCCAATACAGTTTGTCCCCCATTCTTCGAGTCGAGTGTCTCGAGTTGAAGAGTAGAATTTCTTTGTCGGAATAGCCATGCTTGCCATATTTCGGGCAGATGACTTGCCTCATCTTTGAAGGTTTTGATCCTTTTGAATGTAACTGTTGTTTCGTGAATTCACAAGAATAATAGATTGCAAGCTTTTTGCCAGGGAGATCGATTAGTTGAATGGACGATTTAATCTAGGATGGTCAAGTCAGTTAGTTGATATAACTAACTGGTAGTATATCTTTCACTTTTGAACTCGAGATTTTGATCTGAAATAAGGGCTTAAATGGTACCATCCCAAATTAAATTGGAGGGTGGAGCCTGGTTGATAGCGTGCCATCCCAAGTTATGTTGGATGATAGCACAGTAGCTTGCTAGATTGGTTTACAAAATGCCATCCCAAGTTATATTGGATGATATCATGGTTGCTCACTAGCTTGATTGATAACATGCCATCCCAAGTTATATTGGATGATAGCATGATTGCATGGTAGATTATCGACCAAATTTTGGATAAAACTCATTGGCCACATATTAGATGATGGCATGGTGGCATGATAGCTTACTAGCCATATTATGGATGGAAGCTCAATTGCCATATATTGGATGATAATCTAATGGCAATTGGATAGTAGCCTAATGTTAATTGGATGACAACCTGATGGCACTCGGATGGTAGCCTGATAGCTTATCATCATTTGGATGGTAACTTGATAGATGGTAAGATAGCAGCTTGATAGCTTACCAACATTTGGATGGTAACTTGATAGATGGTAGGATGGTAGCTTGATAGCTTACCAACATTTGGATGGTAACTTGATAGATAGTAGGATGGTAGCCTGATAGCTTACCAATAACTCGATAGATGGTAGGATGGTAGCTTGATAGCTTACCAACATTTGGATGGTAACTTGATAGATGGTAGGATGGTAGCCTGATCGCACTTGAATGGTAGCCTACCATCCTTTGGACGGAAGCCTGATGGCACTTGGATGGTAGCTTACCAGCTTACCACCCTTTGGATGGTAGCCTGATGGCACTTGGTGGGATTTACACTTGGATTTGCTTTGCTAGTGGAAGATTTGCGCTATCATTCCACTTGGATCTTGGATAGGACATTGTAGACTTACTTAGTCAAATTGTAAGTTGTCTTACTTTTCTTGAAGATCGTTTAGACCCCTTCGTTGTGTGGGGATTTTGAGTAGACATATGTATATTTCTTTTTGTATGAACCGATGTTCGGTGAAGTTGATTGGATATAAAATTTGGCGAAGTTGCACATTACATTCTTGCAAATAAATATATGATGGACACTTTAGTCTTGCTTTTCGTGATATTCCTGTTATGATGCTTTGTTGCTAATGAATATGTTGATGGATTATCGTAGAACTAGTATGTTGGATACCTTGCTTGGCTTGGCACACATGTTGATGTTAGCGTATATTTTGGCCGACGTTGATACACGTGTGATGTTTTGTTTAGCGCAATAGGGTGCTAATTTTAGCCGAATTTTGGATTAATTGGAGCATGCTTGGGTCGTCGGCTTGTAATTTTGGAGTAGTGCTAGACTTGGATTTTCTTGTTGATTTTGAATGAAGCTTTCTTTCTGTTGGAATTTGAACGTAGGCGTACCATGGAAGGTTGTTCGAGCACGCTTGTAACGCATCCTCAGTCGACTGAGGCAGGTGGTCAAGGCGTTCAAGGTGGTCCTCTACTTCCTATGGGCGAACCTGGCATCCTGCCAAACAACCCACGGTCAAGTCTTAATGAGACTAACATGTCAATGAAGAGGGTTATCTACATGCTTCCTGAGAGCCCTATTTCTTGTCTTCCTCTTGAGGCTCAAAGAGTGGATTGGGATGTCCCAGGGGTAGTCTTTCTTTATGACATTGCTTTTAAGGGGGACTCAGGCTTCCACTTCCTCAGTTTGTGATCGATGTTCTTAGCCATCTCAAGGTGACACCTAGTCAGTTGATGCCGAATGCTTGGAGGGTTTTACTTGGGATGCTATTATTGGGTGAGATGACGGGAGTCGAAATGTCGGTTGATGTCTTTTGCCATGCTTACACAGCCAGAGAGGCACAAACTGATAAGGGTCGGATTCAGTTTAATCCGAGGAATGGTGATGGCTTGATTAACACAGGTTCTGCACCTGACAAGGCTGTTTGGAAGGAGAAATATTTCCTAGTGAGTAGGGAGCATGTGTTTGGATCGATCGACTGTGGGGGAGTCCCGCTGTCTTGGAGACCCTTTGGTAAGCTTTAGACTTTTTTTTGCTATATGTGCTAGGAGTTCTTACTTCCTTGCTCTGTGCTTTGTTATATATGGGTTTTGATGTTGCATCTTGTAATTGTAGGTACTCTTGACAAGAGAAATGTGTCGAGTGAGGTGGTCGCTTTGGTTAAGACTATCAGACACAAGCCCGATGATGAAAGAGCAAGCGAGTGGCTTTTGCATCCCACGAGTCTGAAGGGGACTAGCCTTTGGCAGACTGTTATCCAACTATATGGGGGTAAGTTGGATGGTACATGGTACAACGGCCGGTAATCCTTCATCGGTTATCGACCTTGAGGTCGATGGAAGACCTTTTTCTTATGAGTTTGGTCCGTTGCCTATCGGCTCTGGTAGGGTGTGGACACTGGAGAACCTTGATCAGTCGGTAGAGGATGGGGTGACTCCTTTGACAGACTATGCTCTTGGGCAAACCCTCAAGGTAAGCTTTGAACTTTTTGATCATCTAGTGCCTCTTTTTATCCTTGTATCGAAACATGATTCATGGAGGTGTGTTCTTGTAGGCCTTGACTGCCATGGGGTTTATAAGCAAAGCTGTACAGGCGTTGGAGGCGAAGTTAGCTTCTGTTCGGGAGGAGAGTCAGAGCAACAAGCGGTCTGCTATGATACGTAAGAAGGAGATCACGCGACTTAAGGGCGTGGTGGAGAAGGTTGACAAGGATAAGAAGGTTGCCGACAAATAGCTGGCCAAAGTTAGGGGGAGTTGACCGTAGCCAAGGGTGAGGCGGCTGAGGCTGGCAAAGTTCTTTCAGAGCTAGCTTTCGCTAATGGGAAGATCAAAGAGCTGGAGGCGAAACTGTGTGCGATCAAGCAAAATGAGAATGATCTACTGGTCTTGAATGAATGTGTATTCAACATGAAAGCCAAAGAGAGAGGGGGAATTTGTTAGCCACTACGAAGAACAAATCAGGAAGTACGATCAGTACTTGACCGCTCGTGGCACAAGGATCCCGAATGAGCTTGATGACAGCTCAGAGGATGATATTGGTTGAGTCGATGCCACTTAGTGGTTTCGTGCTAGATGATGATACTTTTGGGGTTGTTAGCTTATGATGTTCTTGCTGCTTTGACTTGCTTTTATTGCCCATTATGTCGGGTTTGACTATGCAATATTTTGTGTCGTTTTGTATGTTTGAACCTTGAATTTCGTAATGCCCCGTAGGCTTGGTATTTCCTCTTTGCTCTACCATTTGGAATGTGACGTTGTGGGCTGTCCTATGCCTTGTGTTATTCTTGGATGACAAGTTTCGTAATGTTTGAACACACATTATCACACTAATACGATGTGTCGATCTGTGATTGGATGATGACACGTGAAGTGACGTAAGAAGACGGAAACAAATGAGTATAAGTAGAATAGCGTTTCTACTGTAGAAGATTACATTTTCTTCTGTAACAGACTTAACTGTCACTTTCATTCTTCTGTTCTTCATTATTCTTTGTTTTTCTCTCTTCTCTGCAAGTTTTCGATTGAAGCTTATTGTAATCGATTTGTGTTGATAAATAAAGATTCTTTGGTTGCTCCCATGGGTGTAGGCATTTGCCGAACCACGTAAATACTTGTGTCATTTTACTGTTTATGCGTTTGTGTTTGATCAGAGATTTCAAGTTGCTGATCACAATTGTATTGTTGTTTCTTGTTATCGATTGATTGTGCTTAACAATTGGCGCCGTATGTGGGAAGATCGAATCGATAACTGTAACAATGGCTTCAATGGCGAAGTTTGATATTGAAAAGCTCACAGAGAAAGTCGATTTCACTTTATGGAAAGTGAAAATGGAGGCTCTTCCTGAACAACAAGGATTGAATCACGCATTGCTAGGAGACGACGGATTTGCCAAGGATTATGATGATGCAGAGAAGAAACGCTTCATTGGTAAAGCTCGGAGCACTGTAATTCTTTCCTGGGCGATAATGCCTTGAGAGAAGTGATTAAAGAGAAAACTGCAAAAGGAGGTCGTGGGTTCAAATCATGTTAACCACATAATTTACTTTTTTTTATTGAAGTCTAATAACTTCATCAGAGGCCGGTCGGTCGCTGGAGGTGAGGGTGGTGACGGCCACCGGAGGTAGTGATGGTTGCCAGACCGGCGGTGGTGGTGGCCCGATCACTTTTTAAGGTCCGGCCCAACCCAACCCACTTTAACTTAAATAATATTTCCTATTTGTTATTATTATTTTTATTCTTATATTAATTTTTTAATATTATTTTTATTAGTAACTAAATGAGTATATTTGTCAATTAACCAGTACGAATACTCTTGAGTTGTCGTACACAATAGGAGTAGTCGTACACAAGATCAATGGTCAAGATTAGATCTTAATGGAAGCACGATTACTATCTTACTTTAACAAGTAGTACGACTATTATCTCACCGTAGAAACCCTTCTTGGTTTTGGTTTGGTTTGGTTTGGTTTGGATAATCATAATTCTCAAGGAACAAAGTCTAATCGAAAATCAATTAATTTTGAGCTGTTGTTGTCAACAGTGCTGGGTTGATTGAGATGCAAAACTATATTGTGCCTTCAGAGCTACTCCACCTCTTCCATTAATAACTTTCTAACTTTCTTTTTTTGGCATTTTATTAGAAACTTCCTAATTCATAAATGTAAAGTTTTTATCCCACTAATTAGGCTTTGTTCTCTTCAACTGAAAACTCATTCAGTTCAGTTCAGTTCAGTTCTGCTTAGTTATATTTTAAACTACAGTTCAGTTCAGTTCAATTCAGTTCAATTCAGTAAATTTTAGTTGAAAAGAACAAAGCCTAACTAATTTTTTATATCTCTTTCCTACTTTATCATCATTTTATTCAATCTCTCTCTTACTTTATCATCCACTTACAACTTTACCAACATAATATCCCACACAAACTATCCACTTACAACTTTACCAATATAATATTCCATACAAATAATATTTTATCAATTTTCCTTAATATTAGAGAAAGTAAGGAGCTAGGAAGTTATTATTGGAACGGATGGAGTAATTAATTAAAAAATCATCATAAGCATTGGCTTTCGCTTTACATATACGGCCCACTGATCTTCCATGAAAATGAAAGGAAATCAAATCAAACAGAAAACAAAATAAATAATCTCTCGTATATATATAATTCTTTCAATATTGATTCCGTCCCACACAAACTATCCACTTACAACTTTACCAACATAATATCCCATACAAATTAATATTTTATCAATTCTCCTTAATATTAGAGAAAGTAAGGAACTAGGAAGTTATTATTGAAACGGAGGGAGTAATTAATTAAAAAATCATCATAAGCATTGGCTTTCGCTTTACATATACGGTCCACTGATCTTCCATGAAAATGAAAGGAAATCAAATCAAACAGAAAACAAAATAAATAATCTCACACAATGTTCACAACTATTTAAACTTTAACTGTTATTGGTGGGAATTGAACTTGGATATAGAATATAATAGCTTAGTCACTTACCACTTAGATAGAAGTTGTTTGTGTACAATTCTTGTTTATTATACTAATAACCTAAACTTGAATATAGTTAACATTTTTCAAATATATCAATCATCTACTAATTAAAAGAACAATCACTTGATCTTTTTAACATTCATTTGTCATTTTACAAGTTACAACTTTACATGTTTAAAATTCTAACATTTGAACCATCATGAATTGATATGGTAAATCTTGTATTTTAGAATATTTTCTTTTATAATTCAATATAAGTTCATATTAGACAATTTATTTACTAGTTACGTTGTAGTTTGATTATATGTAGTCTAATCTTTTTTACTATTTGTTGTGATTGTTCAACTTCGTAAATATTAATTACAAACCCCATATTAATTAGATTTATTAACAAACACATGTATAAGACGTCATACCGGGTCAATAAGTGGTTTGATCGGTTGAACCGATTGAACCAGTATTTTGTAGCATACCCGGTTCGACACCCAGTCCGGTTTTTTGTACACTGAGAATAACCGATTATATAAGTACTACTACCATCTATTCTTTAAAATGTGTATGATTCCCATCGTAATTTTTAACTAATACAGTAATGACACATGTTGTATATTTTTTTGTGCTTACCAGAAGACCCTTGTATTTTTTAACTAAATGAATTATCAACGACAGAACGGATTTATAAAGCTAGAGTTTGGTGCATCATTGGAACATATAGGAAGGAGCTGGTTGACCAAATTAGGTTGCCAAATCTTGTGAAATCCTTCAATTACACAGTATTCAACTGGTGCTCTAAATATCATGTTATATATTATGTGGTTGACCTTTAAAAGTGTATATGTTGGGCAGGTTGTACTTCACATCTCATGGTATCTAGTGTAGGTTAAATGTGATAAAAAAGCCTCTTTTATGACAACAATTTAAGATTTAGGAATCTAGTAATTGTACAGATAACGTACGACATATTGTTGAAAGTTAGACTTGAGTACTTGACAACGGATTTTTGGTAATAAAATGCTCTGTTGCTATCATGAGTTTGGTTTTTTCTTCCAAATCCTCTATAACTCTCTTCAAAATTAACTCTTTTGGTGTACAATCTTATAAACATGTCAAAGGGAACTTGTCTTTCTCCAAAGGAAATTGACAAATTCCAATCTTATTTAATTTTATGTTTAAGGATATATACAAGTTTGAAACTTCTGATGGACCAGAGCTCTCCATATTTTAAATAGTCTCCAATCATACAATATGTGTTCTAAAACCTACACCACATAAAATGCTCTCTTTAATTTCTTTACGAAAGCCATCTTTTTTTGGTATTAATTTTTCTAATTAGCTCTGATGCATTAGATAAACAATGAAATAAATCATAGATCATGTTAATAAAGTTGAAGAACATACAAAACTCTTATGAACGTATCCATTGATTAAATGAAGAGGAAGAAAATCAAAATTGTTTATATTAAATTACTAAAGATATATTGCACGAGATAGTATTGCAGTACCACATATCTCTAAAACAGTAACTATTTTTTAAAAATATTAGTTAAATCACATTACATTATTACATATAAAGTGGGTGTGATATGCGCATAGGTTAGAAGGAAATGATTTTAATAAATGGAGATATGCGTACATTAAATTGGAAATTTTACAAGAATTTGGATTAAAAAATGGAAATAGAAAAGGAGAACTAAGTTGAGTACAGGCAACAAGCAACTGCAAAATTTCTCCCGGAAATGTTTGCGACTTCTGAAATTCCACATTTGCCAGAAAACTCACAATCCCCAAAAGAAGAGCTAATTGCAATTCACCCCATTCTCAAATGTCAAACTACAATTCACCCTTATATATAATAGGTATAAATGTACTACATTTGAGATAAGCTCAATAAATATCATTTCATTCAAGAAGAGGAAAAACCAGCATGACTTGGAGAAGAAACAAAAAGAGTAGTAGATGTCAATTTCGCACAACATAGTTGAATATTTGTTTGTTCCACCATTGAATTGAATTGTAGTATTACTTGTCAAATTGTACACACTAGAGTAGTAGAGAGTATAGTATGGTTGGCCCAAGATTTAGAAAAACCCCACTCTCTTGGTGCTCTGCCTGAATTATCACAACCACCCTTCTTCTCTCCCTTTTTCTGTCGGCGTTTGTTCTTTTCTGTTTCTTTCATAATCGAAGAAGCTATATTCTTGCTTCTTGTTTCCTCTTCTCTTCAAATTATGGCAAGTTCTGAGATTTTCCCACATCCTCTTGTTCCAAAGGTAATTTTATTCATCACTGTTGTATCTATTTTGTTTTTGAGTTACCCATATTAACATGATTATGTCTTCTTTCATCATTTTTGTATGTGGGTTTTGTCCAATTATTGCCCCCTCTCTGTTTTCGTTTGGAATTTTATTTCGTTGAATTTTATATGCATTCATGGAACTAAAGGGAAAAAGGTTGCATCTTTTCTCATTATTTTTCTTAATCCGCAATTGTAGCTTGATTTGGGAGCTTGCCTTTAGTAAAGTATATGTTTTGGATGCTTTGATCAGATAGCTTTATCAATGGCCTTATGTGTGTCTAGAGAAGAAAATGGAGTGGGTAATGATTTTCTTGTGGATGGTCTAGTGAGTGTTGCTCCAACTGAAAAAATGATTTATGGGATTCAGTTTCGTTTTTACAATCGAAGTATTATTCTCTTGCTACCATAGGCCAACTCAGAAATGAAATTTAGGTGGTGAAATGATACATGGAAGGGAGGTGGAAGAAGCTTAGAAAAGTTTTCTTTTTTTAGTTTTTCAGAAAGATAAAGTGTAGTACCCCTACTTGTTAGCATCAACTTTTTATGGCTTCATTCATACTTGGCTAGATATTTTGTGCATCTTTTGTTCTTTCACTATAAGATTTGTTTTATTTGAAATATCTGGAGTTGGCTTCTATTGATACAATCTTGATGTATTTTATTTTTAGTGCATTGTTTGGGTCTTGATTTTGCTTAAGCATTGGTTATTGACTGTCCAGATGAACGTGAGAAACTCTCCATAATAATATCTGTTTATCTGCATTGACTTTCTGGGCATTTTCATCTCTAACTGTAGCGCTGTATATCTTGTTTGCTACTAGGTTGGAGGATCAAGTGAAATAGTACTCGAGGATTCTTCGTCCAGCCAGCAACATTGGAGTCAAGCCTTGCAATTGACGATACCCAAGCCAACAAATGAAGAATCGGTGGAGGATTCCGTGACAATAACCATGCCGCCTTCGCCTTTGCGAACCCCCAAAAGAGTTAATTTTTCCCCATTACCAAGCCCTACTCATGTGAGAGTAAGCGAATCTCCAGGTCCTTCGTCATCCAAAGGGAAATCGACCATGAAAAGCCTTCTGCCCAAACTTAGCTTCAAATTCCGGAACACAAACTCTGAGATAGAAAGAGCTGCAATGTTGGCTCTTGGAGCTTCTCCCGATCAATTGCCAGTGAAGAGATCATTTACAAGAACATTTTCTATTTCGAAGATGTTCACACCGAAGATGAAGAGGACATCGTCCTTACCAACTACCCCTATCTTGCACTCGAATCCTGAATCTGTTCGTGGAGGGATTATGAGCACCACTATGGTTGATATTTCTGTGAGTAACATTTCTCTTTATTTCTCTTGATTGTCATGTATCAGAATCAATCCGTTATTCTCGAAAGTCAGAATGGAAATAGAAATTTTGCTTTTTGTCTTATATGATTGTATTGTTTGGTGTATGCATCATCTGGAGCATCCCAGCATTACTATCATACTATTTGATGTCAATTGGAATCGTTTGACAAATTATTCATAAGACACAATAATACTCGACTGGAGAATTTTTTACCCAATATCGATAATCTTATCTGTTCAATTATATCCTGGAGGACCTGGACAGAATCCTTATATTTTCTTTTGATATGATTTCTTTGAGTTATTTTTCTGCTTCCCTTTGTAAAAAGCTTTGTCTGCGAGAGTGAAGCCTGATTGTATCTTACAGATTCCATTGTTGTACAGAAAGGGGGGGCACGACTACCAATGCACCGTTCACATTCTGTGCCTGAATTGCTTAAAGATGGAAGCGGGAAACAGATCGAATATTTAGGAAGCGTATTCCGTGTCATTGCTACTACTCCACGAGTGACAGAACAGGCTGGTGTAACATCAGTGGCTAATGAAACAACTGAGGCTGGTAATATAATTGTTATCTTTGGTTATCAGCTGGCCCTATTATATTCTTTCGTTTGAAATTCGCTGTATTTAGAGTCTTAGACTCCTGGTAATGTGCCACACATTATCTTAGTATCTTTCGTTCAGGCGAAAGCGACAATCATGGTGACATCCCTGAAGAAGAGGCAGTTTGCAGAATATGCTTTGTTGAACTCGGGGAGGGTCCGGATTCCCTAAAGATGGAATGCAGCTGCAAAGGTGAACTTGCCCTCGCCCACAAGGAATGTGCGATCAAATGGTTTAGCATAAAAGGCAATAAAACCTGTGACATTTGCAAGCAGGAGGTAAAAAATTTGCCTGTTACACTTTTACGAATCCAAACTGCTCAACCTCGGCAAGGAATTCACCCACCTGATGCCGTGAGGTATAGGCAAGTAAATTATGGTCTTAAATTTTGAACTTATGGTGAACTTCTCAACCCTATGATAATTAACATGTTAACTGACTATATATAGGGTTTGGCAGGACGTTCCTGTCCTCGTGATTGTCAGCATGCTTGCTTATTTTTGTTTCTTGGAGCAACTCTTGGTAAGTTCAGTTACTTCATGTTGATTAAAGGTGTTAATAGGGATCTTTGTGATGACACTGCAACCCATAGTTATACCTGCGTCTGATTTTATTCTACTTGGTACCTTTTTGTTGGATTTTTACATTGACCTCATTTCACGGGGTATAACTGTATCTCTTGAGGAGTGGTAATGTAAGGTTTCATCTAGTGGTTGCAATCATTGCCCAAAAATGAGTGTACTTGTTAGTTTTCAAAACATTGGGGCAACACATGAAAAAGATCTGTATGCAGTCTGAGTAAATATCTCTTAAAATCTATACATGCTTTATAGATACAAGTAATTCATTCCTTTTTGCAGGTAAGAAGAATGGGTTCAAGCGCTATTGCCATATCATTACCATTTTCCTGCATATTAGGTCTCCTCGCGTCTATGACATCGACTACCATGGGTATGTCATTTGACTCTCTTGTACGTAAAAGTAAGCAACTATCTTATCTTTTACTCAGAATTTTGACCTGTTCGGCAGTAAGAAAGAAGTATGCTTGGGTATATGCTATTGCTCAGTTCGTGATGGTGGTTCTTTTTGCACACCTTTTTTACTCACTGGTACGACGTTCTTCTAGTGAAATTGGTGTATTGTCTTAAAGTTTCATGTTGCCAGATTCCTCATTCTTTTTCTGGGGGGTGACTAGAAGACTTATTTTATGCGTCCTTTCTAACTTACATATTTTTATACTTCAAGATGGTGAAGGAATTGTATTTTGCCTCCCAAACCTTTCTAATTTGTAATTCTTCCATGGTGTTTGTTAGCTTCACGTGCAAGCAGTCCTGTCAGTTCTTCTTGCAACATTTGCTGGTTTTGGAGGTGCAATGTGTGGAACTTCCATTCTTTTCGAGTTTCTCAAGTGGAGGAGAACATGGCATACATCATCAAATCAACAGGAAGATACTGTTCAACCTAACCGAGCTTCAGAGATGGGCAATGTTGATCAAGTCGAGGCAGGCAATCAAGGAACCGTTCAAGCCAACTAGTTGACCAGAAACGATCCTCAATGAGAGTTATGTGAAAGCACGATATATATACAGATGTATAGGAAATGGCTTGTTGTGCTGTACAAAATGCCTAGTCTGCATATAAATTGTTGCTGCATCTCCTGTTGCACCCTCATGTTAGCACATCAACCCAGCAGGTGAATATTTTTTTGGCCTCGGTGGAATGAAGCTATCTTGAGTGATCTGGTAGTCAAGTTACACAGTGAAAGTCCTCGGAATAAAAGGTCTCTTGTGATCATTCAGTCCATTTTGTCTTCTTTTTCTTATGTAGTAGTAGTAGTATGTATACTTGACAAGGATGAACCCAGATCGATGAAAAGAATGTCATGTTGTGTGTGTGAATACAATACATTGAATTCGTACTAGATATCTGCTATGCATGACTAATCCCAAGGTTTTCCAACTTCTGAAAACACAATAAAGAACCATACAGGATCGTCAAGCATATCTAAAATACAAAACTTCAGCACATGCTTCGTATCTCAACCGACACAGTATCCGTCTCCTATTGCAAATCATCAACGAACAATACAAGGTCTACAGGGTGATTCGATTCAAATAGTTTGGAGTACTAACATTCATGAGATTCGAACCATGAACTTTTATCACGAATGTTGGAAACCTATTGATACATGATCAGGCAAGGATAGATCAACAAGCAAGTTCGTCGAAACCAGTACAAACTCTAGCATCAGTGAGTCGGTGACACACTGCACTCAGGTACTGTACACCATCACATCCAATATCCATATGCTCAAAAAATGCAATAAACTCCTATAGCAAGAAAACAGGTTATGTTTCGACCAGCTAGAGTCAGGTCAATAAATTTTGATCACCTATTAACCGGCTTTCTCAGTAAAAATTTGGCCTATGCAAAACAAGTTGCAGCCAACAAAACATCGATTATTTTCATCCGTCATCACTAAAATATTCCTTTTGCAGCTCTCTTATACTTACAGAAGGACTCCACATTCTATCGACGCCAAAAGCACATTTGAGTTTCACCCCTCCCTATACAAGTAGTAGACTTCACCAGTTAATCATTTGCTGCAACCCAGGTTATCATATCAGTAAAAAGTCTTGAACCACTTTGGCACTTAATCTTGATTCTCTTTGGTCATTGTCTGTAACCGGAGTTGTTGACCACTCTCCCTGATGCTGAGGAAGATTTTTCTTTTGAGCTTGTACTCATGATAGAATCACTGTTGCTGTTTGATTGGCTCTCAGCAAAACCGGGTCTCATCCAGATTTTTATATGCCCTTCCCGGCAAATTGTGAGAGTGGATTCTTGAGTGAATATCAAACCAGAGAGAGGTTCTGTGTGAACACGATGAACAACCAGTGGAGAGAGTTTTGGAACATCTCTCATGCTTGGAGCGGGCTGTAAAGTGCCAGCTGGCAAGGCATTATCCCAATGAGCAGACTGACTTCCGGTGCTGAAAGTGGGGGACCCTCCAGGGGCACGACGTACTGGTACTACAAGCTCGTCCATTTCCAGATCCCACAAAAGCAATTGTGTATCCTGCAGAACATTTTTCGCTCAGGCCATTTTAGTGAGTGGGGTCTGATAGGTACTTCAACATTTGGCCAATAGTATAAAATCCCCAAGTTACTTGTGCTATTACTTTCCTTCATGACATTTCCCTGTAATTTCAATTTTCAAAAACTCTACTCTGAAACCCTTTCATTCTATGTTTGGGGGGGAAACAATTTCCAGTTGCTCTGCTAACAGATTTCAGAATTGGGGAAGGTTTTCATGCAAGGGTTATAAAAACTATTGGGAATTTGGGATTCCATGCACCAAACAGTAACACATGAGGATTTGGTGCCAGCTGGCAGCTACATAACATGACTCAGTACGTCAATTGAACGATGATGAAGAGCTGAGTTACCTGGCCAACAGAACCAAAACGATACACGACATTTTCCCCAGCACCATCTGAATTTGGAGCCGACCAATATGAATCGAATGCTACACCGCTAACCTGATACCAGAGAAGAAAAAATGAGCCAAAAAAAAAAAATCAAGTGCGGCATGCCATGCAGCAGAAGGCTGGATTCTGGAATGAGTATCATGTTGACGTTCCGGCATACAGATATACTAATATCGATTGTATATTTTCAGTGTATTTAATAGACGTTTGCAAATTATATCTCATTCACATTCTCATTTCTTTCTCAGAAATATGATAGAAGACTGATTTCTCATAAATAACACAAGCACCACAAAAATAGATTAATAATCGTCCCTGGTAAACGTATAAGCTAAAGTAGTACAACATGGAACATGGACAGTAATTAATATTTGACACCAGGCACTGTAGAACTAGAACATAACAGAAAATAATTGAAATGACTATTCAATGACGTTCAAATTGGCTTTGCCTGGCAATTTTTTTGTTTTTTTTATGTTAACTCGCAAACTGAAGATGAATCAGATGCAACACGCAGTCCGATAGGCATTGATCAGGGGCACAATCAGAGCACCAAATAGCTGGAAACTTACCCATGAGTTGTGTCCCTCACCCCATGCTACAATCTTCCTATCTTCCATGCTCCAAACTTGAACAAGATCGTCCTCACCTCCCGTCAGAATATATTTTCCATCCATGCTGTAGTTTAATGGTATGAACCAGTCAATACCTCAGTTTACATTAGCCAATGTAAAACTACTACAAATTGACTATTAAATCAGTCTCTTGAAACGAAAAACCATCCTTTAGAGAAGGATTCAGCACTTTTGAATGCAAGGAACAAGTTAACTTACCTCCAAGCACAGCACAAAAGAGCTCCGTAATAGCTCTTCCCCCCGCATATAAGTTGTTCGCTTTTGTAGTCAAATACGCGCAAGTAACCTGCAATCATCAAGTTTTCTCATCTATTAACGGTACTAGAAAAACATAAAGGTGAATAAAATAAAATTAAGCAAGCACAATTCATAAAAGGATTTACTACTAACATACCATCCCTTCCCACAGTTGCCAGATAAGCTCCATCCGTAGAAAACGCCATGGCATTTATAGAACCTTGGCATATATGCCATCTAGCCACTGGATTCTACATTGAACCATGTATATACAGGTTAGGAAGGAAAAACATGAGCAGTAAACCTAAAAATTAAAATCGTGTCAGTTGACACAATCATGGTAACCAAGAAGAAGATTGTCCTATGACTCTTCCAAGGCCCAGGTAGTAGACAAGAAAAAGGAATCCTCGTAGACGAACGAGCAAGTTTTTTGTCAAGCTTAAGAGTCCATTCTAATATTGTTTCCAAAAATAAAACCTCGTATGCAAATACTATCATCAAACATACGATGTTCTAAGCCTACAGAGAAAAGATCTCCCAACTCCAGATGAAGTTTATATTTTCGTAGGAAACCTATAATTAGCAAACGAACGTTGAAATATACAATTCCCACTAAGATATTGTGGCTCTATCCACAAGTAAAATCAGGATAACCAATATATTATTTGGCACAAGCAACATCTATTATGCACAGATCATGCCTAGATATAAGTAATCAATCATTGAATGCAAAAAGACTGTAGAAACGGGAAAAAATTCTAACTACTTCAGAGAATATAAATACTGCATGAAGAATCTTAAAGAGATTAAAACTTTATCGAGTCAAACTATCCAAGTCAATGCCAGCCCCAATTTAATTACGCCTTTTGGAGCTAAAAACAACATTTCATGATAGTTACTTAATACTTCTGAAATGAATATCATCAATTCAGTACTGAATGGTCTCCCGTTTCACAATACTGGAACTTTTCTATCGATTCACACATATACCAATTTTCCATTAATTAGTGCATTAAGTTACCAGTATACCCTTATTTATTATTCCTCCATCCAACAAAGCTCAATTTTTATGCAATTGAATAGGTGCATACTTGGAGGATAAAATAAATAAAAATGTTTTTAGTATCCATAAAAGGTCCGCTGTTTGAAACAATGTTCCTTAAACATAAAAAGTCTAGTATTGTGAAATAGACGGAGTAATATTGCACTATCCCTAATAATGTACAGAAAAAAAAAAAAAAAAAGACTAATGAACTACTCCAAATAGTAACATGGAAAAAAAACACAAACAAGTTTGCTCCCATTCAATAGTTAGCAAAGAAACAATTAGATGGAAGTCGATGGAGCTAGCTAGTGGAGAAAAAATCAGAATGTCAAGAATAATGTAAATGATAACAGATACCTTACTGTATCGTGCATGTGATACAGAGAATTGAGTTTGATCCTTGATTACAGGGAAAGAAGGATCGCCAGAACCATCTTTATTCTGAAAAATAATTGTGGCCATCAGATTTGACATGATTGAAGAATCAGGACGATATTAATTCATTCCAAATAAATTTCAAAACTTGCCTTCTCATATACATACATATTTCCATCCACATGTGCAACTATAAATGAGCCATCACTATTTGGGATCCAAGCAATGGAAGTACATTTACTGCAGACGGGAAGCAGATTGTTAGATTATAGAAGTAGACCTCAATCAGCCATGAGCCATCCATTGTGCACCATATGTTGGCAAAGCTACGTTGAAGGCTAGAAGAAATAGATAGTTGCAACCCCTCCCCCCAAAAAAAAAAAAAAAAAACCCCACACATAAAGGAAGGAAGGAGGAAAAAAGAGTAACAGCCCATGCTACATGGAGGAACAGTTACGGATAAAATAGATTTGAACAATTACTTGTGAATACTTACTGTCTGGTCATATATCCAACGATTCTGTTTTTTCTTTCCTGGATGATAGCATTTATTCTAACACTTTGAAATGTACGTCACTTTGAGAATATTACTCTTTCTGTTCCACTGAATCGTATATGATTGCTTTTGGATGGTTTTTTAAGAGATTTGTACGATGTTTTAATTGGTTTAGTGGTCGGACCCACTAATAAATGTTTTGGATAAAGTTTGTCAAAATATACGCGTATTGAATTCAGTGCGATGGACTAAAATGGAAAACATATAGTACAATTCAACGGACAGAGAGAATATGATCATACAAGATTATAACATCCCAATGTAAAGTAGGGAGCATGCTTGTAGAGTTGATAACTTCCAGATGAAATTAACATTTTTCCAATTATCGTGTGAACAGAATTCGTGAAAGATAGAATGAAGAGTGTGAATGAAAACAGAATAAAGATAACATCTGGTTTCTTGCCTATTATTGACAGCACCATCCTTGTTATAATGCTGAGCTCCCACAAGCTTCTTCCCAACATCTTGCAATTGGTGTCTTATAGAGACTGAATAAACTACAAGATAGACAAGCAACCAAACGAACTAAATAAGAAAGGCTGTGAATACATGCATCATTCTCATCATTCTAATAAGATTTTCAAGACAAAACACATACCATCTCCGGAGCTAAGGCCAATAAGCAAGTCATGACCATCTTTAGCATCAGGATCGAATGCATGACAAACTGGATTCGAACTACTGAAATTTATAGACTTTATAGGGTCCTGCAGATCATTAGCTTCTAAAACTCAATTCCCATATGAATCTAGTGAAGACGTATCAAAATCAAAAGAACCGCCAAAAATTACCTTATCATGAGAATTTAAGTCGCTGATGAAAATAGCATCACCAACGTTAAACACCAAGTAAGTCCCTTTCCCATCAAAGTTTGAATTCCCAGCAACATTATTCGAACCTGTAGTTCCTAGTGATCCTATCCTAGTCGAATTCCCACCCAACGACGACTTGCTCCCACCATTCCCCCCAACAAAACTAAGCGCACGGCTCCCATTCCCACCACCCAACAACCTCGCTGCTGCCGACCTCACACCACTGCTTACGCCTACACCCGTAGACGAAGAAGAAGAAGAAGACGAATACGACTGCGGTGCTGCCTGCATTGGCTTATCCTTGAGATATGCAAGAGTCACCTGATCACATACTCATCAATATCAATCCAATGTATACTCAATTGAAAAATGCCAAATTGTTCATAACAATCTCAGCTTAACAAAAACGCAAACCTAAGCAAAACAGGACAATTAAGATAAAAAGATGAAATTTTGGCGACAACCCAGAATTGGGTGATTGATGAGGAATTGAAAAAACCCTAACCTGGGTGACGGTTTTGCCATGGGCGTAGTGAAGAAGACCGGCAGGATAAGTCTTCTCGTACTGAAGCTTGTATTTGCCTTCAGGTGTCTTGAAATAAGTCTTCAAACCAGGTTGCGCGTTGTTAGCAGTCGCCGCCGCAGATGCAGATGACGAAGAGGACATCAGATTGTTGCTCGCCGATGCGTTCATCATCTTCTTTTTCACTGACTGATATCGTTGTTGTATCGATGATGATGATGATGATGGGAGTTAATCAATCAATCAGGAGAAAACAAGGGATATGTGAAATCAGATAAATTTATCCAATTGGAAATGGAAACAGGGGTTTTTTGGGTTCTTTTTAAAGTGATGAGCTTGCATTGACTTGGTAAGGGAAGAGGAGGAAGAAGAAGAAGAAGGGTATGGGTTTTTCTTGAATCAGGATTCTCAAATTGGTTTGGGGATTCAATTTCTTAAGATCGTTGGTTTTTAATTTTATTGTAATTTTACTTTTTGGGCATTGAAAGGAGTTTGTAAGATTTGGTCTTTTTTGGCTTTTGAAGCAGCAATAGAATAGAGCATCTATCTATCTATCTATACATACCTATCTATATCTATTCACTCAATTGGGAGCTTTGACAAATGAAATGCCATGCCGCCCAGTCCAACATCAGTGCTGTTCGATAACAATTGCATTGTCCAATTAGGAATTATGATGCCTTCCCTACATAGGACATACCTTATGTACTCCACTAATTCCATCTTCTTGCACGTTCGGGATACAATTGCGATACATTAATATCGTAAGTAAGTGATTTATGCATGTACGACTACATTTATGCATTCTAGAGGAAACATCTATCATACATCGTATCCTCAAGATCCGTGTTTGCAGTTCGAGATAAAGCTCGCTCATTTTATTTAAGGAGGCGTGGCACACTTTTTTATTTTGATTGTACAATTCTATGGAGGATTGCACGTAAATTAAGATCTTCATCTGATCAATTCAAATTATGGTTTCATCTACCGTACATTAATTGATGTGATGTTTTTTACGGTCGAATTTATTCTTGATCGCGACAAATCTATTCAATGCACATAGAAGCATAAGCATAGTAAAATTACAATTCAAAATTAGTTTTTGCACGTACTCATAACACACCTCACATGAGAAGCTATTAGTAATTACTCCTTCCCGCCAGTGGTATTACGCGAGCCGAGCTTTAACAAGGTATCAACTCGGTTCGTCCGATAAGGTGTTCGAGTCAAGATCGAGCCTCGCTAGGGGCTCATTTTGTTATCAAGTCCAGTGAACATCAGCTCGATAATGTTCGATTAGACTCGATATGCTCAATAAAAAATCTTTTAATATTTAAATGCATTATTGGACAACACGATCGCGTATAGCTCTAACCAATTAATCGAACTCGGGTTTAATTATTGTGACTCAAGCTCGAACTCGAAAAAATAGCTCGCTTTGTTAACGAATCAAGTCGAGTTCGGATTTGATTACATCTCAAGTCGAGCTCGATTGCAACTACTATATTGACACCCATTAAGAAATTCCAACTAATGTCTTGGTTGATGAGGATATAATACAATCTGAGATCTTATATCCTCTCATCCATCCTCTTTTGAGTATCTGTGCATGAAATTCATTGCGAATCTACAAAATTTGTATTAACACCTGGCCTTTTATTTATTCATATTCCTTCTTGCAAGTGGGAAATACGTAAATCCGGTCCACAGTAAGAACGACCCAGTCTGCCCTTGTTTAGGAACAAATTTTGCGCGCCATTGTTGATTATTAGAATTGTTATCAAGTCAATAATAGACGGGTGAGTTAAAATTTTGTATTAAAAAAACACTTGTGACCGTCCGTGTAGCATAACCTACTTAATGGATCCTATTACATACATCTACATCAATGAATCGGGCCAAGTCTAAAAATTGAGATGGGCCGGCCCAATATCGTCTCATAAACAAGGGGGGCCCAATACCCAAAATTTCACCTCTCCGACCGAGTCGAGCACTCGGTTGTTCTTCTCCGGCCGTCACTCAACTCCCAAATTGTTCTCTCTTTTTGTTCCATAATAAAATGTCAGCTCCAACTCTTGAAATTTACTTCGTATGGCGCTCTGCAATTATTATACATGCGGCAAATCAGGTGATGCATTCTAACTTCTCCATATTCTGCTGCAAAAGTTGTCTACTTTAGTGCCTTATCGGTACCTCATGATGAAACTTAGGAAAGTTGTGTCAACAAACTCCTTGTATAGATTTATATCTCAGACTGCATTTTGTTCAACTCATAATCTTGCAACTAGCTGTAGTAAGGAAGATGGCAACTGTGTTGGGAAATTTTCCTTGGCAGAAAGTTTGGCCAATCTGGTTGAGTCCCCTAGTCCAGTTAGGGATGGTAAGGAGATTGTGAAAATGACACTAGCTCAGGATTTGGCCTCTTTGGTTCAAGAGTCCTCTAATGTGGACCAACATAAGGCCAAACCGAGGACTCGTTTGGAAGAGAAGAGGTTTCGTGAAATGCGTATTAAGAAGAGAGTTAAACAACACTACATGGATGGTAAATTCCATGACCTCATGGCTAAAGTGGTTGCTGATCCTAGTACTTTAAAGGATGCGTATGATTGTATAAGATTGACGGCTAATGTTGATTTGGGAACGGATGGTGATGAGTTGCCTTTTGTGAGCATGGCGGAAGAGTTGGCTCTTGGGAAGTTTGATGTTGGAGCTAATACGTATTCGATTGTAAATAGAAGGTCTAAGGAAAAGGAAAAACTGGTCTTTCCAAATCTTAAACTTAGAGTTGTTCAGGAAGCTATTAGGATAGTGTTGGAAGTAGTTTACAGGCAGCACTTCTCTAAGATTTCTCATGGATTGCGAAGTGGCAGAGGACATTGGTCGGCTTTGAAGTATATACGTAAAGAGATATCTGATCCTGACTGGTGGTTTACATTGCATTTTGATAAAAAACTTGACCTTTGTGTCCTGAGCAAGCTCCTGTCATCACTTGAGGACAAGATAGATGATTCCGGTTTATGTTCAATGATCAGAACTATGTTTGACGCAAATGTTCTCAATATGGAGTTTGGGGCTTTCCCTAAAGGACATGGTCTTCCACAAGAGGGGGTCTTGTCGCCTATACTGACAAATGTATATCTTGATCTCTTCGATCGAGAAATATCCAGGATGTGTATGAGATATGAATCTTCTACTTCACGGGATGGTGAAGAGGATAGCTCTGGCTCAAAGCTGCGTGGATGGTTTAGGAGGCAAATTAGTGGCAATACAGCTCAACAGGCCAACAATGGACAAAATTCCGGTGTACAAGTCCATTGTTGCCGGTTCATAGACGAGATATTTATTTCCGTTGCAGGTCCCAAAGAAGTTGCAGTTGAATTCAAGTCTGAAATCGAAAGATACTTGAGAGAATCTCTCTACTTAGAAGTTAATCAAACTGATATTTTGGCATGCAATGGTCCACAAGATATTCCGTTTCTCGGTACCTTGATAAAGAGGAGACCGAAGGATACTGCTGCTGTTAGAACTGTCCACAAGTTGATGGAAAAGGTGAAAATGTTTGCTGAACAGAAACAGGAATCATGGAATCAAGGGTCTGTCAGAATTGGAAAGAAATGGCTGGCTCATGGTTTGAAGAAAGTGAAAGAGTCGGAAATAAAACAACTAGCTGATACCAGCTCTGTTTTGCATAAAATCTCCTGCTACCGCAAGCCTGGCATGAAAACCGATCATTGGTACAGCATGCTGCTAAAAGTTTGGATGCAAGATGTAAATGCTAGAAATGCTGAAAGTGAAGAACCCATCCTAGTTAAGCATATTGTAGAACCAGCCCTTCCTCAAGAATTGAGGGACGCTTACTACAAATTCCAGAAATGTGCCACAGATTATGCATCTTCAGAGACTGCTTCAACACTAGCTCTTTTATCAAACTCCTCTTCTTCTGATTGCCATACTGTCACAGGAATAATTGCCCCTGTAAATGCCATAAAGGAGCACCTCCTTCGATATGGATTAACCAACAGAGAAGGATACGCTTGCGCATGCAAGATGCTAATTTTGCTGGATGAGGACCAAATTATCAGTTGGTATTCTGGGATAGTTCGGCGATGGCTCAGATGGTACTCGGAGTGTGACAATTTAAGTGTAGTTAGAAGCATTATTTCTGATCAAGTAAGGATGTCGTGCATCCGGACACTGGCTGCAAAATATAGGATTCATGTAGCTGAGATAGAGAAAAAGTTCAACACGGAATTGAGCCTAATCCCTTCAACTGAAGAGATTGAACTTGAGGAACTAGATGCAGAGTTAGTTTTTCGGGAATCTACATTTGATGATGCCTTATTTTACGGGATAAGTTACAGTGGGCTATGTATGGTGTCATTAGCTAGAATGGTGAGTGAATCACGCCGTTGCAATTGTTTCGTCATGGGATGCTCAGTCGCTGCTTCATGTGTTTATGCTCTTAACGTAATGGAAAGACAAAGGTTTCCAGGTTGGAAGACTGGGTTTTTAAGCTCTATCCATCCTAGCTTACATGGGCGAAAGATGGGATTGTGCAAACAACATTTAAAAGATTTGTTTGTTGGTAACATATCTCTGCAATCAATCGATTTTGGTGCCTGGAGATGATCACTGTGTCGTAAGAAGTTGGAGTTTTAAATTCCTGTAGCCTTTCCAAGAAGAAGCCATTTGGTGAGGTATTAGTTATCTGAATTTTGTTTATGCTTTGCATTATATCACACTTGATTGTGTAGATCGTCCTTATATGTTATACAATGTAGATGGATCATGTGATAGCAAGTTATGATCTTAGTAATGCTTGGAAGTTTATTTTAGAATGCCACTGACTGGTTTAGGCACTGCTAACTTCTACAGAGTTCTTAACTGAATAAGGTTTCCTATGCATCAGTATATACAAGGACATACCTGTTTTTGAGCAAGTGGCAAAACAGCAGAGAATATTTCTAATTTCTCCAGCTTCATCTGTACGCATTTCTTCAATCATAGTTTTGATTTTGACAAACTCTGGAAACATTTATAATATTCAATAGGTTAGAGCACACTATAAAACAAGTTTTTAATCTTTTGGTACAGCTGATTGTTTTCCATGGATAACCTATTTTTTACGGCATATCTGGATCATTACATTCTAAGTTTTTGGAGTCAGAAAATCATGTACATCGTCTCAGATACAGGTTCGTCTGTTCTCGTATGTGGTTCTGATTTAGTTTGATACTCTGCCTTTCATATTTTGAGGAAATTATCCGTGTAGGATTTTGTCTTTTCTTTGTAATGGTTCCGGTAACATACTTCTGAACTGCTTTATTTTTTGTGGTAGCGTTTGACATTCCTGTTTAGGTCTGGAATTAGAGAGGGTATAAGTTTTCAAAGACAGGTGTTTCTTTTTGTGATTATTTGGACTCAGGAGGGATATCGGATAGAGAGCAACAAAAAAGGGGCAGAATCACACATAGAAAGTAATGTTGCATAGCTTATGTTAAGGGCATGAATGTTTTCTTATAACTAATTCTCTAGGTTCACTTGGTGACCTTTCCAACTTTCAGGCAATTTTTCCAGACTGTAAAAGATGTGGCACATAGTAAGATGTTTAATTTAGGCAAAGAAATACGTGCCTGCTTGTTTACTGTGGCAGATCATGGGATTTTGATGTTTTACTCCCAGTAAGTCAGTAACTTACGACATACTACACTCATTTGACTGAAATATTTCTCATTGTACTTTATAACTATTAAGAAAATGAACATGCAGCATTCTAGAATAAAAATTGAAAAGGAAAATGAATAACTGCAAGTGACAACTAATGTTGCCCGGACTTTTGTTTTGTTTTTTTTTTTTTTTTTTGTATCATAGATATGTAGATAGTACAGGTATCAGAAAGAAAATTGAAGCAACGGCCTCTCTGGTTTCCAAAACCTGCATCGTTAGTTATTTATGATATGCTTTCCGCCTTCCGCCTTTCCCATAAGATAACTTTGTTACCCCCCCAAAAAAAATAACTAATGCATATGTATGTTATTAGGTTCCTTCTTCGACACCTACATGTCGTATATATGTTTAATTTGTTTGCCTTATCTCACCGTTAGATTTACTTCCCTTTTTATTCTATTCTATGCATACTAGTACTATTTTAACTTTTAGGCCATTCCATGTTTATTATCTCAGCATTTAATTTTGTTTTTTCTTTTCAATGAGTTTATAAAATTTATGTTCGTTTGTAAATCTAATGCACAATAAATTATACAAGTTGATGTGTTACTTTTTGCCATAGATGACAAAAAGAGGATGTTGAGATAATATACGTTTATACTTGTGTGTTATTTGAAATAAATAAATAATTTAATTTGTTACCTGAGTAAAAAAAAGTATTTACCAATTACCAATAATATCCACCATATATAATGCTTTAAAAAAATGATATTTATAATATTGAAAAATTGCTGCAAGAAATACTATACATATTATGCATTATACTACATGAACTTCGACCCCACTGCAATTTGCTTTTGGATTTGCCTCTGCTGTTCCGATCACGCAATGATTTTGGTCTTCGTTGATTGCTCATCCATCCTATGTTCTAGAACTCACAATGTTGTTTTTGCTAATTGAGAAAAGTAGTACTTGTACTTCACTACATACTAATTCTAATGCTATATTTTCTAAGTTGCCCTCATTTATGTATCATTTTCAAAATTACTATTGTAGGGAGCAGAAGAATTTGTGATTCTTGATTCCAACGTCCTTCAGCCTTGAGGTATTCTATTGCATGGTATATCGATGGAAGGGGCTTGCAGGAGAGTAGGAGACTGGCTGTGGGAATCCGGAAAAAGTGACTGGGCAAATTGGTTGAAGGAAGTAAGAAGTAAAACTGGTAAAATGTACTGATTGAAGACACGTGGAGAGCGAAGAACTCATAGCTAAGCGTTTCATATAAGTACCAGCTCTTCCAAGAGATCATGGTCCTTGCAATGAATTCCAAAAACAGCTAATCAGAATATGTCATTCGATCTTTAGCTAACTATAATTCTTTCTCTGGCTGCTTCACATTTATGGAAATAATTGCCCCAGGCAAAAATCATAAAGAAAGCATCTACTTGTACCTTGGATATGGAAGGATAAATGTAGATGGATATGCATTTTGGAATAGCTCAGCATTGTTTAGACGGCACTATGAGTGTGTGAGTCGTAGTGCAGGTAAGAGCATTGTATTGTTTGATGGTAAGGATGTCGTTCACTTGGGCACAGGCTGCAAATATAAAATTTATGTAGCTGAGTTAGAGAACATTCTATCTGTTGCTGAGCCGAATCCCTATCTATGGATCGGAGAGACTGAGCCTGAGAATAGTTCTGTTTTGAGACTATACAGATGGATACAAATAGCCATTTGCTGCCGTAAGAAAGATTGCTGGATTGTCAACTGAGCTGTATAGCTCCACTGCTTCTCTGCATTCCGACTCTGGTCTAACGTTGATATCCCCGACCTTGTCGTAATGGCATTTGAAATAGCAAATAACAAGATTCCATTTCACAATTAAAGCCATGGTTGGTTTGGCTTGTGACTGAATAGGACCACAAGATGATAAAAAATATACGCAAGGTTCTTGCAGCTGGCAACTGACATGTATGCTTCTTGGTAGAGATTTTGCAATGGATGAATGAATTGAAAATGACGGATTTTTATTACCAACTGTTGAAGTTCACGTTCGTTCAATAGTTTGTTTCACAAATGTAAAGATCAATCACAATTCACGACTTGTATCTTAATTTGAAATAGTACTAATTAAGCCAATCTATGTTCACTTCGAATGTGTCTAGACTCTAGAGCAGCAGGATCCCTAAAATTGTGGGTATTTTATAGGTATCACGTCCAATTAGGCATGTATGGTTATAAAAATTAAATCCGAAACAAAAAAAGTACTCCGTAGATGAATTATCATGATATTTGTAGTCTAACAAGGTTGCACTACAATTACCTCACACAATAACCAAACATGCATGGTATTCAAGATTAAATTATCGTATTTCATATTTACAACCAATCAAGGTATCTGGTCGAAATTACCTCGTTCCCCTTTGAATTACCTATCCACTGCCCCCTCTTATTAGCGGCGGATCTAATGGGGGCAAGTGGGGTCAGCTGTCCCCCCCCCCCCACACCCCACCCCAAACCAGATTTTAAATATGATCGTTAATACATACTATGAGTAACCAAATGTGATATGTCCGAGTGGTAGTTGTTGTAGCCTGTTATGCTACTATCCGGGTTCAAGTCTCATTGGGCTCATTTTGTTCAATTTTTTTCCCATTTTCCCATATTATTATGCTTCTTCCTATTATGTTTCACTCACACATTCTAATTTTGGAGTATATAACTTCTTAATTTTCTCCTATATTCTATTTACTAGTACTAACCCGTGGCGATGCCACGGTATAGTTTACTTTTAATAATAAATAGAAGGTAACAACATAATACATTAATCGGAGTCAAACTTGATTGTAAACATCATTAGTTGTGATGTTGGTGGGTAGTCCTTCTTCATTGAGTCTTTTTGTTATGGTTCCTATAGAAAATGTAAAAATACGACTGACAATGACCGATATGCTTTTAAAGGGGTGGGATTGAACCCAATTCGAACCCGTTCAGGACCTGACGTGTTGATAACAAATATTTTATATCGTATCGGGTCTTCTACCTATACCCCGACCCATTAATTTAACCAATACATTAAAAAAAAAAAAAAAAAGAATCCCTCAAACCCAAACCAAAATAAAATACTAAAAGTGCATAACAAAATTAACAGGGTCGGTTCCCACCAATGTTACCTCTCCGGATGGTATCCCCCGAATTCAACTTTCTGCATTCCATTTTAGGACGTCCCAATTTCAACTTCCCATCCCTTAAATGAAAAATCTTTCTCCTACTTTATTCATTAACTCATCTACTTTATTTAATCTATATTTCCATCCATATTCATTATTTCTCGTACTTTATTCACCATTCGCTTAAAATTTGTGCCCGGACCCGCATGAAATTCAATCCGGGCGGAGGGAGTATTTACATATATAATTTTCACATGTTACAGTGTTTTTTTTAACCCACACCCCCCTCCATGTCCCAAAAAATTGCTAACTTAACCATAAAATGTTGGATCTGGTTGGGTTCGGGTATTGTTATTGAGTTTATGTAGGTTCGGGTATATGTCCGACCCGAATCTCTACGTCATTATTTTTCACAGGTTCGATTCGGATTGGATAAAGCCCAACCCATTTAGTAGGATTTAGGCGGACATGAGCTCAATAGTGTCTTTGGCTCTTGTTAATTGTCATAACTTAGTAAACATGTTTAGAAACCTGTATGTAATTGGAATTTGTTTATCCTTTATAGACATATGATTTGAAATTTACAATATTATTGTATACTCCTCAAATCTAACATAACTTCATATATTTGCCATTTTTAGCCGTCCCATATAATTTGATAAATTACCAAAAAAGGAAGCTAATCAACACCAACAAATAATAAACAATTTCAATTTTTCACTCAAATTACACATTTTGCTACTAAAAGTACACTTTTCCCACCTTTTCTATATTCTATCATTACTTCAACTTTTCGCATAAAACCGCGTGCTAACCCTAATGTATGAAGTTCTCCGGGACAGATGAAGTATGATTTTTTCTAACTATGGTTTGGTAGTACACTAAATGTATTAGAGTGCAAATCCCTTAAATCAAACTTCACCCGTAGAATACAAACTAACGCAACTTTAAGCGTTTGCTCATGTTATACATTATAAGGTGGGCTTGGCTAACAATAGGACACTTTTTATTGTATTATTGTTAGTACACCATTCAAAATATAATAAATGTCATAATAAAAATAATAAATAATTAATTTATAAACAAATTTAATAATATGAACAATTTCAAAAATACAAATTACCTATAATTATAAAACTCATCCTCCTAAATCTTATCTTTATATTTTATACCCCAAACTTAACCTTCTTTTCCACAATTCTCCACCACCTCTTCCTCCCCACTTCTTCAACCACCACCAAAAACAACCACCTCCTCCCACACTCCTTCAACCACCACCACAACATTCTTTTTGTTAATTTTTTTTTCTTGAATGAAACATCCAAGCTTCCATGGAAGCTCATTTTTTAGCTTCCATGGGAGCTCATTTTCAAGCTGCCTTTGAGCTCCACGGGAGCTCGATTTCAGGTTCCATGGAAGCCCTTTTTTGAGCTTCCATGGAAGCTCTAACCGGGCCATCAAAGCTCCGGTCATTTTCTTATAAAATTAGTTTTGAAATGGATTGGGGGTGTTTGATTAATGGAGAGTTTGTTTTAAATTGTTCTTGGGTATCTTTTGTTAATTTTAAAACATAAAAAATGTATAATTAATTCAACGTTATAATATGCAATCAATTATGCGACTCATTATGTGACTATGCAATGCCTTGTCGCATTAATAAAAAACGGTGGGTTGATATTAAATCTAAAAGTGATATAATGGTTTAGAATGTAGTACTGAGAATAGTACAAAGCGAGTGTCCTATTATTAGCCATCCCCTTATAAGATTTTATGATTTTTATTCTTGTAAGTTTAGATTAGTTTAGTAGTTGCCGTCAGAGTATATAATATACTTCATCAACTTCTATCTATTATACCAAAATGAATTTGAAGATGTACACTCAAATTTATTCTAATGAGAACCACTATGATTTAGATAAGTATAGTATCTAATATTCTCCTACTTTTTTATACATGGACCATCACTTCCACAATACAAATCGCGACTTATAAGTAAAAAAAAAAAAATCAGAAAAAAGAAGAGTCTAAAAAAGACGGACAAACATTACAGTTATATCCAAAAACAATAGAGGTTTTACTTAGAATATCGGTAATATATATATACATAAAAATGATATAAAATGTTCACACATAAAACAATACTGATATTGTTTAAAACATTATACATATAATTAAGAACATCAATCCGTCTCTTAGGTCTCTCACTAATACACGTCACTCCCAAAATTTTGTGAAAAAAGAAATAAAGAAAATTGAATTTTCTTTGTTAATACCAACTGGTAATCGATCTCGGACATGAGGAGAGAAAAGGATCAATGATTTGTATATAGGTAGGTTTAATATTGCAAAATAGTTAGTCGTTGATATCTTTATATTATTATCGAAAATTTACGTTTTAAGGTCATAAACGTTTAATTGTAAAAAAACATACAAATCTCTCAAAAAATTAATTCATAATTAAAATTCATAAACAACTAAGTTTATCACTTACTTATCAGCTTAATGAGCTTATTTTTTTCAATAAGCATGTTACATGAACGCCTAACTGGTATAACTGATTTAATATTTTGTCCATGGAGTTTTTAAAAAATAAATCTAGTTGATTTGTCTTTATGTACTATAGTTAGCAAATCTTCTAGCTTATCACCAAACTAATTTACTCCTCCAACAAAATCAATTATATATCATCTACCAACTAATTTATATATCAACAACAAATGCATCATGTTAATTTAATGTCTTAAATGAGATATACCAAAAGTTTTCTTATATCTATCATTTTTTGCTGAGCAGAAAACAAAATATTTATATTTTAAATAATAGGACAAAAAACATAGTTGTGTGATATAACTATTTATTTTAAATTTTTTGAATTATAACGATATCACTCTCATATATTTCCTGAACTGTCAAATTTTGTTCCTGCTCTTGCATCACTCCCAATTTTGAATTTCCTTCTATTATCTAGCTATTATATTGTTAACAAAGTGCTTTTTCTTTTTTGTCTTATGAAAATTTTGTTCATTTATTCTTACGTATATACCCCAATTTTTAAATAATAATTTTATTCCTATTTGTCCATATACTTTTGTTCATCTGACTTTAAGGACCTCTGGGTAGGGCTTGAAGATTTAGAGGAGAGGAGCGGCATGAACCGATTTCCACTACATCAGAGTAAAATCAGCAACACACCCTTCACTGCAAGCATGCTAATCTCCCAGAACCTCTGCTCCCTATCAGATTATTCTCTATTAGACCTGACAACCGATCTGATTATGTGGAACTTAGTATGTCGAATGAAGTAAGTATCCATTTTGATCCATAACATGTTTCATGTCCATGTATTTTGTGTACACATGAGCTCATTATAGAAACATCACCAGGAACACCACGATGATGCGATGCTTCACACAACACCTTGAACTATTTTCTTAAGATCTGCAAATTGAGCAACAAAGTACATAATCTCTTGTACATGCATCAACACGCGATGCATAACATGTACATTCTCCCATTACCCCAAGTTTGTTTATAAATAAAATCAGTTTATCGCGATAAGCAGAAAGTTTAAGAATTTTATCACAGGTAATACATGAAAATTATATATTGTAATTATTAATGTTGATTATCCTGTGAATAACAAAAGGAACGTGCAAAATATTGATTTATGTCACGAAATTTAGTACCATGGTTGTAACAGCAGGTAGGCCTCTTTAAAACAATTCAACTTTCCTTCTAATTAACTAAGGCTGGCAGGATGAATTGATTTGCCTCAAATAGAGATATAATGCATCAATCTCTAACAAAATTAATGGAGTAACATATCAAAATTGATACTTACCTGGGCTTTTCTATTTTCAGACCGGCTTCGTACCAACCTAAATACAGGTTTCCGTTATATGTTTGCTACGTGGCATTGGTACGATATTGCAATTTACATTATATTTAATTATATTATAATTCTATAATATGAATTTATAAATATATCCCTATTAAATTAATTAAATAAAGTAAATTACATTTCATTATATACAAAATTGAACAACAGTTTCACAAATATCAATCAAACCCCAAGATCCACGGATTTCATCATCGCCCAGATCCACAGCATCACCTTCATACATTCATTGTTCGTTATTATCGTTCATCCCTCCCCTCCTGTCCCAGGGTCCAAACCCAAAGATTGCATCGTCTCGTCCACGAAGGTCTGAAGGTCTTAAGGTTTGAGGTCTCTGGCTCCATATATCTCTTTTTGCTGAGAAGTTGAGCTTTACTAAAATCAAATGGGAGTTTCGGGAATTTAGTCGAGTGAAAAAGTTGGTGAATTATAGTCTACTTTCCCTATATTAATGCCTTAAATCATTAAGCCATAAGCTGCTGGGAACAAATTTGGGGAGTTCTTTTTTTTCGTCCAATTTTTACTCCTCTCATTGTCCATCCAAGTTGTTGTTCACGTTAATTAATTGGTTAATTAATTGATTCATGTTGTTATCAAAATTGCACAGTATATGTTTGAGAGGATGAATTGCAATTATTGTTAATTTTGTTATTAATAATAAAGGTTGTATAAGTAATTCTACAATATTGAAATTATTTATTACATAATGGTATTATAGTCAATTTGTATTTTTTTTGGATTTTTAATTATTAAAAAAATAAATTATAATCAGTCATACCCAAAAAAATTATTGAGAAATGACTTCGAACCAAAATGGATGGATGAGATTAAATTGAATGCCACATGGCGAACATCTAATGGAGACCTACGTTTAGGTCGGTACGGAGCCGACCTGAGAATATATAAATTTTTTGTAATATTTTGATGAAATAAATTGAAATAAAACCAAGAAATTATGTCATTGATTTGGAGCAAGCGTTCTTTACATAAGTTTGAGAATAAGCAGACTAAGTGAACAAGAAACTTGGAAGACAGTCGTGTGCGGCTAGAACGTGTTGAGGCATCAACAAAATCTATTGGAAGTTTAAATTTCATAATGAATTCTGGAGGTGAGCTAATACAGGACGAAGTAGAACTGAAAGGTGTATTTATATATGTTGCATGCGTTGTTCTCGAATTGTTTAGGGTTTACAACGAAAATCTTGGCACACTTTTAGGCAGACTAAATGATACTACAAATTAATGATTACCTAAAATGAACATTGCAATTAAATAAATGCCTGGAAGTTACGGAATAGAGGGTAGCTTAAATAAGAATAGATTTCTTTCCTTGTAAGTGTTTTTTTCGAATTATTTAGTCAAATAAATAACAAAAAATGAAAGAAATTCTAAGATTCAATCTTGGATTTAGTCCTATACAAAATGGTTGGAATAAAAACTGGTCTTTATATAATATATAGATAGAATCCTACCTTGTAAGTAATACATTACATGACATAACTTTAAGTGGTTACCTCCTAATGACTTTCCAAAAACATTTTCGGTCTTGAGGTCCTTTATAAGCTGGTCCAACTTCATCTTGAAGACGCGACTCAATATATCAGGTCTATCCTCGGATCTTAGACCCTTAGACTCAACCAAGCGCGTGATCTCGGGCCATTTCGGATTACATGTGAATGTGATGGAGAGTTCAGGATATCCCATACTCTTGCAGATGGCCATGGTGTCTTGGAAATTCTGGACCATATACCTGGGACCTCCAACAAATGAAGATGGCAAGACCACACGTTTACTAACTCGATCATTAGGATCTATATCACCCGTTCTAATGGCATCATCAAGTGACTTATAGTTTTCAAATCTTAATAACTTTTGGTTCCTCAAGACGAATGAAAGCCTCTGTGATTCCATCATCATATAACCATCTACAATGAATTGCTGTAACAACTTCCGACTTAGTAGAATGGTTTGTGGCTCATTAGCACGATCAAATATCATGTATTCCAAAAACTCCTTGATAGTAACCCTGTGCCTAACACCTTTTGACCTATCAGTGTGCAAAATCTCTGTATGATATCCATCTTCGCCATATGGAAAAAGAAGTGGATATTGCATAGGAAGGTAGCTTGGGTGCCATTCCGAGATTCGTTTAAAGTCACCCTGTCTTGGCTCAATTATGATATCACGTGGATCCATGTCATACTCATCATTTCCTTCAAACGGATATTTATAATGATAGTTAGTTGACAAAATAAAAAGGGGCCATACATAAATATGTAAAAAGCTTGTCTAAATATAAGTTACAGTGAATAATACCAACAATTAATGCAGCAACTTCAGAACATGTAGGTAGATTATACATACGTCCATCACGTGATCTTCACTATCGAGAGCCGAGAGCTTTGAGTTCGCCTTTCTTATAAGCAATATAGATTCAGAACACCGAGGTTATTTGTCTGGGACACTTCAGCTGAATGTTATAAGAAGCGCCATGCTCTTCGAACTCTGATTTGGAGAACCACATTAGCTGAAAGGAACCAAGTGATGCCAATATACTTCCCCCCTATACATACACTGAATCTTCTTTCCGTAGCATTTCCGCTTGCCAACACTTTGACTCTTGCCAAATTAGGAGACTCCTCCAGTAAATCTTTCTCAAGACGTTCATTTAATACATGAAATCTGGATGTCCCCTTACATGACCTGGTAAAATTGAAGTCTTTCAAAAGCTAAATGCTCAAAAACGTCCGCTAGCTTGAATTCAATGAGTTTATATGATGTTTTATATATAAATGAATTAAAGTAGTTTATCAAATGCTTCGATAAAAATTGTTTCACCACCAACATTCAGATGTATGCTTCTATGATTCAGGATTTTTAGCATTCCGACAAAAGTTTTCCATTGTATCACTGCACATCAACACAATGATCTAAGAAATCATGTCTTGTGCTTCTGTCAATACTGTTGAAGGGTAGCTGCTTATAGGCCGTCAAGTTATCAATCAACATTATGTACATACATACCCAGATGCAGATAGTCAGCAAACAAACAGAGTGTAAGTATTTCCAAATGCAGAATACTCAAGTTTAGAAACTCTTTCGTATGATAAATTATGTACACTCATTTGTCTGATAAGTTACACATGAAAAGACCAAATATGGGCATGATTTTGAACTACAAAACTTCAACACACGAAATGGAACAGTCCATAAAAATGTTATGCAAGTCGATCCATCTCACCTATTTTGATCTTCAAATCCGGATATCATCGACAATTTAGAACGATAATTCATCCAGTAGGAACATCTCGAAGTATTTAGAAATAAGTTCAATAAATATCATTCGCTCAAATTGAATCATGGAGAGAAAAACAATTCCAATAAAAATTCTAATGCAAACATTGTCACAATCAAAATAGCACTACCAGATTCTTCGTGAAAAAATAGGAAAGGGAAAATAAACAAATCCATCAATGTCTTGGTTTTGCAATAAAATTGCAGAATCGTATTGTGGCTTATATATAGCTTCAGATAAATTCAACTATTTCTCCTTCTTCGATATTTTGATCGCTTCGGTTGCCGATTATCCTTCTAATGTAGACTTTGGTTCACAATTACTGAATGTGCCAGTCAAATTCCTTTTGTGAGTTGTAGAGCACTTTTACTTAATTAGTTTAACTCCTCAAAACATTAATAGAATGCTTGTGCATTAGTAGAGCACTTTTATCATAGCAGTTCGATCGTCCCCGCAAAACTTCAATCTTTTTAATTTTAAGCATTTCATAAAGCTTCATACGTTAATAAAAATGAAAATTAACTCATATACATAACAAATAATTCAAAATGTTAATTTTATAATAAAATTACAACTTTGCTAATAGAAGTATACACTTTGGCACATTTTCATGTGTTACCATTAATTTTAATTTTTTCACCTAAAACATTACGTTGATTTTAATGTATGAAGTTTACTGGCGGTGGAATACTGATTGTACCTACTTCCCAACAAAATAAGTTTTCATAATTTTATTTGTACTATACTCACTTTGTTTCACGTAACTTTATAAAGAAAAGTGATGAGCATCGGTACATGAAAGTTACTCATAAACTAAATACACATACAACGTTTCACACCAACATACAGTAAATTGTGAAAGGAAAACAAATGAAAATCCATTTGTCAACATCATGAAACTTTTGGGCTTGGTGTCTTATAAGTTTATGAAAGATAAATCTAATTGTACATTGTACAACTACATACTGCATAAATAACTCTTCCAGAACATTATCTAGATATTTATTCGGAAATCCGAGTTGAAGTTATTCAATATTTTGAACCAATAGAGATCAAAATTGGAGAAACTATTTGAAGCCCAAATTGGAAACTGATATGTACCTCGAAGCAGCCATTGAAACCTTTCTCTTGCGAACTACTTCTGAGTTCTAGATTTCATTGCTTCAAAAATCTCTGATGATAACCGCAACTTGAATCTTATAATTAAAGGGTGACCCATTTTCTCCTTCTTCGATTCTTCTTCTTCTTCTTCTTCCTTTCTGCTCGAAAGCCCGGTGCAATTTACAACTTCTGTTTAGCAGAGGAGGCTCACGTCATTATATGGTTAGTTCTCCTAGAATTGTGGGATTTTTTTAAATTGCACTTTTGAAATTTCTAATATCTATATTTAGCCATATTTGTTTAGATTTTGTTTTGAATCGGATATGTAGAAACTAAATAATGTATAATAACTATGTTTAGGTTATGTATCCCATATAAATAGGGAAGTTTACAAACTAATTATATTCTCCTATTTACTTTCGTTACTAAGTTGACCTAGTTACATCAAATATAAATAGATTAAAAAATGATTAGATTACTTAACCCATAAAAATAGGGAAGCTCTAAAACCTCTTCTTTCAAATCAGGCGTCTGTTGGTAAGGAAGCCGATATTCTTCTGTTTACTTTCGTAACTAAGTTGACCTAGTTACATCAAATATAAGTAGATTAAAAATGATTAGATTACTTAACCCATAAAAATAGGGAAGCTTTAAAACTACTTATTTGTTTCAAATTAGGCTTGTTGAAGAAGATAAATTATTTCAAATTTATGTTGACCGGATGACTCAAATATTAGTGAATTATAAATGAATTGTTTTTTGCTTCGTTTTGCCACCTAGGATTTTTGCATACGTGGCATAGCTCTCCTTCCATTTTCATCATCACTTTTATCATATATATATATAGATTTATGTTATTTCCATATTTTTTTTCTAAAATGTTATTTAAAAATCATACTCCTATCTAACAATCAACACTCTTAAGCTCCTTGATTTTCACTCCAGCTTACGATTCCACATTTCCACACATCATTAAATTTCACCTCAAACTTGTCAAACTCCCCAAACATGCAAAACATCTCCTGAAATTTAAGTTACGATGAATATCCTATAAATAATTGAAACTTGGACATTTGAAGCTCAGTTATGGAGCTTCAGCATAGTTTCAATGGAGCTCCAAATCTATAATTGAATGGAATTCAAAGTTGTTGCGTCATAGTTTTATAGAAAATCTAGTTTGATGATTAAAAAAGTAATAAAAGAAAAGGTTTCCTGTTAGATGAAAAGAGAAAAAAGTATTTGAATTGAATGAAATATTGTATGGAATGAGGGAGGAAACCATTGATTAAACTTCACTGTGCAGGAGAAAATTTTAACCTGAAATAGTGTGTGAACGTCACATTCTCTAGAAAATTAAAACTTTAGTGTAAAATTCAAAGTGATTCACTACCAGTTTTGTGAACTAGTGAAATTCACCGTAAATTCTCCATAATTTCCTACAAAATTAAGGTAACATTGAAACTAATATATATATATATATATATATATATATATATATATATATATATATATATATATATATATATATATATATATATGATAAAAGTGATGATGAAAATGAAAAAAGAGATATGCCACATAATCAAAAATCTGATGTGGCATTTTCAAGCTAAAAACAATTGAATTATAAATGAGGCATTATTGTAAAGAATTCCTACTTGAGAAATGACCAGAACAAACGAAACCTCCTATTAATAGTTATTTTGATATTTTATTAATTGCTCTATCTCTGTCATAAGCCATATTTACTATTAATATCAATGTTGTTATTTTCTTAATTATTCCATTGGGAATTTTAGTTACAGATTATTAGGAATTTTAGTTACTCTATCACTTCTTCACCAAAAATACATCAGAAAAGATAAAAGAGAACAATCTAAGAAGGTATCAATTACGTGCATCCCTATAATCATGCTAAACACACTATTTTTTAGAGATTTTGTTATTTTTATCGTTAATGTTAATTGTTATATAAATCTTCCTGCCAGCATAAATTTTTTGAAAACATCAATATATATCAAATATACTAAAATTATATCCTAACATTATCTCCTACTAGTACTAACCCGTGGCGATGCCACGGTATAGTTTACTTTTAATAATAAATAGAAAGAAAATGATAAAATAAATTTATCGAGAAAATAAAGTAGTCAAATTTATGTGAACAATGTTGATCGTGGTGCGGACGGTAGTTCTTCTTCATTCAATATTATGTCATTGAGTGTTTATTTATGTTAACTATAGAAAATATAAAAATAGGATCCTACCATACCCGACCTGTTTATTAGTAACAGGTACATTTGTTTAAAAAAAATTGTATCCCTCAAACGAAACCAAAATAAAATACAAAAGTATACAACTCAATCAATAGGGTTGTTCCCAACATCCCCGCGGTGGTATGTGGTCACCCCACCACACACACAACAAAAAATTATACAAACATAAATTCACATGTTACAGTTGTTTTTTTTAAACCCACCGGTTCCTAACAACCCCGCGGCGGTATGCGTCACCCTACCAAAGACACAAAAATTATTATTCTACAAATATAATTTCACATGGTACAATGTTTTTTTTTCCACAACGCCCTCCGGGCCCGTTATAGATGAAGAAAGTAAAGAGAAGATAGAAGAGAGAGTTTTCCCACCTAGAGAGTATTTGCAGACTCTCCCCAACCCCCCGGCGGAAAAAATGTAGTTTTTACTAAGTTAATCATCAAAAGATGTTGCGGTCGGGTCTTGTAACAAAGGTATGGAACGTGTTCGAGTATATGCCAGACCGAACCTGAACATCATTATTTCGAATGGGGTTGAATTCGAGTTGGATAGAACCGGTCCTTCCAGCCAGAGACCATAGAGAAGAGAATCCTTATACCTCATCCTATCGATCGAATGTTATACATAAAGATAAGGAAATTGAAAGTCTTCACATGTAAAATGTTGTTTACAGACATGTAAAGATCAACACACCACCAATTAGCTCACGTGTATTTCTTCTATCTTCTGGAACTGAAAATAGAGCACGTCTGGTACACGATTCATAGAACATTCTTAGAAGATCAATTGAAGGGACTATATCAAACATATATCCAAAGATCCTACTATCTGGATTCATGCCCATTAAGAAAATTCATATTAGTAAATCATACAAATCTGAAGGTATAAAATATAATTTAGCTTCATTGAACAATGTAATACTCTCTCCATTTCAGAAAAAAGTGTTACATTTTACTATTTTGCGGTCAACTGTCTCCGGGTTTGACCACAATTTACTCTTAAACGATATTAATAAGTAAATTATTAAAATTATATAATGAAAATTTAGTAATTAAATTTTTATTATATGACTTTATTAAATTATTTACTATTATCGTTTATGAGTAATTTGTGGTCAAATTCGAAAAAAAAATTAAAAAATGCAACAATTTTTACGAAATGGAGAAATATTGAGTCCGATAAAATAAAGAAACATAGAGAGTTAACAAAACTTTAAATTCTACATTACCATTTAAAATGAATTTCTTTTTACATTAATTTTTTATTAGAAAATGTTCAAGTAATTAGATAGCGCTCCAAGTATCATTTATGCACATGCGGATCATGTGTGCTTTAAAGTAAACCATCAACTTTATAATATAGTAGAAAAATATATGAAATACCCAGAATAACTGAAAGTGCACAAATAGTATAGCCGCAATAATCGTATATTTTAGTTTGTCCAGAATGTTTGATGTTAAACTATTTAAAATGAGTCTCTTTTTGAACGGTTGATGCTACGTTAATTATTTGTAATGTGTTTTAATGAGTCGTTTTTAATTCTTTCAATACTGAAAATGATTTTTTGAATTTCAAAACTGGGGCATCATTAGTATATAAATGAATTTTAGTTTTGCTTTCACTTTATAATGAAACGTAACGATCCAACTACTAATCGATTGAGCCCGACCCTTTGCGCCGGCGCAGTTACTCATGGGAAGCTCTCTGGGTGATAGACTGACCCTACTATACCAACACATGTCCTTTCCCGCGCACTTTGTCACACTCGTACGTGAACCGGAAAACTTTTCAATTGGTCATCCATCTAAGATTACTCATAAGAAATCACGCTTAACTTTAAAGTTCTTATGGATGATTTATGAAAAGAAAGGTGCACCTTGTTGGTAATATAATTACATAAATTCTCACATATTTAATCTAACTAAAGTAGCGTCTATGTTGAACTTGGCACGCCAAATTGCTAGGATTGGCCAAATATAATTCTTCTAAATTCATATATGGAGTGAAAATAATTTAAAATTCACAGAGTGAAAATAAAAGCAAACCAGAGTAAAAGTTAACCTTAGAGATCTTTATAAACATTTCAAGTATACTCAAAGTTCGTATACACACATGTATTTTATTTACTACTGAATCGCAAGGTACTTTAGCCACATTTTGTCAATGATAACACTAACTCATCTAATTTACGTGATGGTGGAGAACGAACACGTGCTCAAGGTTATTATTCCTTATCCCAGTCGTACAGCGTAAACTTGCCATTTTACTATTCTGCGGTCAACTGTCTTCGACTTTGACCACAAATTACTCTTAAACTATAATAGTAAATAATTTAATAAAATCATATAATGAAAATAAATTTTCATTATATGATTTTATTAAATTATTTACTATTATCGTTTAAGAGTAATTTGTGGTCAAAGTCAAAGTTAAAATGGTAAGTTTTATAAAGAATGGGGGGAGTATAAGAAATGGGTTTGATGCGTAAAATGTGTTGACTAAAATGCGTTTGAAAGGTTTGAACTTCTCGCTTTTCTACTCCTTTTTGCTTATTCTAATCTCATTCCTATATGGAAAAAAATTTCCTACTTAGTTCAGTATATTTCCTACTTTCCTCCATCCCGTTCCAAGTTTTCCATGTTGCCATTCTTATCATCTCACTCAGTAATTTTCACTTCCATTTTAGACAATTAAACTCTATACCCCTCTTTACTAATAACCACATATATTAATGTTTACAACTTCACCACACACTATTTTTTCATTCAATTTGTATTTTTAATCATTTAAATAATACTCAAACTTTATCAACCCGATATTTTTTATTCATTTAAATAATACTCAACTTTACCAACCTATTTTTTTATTTTAAATAATACTCACCATTACTAATCCACCATTGACGTATAGTGGCCGGCATTTATTTTCCTTTGCAACTTTCATGAAAATGCTTTCCAAGAGTTCACTGTAAAGATCAGTACAACAACATTCCTTTGTTGTTGAACGCTATCCCTGTTCCGAACTACATATCTAAATCTATAATATAGAAGTATTATACTTGGCAAATCAATAAATCAAATTTGATATTTGCCATTTCAATCCACTGCGTTTGAACCGTAAATTTGGCGACCAAATCAATTAATTTTGATAAGCCAATTCGTGTTTTTAGACATGACAACCTTTGTTCTTAAGTTCTTCAGATGTATTATTGCTCTTAAGTTTGCATATTGTTGATGCATAGATCGAATATGGGCGGCCTAGCAAAAATAGTTTATGATGTTCGAATGATTGCGGTGCACGAAGACATCTATCCGCAAAAATAATTTGCAAACTTCATAAGCATATTTCAATAGAATTTTTTTTATCATATACGTATTTTACATACTATATAGTTATGCATACCATAGTCCATCCACCCACTAAATAGGACTCAGAGACTTCAAAACATCTTCAATCCTGAGCATCCATCCATAGCGCCATTAGACAATATTGAGAACTCCTATTGGACATGCAATTTTCCCAGTCGACATAAGTATAAGTAGATAACACAAAGTCTCTACTTTTCAACCAAAGTCAGAAATCAAACTTAATTGCTTCAAACGTCGCCATAAACTAAACATGTTCACCTCTAATCATTACATCAATCGTTTGTGGCTTTCCAATTGAACCAGATCACACCATTCCAAGCCATTAGCCAGATTTCCTTATACTTGGACGGGACTAAGTTAGAGAATTCCATCAAATTATCCTTCACCTTAGATGAATAATATTTGATCTAATGCTAGCCGTCGCGCTGATCTGCAACCTTCGACCAAATATACCGTTTATCTTGTCCAGCAACATGCTATCTGACCAAGCAACATGCTATCTGACCAAGGTAACCAAAAGCGCCCTAGGAAGTAGGAACTCCGTAATCATGACGGATGATGGGGATTCTGAGGAGGAAGAAAACGCTTCTGATTTTGTTCCGGATGAAGAAATACTTACAAAACGCAGCCTATGAGTTTTCACGAAATCTTTCCGGATCCACTCTTACAAAAAGCCATGAAATAGCATCACAAATGTCTTCTGATACACCAACATTATAAGTATTATTATTAGAACATATATACTGAATTTTTTAAAATTAAAATAGAAAAATGTCGAATAATTTAACACGCCAGAAAATTATCATTCCAAAGCTTGACCACGTATCAGTAGCAAGAAAAAGCAGGAGTCAATATTTTTTGACAATTAAAAGCTGAATGAAACTCGAAATGGGGCGAATCTTGAGTCTTGACATTGAAGGATCAACAAAATCGCAAGGACGCTTGATAATAGCCATAGTTGCTTCCCAAAGTAACTGATCAGTTTGCACAAATTATGTATTGTAATTGTTGCTTTATAAAGATCTCCTTGTTCATATTTATGGAAATAAGTTAGTGGAGGGACTATATATATAGTAAACTGAATATTGAAAATATGTTTTGTAGCAATCAAATCAGTTCTATTTTAAAGGAGAGATTTTAATTTTTTGGTGTCAATACTCATCTCATTTGTTATACATATCAACACTCATTCGATATGAAAATGATTCTGAAGTCACATATTGAAAATAATTTATCATAATTAATACTACTTGTCTCCTTAATTTATTATTATGGAAATGTACTATGAATACTAAGTACTAATTACATCATTAATTCCATCAACATTAATCAGAATTAAGATGTTACAATATTGGTGCATAATTAATCACGGAGCATTACAATGAATTTGGTCCGACTTAAGTACGGGAATTATGGCAAGACCATCCAACGCTTACCTTTACTATAATTGTTTGACAAACTTTCCTTACTAAGAAACAGAAGTCTTGGGAAAATAAAATTAAATGGTGCTAATTCTACATAATTAGTTGGAATTGAGAGTGACTGTAGTTTGAGATAGCCCATCAACTTTAAATATTATATGGATATAGAAGATTCTTCCTAGGCCTTCAAATGTTCTCCTTAGATTCCTAATCATAATGCTTGGGGAACTTCGCATACAAATACTACATCCATATTAAGATCTTACGGGCAGTTTGGGATACGAATTAAACTCGATTTCAATCGAGTTAGCCCTTTTATCCTGTTTGGCTAGAGATTTTAATTGAGTCGGAAGAGTACCCGTATTTAATCCACCTACCTATTCACAACTCAATTAAATATTCTCTCTCTACCTACTCTTTTTTCTATCACTTTTTTTTCATTTATTATAACTAACTTAAACCAATCAAACGATGGGAAAGGAAAAACTACATAAAATATGATTCTAAAATATATTGTAATGATTTAAAGAAAATTTCCAACAAGATGATATTCTCCGTTACAGAATAGCTTCCCCATTTTTGGTGTCTCAACCAAAACTTTCCATTTCCTTTTTTTTTATCAATCACTATTTCAAATTTAACATTAAATATATATATTCAAAAGTAAACTCACTAACATTAATTTATCATACTTCAAACTTTAAAAATAAATTTGAGGGACACACTAACATTATTTTATTTAAAAGTAATGCATAAAAGTAAACGGGAAGCTATTCCTGAACCGAGGAAGTAAGAGACTATATCATTTGGGAATTTATAAATTTATATTACAAACAATTCTCATGAAGTCACAACATTCTTGTGCGCTAAAAGAAAAGCGTTCCTGCAAGATGGGGAAAAAAAAGAGTTAAACAAATTTTAATTCACCCGTATATTATAAAAATAGTTAAATAATACTGCAATATTACATATTAAATTTATATACTACTATATAATATCCGTGAAATCGACAATAGAGTTGGAATTCCTAGTGGTGTTGATTTCATATGCTTCTTTTGTCGTTGAATGTAGGGGTGTGCAAAAAAAGCCACACCTTGACCATTGCATAAGCGGCTCTTTCCTTTTTGCCAATTAATTTTCTTTAAAAAAATTAGCGGGTAATTTTTTAACTCTGGCAATATAATTACAAAATAAAATATAATTAATCTGGCACAAAAATATGCTCAAACATGCTGAAGGAAAATTAACAAAAGGATGTTCCCTTACAACAATTCCGTTTGTTAGCACCAAAACCTCAACAGCCCTACCAATAATCATAGTCAAACTCGAGCCCTTCTTCTCCGTACTCAAGAAGACCAAGCCCGACCCAAACGCTCTACTGCACCTGCATTTTCAAGGAGCATTATAGATAGTTTAAAGAAAACTAATGACCTTTTAACACAAAAAAATTACAAACTTCATGCTCGCTCAAGTACAGTTTTCTTCTATAAATTAAATAATTTCAGGCTTGTGTTTGGTTTTTGAGTTATTGCAAGTAATTATTTATTCGTTTGAATGTTACCGAACTCTCCAGATCCATAAGAAGATCGTTCCATAGAACATAGCCATAGCCGTGTCATCTGCATATAGTAAATAGTGCTCAAATATTCTTGAATTTAAAATTTTACACATAAGAGAATACTAATACATAAGCAATACTAAGGCAAGAAACAACCAAAAGTCTACCAGGTTCAATTTTCCAATATAAATACACTAAAGGAATTGCAGATCGAAGTGAATCTAAGCCAACTTACCAGCACATCTGCTCATCAACATTCAATTTTGTCCTGGCAAGATCTATTTCATTTCCTTAAACAAATGATAGAGAGTCTAGAACTACTTTATACTGATAATTATCTCCATAAGCAATTTAAAGCATAAAAGAATCATATCGCGGAGCTTATTTTCCAGCTCCACCTCAGAACATTGTTCAGAGTGAATGCTCTTCCCAATAAGAAGCACTGCAGATAAAGGCAGTAGAGGTAATGACTCTGGCATTTGATTATTTATCTCAAGGGTCCAATAGATATCACAATTTAAGTTGTGACAAAATGAATTTGAGCAAGAGGTTCTGCAAGAAATCCACAATATTTTGAATTGTTAAAATATTAGAACTAATGAATATGTAGGGGAAAAAAAAAAAAGAAACCTTCGGTGTATTGAGACCCTCTCACATTCAAACCAATTACCGATCTGTAATGTAAAACGATCCGTTCAAAAAGTAATGAGGAAATGAATATATAAACAAATGAAAAAATCCGCATATCTTTCTGAGAAAATAACGCTTTCAATCACATATCATTTCTATGTAATGACAACAGATCAATTTAACTCATCTAATGATGCAACATTTTGTTCCACTTTTTCAAAATTTTCAAAATTTTCCAATTTCATATTATTCCATTCCCGGGAATAATCGACAAAGCTTCTTAATATTGAGTAATTGTTGGTTTATGTCCAAAGTGTCTCCTGCACCAGTACATAACCAGTTGATCACTAAACATAATTTCAATGTGGAACGAAAACCAAATTAAACTTACAGTAGGAATTAAGAAATAGTTAGTTTAGCATGCACTTACCCTCTTCCAGTGAGTATTTTGGCCATGTTTCCATTGTTATTGGTGACAAAAACAGCACTTTCATCACAAACAATAAAAGCTAAGCAGCCATATTGAGCTAACTGCACTATAGAAAAAGACTGAAGGTCCTTACGACTCTTTATTCTATTCCAACAATTATTTGTTCATAAAAAATGTGGCAAACCAACCGGACATCAAGTGACAAAAGAGTAAGACTGAATAATAGAGATTGTAGAAACTAATGATAGTTATTACCTAGCTAAAGTACCTTTCCTTGACGGAACAATGAAACATAATTAAATCGATGGTAAATCAACCAATTTGAATATAAGCGTACCTTTCCTAACTCTTATTTCTGATTCGATGATAAATCTAAAGACCCATATGACATGGAACGGAAGGTCAGTTAAGAAAACCCAATCTTTGATACAATAGCCGAACTTGAACTCGTAACGTATCTCTATTTCTGCAGCCGGTCTTGAGCTCCCATGGAAGTTTGCTTCAGAGCTTCTGTCTGTCCTTATACAGCCCGCTTCGAGAAGAAAAGACTCCCGAATGGCTATCCATGCACTACGCGGAAGGAACCATATGCTCATAGATCCATAATTCCATCGTTCTCTTGTCCATGTACATATTCTACATAGATTCATTAAGCCAAACAATTCTAGTTGCAACTTTTAAACAAAAAAGGAGAGAAAAGAACATGTTATATAAGTAAGATAATTCAAATGATCTAAATGTCACCTAAATGTTATTGTCAAAAAATCTTATTATATATAATTTACTTTTCCCAACAATTGAGTCATACTGATCATGGTGTAACTAACATAATCCGAAATAGTGAAATGATGAGCTAGCTGGTCAGTAAGATGTAGATTAGATATCTCATAGAAGAAAGTCGAAGATCCTTTCCCATTCATATCCCGTATAAAAACGAACAGCTTTTAAATTGAAAGAATTGGAATAATCACATATTTGGGGAAGAATCAAGTGTAAGAATAGAGAGAATAGGGGAATTGATCCTTTACCAAAATTTACCTGGGCGTGACATATAATATTTACTAAATTAAAACATCACATTAATTTACTCTAAATGTCAAATTTTCACCCATTTTATTTGATTTTTCTATATATTTTTTTTGATTTTTCTAGTCAAATAAATACAAAACATTAAAAGAAATTATAAGATTGATTCTTGACTTAAGTCCTATACAAAATGGATGGAATAAAAACTGGTATTTTATATATATATAGATTTTTGGGTTCACAATAGAATAACCATGAATCAGTTCACAATAATAATTAATTAAATGATTAAACCTATAAATTCACAAGAGTTAAGAGATTTCAAATTTCATTTCAGTCTACGCTCAACAAAACCTTCTTTCGTAAGAAGTTACTCCAAATCCGATCAAGAAGGAGGATAATAATTTCAGTCAACTCAGCACAATAGTTCGGAAATTTCCACCTCCATTTACCTCAAATATCATTATGAAGGCGTCCATTTACCTCCTTTTTAATTTTTTATTAGTCCCTGAAGATTTGAAGATGTATATCATGTTTTTTTGCTGCAATATCAAGCATTTCCAATTGCCAAATCGTCATGTTGTTGTCTTTGTAAGTATATGTTTTAACTCAAATCATCTTCCTAAATTTTCACATTATCGATGAATAACGTTCGTGCTCCTAGCATCATCAGGTCAAAGAAATTTTAGAAGATTCACCTATATCCCGATTTTTATGCAAAGATATATTACTATAGTATTCCACGCACTCCACGTGAAAAATTTATTCATAAAATAGTTTCATTTATACTACTTTTACAATATAGTAGTACTAATCGTTAATTCTTTGATTTACAGTCTGTGTGTTCGAGCATTTGGATTTCCGGAGCCTCACATGTTTGCTTGAAAAAATACGTGGACATCCTGACGACATGTACATTACTGCACTTTTCAAACTATTGTCCAAGTTAAAAGAATTGGATATTAAAGGTTTGACGACTCTACAATATTTATACATCAATCAGTTAATGGATTACGTTACCTTGAGATTTGCCACTATAATTTGTGTAAGAGGTTACATAACAAATACACTTACTTCAGGTGGGCAGATCTCGATGTACATTTCTATTGCTCATAAAATTCGTCAGCCACACGAGCGGTTTAGGATAAATTGCAAGGAATGTATGGCAGATTTTGACGTAACTTGCATGTTAGGAAATTTGTTAGATATTTTGTTAGAAATATCTATTTAGATTTTGATCAGTAACATGATGACTTATCTTAGTCTCAGAAAGGTGATTAGTACTCTTGGTTCACTTGAACATTGTAAAAGAGGAAACCCACTAAGTATGGTAGTCTAGCTAATCTTGTATAGGATGTTAGGTCTCAAAATGTAATTTTTATTTTATGAAGAGAAGACCAAGAAGAAGACATCCAAGCAGAACAAGTTCAACGACATTGAAGATTTGAAGAAACTGCACAAGATTACTGAAATAGTTTTGCAAATACCTTGGCCAGATTTCTTGAAGACGCGAATGATTGCTAAACAAATCATGTCACAAGAGATATCTGAGAAGTCAAGAGGTCCATCTGGAAAACAAGGAAAGTGTCCACAGATATCTACACTCAGATACCTTGAGCTTTAAACCACATTTCTGATAAAGAAATATATATTGCAAACAAAGTTGTTTCAATAAAAGTGGTATCTAAAGTTAAAGGTAAGGACGTGCTAAAACTCAGAGAAAACTGATAAAGTTAAGTTTCTGATACAAAGCATAGTTCCGTTGGCACTACAAGACAAAAAGTATAGTACAATGCATTTAATGCAAGGACATAGATGTCTGAACAAAAGCAACGGTACCTTCTGAAGAAGAAGACGAACCTGCTACAGTACTATACACAGATATCAATAGTTTGAATTTGATTTAAGCCTAACGGATACTATTCAACGGCATTCAAATTCATCTATAAATATCAACACTTAGACTGCTTGAGAAGACACACTGAACCTTAGAGACACATAACTTACTGAACAACATTTACACGAACATATTCTCTCAAGCAAACTACTTATCCTCAAAGCTTTCTGTTGCGACCAAAGCTCCTGATCTTAAGTAGTACTAAAGGTCTAAGTGTCCTGATCCTAAACAAGCACTGCTATTTGTCAAAGAGTTGAATCGAAAGATCAAGTATCTGAGATTCATTCTCTTGAACAATTATCATAGACTTGGGTTAGTAAAAAGAACAAGATACCATACATTGCAAAGTGTATTAAGTATACTTGATTCACAGAGCTATCTGATTAACTGAAAAGTTATTAAAGAAGCTCATCTGACAACTCAAACCAAAACCAGCACCATCACTGGCGTGGAATGTGAAGTACTTAGTTTGAGAAACTAAGGAATAACTCAAGTTATTGAGCATGGGAAGTACTTAGCTTGGAAAGCTAGGAATAGCTCAAAAGGTTTCGAGTACAGGAAGTACTTGGCTGTGAAAGCCGGGGAACAACTCAGGGGGAACATTTGGTTGGGAACCATTTGTTTAAGGAATCTTAGAATAGGATTTTTGTAAGGTGACCTCAATTATCTATTCTAGTGAATTCTAGTTCTTTTGAAGACCGAAGTGGATTAGTTGGAGGATTACGCCACCTCCAGATACCACTATACTTGCTGTGTTATTTACTTTTCTGTACTTACATTTCAGCAACACACACACACACTTTAACTGTTTCTGCACTTATCTATCTTAAGTCTTCCGCGCTCTGAATCTAAGTATCAGATATCTACACAGATATCTGAGAAATAGTTTTTATCGACAAAAGTTTTAAAAGACTATTCACCCCCCCTAGTCTTTTACTTTGCCGTTATCTGGACCAACAAGTGGTATCAGAGCAGGAGGTTCACAAGCCTTCTGCACTGAACCTAGATCCCCAGATAGGTGAAGGAACTTTGTCCATTTTCGAGGACTATTTAATTTGTGTGTTAAGTGTGCAGGTATGTCTCTGAGTGATGCACCCGTTCTCAAACCAGAGAACTACGAGAAATGGAAAAATAACATGATGCTCCACCTTGAAGCCATAAGTGACGAAATGATCGAAGTGATAAAGAATGGCCCAATAGTCATTCAACAACTTCAACAAGTCATGGAGGTTTCTAATGGTAGAGACAGAGATCAAAGCGAATGATCTTCACAAACTTATGCGTCAACAAGTGGGAGATCTACTAGTCAAGTTATTTACGAACCAAAGCCCAGAGAACTCTGGACATCGGAAGATGCCAAGAGAAATCGTCTGGATGGTCAAGCTCGTAATATCATCATCAGATCGACACCTGAGCACATACAGTGTAAACTGTGGGGTGCTAAAACGGCGAAAGTTGCCTGGCAACTGATTGAAGAAATCTGTGCCGGAACTGAGAAAACCAAAGAAAACAAGTTCGAAGTTCTCAAGTTGAAATTTCAAAATTTCAAACAAGGACCCACTGAAACTCTGGAAGAACTTGATTTCAGATTTACCACTCTCATGAGTGATATGGCAGCACTTGCGAAAAGCAACAGATGCTCCCAGTCAGAAAAGATTAAGACTATTGTCAGAAGTCTTAACCACAACTGGGAGCATACTAAATTCTTTTATTTTAACCAAGGAATGCCAAATATCACTCCAGTGGAACTCTTCTAACATCTTGCTACGGTTGATTATGAGACAACACAAAGAGAACAAACAATGAAAAGTTGCGAGAATATTGCTCTAGTTGCTCAAGGAACTTAAAAGAAGAAGAAAAGCAAGGAAAGGATCGAGGATGCTCTTGCTGCAAAGAAAATGAGCAAATATGTCAGTCGAGAAATTGAGAGAAGAAAAGCCAAAGAGAAGCTGAAAAAGCATCTAGGCTCAAACTATCACCAGTACAAAAATATGCAAAGCTCGCTGAACAAGCCAGCTCAGAAAGCATCATGTACTGAGGAAGCAGAAATTGGAAACGATATCTGTTTCTATTGTCAGAAACCTGGTCACTTCAAGAAGGATTGTCCTGCCTTCAACAAACTAAGGACAGGTGACAAGAAAGATAGAAGAATCTTCGAAAGCGTAAAGCTTTATTAATCAAGAAAGAAAGAAAATCAAACTCAATTGGATGCTCTAGGCGTTGAGACAGTTCAAGATGACAATTCAGATGACTCAACCTTACCATCACCAGAATTATGTGGAGTTACTCATGATATAATCGACTTCGGCCTCAAGAAGAATGAAATGTGTGGAGTTGCTGAAATTGACGGTCCAGACATCTCCAACATAGAAATCTGTCTTATGGCTGATGAGGTAGCACATACTTCTTGTTATACTTATGAAAGTGATGAAGAAGAAATAAAAGATCTAGAAAATCTCAGGAAAGAACTTGACATCTATGAAAGAGAATTTCTAATGATCCGAGCTAGAGCCGAAAATCTTGAAGAAGAAAAGAATTCTCTTGCAAAGGAAAATTCTCAATTAGTTAAGATATCTGAGAAAAAGGATGCTGAAAATGCATTTCTCAAAGCTCAGATATCTGAGACTGAAAAGTCACATAAAGAAGCAATGGCTGAATTACGAAAGAAATATGAAGATCTTCTTTCTGAGAACAAGGAACTCGAAAAGAAAGAATTATCTTTTCAATCTTATGCCAAAGCTAGTGACACTCTTACTGAAGTACAATCTTACTTAAGAGATCCTTCAGAAAAGAAAGGACTTGGGCTGAATACACAGACAGATTGTTCTATCACTCTGAATAAGAGTAAGGAAAGAAGAACATTTGTAAGTACTCAGCAAGATGGTTCCCATGCAATCTATAGTATCGGTCAGAAGGCAAAGATTGTTGACAAAGGAAAGGCAGTTGCGACTAAACCTTTGTGGGAAAAACAAGTCAAAAACAAAACTGTTGGGCACGTCTCTGAAAAGAAACACAACACTGAAAAGTGTAAACACCACGATCTATGTCTCTCAAAAGGGTAGAATTGCAGGAGCTGGCAAATTCTCCCATGTCACTTTTTCTGGAAAGAAATTGGACCAACCAGAGACTAGCAAAGCTGCTGAGAAAAGATCTCAGATAGCTTCAAGTGCTCGAAACGGTATTGGCTATAAAGGCATCGGAAAACAACTTGCTCATGAATACAAACAGGAGCAAGAACGATGGCTAAAGGCTAGAATTGCTCAAAGCAATTATCGAAGTGGAAGTTGAATCAAGCCTCGAAAATCAATGCCGTGGCTAGAAGAAATCAAGGAGGAAAGCTAAGTTTTTGAAAAGCAAACTCGAGAAACTGACAGTATCTGAAAGTACCAAATGGAGCACCTAGGAACACACCAAGGAAGAAAATAATTCTTAATAATGATAATCATTCAATTAGAATTCCTCCTTATGTTCCTATCAGACAAAAGAATGTTCCAAGAAAATTCATTCAAAAATGGATTCCTACTGGAAGATTGTTTAGTTCTGATGGTTCCAACTGTAAATTGAGAACCTAATCTCCTGTTTCCTGTTGTGTGCAGAATGCTTCTGGACTAAAGCACAATGGCTATTTGATAGTGGATGCGAAAGCACATGATGAGAGAAGCAAATCTGTCGATTACAAAGCTTGCAACCAGACGGATATCGAGTTCTTTGGAGGAGAATTAAATCCCTCTCTGGGATTTGTCAACGTCAAATTGGGAACATTAACAATCACTGACGTATTACATGTTAAGGATTTGAAATATAATCTATTTAGCATGAGCCGGTTTGCGACAAAGGTTTCTTCAGAAATTCAAAGCAAAATACTGCAAACTAATTGACAATGAGTCAAAGCAGACAGTCTTGGTTGCTCGGCGGAAAGGCAGTCTTTATGTCGCCGATTGGGCATCTGCCACAACTGAAGAATGTCTCATGGTGAGTCAATCTGGTCACACAGAAGAGCACTGGTTATGGCACAAAAGAATGAGTCACTTGAACTTCAAAACTCTGAACAAACTTGCCAAGAAAGAGTTAGTGGTTGGCCTTCCCAAAACATCTTTCAGAAAGGATGGTATCTGTTCTGCATGTCAGATGGGGAAATAATCTAAGATCTCTTTCAAGTCCAAAACTAGACACTCTAGTGTTAGACCACTGCAACTACTACATATGGATCTTTTTGAATCATCTGTAACTAGTTATGCAGGAAAGAAATATGGTCTGGTTGTTGTAGATGACTTCTCAAGATTCACTTGGGTTGTCTTTCTGAAACACAAATCTGATGCCAGGGTGGAGATACCAAACTTGCTGAAAAAGCTTGAAGTCATGAAAAATGACAAGGTATCTGCAATCAGAACAAACCATGGTACTGAGTTTGTCAACCAGTACATAAAGGAGTTTTGTACCTGCAAAGGTATACAACACCAACTTTCCTCTGTAAGAACACCTCAACAAAATGGTGTTGCGAAGGAAAACAGAACCCTTAAAGAAGCCGCAAGGACGATGCTAGGCGACCTTTGAAATAAGTGAAGTTTATTGGGTTGAAGTCAGTAAACCTGACTGCTACACTCAGAACAGATGTTTGATAAACAAACACCATGACAAGACCCCTTATGAAATCTTGGTTGGTAGACCCCCTAATATCAAACATCTGAGAGTATTTGGTTGTAGATGTTTTGTTCTAAACAATGGAAAAGATTATCTGAGAACATTTCAACCAAAGGCAGATGAAGGTGTATTTCTTGGTTATTCCACGAATAGCAAAGCTTCTGAAATTTACAACAAAAGAACAAAGAAAATTGAAGAATCAGTTCATGTTGTATTCTATGAAGGAAGTAAGAAAACACCTCCTAATGATGAACTCTCAGAAAGGTTCAAAGAACTAATGTTGAGGGATTCTGAAGAAGAATCCTCAAAAAGGAGAACATCATTATGGAAAGTGAGGATGACTCTGACGTAGAAAAGCTTGATATGCCTAGTAACAACCAGATGACTCACAAACATGATGAAGAATTTCCTATGAAACTTCCAGAAATGGAAACTGAAGATATTCATCATGAAGCTATCTCTGGAAATAATCTCTCTAAAAGACATGTTCCAGATAGCTCAAACACTGAACAAGTGTCAGACATTAATTGCCCTTCTGAGGAGCAAAATGTCTTAGATACTGAAAAAGTATCAAATCAAAATCCCAGTGATTCACATTCAAATCATTTGGATATTGATCCTACTAGCACTAAACCTATGATGAGATGGATCAAGGATCATCCTGCAAAAGATGTGATTGGACCAATTAATCAAGGTGTTAAGACTAGGAGAGCACTAGCTGAAAATGCTAATTCTCTCTTTGGATGTTTCATCTCAAATATTGAACCTAAAAATATAGAAGAAGCATTAGGAGACCAAGACTGGATCTCTGCAATGCAAGAAGAGTTGGATCAATTTGAGAGAAACAAAGTCTGGAAACTAGTTCCATTTGTGGAAGGAATATCTGTGATTGGAACTAAATGGGTTTTCAAAAACAAAATGAATGAATCTGGTGAAATAACCAGAAACAAAGCAAGATTGGTTGCCAAGGGATTTACCCAGACTGAAGGCTTAGATTTTGATGAGTCATATGCACCAGTTGCCAGATTGGATGCAATAAGACTCTTTCTAGCCTTTGCAGCTCATAAAGATTTTAAAGTTTATCAGATGGATGTCAAAAGTGCATTCTTGAACGGTGAACTTGCAGAAGAAGTTTATGTTGAGCAACCACCTAGCTTTGAAGTTTCCTCAGAAAGTAGAATGGTCTATAAACTACAGAAAGCTCTGTATGGACTGAAACAGGCTCCAAGAGCATGGTATGACACCTTGGCCAAATACCTTCTGGAAAGTGGTTTCAAGAAAGGTGAAGTTGATAAAACTTTATTTACCTTAAATCATGATGGGAAACTACTCTTAGTTCAAGTATATGTTGATGACATCATATTTGGATCAAAGGACAAGCAACTTTGTAATGACTTTGCAAATCTCATGAAAAGTAAGTTTGAGATGAGCATGATGGGAGAAATGAATTATTTTCTAGGATTGCAAGTCAAGCAACTCAATGATGGAATATTCATTAGTCAAACAAAGTATGCAAAAGATATGCTCACAAAATTCAATCTTAAACCTTCTGAAAAGAATGCTAAGATACCTATGAGCATTGGAACCAAAATGACCTATATTGAATCAGATAAGAGTGTTGAAGAACATAAGTATAGGAAATTGATAGGTTCACTACTTTACCTCATTGCAAGTAGACCTGATATTCAATACGCCGTTGGAGTGTGTGCTAGATTTCAGACAAATCCGATGCAAACACACTACAACATTGCTATGAAAATATTAAGGTATGTAAAAGGTACAGTAGATGTAGGATTGTGGTATCCTAAAGAAAGCGGATTGAGTTTAGCTGGGTACTCAGACGCTGATTATGCTGGATCACTGCTTGATAGGAAAAACACCTCAGGAACTTGTCAGTTTCTGGGTACTAGACTTATCTCGTGGTTGAGCAAGAAGCAAAACTCAATTGCAACTTCTACCACAGAGGCTGAATATATTGCTGCTGGTTGTTGTGCAACACAAATTCTGTGGATACAACAACAACTTAAAGACTATGGACTCGATGAAGAGAGAACTCCCATTTACTGTGACAACACAAGTGCTATTGCGAGTACGCAGAATCCTAAATTTCATGCCAGAACAAAGCATATTGATGTTAGACATCACTTCATCAGAGACCATGTTGAAAAAGGCAATATAGAGATACTCAAGATTGGCACTGAAGACCAACTTGCAGATATCTTCACTAAGCCACTACAAGAAAGTAGATTCTTAGCCTTAAGACATAGTCTTGGACTAATGGAACTACCAATGAACCAAAAGTTCAGAACTGAACGGGCATCCGGAGAAGAGGTATCCGAAGGGCATCCAGAGAAGAGAAAGAGAAATCGAACGGGTATCCGTAAGTCAAAAGGCTAAAGAGCAAAAGATGACTTAAGATCTCCGAGACGGAACTCGGATATCCGAATCACTCTATAAACGGGAACACAAAGGAGAATAGTACAACTATCTGCAAATAACTACTCTTGAAATTGCATTATTTCTATCTTGATGAAAAACTTGGAAAAATCCTAAGTATAAGATGATTCAGATGCAAATGTGTTCTTGGTCATACAAAACGTGATTCAGGATAGCTAATAGCCAAAATTCATTAAATGGGCACAATTACACTTGTTGATTGTGATCATTCTTTGAAGAAGCAATGGTGACCCTTGATGAAATTAAGCGTTTGATCTATACGGTGGAAATTAATTCACGATAAATAGTGGATCAGAAAAATTCGACAAAGCCCACTTTGCATTTAATGCCGAACTAGCTTTTGCTCACGCGCTTGCAAATCAGATACGCATACACAAAAATAAATTTGTATGTATTTGTCTTGAGATTCTATTGCTATATATATAGGATTTTGGCAAAAGAAATCACTTTCGCCTAATCCAAAATTTCGACTTACACAAAAATAGCAAAACCTTCTCTTGATTCTCTGCAAACCTTCTACAATCTCTGCAAATCAAGATTAAGTTTTTCTGCAAAGAATTATCAAACAAATCTCTTTCAAACACCAATCCAAATTCCCTACACTATATAAAGAGATGGCCCCAAAGAATTCTTCCACGTAAATCTCAATCCTCCACCGGTATCTTGAAAAGCAAGCACCAGAGTTGGTTATTGTGAACAACCGACTGGTAGGAGATTTTAATCCTGACCATTGGACTTCAAATCACAGAATGATTTGGGGTGGTGCCATGGTTGAGGAATACCTCACGGCTGCAATAGAGAACCAAGCCGACAGAAAGCTGATTCTTGACATGCTTGAAAAGGCACAAATCAAGGGTTTTCTATCTGCTCGCCCAAGTGGAATTTCATCACTGTTGGAATTCTACAACAACTCGGATAATTTCTGTGTTTCAAGGCACCTTTGCAATAGTGTACATCAAAACCTCAGTCCAAGGAAAGGAAATCCTTCTGGACTTAACAACTTTCTGTAAGTTGTTTGAGTTTCAAAATCTTGGAAAGGATTTTGAAATAAACACCAAGGATGATGATCTCCTTGAGGTATTAAACAATCGTACAATGACGTGTGTGATCTAGAAAATCGATACACCACCGAAGTTCAAGCTCACGACATCCGAACCAGACATCAGATGGTTCACTGGGATGTATTGGCTTGCATTCTTCACAGATGCTTTGATGTTCTACAAGGAGGTGCTGACCAGATAAGCCAAGAACGATGGATCATGATGTTCTTGCTGAATCAACAAGACAAAAGGCTGGAAAACCCTTTTAACTAGGGAAAGTACGCCTTCATGAAGTTTGTGAAGAAGATTCAAGGCTTCGAGCCTAAGATCGCCAAAGGACTAGCTGAGCCAAAGGCCACAGTAGGCTATGGTCTGAAGATATGCTACTTTCTGGAGAAGCTTGGCATTGAGCTCAGAGAGAATTTGAAATAGCCAACAAGAACCTACTCTACAAATATGAGTATACAAACTTGATGAAAAAGGTTCTTGGGTCTCGAAAGGTTCTAAGCGAAAGTCCGAAAAGGTATCTGAAGAAAAGGTTGCGACCAAGAAGCCCAGAACTTCAAGAAAGAAGTCTGCTGGCAAATCAGAAGACACGCCTATTAAGGTTGTCGATTCTCAGATATCTGCAGGCCTTGCCGATGAACTGATAAAGGCAGATCAACTCATCAATGCTGCAAAAGAGTCATCAACTACTGAACTAGTAGACTCAGCAAGAGAAAGTGCTCGTAAATGTTGCGACTAATGTAGAATGCCTTGGCGATGAACTTATTAATGCCAAACAGTGAAAAGCACCAAGTCCCATCTGCAAATCGCAGGAGTAATGGACCAATCGGCCCCAATCTTGATGAGAGCTCGACGATGAAGATGATGAACTAGTCATCTCAAGTCCTAGAAAGAACAAAGAGGGCTAAGGTTCGAATAAAGAATCGGTGATAAGGTTTCTAAAGAAGTACCTACACCTCAGGTTGCTGAACAAGCACCTATAGCAAAGGTTGTTGGTGCAAACACATCATCAGGGAACGTTTCTTACGCACAACTTCAAGAAGCCCTGATGAGTGGTAATTTAGTGCTGGCAGATGCTGATGGAAATGCCACATCTAAAAATCTGGAAGAACACTCTACTGACCGATCCTCTGCTTCCAGACAACCACAACAGCCACTAGTGGTTGATGAAATGGTAAATGAACTCCATTTTGAATTATCAGAATTACAACACGCTGAAGAAAATCCTGCAAAAGAACAGGTTCCCAACTCGACAAGAGGGATCAAACTGAGACATCCACTCAGTATGATCAACCAGGGGAGGCAACTGAGTTGCACACTCAGGAAAGGTGTGAAGTACCTAATACTTCAAACAAAGAAGCTGCACTGGAACAAGAAGACCAAAGTATAAAAGGGTCACAAGTTCCAGAGACCAATCAGCCTGACAATGCTCAGGTAGCTGAATGGTTTAACTCCTACCTTGTGAAAAATTTTATGCTTATATATCTTGTTACTTATATAAAAATTCTTTGTTACAGGCTGAGTTAGAAACACAGAAACAAGAGGAAGCTGGAAAGCTTGCCTCAGAAACTGAGAAGGAGGTTACCCCAACCTTGCCTCTTAAGAAATCTGAGCCTGTACTGTTGAGGGGTAAACCTCGAACACCAACACTACTACTGCAAGTAACCTAATCTAAGATCCACCTCCGACTTGAAGTCCGAGAAAAGGCTTGTCCGAGCAAGGGCACCTGAAAGGACTAAGTGGGGGGGGGGGGGGTTTAGAATGGGTTACCCGGATTGCCGAAGTCAATCCGGAAGGAGGCTCTACTCAAAGGAGGGATGATAGCTCTCAATGCAATAGTAATGGGAAAGGTATTATGTGAGGTCGATTCACTTAGTAGAAGATAGTTGGTAACTATGAGGGAGGGATCAGTCGTGTCTGTGGAGCGTGTCCGAATCGTTAGTTAAAAGAAAAAGGAAGAAAATCCTTTTTGTCGGGATCCGTCGTCCGTGTCCTCAAGGATTCAATATATCTCTTCCTCTTTTTCCGCTTCACATCCGAGTTATCACATAGCTGGGACTGTAGAGGAAAAGGTATTTGTATCCGAGATATATGGGTCCGAGTACGTTAGGATCTCGAGTTCTCCTAAGCCGCCCATTGGACCGATTGTTGAATTGGTCCTCCGTAAGCCAAGAGGCCCAATAGGTTGTCCGCTCGCCCACGGAGAAAGATCCCGAGTCAAGGACGTGACCGTTGGATCGTGACATCAACGTCAGGGGTTCCCATCCGATTGATGGGACGCGTCAAGCATTAAATGCGACGCATCGACACCATCCACTCGTGAAGCGGCACAACCTTGGATTGAGAGGACCAACGGCCGGATTGAATCCAAGTGATGTGACTTCGCTATCCCCAAATTGCCCTTATAAATAGTCAGCCCATCAGTCACTTTCACACTTTTAGCAATCTCGAAATTCAGAGCAATCGCAAAGCAATCCGAGCGTTTGAAGACACATCCGAGCAAGCAAGAGTCGCAGAGTTTGAAAGTTTCTTCTTCGAATCCGTACCCTCGGAGAAGCAGCAAGGCTTAGTCATCCGTTCAAACTTATCAAATCAACTTTATCAAGTACGTACATCTTCATTTTTGCTGAGTTGTCTTCTTTTCACGATATGCCTATTTCGTGCTCATATGTTTTTGCCTTGCTCGGATATGAAATTGTCGAGTCTGTTCTTGCCGATATTGCGTGTGATAGGCTTTAGCAACTCTTTTAGTTGAAACAATTTCTCCTCCGTACTGTTGCATGCCAATTTATTGCCAGTATCTTGTTGATGCATCTCATGTGTATGCCGACTGTAACCAAAATTTGATTATGCATGCTTACTTGGTAATGTGTTGGTGCCAATCGGCACACAGTCTTGCGTAAATTTGCCCCGCTCAGCGTGCTGGGTAAGGTAGGTGATAGTGCCAACGGTGCGTTAAGTAGAAATCCATAGGCTTTCTTTGACTTAATAAATTACCTAAACGAACTCTCGGACAATCAACACCATCATTCCTGACTTGTTTCCTTCTGCCCTAGGATGTCAGCACGAGGCCCCAGGTTACAATGACGCAGTAGATTTAGGGACCGGGTCCGTGGATCTGACCTTGTCCGCGAGAGATTTTGTAGTTGTGGAGCTTGGGTCGTCCAGAGATTACGATCTTTGGCACGGAGTTACAGGTAAGCGCAGCCGCAGCTTTCAATGGGACCGGGTGACCTTGCTAGGACTAGGTCGTTAGTCCAATCTCGGACCATAGGTGGCATCGGGACATCCTGGGATCTCGAGCGAATCGGTATGAGCGGGAAGGCGGCAATGATCGGGAGGTGATGAAGTCGAGATGTTCGAGGTGGAGGACCGTGTTGTAGCGGAAACAGTCCGTCAACCTGTGCACATCCGGAGACCAAGGTGTCATCGAGGAGGAAGAAGATGGTGAGGAAGAGGAAGATGAGGACGAGGAAGAAGAAGGAGAAGGATCTCCTGTCGCTCGTCCCCCTAGACGATCCAGTCGGCGGATTGCACTACACCCTGCTGCGCCCGTTCAATCCAGTCTTCCATTAATTGAAGGTCATGGTGCCAAGGCGGCAAGGATCAAATTTCCTCGTCCCGCATCCGCAGTAGTGATAGCAGACGAGTTCGGAGAGCTAAACGCGGACGGGCTTCTTCCTACCTGTCCATCGAGGGTCAAACCTGAGGAGATTCCGGAATGGAGGCGAAAATGGGAGATCCTCGACCAGAGAAATAATGATCCTGAACCCGCATGCATTCTATAACCCTCCCTTGGATATATGTGCGTGCATGAGGTGGCCTTCTCCTGCGGATGGAAGATCCCCATTGCCACAGAGCTGAAAAACATTCTGAACCATATTGGTATAGGTTCGAGTCAGGTTATCCCCAAGTCCCTGGGTAACCTTATTTGCTTTGTAGTTTTTTGTAAGAAGAAAGGGCAGCCGGTAAATTTTGAGAACTTCAGGCAGCTCTTCCACGTCTCGTTCAGTCCGGGGAATCCACTATTCTATACTTTCATGAATAGGAAACCTTACAATTTTATCTCGGACTCCATTTCGTCGCTAGGATCGAAGTGGTGGGATAGGTACATTTTTGTACGGATGGCTTCAAAGCCAGGGATGTCCGAGAGACAGAGGGAACAATGGGGGCTGCCCATAAAATTCCTTAGAGAGAGCATCCCGGATTGGCGTCCCCTTCCGAAGAATGTGGCTCCGTGGGTGGCGGCAATCCACAAAAAGCATGACCCACCTACTTATCCGTTTCACGGATTAATCTGTCAGCCACTTCCCTACCTGTGCGGACTAACAGGTGCAGTAGATGTAGGAGGGAAGACGGACTTTAGTAAGGATTCGTTGACTTGAAACTTGGCGTTCATTCTTCTTCAATATACTCTATTTTGATTACGTATTTCCGCAATTCTGATAATTCTTCTTTAACCCATCTGTATCTAATGCCTCTGGTTTATTGTGTAGCTTATTGGTTCGACTATATCATGTCGACACTCCGTGAAAAGAAGAAGTTGCAGAGAGAGCAACAAGCCCTGGAGGTCGCCGCTGGTCAAAGGACCAAAATCATCAACACTTCCGTGGGTCTTCCCATGCCAGATCCGAAGAATGCCGCGGTTTTTGCCGCGGAGGAAGAAAGGCGGAACAAGGCTGGAGAGGATTCTCAGGCCTTGGCGGTGCCCGACAAGGGTAAAGCCCCCGTCACTCGGAGCGCCACTGCTTCGAAGTCCCAGGCTTCCGCTATTGCTGCACCACAACAGGAGGTGTTGATGCGGGACGCCATTACCTCGGGACGCAATAGAGGAGCAACTTCGGAGGCTCCTCCCGCAGCAAAGAGACAGCAATTGTCCGTTGTTCTTCCTGTTGACCAAGCTGCTCTTGACAAGGAGTACGAGCTGGCTTGCGGACTCCCTGAGGTTGAGCGGGTCGGAGGGCTGGATGGGCTATACCAATGGGTAAGTAATCTTTGGATGCTCTCCTTGGTTTGTTCTTTGTATGACAAAAGTGCAACTTATATTCTTACGGACTTCTCGCAGCTCGGCTGTTTCGTCAGGGCCATGCAATGGAAGGCCGCTGAACGCGCTACCATTGAGGAGGACCTCCACAAGGCCGTGGCCACTTCCGCGGATGAGGCGGAGAAGGCGAAGCAATTGGAGATGCGGCTGAAAGAGCAAGAAGTGAAGTTCCATAAGCTGAAGGCCAGCTGGGAAGAAATCAAGGCGGACCTCGACTGGCAGGAGAACTTTGTCGACAAGTCGATGAAGGCTTTTCTGGATTCCAAGGATATACTGCTCGGAGGCCTCCAATACGCCCGTCTTCAAGCTGGTCGTGACTTCATGGAGTCCGACTCCTTCAAGTTCTTGACGGCGGACAAATCTGATGCTTCCCGCCTAGATGGGTTCGTGTCCGCTATCGGACAACTGCAGTCCAAGGGACTACTTCCACCGGACTTTAACTGGAAGACGGAAGGGTTAATCCCTTCTGCGGATGCTAATGGCGTGGAGGTCCCTGTAGACAGTGTCTCGGATGAACAGTTGGCCGCGTGCGAGTTTGCAGAACTCGTCACTGAGGAAGGTGAGATCGAGATCCGAAATGGCGGGCCCTTCCTCCCGAGATGGGTCCCGGATGCTCTCCGAAAGGTATGCTTTGTACCTTTCGACAACTACCGGGCTTTCCTGAAGAAGTGGTTCTCCCTGCCTTGCCGGGTCATTGGCCTTCCCGCGGATTTCAACTTGTTCAATGTTGTTGAATCCCTTGCTGCACAAGCCACCTCCAACATGCCCCTTGTCGATCCGCCTCAAGCTGGTGAAACTGGTCCGAGCCAAGCTGGGCCTTAGTGAGAAGTCCGGGGTATGCCCCGTTGAAATTCTGTATTTGCTGAATCTTTCTGTTGGATTTGCATCTTTTGATAACTCGGGATGTCATTACATACTATAGCAATGTTTCGTATTTAATCCGAGGAGTTGAACCTCCTATGCTTCCGAACTATTACTTGCTCTCTTCTTCGTTCCTTTTTCCTGTTGTTCATAAGCTGAGTTATTATAAATTACCCATCTCTTAAGAGCACAGACCGCTGTAGATGGCATCTGATGTAGAAATCAGACCATCATCTTTCTGATACTCGGACTGTTCGCCCCTTGGGATGTCTAATTCTTCTAGAAGGAGGAAGGTGAAACAGTGAAATAGTCATTATGACTTCGTCTTTTCATCTCCCCCGTCGTCAGATTATCGACACGTGGCGAGATCTTGAGGACCCGTCGCAACTATAAATAAGGGTGTGGTAGTTCTTCCCTTTTTCACTGCTGTACCCTTCTTCGCTTTGTGTTTTGTTTCACTGATTCCAGCCATCCACAAAAGCCGGAGTTCTCGGTGATGTGAATCAAGACGAGGAATATCAAGACTTGGGTAAATTATGTCAGGGGCACATGCATCCACCAATTTACCCGGGTACGGGGACCGCAGATGACCCGATCCTCCTTGATTTTGAAGGCGATCAACCTCTATGTCCGGGAATAGCTAGGAGGCGAGCCGAGGAAGAGAGGGAGCGGACGCTGAAGCTGATCCGTAGGAGGATCCGTATGCAGCAGCAAGCTCGTCAGGGCCGAGGTGGATGCTCGGAGTCCCAAGGTTCGACTTCTGGAGTCTGGTGAAGGAGCAAGGCGGGGTATGCCCCGTGGATGCATGTACTTACCCTAGTATCTTTCCAGATTGTACTTCTACTATGTAAATGTTCGGATAATTTGGTTTATAAAATTTGAACTATTTTTCCTCGGATGGGATCGCCATCTTTTTCTTGTGCAGACTTCGTCGGATTATATTGACGCACCTATTTTTGTAAAATGACTAAGAAACTCGGACGTAGTTGATGGGCCTGTTTAGGCTTGACTGGATAAACCTGTCTGGCCCAACGCTGTTCGACCCAAATGAATAGTTTAAGCCCATTATCGACGTCGAAGTTCTGACGTGTCGGATGCCCATTGGTTCGTCACTTCTATAAATACTGCGGATCCCTCTTGGCCTTGGTCGTGCAAATCCAACTTCCACTTTCCAAATCTACTCAATAGCAAGAGGACGATCTCTTGAATAGTTTCCCCCTCTTGACTCCCGTCCACTCTCAAGTCGGCGTTCATCCTGAGCTTGAGAGTGGCGTGGGTCTAGAGGGGAAAATTGTTGAAGATCAGTCACCGAAAGGCATAGATCTCGGTTTAAATGTATATCCGTCCGTCTCCTCTGCTTTCTTCCAACCCCACTTTAGTGGTTCAAATCTCTCTTATATTGGAAATGGTTTCCAAATTTCAAGAGAGTTTGAGTCTCTAAAGCCGGTGAGGCGGAAATCTCTTCCTGTCTGCACTTTGTTTTCCCCGGACACAGGACTTGCATTGCCATGTTTTGGTGGTATCCTGAAGGGTTCCAGCACGTTTAACCATTCTCTTGTGTGCAGGTAGATCGAGTTCCTGGCCTCCGCGGAAACCAGACTTGCCGCTTGACACGGAAGAAGTTTTTCCCGGCGGGGGAACGATCTTTGTTGGGAGATGACGTATCTCCAGAGACGTTTTTCTGCATTTTTCATATTGCGTCCGTAAGTCCGGATAATCGATCCGGGATTGTAAATTGTACAGAAAAGATTATGTATAATCCGTCTGTGTATGAATGAAATCTCTTGCTTTCGTTGTTGTTAAACGAACGGTAAATCTCAGATGCGTAAATCAAAAAATCATAAATCGAAAGAGGTTATCCCCGTTTAGATAGAGCTTAGATAGATTATTCTTAATGATGTCGGATCAGATGTTGTATTTATTTGCCGGAAATTCAATTACAACTTGCGGGCTCTATGGCCAATGGCAAAAGGACCAAAAAGAAACAGAACTGACGGAGTTCCGTGTAACAAGTAGTTGAAATTGAGATGATCAATCGACATGATGGAGATCCGCGCAGTTATCTTTATGCATAGAACTTTTGAAGATTTCTAGCATTCCACGGACGCTTGAAAGGATGTCTGTTCTCATCTTCTAATTCATAACTCCCATTCACCCTTGCCCCGACAATCCTGTAGGGTCCTTCCCACTTGGGCTTGAGTTTCCCGATATTGTTCAAAATGTCGGCTCGTCGAAGCACCAGGTCCCCGACTTGCAAGTTAGCCGCACGAATGTTCCTGTTGTAGGTTCGGGCAGCAGTTGCCTGATACCTGAGGATATTCGCCAGTGCCTCAGACCTTTTATGTTCAAGCATGTCCAGGTCGAATATCCGAGCTTCTCGGTTTGCTTTGTCTTCGAACTCTCGGATTCTCAAAGTCTCTACGGCAATCTCGGATGGTATGACTGCCTCTGAACCATATACCAAGGAGAATGGAGTTTCTTTGGTCGCAGTCCGTGCAGTTGTGCGATGAGCCCATACCACGCCTTCCAGGTCGTCTGCCCAGCTTTCTCGGGAAGTTCTCAAACGCTTCTCCAGGATTTTGACTATTGTCTTGTTTGTGGATTCAGCCTGACCATTGGCTTGTGGGTATCCGACGGATGTGAAACATTGTTCGATTTTGAAGGACGTCAGCCATTCCTTGAGCCTATGTCCTGAGAACTGGGCACCATTATCCGAGACTAGGACTCTTGGTAGGCCGAAGCGGCAAATGATATTCTTCCAAATGAAGGTCCGCACTAGACTTTCCGTGATGGTCGCTACAGCCTCCGCTTCTACCCACTTGGTAAAATATTCTACTGCCACAATGAGAAATTTTTTCTGTTGGGTACCCCTCGGGAATGGTCCGACAATATCGATACTAATCGATCGAATCGGACACGCTATGATTCTAGGCCTTAATCATAGGGTTCGTCGGGCGATGTGGGATGTCATGTAATATTGGCAATCCCGCATCTCCGGCGTGGTCGGCGGAATCTTTACCGATGGTAGCCAATAGTAGCCTTGTCGATGATTTTCGGGCGAGAGTCCTCCTCAAATGACTCCCAGCCTTAGTTGGTATCTCTTCCAAAGACGGTCTGCTTCTTGTGGGTTCAAGCATCTCAGGTGAGTCCCGGAAAAAGATCTCTTGTACAAATCATCACCCATTATAAAATATCTATTTGCTCGGCATTGCACACTCCTTGATTCTTTTGGATCGACTGGCAAAGATCCGTCCTTGAGATAGTTAAAATGTCACCATCCAGCTTTCTTCTGGTCAAGTATCATGACTGCCTAGCTGGGACTCATGACGGATGAATCAGTAATGGTGAGTAGAATCACTCTCTCAGTGTCCAAAGTCACCAGAGAGATCGTATTTTGCCAAGGCATCACTCTTCGCTCCAAGCTCACAAACTTTTCCAAGGTGAATTCCTCGAAGTGGCTGGCCTCATTCTTGAGTAGTTCAAGATACTTGATCATCGAAGGACCTTTTGTGGCAAAACTTCCTGAAAATTGGGCCTCGACGAGCTGTGAGTCCGTGTAAGCTTTGACCTTCCGGGCTTGAAGTGACTTGGCTAGACGCAGCCCCACTAAAAGTGCCTCATACTCAGCCTCATTATTGGTAAATTTGAAATCCAAGGAAATCGCATAGTCGAGTTCCGCGCCATCTGGGCTCTTAAGGTAGATTCCAATTCCCCCCCCCCCCCCCCCACTCTTCCAGTGGAAGAACCATCCACTTCCAATGTCCAGATATCGGAAGGATGTTTTTGGGTTTGGAGATCTCCTGTGAGCTGCAGGGGTTCCGTTCTTGGTTCATCCCCTCCCGTGATTTCCGTTCTGATGTTGTCAGCACTGGAGTTTCTGGGAACATCACCAAGTAGAAACATTTGGTCGACCCGAGTTTCCCCATCCGACAAAGGAAAAGGCCGATTGATGAACTGGGCTTCCTCGAGGTTTTCCGGGTTGCACTTTGGCGGGACTGGCTTTCGGACAATATGCTTGGTGATTAAGCACTCGAGCACCTGCTTGTCAAGGACTTTCTCTGAATCCTTCTCTGGATAATCCGCTAAGAAGTCGGCGAGGACTTGAGCCTTTTTGGCTGACGGAGCCTGGTAGCAAATGTCGTATTCACTTAGCTCGATCGCCCACTTAGAGAGTCGTCCTGATTGGTCGGGCTTTCATAGGACCTGTTTCAAAGGTTCCGCAGTTAGTACCACTATTTTGTGAGACTTAAAATAAGGTTTTAACCATCTGGCGGTATAAACCAAGGCGTATGCGAGTTTCTCGATCTTCACGTATCTTGTCTCCGCCCCAGCAAAGGCTTTGCTAAGATAGTAAATCGGCAAATGCTCGTTAGCCTGAATCCGTACTAATACGGAGCTCATTGCCTCTTCCGTGATTGCTAGGTAGAGGTAGAGCGGTTCTCCTTCGACGGGTTTGGAGAGCAATGGAGGGGAATGGAGGTACTCTTCGGTTTCGAAAGCCTCAGAACATTCCGCGGTCCACACAAAGTTCTCTCCTTTCCGGAGGATTTTGAAGAACGGAAGATTCTTCTCCGCTGATCGGGAAATGAAACGACTTAAGGACATTAGACGCCCAATAAGCTGTTGTACCTCGTTGAGGTTCTTCGGATGGGGAAAATCTAGGATTGCCTTGATCTTCTCGGGGTTTGCACTTATCCCTCTTTCTGTGACCATGTATCCCAGAAACTTTCCTCCTTTCACCCCGAACGTACACTTTTCGGGGTTCAACTTCATACCATACTTCCGAAGAATGGAAAAGCAATTGTTGAGATGCTCGATATGCTCTTCTTCAGCCTTACTTTTAACAAGCATATCATCTACATAGACTTCCATAGTCTTGCCCAACTCCTCCTTGAACATTTTATTCACCAACCGCTGGTATGTAGCTCCCGCGTTCTTCAACCCGAATGGAATCACCTTGAAACAGTATACTCCTCCTGCCGCGAAGAAGGCTTTTTTCTTGATGTCGTCCTTGGCCATCCGGATTTGATAGAAGCCCTGATATGCGTCCATGAAGCTTAGGAGCGCACATCCCGCGGTAGAATCTACCAACTGGTCTATGCGAGGTATGGGATAAGGATCCTTTGGGCAAAACTTGTTGAGCCTTGTGAAGTCATTGCACATCCTCCACTTTCCTGGGGCTTTCTCGACGAGTACCACATTACAGACCCAGTCCGAGTACCTAACTTCTTCAATGTGCCCGGCTTTCAAGAGCCGGTCCACTTCCGTAGATATGATTGCTTCCTTGACTGGGCCAAAGTCTTTCCTCTTCTGTCGGATATATTTGATCGAGGGATCCATGTTCAGACGGTGAACAGTGATTCTCGGATCTATTCCCTTCAAATCATCAGTACTCCAAGGAAATACGTCCCTGTTGTCTCGGAGACAAGCAATAAGTTTCATCTCCACTTCTGTGCTCATCTCTGTTCCGATTCTAGTCTTCTTATCCGGGCTTCCAACAACAATCTCGATTTCCTTGAGAGTTTCGTGAGGCTCGATCCGTGCAGTTCTAGGGAACTTCTCCTTCGGACTTCCTACCCCTATCTGCGGATTCTCCTGTTTGGGCGGGAGAACAATTCTCGGATCGGAGGTCACCGTGACTGCCAAAACGGGGGCAGATGCCCTTCTCGTGGACATAATGTAACACTCCCAAGCTTCTCGGATATTTCCTACCTCTTCTCCTACTCCGAATGGAGTAGGAAATTTCATTCTGTTGTGTAAGGTGGATGAAATAGCCCGGAATTAATTGAGTTCTGGGCGCCCAAAGATGGCGTTATAGTCAAAGGTCCGATCAACCACGACAAATCGGACCGACTGTGTTACCCTGGCCGGGAAGGTTCCGAGTGAAACGTGCAACGTAACACTTCCTAGTGGTCGAACAGTTCCTCCTCCAAACCCTAGTATAGAGGTGTGAACTCTGTCGTAGCGGATTCTTCCCAACTCCATCTGATCTAGTGTCCTCTTAGAGATGATATTCGAAGAACTCCCGGTATCCACCAGAATTTTGTTCACTCGATAAGTCGCGATGGTCAACGAAACTACAAGAGGAACGTCCGGGTCGTCAATCTCCTCGCCTCCTGCCGTAGGAGGGGGAATTTCGCTATCGTCGAAAGATATTGCATTTGTTCCTTGAATCGCGGGGGCACCGTACACCCCGTCATTGTTCCGAAGGTTTTGGGCGGTCCGCTCCCTTGCATTCCTGCTATCACCTCCAGAGGGTCCGCCTGCAATAGTGTTGATCACTCCGCTGTACGGAGGGTTCTCCATTTCCGTCTCGTCAGATCCGCATTTGACGGATGTCCTCCCCTATATGGCGGATAACCTACTGGCGGAGGTGGCAAAGATAGTGGGCGAGGTGGTGGGTCAGCAGCGTTATCCTCCCTCCTCCGCTCCGTTCTTTCGTGCCTGGAGGGCTCGTCCGCACTCCTTCAACTTGCCTTCTCTCACCAGGTGTTCGACTGCTTTTAATCGATATACTGCCGGGTCTCATGGCCTCGCTCTTGTGAAATTTGCAGATCCTTCAGATTGCTTTCTCCGATTGTGGGATGGCTTTGGCCAATGTACGTCCAACTTTTTCTCAACAATAGTGGCCAAGATGTCGGATCTCGGCTTGTTGAGGCACGTGTAGTCCGCGAATCTTCTGGGCGGACTTCTCTCCCTGTAAATGCCTTTGTCTCTGTGATCTTTCTTCGGGTCAAACTTCCCCTGGCGTTGCTCTTGTTTTTGCGGTTCCTTTCCTTCTTCGATCCTCGCCGGATCGGTACGTTCCTTCGTATTCTTCTCCGACATCACCTCCTCACAGATGTCATCCAAGTGCTTTTCGCTCACTTCCTGACTAGAGAGCTTCCTCCGCAGCTCGGAGTTGTAAGTATTAGCGTACAGGTGACGGACCCGTTCTTTAATACTATGGGGCTCAACTCGAGTACTTCCAGTATTAAAGCGATCTAGGAAAGTTCAAGATCTTCCTGCTCCCTTTGGATGACTTCACCAGTGCTCTACAAGACGCTTTTCTTCTTTTGATTTTCCGAATCGTGCTAAGAATTTTGAAGATGATCTGATCGACCTTATTGACTTGTTTGGCAAAGCGGTGTACCAATCCATAGCCGTGTCAAGAGGGTGGATGAGAACGTAAGGGCTTTAGTATTGTCACCAGCTTGAATCCATCTTGTCACAGTACCTTGTCAGTGACCCACGGACAAGTATCCCCATAGTAGTACTCCAAGTTCGGAATCACTTGGTCCGAAGTTTCTATTTCTTTCCTTTCCTCATGATATCGTCACACAGAGGTTTGGTGCACTTGTAGTGATCTCGTGGTCTTTACCAGACGTCCGAGGTTCGTGATTTGGGTTTCCAAAGCTTTTTGTCAGCGAATTTCATCACCGTCATGACCTCTCCTGTTTTGTGGATGGATGCGACATCCATGGGAGTTCGCTGCCGGACAACCTGGAATGGTTTCGCTACATGATCCTCGTTCTCATGGGAGCTTGTCGCGGACCTCCTGGCTGCCTGTTACCTCCTTCTTGGTACTCTCTCCTCCCATTCGGGCTTCCTTCACCCCGAACTTGCGAAGCAGAGGCCCGTCGGTCTAGAAGATTTCGCAAATCCTCATGGTGCGGCTGATCTCCCAACCTCTGTTGGATCGGACGCAATCTGCTTGACAAGGCGGCTCGCTTGAACAGGAGCAACCACTGGCGGAGTGGCTTGCTGAGGATGGGCATTGTTAGACCCTAGGCATCCTTGGATAATCGTGAGCAACCTATCAAACTGAGTTTCGCTTAGTCCGAGGTCGCTTGTGCGGACAACGCGACCATCGGGCATCGTAAACTGTTGACCTGTGGTAGGGCCTTGAGCTTCTGCCGGAGAAGCTCGTGCTACCCCTTCTCCATGGTCCGTAGGCACGATATTCACAGGGACGCTTTGGCCTCCTCTAAGCGGGGCGTCTCTTTCCTCATCCGAGGATGGGCTGGCGGTCCGCCCGTCGCTCGGATATCTCCTTCCAGCGTTCCTTCCAGCCACAGCGGCCCTTCGTCCCCGGGTGGGCGGACGTCCTCGTGGGCGTGGTGGTGGTGTTCCCACGCCTGCAGCACTAGTCCGAGCTGTTCGTCTCGTTCTAGCCATCAACACAACACAAACATGCATCTTTTGTAAAGATTCCCACAGACGGCGCCAAAATGTTGAGGGGTAAACCTCGAACACCAACACTACTACTGCAAGTAACCTAATCTAAGATCCACCTCCGACTTGAAGTCCGAGAAAAGGCTTGTCCGAGCAAGGGCACCTGAAAGGACTAAGTGGGGGGGGGGGGGGTTAGAATGGGTTACCCGGATTGCCGAAGTCAATCCGGAAGGAGGCTCTACTCAAAGGAGGGATGATAGCTCTCAATGCAATAGTAATGGGAAAGGTATTATGTCCCAGAAGACTTAGGGATAGTTGCTTTGGTCTTGCTTACCTTAAGGTCTTGGACCTTGTGCTATATTTATAGTTATCATGTACTTATGAAGAGGTTCATAAGATGATGCCAAGTGTATGATTCAGGTTTGGACACCAATGCTCCCTTTGGCCCATAGCCCAATAGTGAACAGTAGTCCAATACCGCAAAGTGGGCTTGGGAGGGTAGTTTGGACCTTTTCCCTCCGAGAGTACTGTTCCGCCTGTTGGGTCCGTGTTAGTCCCTCGGACAGATCTGTCTGCTTGGTTGATCTGCCCTTGGGTAACTCTGGATGTCCGAGCCAAGAGTCTCACGGAAGTATCTCAGTGGTTCTGTTATATACGTTTGGTCTTAATGTAATGGTGGCGTCCGAGATTCTCTCGTACGGTCCGTTAGGCATCTCCTTACTGTCATGGTCAGGTTGGGAAGTCCTTTCCTTAGCCAGCTCGGACTAGCTGTGGAGATGTAGTGACTTCAGCGTACTGGTCGATTCACTTTGGTCGGACCATGTGAGGTCGGACCAGTACTGAATTGGCTAGTTAAGCCATGATGCGCTTTAGGACACGCTCTATGGCGCCCTTAACGGATTGGACACATTTCCGTATCAACATGTACCACAGGTAATAATTGATTCTTAAGATAACACTTTTCAGTCATTTGTCTATGTGCTTAATCATTTAAAGTAAATGTTTCTAACAGGCTCCAACTGAGAAAGAGGAAGATAAGGCAGAAATGCCAGAGACGAATCCAGAGACCGACAAGGTTTCTGAAGAACACATCATTGAGCCTTCTAGCATGAAGGTACATGAAAAATCAGTGATAAGTATTCTTCATCATGGGTTATCTTAAACTTCTTCTAAAATATTCAATACTTTCTACTTACAGGCTCATTCAGAAGTAGAAATGCAAAGGGAAAAAGTCGGGACATCCCCTGCATCAATGGAAATTGATGAAGCTCCCAAGGCAACATCACATGAAAGAATACGTAAACCGAAAGTTTCAGAGAAAATGACTCGAGCTTCCTATTGAGGAAGTAAGTCCAAAACTCGAACTCATTAAAGCATTTTTGCACAAATTCTTTCAAATAATTTCCTAAGTATTGTATTAATCTTAATTCTCGTGTTCAAGAAAGAAAGGTTGATGAGGACCGACTTCCAAGTCTCCACCACAACAAGATATCCGAGACACCAATTGTCTCAAGAGCACAAGTCTCTCGAGTCAAGTACTTACTCGTAACTCGAAACTAAACTACACTACTACTCAGATATCAACAAAAGCTTTGAAGCTCACTCAAAACTCATTCTTTCGAGCTCAAATGAGTGCAAAGCAGTTCCCAATGATGAGAAAAGGACCTACTTCCTTCTTCAAAGCTCAAACCCCGCCAAAGCATATTCAATGCTTCAAGAAATGGCAAAGGTTAAGGTGCTCGATCTCCGAAATATTGAGAATCACAGATCAACCAACCGACGAGCACGAGCTCTTGACTTGAGACGATATCAATGCAATGTTCCCTACCGAACAAAGACACGCCATAACTCTATTGCATAAGGATTTCTCCAGAGAAGTGGCGCACAGTTTGATACAAGCCTTTGAACAGGCAGATGGTCAGACAAGATTACAGATGGCATTCAAGCCAGTTCTGCCCCAGACTCTGCAATTTATACCTTCTGAACAAGAAGAGGTTAATGGGCAGAAGATCACTATTCCTGAAGTGATCAATCTTGTATCTGAAGATGATGAGGAGGAAGAGATAAACGAAAACGACTTCGATGAACCTCCCACTGACCATCACCAAAAGGATGACACAGACAAAAAGGATGATGATGATGCCCCTGCACCAGGGACCGGAGGAATTTCACAAAGAAATCATGCCTCAACTGCTGAAAAGCAAACTGAGAGGAAAGCACAGAAATCTCCGTCTCCATCTCCTCAAAAGTCAACTCATCCATCTTCCCAACAAAAGGTTATTACTGAACAAGTAGTTGAGGATTCTGAGGAAATCGCTCAGAAATTGTTGAATACTCAATCCAGAACTGCTCAACTCAGACAACTGTTGGAAGAAGAACAACAACTCCATCTTCAACTGGAAGACCAGATAGCTAAATCCAGAGACAAGCTTGACCAACTACAAGATCAATATCTGCAAGAGATGATAGCTTACTCTAAGGTTAAAGAGCTACAGGATGCTGTAAATGCCATCACCAAAGAACTCGATACTGAAGAAGTATCTGAAATTAAGCATGATTCTAAGGCTGCATCATCTTCAAAAGAAGTACCATCCTCCTCCCAAAAAGGGAAGAAACCAATCTCTGAGATGGTTCTTTGGACTCGACACAATCGATGAGAATGTCCAAGAGGATGAAGATCACTGGGTTGATTACTCAGATGATGAAGAAGACAAGACTTTGGCAGAGCACCGCAATGAACATCTAGCGGTTTCACACTTTAAAAGGAAACTGATTGCTCCTGAAACTTTCAGCAAACTGCCAAATGTCCACTCCCATGAATACATGAACAGATACGATCTTGGCTCATCCGAAAAAGGAGTCTTTCACAGAACAAGTAAGTAATTGCCTCCGTCCCCTCTAAAATGAAAAAGTTCACTGAGCTCATCACTCAGAGAACAACTAGCATAGTCATTGCTCAGAAAGATCAGGGAATGATAAGGGACGATGATGCGTCTTTAGCTAAAAAAGCTTTCGAAGAGGCAAGTTACACTGTTGGAAAAGCAGATGCCATCCTAGGCCCATTAGCAGAGCTCACTGATAAGGACAATGGACTTATCAAGCAAAATCAGGAGCTCAAAGCCGAACTTCAGAAGTTGGTCACCGCCACAATTATTTACAAGGGCATTTTGACTCTCTCTCGATTCTTTTATGAACCGTCACCAACAATGACTAAGGGGGAAAGAGTGTACAAATCTGGACCTCAAAGTCAGGGGGAATGGGAAGAAGGAGAAGAAAACAAGAAGAAATCTGGAGCTGGTGCGGCTCAGAGAGGAAGAAGAAACATGAAAACTTCCCAGCCACCACTCAGAATCAATGAACCCTCCTCAAGCTAAGCTGCTTTGCATATAGTAGCTGCTTCCCAGAAACCTACTGAAGGAACTACAATGATAACAAGGGCCATGGCACAGAAACCTCCAAGGAGTACCAAGGCTACAAGGAGAAGACAGGTTAAAGGGATTAATGAATCTTCTGAAGAAAAAGAAGAAGGCCAAATCAAGTCCCTGGGCAATGAAGAAGGCTGTAAAACTCTCACAAGATTTAATCTTGATGATGATGAGGAAACTAATAAAGATGAAGCTCCTCTTCACAGAAAAAGGAAAATTGAAAGCCTAACTGAGCCCATAGCTGCAAAGCCCCTAGCAGCTAAAACACCCTCTGAAAATACCAAGTCTATCCAGGGTGGTTCTTCAAGCAACAACCCCAAAGAGAATTCAAGACAGGGAAGGAACAGACTGAGAGCTGAGAAAAGAAAAAGTCAACTTCCACTCAGGCCAGAAGAAGCCAAAATAGAGTATGTGAAGAATGACAATGATTCCTCCGCTCTGTGCATCAATCAGAAAAATGGCTATTGGATTCTGGAACTTAAGCATCTACTGGTAAATTCAAGATTTCCAGAACCAATCCATAAACAACTTATGGCATGGAGAAAAGATAAGCCAACCTTGATCAACACCAATCACATTAAAGCCTGGTTGGATTTTGAAGTTGTCAAGAGAACTGAAGCCATGAGAAAGGACCTCTCTGATGAATGTCCATATGGAAAGCCAGATGATGTGCACAGAATTCTGAATATCACAGGAACATGCACAAGAGCAAGACTCGCTGTGGAACCCTATGAGTCGTTCTATCTAACTGAAGATCAATACAAGGGTGACATCAGATATCTGAGGATTATCTACGAATACTTCAAGCTTTCAGATATCAGAATAGAGCATGCCTGGAAGTGGGGAAAGTATCTGTGGGTCAAACAATTTGTCAAGAAAAATCCTACCAAAACCTACAAAGAGGTCTGTGGATTTGCCAGAGACACTGAGATGCTCGTCATAACACTTCTCTATGATTATTCTGATGACATCAAAAGGTTTGGAGATAGGAAATTTGCAGACTGATCCATAGAACTACTGTTGAAGACTTGAAGAGTTGAAGACTTGAAGACTAGTCTATTAGGATGTTTACTTGGAGCTTGGCTACTCCTGGTCCTAATTTACTATTTTTTTTATTTTCTCGATCGAGCTAAACTTGTTTTATGTATTGAAGTTATCTATAATCTTTCTTTGTAACTTATCTGAAGAACTTACTCTCAGATAGTATTCTATAAAAGATAACTTGTCAGCAAAGATCACACCTTGTGATTTGGTTGATGTTTACTTTCTGCACTTAATTGAATGAATTGAAAAATCTTAAGAAATGATTAGGTGTTGGATTGTTCACTCATCCAGATTTGTAATAGGTCAGATAGTCATCGTTGACTGATCAAAAAGGGGGAAATTTGTTAGGAAATTTGTTAGATATTTTGTTAGAAATATCTGTTTAGATTTTGATCAGCAACATGATGACTTATCTTAGTCTCAGAAAGGTGATTAGTACTCTTGGTTCACTTGAACATTGTAAAAGAGGAAACCCACTAAGTATGATAGTCTAGCTAATCTTGTATAGGATGTTAGGTCTCAAAATGTAATTTTTATTTTATGAAGAGAAGACCAAGAAGAAGACATCCAAGCAGAACAAGTTCAACGACATTGAAGATTTGAAGAAACTGCACAAGATTCCGAAATAGTTTTGCGATACCTTGGCGATTTCTTGAAGACGAATGATTGCTAAACAAATCATGTCACAAGAGATATCCGAGAAGTCAAGAGGTCCATCCGAAAACAAGGAAAGTGTCCACAGATATCTACACTCAGATACCTTGAGCTTTAAACCACATTTCTGATAAAGAAATATATATTGCAAACAAAGTTGTTTCAATAAAAGTGGTATCTGAAGTTAAAGGTAAGGACGTGCTAAACCTCAGAGAAAACTGATAAAGTTAAGTCTCTGATACAAAGCATAGTTCCGTTGGCACTACAGGACAAAAAGTATAGTACAATGCATTTAATGCACGGACATAGATGTCTGAACAAAAGCAACGGTACCTTCTGAAGAAGAAGACAAACCTGCTACAGTACTATACACAGATATCAATAGTTTGAATTTGATTTAAGCCTAATGGATACTATTCAATGGCATTCAAATTCATCTATAAATATCAACACTTAGACTGCTTGAGAAGACACACTGAACCTTAGAGACACATAACTTATTGAACAACATTTACACGAACATATTCTCTCAAGCAAACTACTTATCCTCAAAGCTTTCTATTGCGACCAAAGCTCCTGATCTTAAGTAGTACTAAAGGTCTAAGTGTCCTGATCCTAAACAAGCACTGCTATTTGTCAAAGAGTTGAATCGAAAGATCAAGTATCTGAGATTCATTCTCTTGAACAATTATCATAGACTTGGGTTAGTAAAAAGAACAAGATACCATACATTGCAAAGTGTATTAAGTATACTTGATTCACAGAGCTATCTGATTAACTGAAAAGTTATTAAAGAAGCTCATCTGACAACTCAAACCAAAACCAACACCATCACTGGCGTGGAGTACATGAAGTACTTAGTTTGAGAAAGTAAGGAATAACTCCAAGGTTATTGAGCACATGAAGTACTTAGCTTGGGAAGCTAGGGAATAGCTCAAAAAGGTTTAGAGAAGGAAAGTACTGTTTGTGGTGGGAACAAAAAAGGGGGGGGATTTGTTTTGAACCATTTGTTTAAGGAATCTTAGAATAGGATTTTTGTAAGGTGACCTCAATTATCTATTCTAGTTAATTCTAGGTCTTTGGAAGACCGAAGTGGATTAGTTGGAGGATTACGCCACCTCCAGATACCACTATACTTGCTATGTTATTTACTTTTCTGTACTTACATTTCAGCAACACACACACACACACACACACACACACTTTAACTGTTTCTGCACTTATCTATCTTAAGTCTTCCGCGCTCTGAATCTAAGTATCAGATATCTACACAGATATCTGAGAAATAGTTTTTATCGACAAAAGTTTTAAAAGACTATTCATCCCCCCCCCCCCCCTAGTATTTTACTTTGCCGTTATCTGGACCAACATTGCATTTCCAATAACAAATACTTTAATGATATATGGGGTATTAAAATATTGTCATTCAATAAGAGACGTATAATATATTGGATATTAAAATATAGCCATTCAATAAGAGATGTATAGCCTTTCTATATTGTCAGTCGATCTAGGAGTCAAACATGCATCAATCATACATTTGAATCCAAGATTGGCTCACATAAGAACGAGTAATATGTTAAAATCCGTAGCTTAATAACAATAAAATATTAAAATTAACATCCAATTTAGTTCGAAAGATGGGGGATTACACATAAGTGGTGATGTGAAGAATAGATCCACTGAATTGCACTATTGGTTAAACTTCATCCGCAATTCCATTCGCAAATTACCAGATCTTATGAAAAAATAAAGAAAATTGATTAAAAACTATAAAATAAAACAGCAATGAAGATAAGTCTACCCAATAAGAGCGGACGCCGATATGGACGACTTTTAGAAAATAAACACACAAAATAGTTTTATTTCTCCATATGCAGGACAAAGCGAGTATAAAATGGATTCCCGCGATATTATCTTGGACCAAAGAAAATGGTGACTTTAAGAGAATTTCAGAATTGCATCCAAGTTATCTTCCAATGCAATATCCCTACTTTTCCCTTATGGTGAAGATGGATACCAAACGGAGATCATGCACACTACTAAGTTCAGAAGTGTTAAAAACAAATTTACTATGAAGGAGTTTTTGGCATTTAGAATTTTTTATCGTGTTGATGAGGCCCAAACCATGTTACTCGGTAGAAAACTGTTCTAGCAGTTTATAGTAGGTAATTATATGATGATGGAAGCACACATATACTGTTTTTTTCATAATGATGAATCCATTATTGTAGAGGTTTGTTAACTATAAGTCACCTAATGATGCCATTCGAAGAGGTGATATAGATCCTCATGATCCAATGGGTTGTCATGCCATCTTCGTTTGTTGGAGGTCCTATATATATGGTTCAGAATTTCCAAGACGCTATGACAATTTGCAAGAGTATAGGATATCCAAAACTATTCATCACATTCTTATGCAATCCAAAATGGCCTCAATCATATGTTTTGTATAGTCAGATGGTTTACGACCCAAGGATAAACCTAATATTCTGAGTCACGTTTTCAAGATAAAGTTGGACCAACTTATATAAGACTTGAAGACAAAGAAAATTTTTGGAAATACAGTAGGAGGTAACAATTTATACATACATCATTAGTTATTATGTTTAATTTATTATCAATTTAGTATGCATTCAAATTTGAGTTGATCATTTGTTTATGCATTTTGTAGTTGTGTACACTATTGAGTTTCAGAAACATGGACTTCCCCATGCACATATTCTACTTGGGTCGATCGAGGGGATAGAAACATGTCTGCATATTCTATAGATTATTTCATCACCGCTAAGATACCAGAATTGACAGGGTCGTCTCTGAGTATATGGTGCATGGTCCATGCAGACCATTGAATCTGACTTCACCGTGCATGTATGATGAAAATAAATGCTCTAATAAATTTTCAAAGTTTTCCAATAAGCATACTATATTTAATTGGTAATGAGTATCTGGTCTACATGAGGCGTGATACAGGTGCCACTATTTGACAAGAATGGAGAACTGACTAATAAGAGGTACAATTATTTATAAAAAGAGCATAAGAATTACAACTTTTGAAACGTCAAAATATATTAAAACTTCACAACGTCTACAGTATCTGGTCTACATGAGGCGTGATACAAGTGCCACTATTTTTTTTTTTTTTTTGAAGCGGCAAAATATATTAAAACTTCACAACATCTACAAGAGCATAAGAAATGCTCGAAAATAGAATTACAAGTATCTGTCGGTCCAGATAACGGCAAAGTAAAAGACTAGAGGGGGGGTGAATAGTCTTTTAAACTTTTGTCGATAAACACAGTTTCTCAGAAACCGGGGGGTTTCTGATACTTAAATTCAGAGCGGGGAAGACTTTAAGATAGGTAAGTGCAGAAATAATAAGTAAGTGTGTGTGCTTTCCTGAAAGATAAATACAGAAAGGTAAATAACACAGCAAGTATAGTGGTATCTGGAGGTGGCGTAATCCTCCAACTAATCCACTTCGGTCTTTCTGAGACCTAGAATTCACTAGAACAGATAATTGAGTTCACCTTACAATAATCATATTCTAAGATTCCTAAACAAATGGTTCCCAACCAAATGTTCCCCCTGAGTTATTCCCCAGCTCCTAGAGCTAAGTACTTCCTCTACTCAGATAACCTTGGAGTTATTCCCTGATTTTCCAAATCAAGTACTTCCTCTACTCCACGCCTTGATGGTGTTGGTTATAAGGTTTGTCAGAGAGGCTTCTTGTATAACTATGTTTCCAGAGAGCCTAATAGAACAAGACTACTTAATACACTTGTTCAGTGTATGGCAATCTGCTCTTTACTGACCCAAGTAATTGATGTCCGTTCTGGAGAAGGAGCTTCAGAAAGGTTATCTGATAGTTCAACTCTTTCACGAATAACAATCTCTTGTTAAGGTTCAGGACAACTTAGAACTACTAGTGATTCTTCAAGCAACAGAAAGCTTTCAGAAAGGGTAGTATATTGCTTGAGAGAATACTTTGCTAGATTGTAAGTTTGCAAGTTAGATCGTTCTTTGGTCGTTGTTGTATTTCTCAGCATCTAAGTGTGTGATATTTATAGATGAATTAGAGAGTCGTTGGGATGTTATCCGTTAGACACAATTCAAATTCAGTCTATACTTATCTTGAAATGAGTACTGTAAGTCCTTGTCTCATATCTCGTAGAGGATCGTGCTTTTAGCGGCTTTTCTGCCGATGCAATTAATGCACATGTACTATTTCTTGTCCTGTAGTCTTCAACGGATACATTAGCCTTTCTGATGGCTTGCATGCTCCATACTCATGATGTCATATGTTCCAGAATCATGTTTCAAAAGTAACTAAATGCACTTAAGAAAGGATTAAGGACATAGTCTTTCCGAGTGAGACTAAACCTTGGTGTCTTCATAAATCTTGTGCAATCTCCGGTCTTGTAATCTTCAGAAAAGCTCCATTGCTAGGATTGATCTTCATGGTCTTCTTGGAAATAAAAATTACATTCAGAGACCTATAATCCTAATACAAGATTTACTAGACTAATCATACTCAGTGATTTCCTCTTTTACAATGTTCAAGTGAACTAAGAGTACTTAATCACCTTTCTGGCAAAGATAAGAACATGTGATGAATGATCAAAATACTAACAGATATTCCTAACAAATTTCCCCCTTTTCGATCAGTCATCCATGACTATCTTTTAAAGTCCTATTACAATCCTGGAAGAGAAAACAATCCGCCACTTAATCATTTCAAATGATATTCAATTTTAGTTGAATTAAGTGCAGAAAGTAAGCATCAACCAAATCACAAGAAGTGATCTTTGCTGATAAGTTGTCATCTATTATAATGTTTCTGAGAGTATGATCTTCAGAAAGGTACAGTTTACAGAGTGAGATGCAACTTTTACAGATAGAGAAATTCAGAAACAATCAGTAAGATTACAAAAAGTAACAAAACATACCAAGTAAATTAGAACAACAGGAGAGTCCAAGCTCCAAGTAAACATTCCAAGATACTAGTCTTCAAGTCTTCAAAAATAACTTAGGTTCAGAAACCTCAAGTTCTTCAGCACCCTTTCTGGATCAGTTGACATAATCATCCACTTTTCTGCATTCTTGGACATAGTCATAAAGAGTCCTTCTGACAGAGAGTTATGTCTTTCTGGACAAATCACATATTTCTTGGTAACTCTTGACAAGTTTATGATTTTTCCTCAGAAAATGTTTGACCCAGAAGTATTTTCCCTGCACCTGTGCATGGTCTACTTGCAGCTGAGATAGGTTGAAATATTTGTATATTTCTTCCAGATAGTGTATATCATCTAGGTATTCATCCAATGTCATATAGAATGACTCATAGGTTGAAACTCCTAGTTTGTTCTTCTTGCTGTAGCTACCATCCATTTTTCGTACCTTGTGTACATCATCGGGCTTTGGGTAAAGAGGCAAAGGAGAGGTCCATCTTTCCGCATCGCTTTCTTCTCTACTTCAAAGTTTAGCCAGGCATGAAGGTGCTCAGATTTTAGCAATTCTGGCTTGCTTTCTCTCCATTTCAGTATCTGGTTGAGGATGGGAGTTGGAAACTTATCATTGACAAGTAAATGTTGTAGTTCCAGAATCCAATACCCTCTTGTTCAGAATGCACCTATATGAAGACTCTTCATTACTCGTCTTCACATATTCAATGTGGACATCAGTTGGCTTTTCTTGAACAATTTCTCTGTTTGTTCTGCCAAACTGGGAATCCCTTCTTGCTTTTCTGTTGGGTGGCCTTCTGTCAGGAGATCCTCTAACCCTTTCTTCCTGCCTTGGGGCTGTGCTGGTGGAAGTTCCTTGTATTGACTTGGTATTTCCGTATGAGTTCTTCGCCAAAGGCATTGCTGCCAGAGGAGGTTGTGAGGTGCTTGCTTGCCTTCTTCTCTTGTGAAGTGGATGTTCATCTGTATCAGATTCATCCTCATCATCATCATTGAAGTTCAACAATGGAGGCTTGCAGCTTTCTTGGTCTCTCACTTCTCCTTCTTCTTGGTCTTCTCCTTTTCAGATTATTCAGTTGTTCTCTTCTGAGATCCTAAGGGACTTGGTTCCCCTAGTGACCATACTTCTCAGCCTTCTGGCTGGTTGATCTGGAACAACTTCTTCAACAGGGGCATCTCCGGTGTTCTTGATGACTAGTTGACTTGAGGAGGGAGGCATAGATTGTTTTCTCTTTCTTCCTCTGCCTTTATGAGGCATCTCTTCTTCTTCCCCCTTAGTCATGAATGACTGACTCATAATGGCATAAGCTTCAGAGAGTGAATCAAAGTTTTTCTGGAGATTATTGTGCACCCTGACCAATTCTTGGATTTCTTTCTTCAGCTTGTGGTTCTGCTTAACCAGTTCCTGCTCCTTTCTGTTGAGCTCTTCAAGTGGCCTAAGAATGGCGTTGGCTTGCAGAAAAGCATAGCTGGCTTCATTGAGTGCTGCATTAGCATTGTTACAATCCTCATCCCTGACCAACCCTAGGTCTTTCTGAGAGAGAGCTATCTTTGGTTGCTGAGTAACGCAGTGACCAATGACTTCATCTCTTCGGGACGGATTTTAGCACTTCGTGTCTTGAGCAATTAGTGTCTTCGAGTTCCAAAAGATACTATTTCTGGCACGGTGCTCTTCACTTCTTGAACTACTTGGTGCAGAGAATATATGAGGAGCAAGTAGAGCTCTCTTGTGTTGAGTGACAAGTCTCTCATCTTCTGCGTCAGTAATCAAGTTTTGGTTGCTTTCAGCATCACTCTTATTATCTTTTTCTTGAATAGTTTGTAGATTGACAACCTTTTTCTGCTTTCCATCAAGTGTGCTGGCCTTCTGAGAAGATGTAGAAGGTCTTTCTGATGCAGTCTCAGCATCATCTTCTTCATCATCATTGTCATCCATGGCATCTATTTCAGCAGCTGTGACAACAATGGCATCTTTTAGATTTCTTTGCTCATCTAGGAGCGCCAATTCCTGGGTGTTAGCTTCTTTGAGCTTTTGAATTTTGGCTTCCTTTTCATCAACAAGAGCTTGACACTCTAAGTTGATTCTCTTTTCTTCTTCCAACACCTTTCTGAGTTGTTCAATCCTGAACTCAGCGGCAGATATCTCTTCAAGTATATCGTTCTGTTCTGCCTGTTGGGTTTTCTGATGAGACTTTGAAGGTGATGATGATGGGGCTTTCTGAGCATTGGAAGGAGTGGCCTTTTCTGCACTTCCTTTGCTAACTTTCTGAATCCCGCCGTTTCCAGGTTGGGGATCATCATTCTGATCATCATCATCATCATCCTTCTTGTTTTCTTGACTTGGATGCTCAGAAGGGGGTACTTGATAATCATTCTCGTCCATTTCTTCTTCATCTTCGAAATCAAGTTGATCACATTTGGGAATGTAATCATTCTCCCATTCACTTCTTCTTGCTCACCGGGTAAGTAGTGAGCTTACTAGGCAATGCAGATGGGTTACCATCTCTTGGTTTGAGCATCCGCAGCTTTGAAATCTAGAAGTTTTGTGCTACTTCATGAGTGAAGTCTTCATGCATCAGTTGGCAAAAGAATAAGACTCATTGGGAACAATGCATGGATGTAGTCTTCCATTTAGGGCTATTGCTCTTTTACGGGACATCGATTACATCGTGCTACTTGAAAGGTCACCTTCGAGTTTCTGCCATTGTCTGAAGCAATTTAGATGTTTCTTGAGAGTGTGCTTCTGGAAAGCCTTGAGTAAATCAACTGGCACAAAACTTTGAGCCTGAAAGAAAGGGATCAAGTCAGTTTTGTTCAAACCACTTGAGTTGGTATCTGTGTGCAAAAGTAAGCTTTCTGAGCATACCTGTGTAGAAACACTAGGCTCATTTGCTTGGACTTCAGCTTGTTTGGGCACAGAGGCCTCAGATACCTTGTTGTGAGGAGAAGTCTGATCCTCAGCATCCTTTCTTTCTGATTGAACTTCCAAGTGAGGAAGCTCAGTGGCATCTTTCTCAGAAACCTTGGGGGTTTCTGGAACCTTTTCTTCAGATACTACTTGTTCAGCAGTTTCAGTTTCTATTGGAGGAGTTTTCAAGAATTTTTCTCCTTCCAATTGTTCTTCTGACTGGGCCTCTAAGAACAAACATAAGAGATTTAGTAGTGGGATTTCCAGAGCATTCTTGAAGAAGATTATTACTGAGTGCTTACCTTCTCATCAGAAGGCTCAAGAATGCTTCTTCGAAAGCTTTTCACTGGATTTTCTTGGTTTTGGAGTGTTGGTCCCTCCACCACTGCTTCGTCAGTTAGAGCCTAAAGTAAGACAAAAAGAAATTTAGAACACAAGATATTAATTTTTCAAGCAAGCTATTTCTTATTCAGAGATAACTTAGCTACCTGTAGAACAGGCTCTTCTTGTTGTTCTGAGGTTTGAGAAACCTCTTCTTCGCTCGTAAGGTGGATGATTAACTTCCCCGAAAGTTTGTCTCCAATATGGCACGAAAGTCAAGTCGATCATTGATCTTTTGGACTTGTGGTGAATCCACAGTCTCTCTGTGCTCATTGTTGTTCTCCTCTCAGGTATCATTACGAGTCTCCATCTCGGTTTGATCCCTTTCCGAGAGTTGAGCTCTCTCGGAAGGTTGAGGAACCTGCTCAAGAACAGTTTTCTTGACAATATTGAGTCTTGGTATTGTGAATGTGGAAGCAATGTCAAGATCTTCCATCATTTTATCTTCCTCACCTGGCCTTCTTCTTCCCACAAGTAGAGGGCTCTTATCTTCTGAAGAGCTAAGTTTGATGCTCCTCCTTGGGTCTCAAGCTTATATCTTTTGAGCATTGCGATTACTTCATCGCCCCTCGGAATCACTGCTACGTGTTGGCAGACCCATCTATGATATTTCTATCATCTCGGAGAGTTCGAGCATCTGCTTTGGATTCTTGGGGCTTCTCGAATCGCTTTTACGGGCGAACAACATCTTCTCGAGACCTTGTCTCCAAAAGGTTGTGCCTCTTGAATGTTTATGGACTTGGAGGTCCTTTTGCCTTGAGCCCTTTTTTTGGCATTTGGAGGTTTAGCTTGAGCTTGCTCGAAACCTCCTCACCTTGTTGTGTAGTTTCTTGACCTTTTCCGAGTACTTGCTCAAGTGACAATTCTCTCCTTTTCTTCAAAGGCGGTCCGAAAAGGAGTTGGACTGGATTTCTTGTTTCTCTCCAAGAGTAATCCCATGGTTTCGAATGTAACATATCCCGAGACCAAAGTGCATATTAGCTTTTGGCTCAAGGCTATTGATGATTTTGGGCTCAAATTCCTCAATATGTCCAAGGAATTTGTTGAAGGCATTTCCCCAATTGAAGTGGGTTTCGCCTTCATTCTTACGGTTAAGAAGATGCATCATCATCCATCTCTCCATACTTATCTGGTCTACCACCTTTGTTGCCATCAAAGCAACGGACTGTGATGAGAGCCAAAGTACTCGGTGTTTACGAAGATGACTTGTTACGATAGCTTTCGAATAAAGTCTCTGGCGACCTTTGCATTTTCCAACTGGATTGCCTCAAAGTTCTTTGACGCCTTGAATCATTGAGGCGTCCTTGATGTTGATATCTTCAATAGTTCCTCGATTTTCAATCGGAACAATTTGCAGAAGCTTGCGATCAAGAACAATTTCTTGTCCTTGGACTTGATGCGCATGTACTTTTCTTCTTTATCATTCACAACATTTGTGAAGATTTTGGAGTTGTTGTAGAACTCCAATACATCCAAAGGTGGATAGGCCATTGGGTGCGAGATAAAAACACAGAGATATGGGAATTCTTCAACATCCCCAATATCGCTTCTTTCTGGTTTTGAGGGTATAACTGCTGGTACATATTTCTTCACTAAGAATGCTCCCCAATTCATTTTATGACTAGGGTTCCAATCCGAAGGGGTGAATTCTCCCAGAAGGCGTTTATTCAACACCTTAAGTTCTTTTCCTCCTTGCTTTTCAGCAGGAGTAGATGATCCTGCCTTAGGGTTCTTGGTGGTCATCTTCTTGGGTGCCATCTCTTTATATAAAGTTTTGAATAAGTGGTTTTGCAGAAGGATTTTGCACAAGTAATTGAGATTAGTTTATCTTTTCAGAAGACTAAGCACAAAAAGTTGAGTTTGCAGAAGGAGGTTTGCAGAAATCTTGAGAGATTTTGCTATTTTGATGCAAGTTTGAAATTTCGGATTTGGTAAAAGTGTTTGTCTTTTGCCCAATTCCTATATATATAGCAGATAAAACATACATAGATACAACATACATATAGCTGAATATGAATGCGTGTCTTTGCATCTGCATAGGCGTGGTGTGTCCTTTGTACTTCATTAAATGCTTAGTGGGCCACGTCTGAATTTCTAAACAGACATTACTTGCTTTGTTTTAATCTCAGCCGTTGAGATCAAACGTTTATACATCAAGGGCTTATATTGAATATCTTGTAATGATATCAATCAACAAATGGTAATGTGCCGACTTGATGGATTTTTAATATGCTACATTCATTGTGTCACTAAGTAAAGAGTGAGAACACTTTGATCGTTTGAGCTTATCATTCTGAATGTCAAGTCCTTATCTATATATTGTTTATCATGAAAATGGTAAAAATACAAGACATTGGACATGTTTGACTTTCAGAACTTATACCTTTTGGGCTTTGTGTGTCTTTTCTCTTTATGACTAAATAGTTTCCTGAATTCAAGAATCAGAAACTTCAGTTGTTTGAATGTATTTGACCCACTCTTAGTAAGTAAGTTCTAGTCTTATTTACTCATTGAGTGTGTACCAACCTTTGCCTTTCTGGATACCCGTTCCAGAAATGTTTTGCCTTTCTGAGTGGTGCTACTCAGAAACCTTTGCAACACTTCTTAACAACTTGGCTTTCTGAGAGCATGTTCTCAGAGGCCTGCTTTTTTTCTACCTTGCTTACTCAGACTTTAGAGATTCAGGACATTTTTCATTCCTTAGGCAACTCCATCAATCCAAGATTATGTCTTAAGGTCAAGAACCGGCTTTCTTGTAGGGGCTTGGTGAAGATATCTGCAAGTTGGTCTTCTGTGCCAATCTTGAGTATCTCTATATTGCCTTTTTCAACATGGTCTCACGATGAAGTGGTGTCTAACATCAATGTGCTTTGTTCGGCATGGAACTTGGGATTCGTGTGATTGCAATAGCACTTGTGTTGTCACGTAAAATAGGAGTTTTCTTCATTGAGTCCATAGTCTACGAGTTGTTGTTGAATCCACGAATTTGTGTTGCACAACAACCAAAGAATATATTCACCTACGTGGTAGAAGTTGCAATTGAGTTTTGCTTCTTGCTAAACCATGAGATAAGTCTTGTTCCCAGAAACTGACAAGTTCCTGAGGTACTTTTCCTATCAAGCATTGATCCAGCATAATCAGCATCTGAGTAACCAGCCAAACTTAATCCACCTTCTTTAGGATACCACAAACCTACATTTACTGTACCTTTCACATACCTTAATACTTTCATAGCAATGTTGTAGTGTGATTGCATTGGATTTGTTTGAAATCTAGCACACACTCCAACTGCATATTGAATATCTGGTCTGCTTGCAGTAAGGTAAAGTAGTGAACCTATTAATTTCCTATACTTGTGTTCTTCAACACTCTTATCTGATTCAGTATAGGTCATTTTGGTTCCTATGCTCATAGGTATCTTAGCATTCTTTTCAGAGGGCTTAAGATTGAACTTTGTGAGCATGTCTTTTGCATACTTTGTCTGACTAATGAATATTCCATCATTGAGTTGCTTGACTTGCAATCCTAGGAAATAGTTCAATTCTCCCATCATGCTCATCTCAAACTTATTTTTCATGAGATTTGCAAAGTCATCACAAAGTTGCTTGTCCTTAGATCCAAATATAATGTCATCAACATATACTTGAACTAAGAGCAGTTTCCCATCATGATTTAAGGTAAATAAAGTTTTATCAACTTCACCTTTCTTGAAACCACTTTCCAGAAGGTATTTAGCCAAAGTATCATACCATGCTCTTGGAGCCTGTTTCAGTCCATATAGAGCTTTCTTTAGTTTATAGACCATTCTACTTTCTGAGGAAACTTCAAAACCAGGTGGTTGTTCAACATAGACTTCCTCAGCAAGTTCACCATTCAAGAATGCACTTTTGAAATCCATCTGATAAACTTTAAAGTCTTTATGAGCTGCAAAGGCCAGAAAGAGTCTTATTGCATCCAATCTGGCAACTGGTGCATATGACTCATCAAAATCTAAACCTTCAATCTGGGTGAATCCCTTGGCAACCAACCTTGCTTTGTTTCTGGTTATTTCACCAGATTCACGCATCTTGTTTCTGAAAACCCACTTGGTTCCAATCACAGATATTCCTTCTACAAATGGAACTAGTTTCCAGACTTTGTTTCTTTCAAACTGATCCAACTCTTCTTGCATTGCAGAGATCCAGTCTTGGTCTCTTAATGCTTCTTCAATAGTTTTAGGTTATTGCTCTCCTAGTCCTAACACCTTGATTGATTGGTCCAATCACATCCTTTGCAGGATGATCCTTGATCCATCTCATCATAGGTTTGGGGCTAGTAGGGTCAACATCTATGTGATCTGAATGTGAATCACTATGATTATGACTTGATACTTCTTCAGTATCTGTGACATTTTGTACCACAGGAGGGCGTTGAATGTCTGACACTTGCTCAGTGTGAGGGCTTTCTGGGACATGCCTGTCAGAGAGGTCATTTCCAGAATTAGCTCTTTGATGAACATCTTCAGTTTCCATTTCTGGAATTTTCATAGGAAATTCTTCATCATGTCTGAGAATCATCTGGTTGTTACTAGGCATTTCATGCTTTTCATCGTCAGAGTCATCCTCTCTTTCCATAATGATGTTTTTCCTTTCTGAGGGTTCTTCTTCAGAATCCTTTAACATTAGTTCCTTGAACCTTTCTGAGAGTTCATCATCAAGGGGTGATTTCTTGCTTTCTTCATAGAATACAACATGAACTGATTCTTCAATCTTCTTTGTTCTTTTGCTGTAAACTCTGTAAGCTTTGCTATTCATAGAATAACCAAGAAACACTCCTTCATCTGCCTTTGGTTGAAATGTTCTTAGATACTCTTTTCCATTGTTAAGAACAAAACATCTACAACCAAACACTTTCAGATGTTTAATATTAGGGGGTCTACCAACCATGAGCTCATAAGGGGTCTTGTCATGGTGTTTGTTTATCAAACATCTGCTACGAGTGTAGCATCTTGTGTTACTGACTTCAACCCAATAAACTTCACTTATTTCAGTGTCAGCCAGCATTGTCCTTGCTACTTCTTTAAGGGTTCTATTTTTCCTTTCTGCAACACCATTTTGTTGTGGTGTTCTTACAGAGGAAGGTTGATGTTGTATACCTTTGCTGGTACAAAACTCCTTTATGTACTGGTTGACAAATTCAGTACCATGGTCTGTTCTGATTGCAGATACCTTGTCATTTTCATGACTTCAAGCTTATTTAGCAAGTTTGGTATCTCCACCCTAGCATCAGATTTATGCTCCAGAAAGACAACCCAAGTGAATCTTGAGAAGTCATCTACAACAACAAGACCATACTTCTTTCCTGCATAACTAGTTACAGATGATTCAAAAAGATCCATGTGTAATAGTTGCGGGTCTAACACTTAGAGTGTCGATTTTGGACTTGAAAGAGATCTTAGATTGTTTCCCCATCCGACAAAGCAGATACCATCCTTTACGAAAGATGTTTTGGGAAGGCCAACTACTAACTCTTTCGCAAGTTTGTTGAGTTTTGAAATTCAAGTGACTCATTCTTTTGTGCCATAACCAATGCTCTTTTGTGTGACCTGATTGACTCACCATGAGACATTCTTCAGTTGTGGCAGATGCCCAATCGGCAACATAAAGACTGCTTTTCCGCCTAGCAATCAAGGTATCGCTTGACTCATTGTCAATAAGTTTGCAATATTTTGCTTTAAATTTCACAAGAAATCCTTATGCAAACCTGCTCATGCTAAATAGATTGTATTTCAAACCCTTAACATGTAATACGTCAAGAATTGTTAAGATCCCAATTTGACGCCAAATCCGGAGAGGGATTTAATTCTCCTCCAAAGAATCGATGTCCGGTCCATTGTTGCAAGCTTTGTAGTTGATTTGCTTTGTCTCTGTCATGTGCTTTCCGCATCCACTATCAAATAGCCATTGAGCCTTAGTCCAAGAGGCGTTACGCACAAAAAACAGAAATGAGTTAGGTTCTTGCCTCGAGATAGAACCACTTAGACTAAACATTCTTCCAGAGGAATCCACATTTTAGTGAATTTCTTGGGAGTTTGTTTTGTCTAACTTTATCGAAGGAGAAACAATAGAATCGTAATTTTGATCTCAATCTTCCTTCTTGAGGTGTTTCTAGGTGTTCCTTTTGGTGCTTTACGGACCACAGGTTTCGATTGATTTTCAAAACTTAGCCTTTATGGCGTGTTCCTTCTAGCTTTGGCATTCGCTTTTCGTTGGTTTGAGATTTCTTCCACTTCTGTTTATTGCTACGTGCAATATCAGCCTTGCGTCATTGTTCTTGTCCTTCCTTATATTGTTGTAAAAGGACTTTTACAATAGCACGATAGCCAATGCCATTTCGAACACCTTTGGCTTTCTGAATGCGGTCTTCAGAAGCCTTACTAGTTTCGCACTGCCTTTATTTTCATAAAATGGTACAGTAGAGAATTTGCCTATTCCAGCAATTCTTCCTTTCCTAGTAATATGGCAATGTGGATGGCTACATGTCTGAGGGTTGTATTTCTTTTCAGAAGCTTCACCCACAAGTTTCTTGTGAACTTGTTGTTCTTTCAAAGGTTGGGTTGTTACTCCTTTTCCTTTGTCAACTACCTTAGCTTTCTGACCAATGCTATAGGTGGTTGAAGAACCATTCTGTTGACTTTTTACAAAGGTCAACCTTCATCACTCTTCTTCAGAGGAGATGAATTACTCGATTGTTCATCAAGTCCAAGTCCACCTTTCTCAGAGGGATCTCTCAGATATGATTGAACCTCAGTGAGAGTGTCACTAGCCTTTGCATAAGATTGGAAGGATAGCTCTTTCTTTTGAAGTTACTCATTCTCAGAAGCAGCTTTATCATTTTCTTATTAAGTTCATCCAAGGCTAGTTTGTGAAAATTTTAATTTTCAGATATCTGATTTTTCAGAAGGGCTATTTCAGCGCTCTTGTTCTCAGATACCCTGGTTAGCTCAGAAACCTCTTTTTCAAGAGTTTCTTTGCTTTCCTCTAGAATTCTGGTTTTGGATTGTGCTTCCAGAAATTAGTTCTCATAACGATCCAATTCACTCCTGATTAACTCCAGATCCTCAATTCCATCATCACTCTCATAGTACAGAAATTGTGAAATGTTTGTTACCTCATCAGCCATAAGACACATTTCAATGTTGAAGATGTCCGACCAAAGAATCTCAAAGAACTCCACACATTTCATTCTTCTTAAGGCCGAAGTTGATTACGTCGTGGGTGATTCCACACAATTCTGGTGATGGTAGGTTTGAGTTATCTGAATCTCCATCTTCAGAATCTGTCTCAATATATAGAGCATCAAGTTGGATTTGAATCTTCTTCCTTTCTTCAGTCAGTAAGGCCCTTTGATTTCTTTTGTAATTTCTTCTGTCCTTCTTGTCACATATCTTGAGCTTGTTTAAAGCAGGGCAATCTCTCTTGAAGTGACCAGGCTTTTGACAATAGAAGCAGATATCATTTCCTATCTCTGCTGATTCAGTACTAACACCTTTCTGAATGGGGGTCTTCAGAGAGTTGTTTAGTTGAATGTTCTTGTATTGATGATAGTTTGGGCCAAGATGCTTTTTCAGCTTTTCTTTAGCTTTTCTTCTCTCAATCTCTTGACTCACAAATTTATTCATGTGTCTTCGCAAGAGCATTTTCTTGAGATCGTCTTTGGTATCTTTCTTTCGTAAGTACTTTGAGAGACTAGAGCAACACTTTGCAACTTCTCAAATTGCTTTGTTCTCTCCGAGTTGTCTCATAATCTGATAGCAAGATGAGAGAAGAGCTCTACTGGAGTAATATTTGGCATTCCTTGGTTGAAATAAAAGAATTTAGTGTGTTCCCAGTTGTGATTGAGACTTCTGACAATAGTCTTAATCTTTTAATTTGGGAGTATCTTGCTTTCACCAAGTGCAGCCATATCACTCATAAGAGTAGTAAACACGAAATCAAGTTCTTCGAGTTTGATTGGGACCTTGCTTGAAGTTTTGGAACTTCAATTTAAGAACTTCGAACTTGTTTTCTTTGGTTTCTCGGTTCAGCCTGATTTCTTCAATCAATTGCCAGCAACTTTTAGTTTAGCACCCACACGATTTACCGTATGTGCTCAGTGTCGATCGATGATTATATTACGAGCTTGACCATCCAATCTGTGTCTCTTGGCATCTTGGATGTCGAGCTCTCTTAGCTTGTCTTCATACATAATGCTTCCCGCAGGCACACGACCACTATCACTAGCAATGCATCCTCGCTTTCATCTTCCTTATGCGAGGCTTTTCTTCCATCGACACCTCAAGAACTTGTTTGAGTTATGCGATTTTAATAGGCCCTTCATTGATGACATAGATCATCTCATCACTAATGGCCTCGGATGGAGCATCATGTTGTTCTTCCATTTCTCGTAGTTTTACGGCTTGAGCAGGTGCATCACTCAGAGACATTCCTGCTCACTTAACACACAAATTATATAATCCTCAGAAAGGGACAAAGTTTCTTCACCTATCTGGGATCTAGGTTCAGTGCAGAAGGCTTGGGAACCTCTGCTCGATCTGACTTGTTGGTCCAGATAACGGCAAAGTAAAAGACTAGGGGGTGAATAGTCTTTTAAACTTTTGTCGATAAACACAGTTTCTCAGAAACCGGGGGGTTTCTGATACTTAAATTCAGAGCGGGGAAGACTTTAAGATAGGTAAGTGCAGAAATAATAAGTAAGTGTGTGTGCTTTCTGAAGATAAATACTGAAGGTAAATAACACGGCAAGTATAGTGGTATCCGGAGGTGGCGTAATCCTCCAACTAATCCACTTCGGTCTTTACGAGACCTAGAATTCACTAGAAACAGATAATTGAGTTCACCTTACAATAATCATATTCTAAGATTCCTAAACAAATGGTTCCCAACCAAATGTTCCCCGAAGTTATTCCTGACTCCTAGAGCTAAGTACTTCCTCTACTCAGATAACCTTGGAGTTATTCCCTGATTTTCCAAATCAAGTACTTCCTCTACTCCACGCCTTGATGGTGTTGGTTATAAGGTTTGTCAGAGAGGCTTCTTGTATAACTATGTTTCCAGAGAGCCTAATAGAACAAGACTACTTAATACACTTGTTCAGTGTATGGCAATCTGCTCTTTACTGACCCAAGTAATTGATGTCCGTTCTGGAGAAGGAGCTTCAGAAAGGTTATCTGATAGTTCAACTCTTTCACGAATAACAATCTCTTGTTAAGGTTCAGGACAACTTAGAACTACTAGTGATTCTTCAAGCAACAGAAAGCTTTCAGAAAGGGTAGTATATTGCTTGAGAGAATACTTTGCTAGATTGTAAGTTTGCAAGTTAGATCGTTCTTTGGTCGTTGTTGTATTTCTCAGCATCTAAGTGTGTGATATTTATAGATGAATTAGAGAGTCGTTGGGATGTTATCCGTTAGACACAATTCAAATTCAGTCTATACTTATCTTGAAATGAGTACTCAGAAGTCCTTGTCTCATATCTCAGAGAGGACTGTGCTTTAGCGGCTTTTCTGCCGATGCAATTAATGCACATGTACTATTTCTTGTCCTGTAGTCTTCAACGGATACATTAGCCTTTCTGATGGCTTGCACGCTCCATACTCATGATGTCATATGTTCCAGAATCATGTTTCAAAAGTAACTAAATGCACTTAAGAAAGGATTAAGGACATAGTCTTTCCGAGTGAGACTAAACCTTGGTGTCTTCATAAATCTTGTGCAATCTCCGGTCTTGTAATCTTCAGAAAAGCTCCATTGCTAGGATTGATCTTCATGGTCTTCTTGGAAATAAAAATTACATTCAGAGACCTATAATCCTAATACAAGATTTACTAGACTAATCATACTCAGTGATTTCCTCTTTTACAATGTTCAAGTGAACTAAGAGTACTTAATCACCTTTCTGGCAAAGATAAGAACATGTGATGAATGATCAAAATACTAACAGATATTCCTAACAGTATCAATCGACATAGATCTTCCAGGATTACATTATTCACCTAAACCACTTTCATGTACTTCACACCCTTCCAGCCTTCTGCCTTCTCATGTAATTAATCTCCAAATCCAATTGATCAATTATGGCCCATGCTTTCAGCCCAATCTCAGCACCTTTAAGTTGACACTAGAAATAATTCCACAATCCTGACCAATTTCAGTAGAAAACCACCTAAACCCAAGGTTGTTGAGACCAAACCGTCAATTCCAAGGATGTACGCAAAGTCCAAACTAGCCACTACCCCTCCACCCTATGCTTATAAAAAGCAAGTGGCAAGAAATTTAAGGTAAGGTCTAGGACCCGAAGATACCGTCAATTCCATGTTGGTTCAACGTCCATATGCTAGCCAATACCCCTCCACTCTATGCTCGTGGGAGAGCAAGTTAAAAAGAATTGTCAACTATCCTTTTACAGGTTCATTGTTCCGCATAATCCCTCTTTATTGATGAATTACCAGGCACACATTAATCTTGAATGGTGCAATATGACCAATTCAATCAAATATATCATCAAGTACATGAACAAGGGGATTGATAGGATAGGTGCAAAATAGCCGTGGGGAATGAGGTGAATGATTATGTCGATTGTCGGTATATATCTGCATGTGAGGTTGTATGGTATATTATGAGATATAACATTCATTACAAAAATCCACCCGTTAAGCGTTTATCATTTCATATGGAGGGTGAACAGTCAGCCACATTTAAGGATGGAGATTTTATTATGGACTTATTGGAGAAGCATATCGTTTCTGAGACAAAGTTTCTAAAGTGGTTGGAATACACAAAACCCATCATGAGGCACGTAAGTGTCCATATGTTGAGTTTCCAAGATGTTATTTGTGGGATTCTAGAGGGAAAGTGTGGAGAGATAGAAGCAGTTCAACAACAAAGTTGGAAGAATTTATTAAGATTGGGCCCCTGTATTACATGAGGATAATGTAGAATCACATTAGAGGTGCCACTTGATTTGAGGATCTGCGGACGGTTGATGGTGTCGTTCACTCAACTTACCCTGATGCATGCTACACTCAGGGATTGCTCGATGACGACAAAGAGTATATTCATGCTATAAAAAGGAAGCCAGTTTTTTGGGATCACGACGCTTCCTTCGACATTTGTTCTCCATGATTCTTCAGCCTGATAGCATGTCGAGGCCCTTGCATGTATGGAAAAACTGATGGAGTATCTATCGGGCGACATACAATACATGATGCGAAGAAAGTTGACTAATGGTAAGATTTGCTTTAACTTGGTAATCTCTTTATAAGACTGTTGATTTATTATTTATTATACTAAAGTTGTTTCTTAATCTTTCAATGTAAAGCTTGAAGTGGGTGAGGAACAATTAAAGAATTTTGCTCTTGCTGAGATAGAAGAGTTTCTCAAAAGGAATGGATTTAGTTTGAGTGGTATTGAAGGTATGCCCAAACTCGATAATGGAGTCATAGATAACGATATGAATAAATTGATTGCAGAGAAATGTCATATGATGTTGGTGAGATGATTGAGCGGCACAGTCGTTTGTATCCATGTCTAACGGATAAGCAACGAAGTGTGTACCATACTATTATGGGTGTCGTCGACTTTGGTACAGGTGGAGTTTTCTTTTATGCAGTTATGGTGGTACAGGATAAACTTTTTTATGGAATACACTGTGTTATGCTTTACGTAGTAGACATGGCATTGTTATCCTGGTTGCATCAAGTGGCATAGCTTCTCTACTTCTGCCTGGTGGCCACACTACCCATTCTAGAATCAGTATTCCATTCCAGGTTGATGAGAGTACAATGTGTAGTAGAGTTACACTCGGCAAAGATATAACAAGACTGTTAGAATACAAATTCAATCATATAGGATGAGGCCCCTATGACTAATAGGTGTTGCTTTGAGGCTCTTCATCGAAGTCTCAAGGATAATGAGTGGTCCTTATGATAGAGAATCAAACAAGTCGTTTGGCGGATTGGTTGTTGTCGTTGGTGGGATTTCAGACAGATTTTTCACGTTATACCAAAATATAGTAGTCAAGATATAGGACACGCCTATTTTTGCTCATCTAAAAAGCTTTGGAGTTCATGTAGTGCATTGAAGCTTACAAAGAATATGCGTCTGCATGTATTTTTCAGCATGTTGTATTAATTCTCATTTTATCCTCATTTCTATAATTTAAAATTTATATTGTTCACTTTGTATCAAAGAATCTTGACTTTGTGTTATTTAATTACAGTCTGGCGGCATACCTATTGAGACTGAGAGTATTAGGGAGTTTGCTAAGTTGTTGTTGAAAGTTGGATATGGTGAAGTTGGTTATATGATGTTGGTGAGGTACGTTTCAAATTATCCGAAGATATGATTCGTTCTACTAATGAACCAATTGGTGCAATAGTTAAGAGTACATATCCGAGCTTACTGGGCCATTTCGGTGATGGTCGATACTTCGAGGATAGAGCTATTTTGCTCCAACTAATGAGATTGTTCAGGAGGTTAATGATTATATAATGTCAATTCTATCTGGAGATGGCACCGAGTTCAGATTGTATATGTCCTGGAGAAGATGATATAGTCAAGAGAAGATGTTTAATCAATTGAGTTTTTAAACACTATTTGGGCGTCTGGAATATCAAATCGTATAATTCAATTGAAGATTGGAACTCATATTATGCTTCTCAGGAACATTGACCAGTCCATCGACTTTTGTAATGGAATTAGGTTGATTGTTACTGCAATTGGCAAACATGTTATTGGGACAAAGACAATACATGGAAAAATGCTGGAGTAAAGGTTTTAATGCCCGATGGTACTTACACCTTATGATCTTACTAAGTTTCCTATTAGATTTCAGCCGAGACAATTCCCTATTTCAAATTGTTATGCTATGACAATCACAAGAGTCAGGCACAATCGTTAGCTCATGTTGGGCTCTACCTCCCAAACCCTATTTGCAGTCATGGTTAGCTCTATGTGGAATTTTCGAGAGTCATAAGCAAGAAAGAGCTAAAGGTTTTAGCATTCGATGAGGAAGGCAATCCCACCGACACAACAACTAATGTTGTTTAAAAAGGAGGCGTTTAGCAATATTTGAGGTATTATTTTATATATTAATGCACATTATATTTAAATTAGTATTTATATTCGATTATTAAATACTTTTTCGATATGTTGTTTTGCAGCTTACAACTATTCATCGCTATGGAGATTGTAATCAGTGACTTTGCATTTTCTTTTAAATTTTACTTCGTATTCAACCTTGAATTGTTTTATATCTACTCATCGTTTTGAATGATATTTTCTTTTTGCTTTAAATTTTTATAAGAAGTAAACTATATATGTGTTGCCACGGGTTAGTACTAGTTATTATCACTAATTAACGAATTAGTTTAATTTTTCCCTAATTTCTTATTTTTCAGTGAGATTGACACTCACCTATTCAAATTTCCTCTGACAAAAACTAAATTCGATTTTTTTATTATTTAAAGTGTTAATGAAATTAATAAGGCGGCCAGAGATAAAAGTGCAATTCTTGTAAAATTCATAACTTTTTTAAATATGAGAAAATACTACCCGAGTGTTTGGCACACATATCTAATTCATACAAATTAATATAATGTTAATTTTATTGTTTGAAAATCAATTTTTTTTAATAAAACTTGATGGAGATAAAACTTAGTGTATGAAATGATGGATATTTTATTTTCATTTCTGATTTCCTGCATCTCCTTTACTCATCTTATGCATTAAGCATGAAAAATCCATTTCTTAAAATTTGTCCATCTTTTCTACATGGTTTTCTTTTTCTTTTTTTTTTTTTTTAACATCTTTTCTACATGATTTTCAGAAGCAAATAGAAGTGTAATTTTATTAGTTTTCCTTCGTTTACGTGTGTAACCCAAAAAGTGCAAATGACTTTTAGAGTTAGGGAAATAAAGGAAAACAATAAAGAAATGGGCAGTTTGAAATTTAAAATTTAATGCTGCTATACCTTACACGTTGTAAGTTGGTAGTACACTGCAATGCAACAACAGAAGAGACAAAAATAAACAAACAAACAAAATACTCCTTACTACTACTACTGATGATGCTGCTGTTGATGGCTGCTACTGAAGTGGCTTATCCCCATGGCTGAGCTCATCGAAGCAAATTTCACCAACTCATGTGCCAAGAACGGCCCTGCTCCGCCTCCTCCACCACCATCTCCGGCCACCCCAAGAAAGTCCCGAGTCATTCCATGCTCCACTCCATGAAACCCTGACTGTAAATTCATCGAATTCGGTGACTGACTCATTTGCCTACCACCTGTTTGAAGATTTGCCTGACCCACATTGTTCACCACATTACTAATAGCCGAGCTGAAATTGATCATTCCATCCGTGTTTTCCGATTGTTCTTGCTGATTAGAGAACACCTGGTGCAGTTCGCTTCTGGAAGAAGGGTCGGAAGAAGAATTCATGACTCCGAAAAACGGTGAAGGGTTGCTCTTAGTTGACCCCATTTGAGCTGCCTTCTGTAGTAGTGCTGTGGCTGACATTGGCATTGATGGTGAAGATTTTGATGAGCTTTGTTCGGATTGGTACAGTGGTGCAAGTGAATCGGCAATGGAGGTTCCGTTGTTGTTGTTGTTTCCTTTTTGGCTCATCCCGGATTCCTCTTTGAGGCCTTGCGGTGTCAATGGAGATAAGGACAGGTTCGTGTAGCTCCCCATCGGTCCAAACATATTATTCTGCCCCATCTGCATCATTTCAGGCAAATGGTCCATGTGATTTAGTTGCGAATTCGCTTGATGATCCAACCAGAGTGATAATCTCGGCTTTTGCTGCAGGTTCTCTAGAAGGGAATTCGCTGTTGTGCTGAAATCCGGGCGATAGCCCGGGCCTAGATGCGGTAACCCCGAGGAAGTAGTGAATCCATGAGGCAAATTGGTATGGGTGTTCATCAGATTATTCGCATTCAGATCATTTCTGAAGTTGAGATTATTTGGTGGTACAATTCTTGAACTTTCTTCAGCTAAGGCATCACAGAAGGCTCTGTGTGTGATGAAGCTATCTTTCCTAAAGATGAGAAAGGAAGAAAGAAACAGTAAAAATCATGAATCCCATCTGAGTTAAGTTATTACCTAATCATTTGAGAAGCAATAAATTCGGCCAAGTCTCCTCAAACAGGCTATAATTAAAGCCTTGTTCAAACACATGAAGCATTAAATTCTCCCTACAAATATTCCCAGGCAAGTAACACATGTTCAGGTGGTATAGAAATTAAATACCTGGAAAAGAGCGTTCCACAGTCGCATTTATACTCTCTCGTCCCACATGTTTTCGAATGAGCTTTCCAATCGGACATGACTGCATATTTCTTGGAGCATTTCTCACATTTCCACTTCTTCTCGCCGTGTTTTCGACTGAAGTGTTTCTTGATCCCGGTCAGATCTCCCAGCGCCCGGCTCGGGTCGTGGTGGACGCAACTCTTTTCCGGACAGATGTAGACCTTCTTCTTGATTTGGTCCGTTTTGGCTCTCTGCTTGAGCTTCCATGGAAGATTGTGTCCTCTTCTATGAAGCTGCAAGTTTTGGTCCCTCTGGAAGCCTTTGTTGCATATCTCGCAAAGGAATCGGTTCGTCGCCATGAGCGACTTGGGCGATAAAGCGATAACTTCTGCATCTGGATCTATTCACCATGAAATCAGAAAAGGAAATTAAACAAGTGAATATTTTCAAACTAGTCAAATGATAAACTTTTGAATCTCAGCGAATCATGACAGCAATAAGTCCACTCAGCGGATTACAACACAGTTAGTTGCAGTTGCAATGTTAATTGATGGGATGGCATGTGAGAAAATGAAGAGATGAGAATGAATGAAGTGATTACCTGGTGTTCCAGGGAGATTTCTTCTCTTCTTAGGGTTAGAGGTGGGCTTAGGGTTAGGGTTTGGTTCTAAGTGAATATGGTCTTGGGAGAAAGTTAAAGCAGCAGAAGGATTTGGAACAGAAAACACATCACCAGACATCATTTGAAGGAGTGGTTTTGGCTTTCTACACACAAAGAGAGAAGGAAACAAACAAGAAGAAGTGCAAGAAAACAAATTAATGAAACTAGGAGTGAGTATTTATCTTCAAATACAAACAGATGAAGGTTTGGTATTATTCAAATTATATATAAGCAGCTAGCTAGAGAATAGCACAAAAGAAGCAACACACACAAGAAGAAAACAATAAGCAGCTGTGTATAGATTTATTAATGTTTATACAACAATACAGAGAAGATAGATAGACAGATAGATGATGAAAGGAGTTGTTTGGTATGAAGAGAAATAAAAAAGATGACAGACACAGCAAGCTAAGCTAGAAGAGTATCGAAAGCGAAAGAGAATATTTTCTTTCTCTTGTTTTCTCTTGTTTGTGTAATTGTGTTTATTGTTTCTCTCTTTCTCTCTCTCTCTATCTCTATCTAACAAGAATTGCAGCTAGCAAAGCAAGAGAGAAGTAGTGAGTGTGAGGTTTTGTTTGTTTGGTTCTTGAAATTGAATTGAATTGAATTGATATATCCTCCTCCAGTCCTCCTCTTCTATATGGATTCTATTCTATCTCCTTATCTCTTAGTTTCAAAGATGGTCAGCCATTGATGCAGGACCCATCCGTGGGGTCCACTTCATCGATCATCAAACCTCTGCAATTTGATTAATTTTTGTTAATTTCTCTCTCTGTATAATGTAGCTAGCAATATAATAGCATTATGTATTAATTGTACGTATGCATTGGCTGTATGCTGCTTGTAACAAGAATGTGTAGAGTTTTGTGTCTTTGTTTGTAGTTTTACGAGCTAAAATGTTCCATCTATCGAGAGAGAAATGGACGACTGAATTAATTAATTACTAACAAAACAATTTGTTGGTTTTTGGAAATGTTTCAACTAGAGTACTCGACACAAACTTCTTTTAACAGTACACTTTACATAACATAACATATAGCATTGTCAATGTTGTTTAAGACAAACGAGAATGTAACATTAAATGGTTTTGTCGTAGAATCCCATGCTCAACCAACTTAATATTGTATCTGTGTTTCATAAACACCCTTCCTTCTGTTTTGCATCCTCCGTCCTAAATTGAACGATTCTGATTTCTGCACTATTCCTGAATCCAAATTGATGAATATTTCTATTTTTGGGCATGCACAAGTATTTTTTATATTTACATTTATGGCTCTATTAGAAACTGAAATCTAAGTATTCATTTATTAATTACTCCCCCCCACTTTCATTATTTATTTAATTTTCCATTTACTTGGAGATTGAATATATGCAATTCACTCTTACAATATGTACGAAAATGAATAAGTATAAATGAGCAAGCTCTATTTTTAGGAGAGGGCCGTCGCATTTTGAATTCATGGCTTAAACGTGTATCAAATTAATGAAGATAGAAATGTGGTAAAATTATATTAAAAATATTTTACAATTGTAGTTTAAAATTAATTTCTAGTCAGAGTTAGAGTTGTTGGTTGGACAAAATGATAAACATAACAACCAGAGGCGAAGCCAGGATTTTTACGTACCTAGGGCTCAATTTTAAATTTATAATATATTTTCTAAAATTTACAAATTTATTTTTCCAAATCGATTAAATATTAAGGAAGCCATGATTATTTAGCCAAATTATGATTAAATAAGTTCAATAAACAACATTTAACATAACAATAATCATATTGGGTAGGGCTCATTTTCAATTTACTTTGAAAAACATTAATATAATCTATTTTTTCATTTTTTTCAACAATATACATTTATAAATTTATTTATTTTTAAAGAAAGGTGGGGAAGGGTGGGGGCCCTTCTTCCCTTCGTCCCTGATAACAACTAACACACGATGGAAGGAGTATAAATTTGGAATAAACAAAGATTAAGTATGATAAATTGAGATTGGCATTGTAGTTTGGCTAACATACTACATATACTGCAGTAACTGCACAATAGAGCATGAGAGTTGACATTGATCAGTTTAAATTTAATTTGGTTAACATAATGCACAATAAAGCTACAATATGTAAAAGGTTTTGAAGCTTCTCTTAAATGTAGAAATATATGAGAACAATTAGTAGTAATATTATAGTATAAATCCACAACAATCATCGGGAATACATGGAGAAAAAGGTAGGTCTAGTTAATTGAAACTTTAGAAAGGTCAAAATAGGGCTAATGGTTTAACATTCAACTTTTTGACAAATGTGGATTTGTGTGTGATGTGTGTCTGCTACTGCTGATTATATTAGTAGTAGTACTCTATTATGCATTATAAGACACAAGAATACAATATTTACATTATTAACTTTCCCAAGTTTGATGAATATATACACACATGAGATCTGAAAAGGCGAGTCAAAAAGGCTAGCTATCAATCCATGATCTATCCAACGATTCCAGTAACATGTAAAAAGTGAATTGCCTTTATATATAGCTCTCTTCTCTCATCTCGTGCAAAAACATACTCCCTCCATTTCAGAAAAATTGTTACATTTTACAATTATGCGGTAAACTATCTCCGCATTTGATCACAATTTACTCTTAAACGATACTAATAAATAAATTATTAAAATTATATAATAAAAATTTAGTAATTAAATTTTTATTATATGATTTTATGAAATTATTTACTATTATCGTTTATGAGTAATTTGTGGTCAAACTCGAATCTGATTAATAGGTTAAAAGTCAAATGTAACTTTCTGAAATGGAGTAATCTAATATAATGCACCCATTTACCCTTTATTATTTATTTGAAAATAAAGTATTTTCAATGTCATATGTTGTTATGTACACTTTGCTTCGAGAGTCAAGATATATATCATATCGAAAACATACAAACTATCACAACTCAAATTACATGTCTTACAAGTTTATGTGCAAAGTTCGTTAACATCTCGAATTACAAAGATCAAACGATGAGAAATACACGAGCAAATTAAAAGTTCTATATCATCCAAAATAAGTCATGCATGTCAATGAAAATTCAAAAGAACTAGAAATTAAAACATTAACAATTGTTTGGCAATCCATAAGAAACTAAGCAATGTGTCACCTTACAGTGCGATTGACTCTAAGTGCCACAGGTTCATCAACTTCAGGAGTAACCTCATGGTAAAATTTCTTATAAAACCTTGCAAACATCGATTGTTATCATCAAAAGATATTATCCACACCCGACCCGTGCTCCATCTTGCAAGAAAGTTGCATCCACGAATAAATAAGATCAGTCGAGACCACAGTAACCCAAAGATCAACAATGATCCACATGCGCAGAGCCCACGTCTCCTGATCCACAACCAAAATCAACTGCTCTTAGACCATCCGAACTGCCTCATGTTGCGCAATCTGTAGCAACATACCCTGCTCCTCCAACCTTTATTTCGGCATGCTCTCCATTTGCACTACAGTTGCAGTTGTTGTCTACGTATAAGGAATTGCATCATTATTCGGTGTGTAGATAGATTGAATTCAGGGAGAAGAAACTGTGAAGAAATAAGGAAGTGTTGCAGCAACAGTCAGAGAAACAGTTAAAGAAACATTGAGTCTGTTATGTGAGTTGCAGGGAGGATAAAACGTTTTTGAGCTGGTTAAAGCGTGTTTTCACTTAAGCTGGGTGATGTGTCATTCACTGATTGGCTGGTGAGGCGTGGCATGATGTCATAAGGCGTGGAAAAGGAGTATAAAGGCTTTTACGCCTCTACTGTTCATCATATTACGTTTTTTTTCCTCCAGTTTTCTGTTCATCTCTGTTTTCTTATTCAATTATCTGTAAATCGACATTGTTGAAGCTCTGTTGTATCATTGTCGTTTGATTGAGCAATAAGAGAATCTCGGGTTACTCCCGTGGATGTAGGGCAATTGCTGAACCACGTAAATCATCGTGTTTTAATTTGTTTCTGAGTATTTGATTGATTCTTGTTCGATTGTTTGTGTGATTGTTGTTACAACTGTTGGTGGAACATTCGTTGTTGATTAACTGTTTATTGGAATTGATTGATCATTGTTGATTGGTGATTGGTTTATTGAACAATACGCAATAATTGGTGACGTCTGTGGGAAGCTTGATCAACTCAGAAAACGGTTATGGCTTCAATGGCGAAGTTTGATATTGAGAAATTGACAGAGAAGGTTGATTTCACTTTGTGGAAAGTGAAGATGGAGGCACTTCTTGAGCAGTAAGGATTGAATCATGCTTTGTTGGGTGACGATGGATTCACCAAGGATTGTGATGATTCAGAGAAGAAACGCATCATTGGTAAAGCTCGAAGTACAGTGATTCTTTCTTTGGGAGATAATGCTCTGAGAGAAGTTATTAAAGAGAAGACGGCAAAAGGAGTATGGGACAAGCTTGAGTCTCTTTATCATAAGAAGACATTTGGAAGCAAGATGCGTATGAAACAGAAGTTCTTTGCATATAGGATGAGATCTGATAGGCCTGTTATTGAGCAAATGGATGAGTTCTATAAGCTTTGTTTGGAGCTTGAAGCATTGGATATTAAAGTGCAAGATGAGGATAAAACTGTTATCCTATTGAGCTCACTGCCTAAGAGCTATGAGCACTTTATTGATGCTATTGTGATGACTAAGCCAGATGATCTGAAAGCTTCAGATGTGAAAAAGGCACTGAGGAATAAGCTTGATCAAAAGAACACTGGGACTCAGTCTGATGATGTAGCTGAGAGTTTGTTGGTTAAACAAGCCTGGAACAAATCTCAGTCCAGTAGAAACAAAGTGAATGGCAAATTCAAAGCACATAAGGATCCCTTGAATGTACCTGGTGACAACACAGAGAAGAGGAAGTATTTTCACTACAAGAAACCAGGACATTTGAAGAAAACTGTTTTTCTACTAAAGAAGGAAAAGAGAATGGGAAAAAGCTCCTGAGCAAGGTGGAGCTAATGCAGCAAATCTGACAGAATCACCTAAATCATATGATGATGCTGAGATACTCTATATTACTTAATCTAAATGTGGTTTACATTGGATATTAGATTCAGCGTGCTCTTTTCATATGTGTCCTATAAAAGAGTGGTTCGAGAATTTCAAATATGGGAATAGAGGGAATGTGCTTCTTGGTGATGATTATGCATGTGATGTTAAGGGATCTGGTAATATAAGATTGAAGATGCATGATGGTATTGTCAGAATATTCATAAATGTCAGATATGTACCTGCCTTGAAAAGAAACTTGATATCTCTAGGAACACTTGATAAATGGGATACAAGTATGGTTCTGCAAATGGTGTTATGCAAGTTATGAAAGGTGATACACCAGTTATCAAGGCTAATTTGGTTAGAGGTCTGTACATAATGGAAGGTGAAGTGGTGTCTGGTATAGCCTCTGTTGCTACAACTGTTAGTACAATTGTTACTGCAACAGTTGATAAGACATAACTGTGGCATGAGAGATTAGCTCATATCAGTGATAAGGGGATGAAAGATCTATCAAAGCAAGATCTTCTAGGTGGTGATCAAGTGACTAAGTTGAGTTTCTGTGAGAACTGTGTTTTGGGTAAGGCACATAAATCAAGCTATGAAACTGGAAAACACACCACTAGAGAGCCACTTGATTATGTACACTCTGACTTATGGGGGTCTGCAAGAATTGAGACTTTGAGTGGTGGAAAATATTACATGTCTGTAATTGATGATTACTCAAGGAAGGTCTGGCTCATGGTGTTGAAATCCAAAGATGAGGCATTCTCTAAGTTCAGAGATTGGTTGATTGAGATTGAGAATCAAACTGGAAGAAAGTTGAAGTATCTAAGGACTGACAATGGCTTGGAGTATTTGTCAGGTGAATTCAATGATTTATGCAAACAAAAAGGAATCATTAGACACAGAACTATACCTGGCACACCTCAACAAAATGGTGCTGCAGAGAGGTACAATAGGACATTTCTTGAGAGAATAAGGTGTATGCTCATTAGTTCTGGTTTGTCAAAGAGATTCTGGGGAAAAGCTGCAAATACAGCTTGTTATCTGATGAATAGAAGTCCTACTTCTGCATTGAAGTTTAAAACACTAGAGGAAGTGTGGTCTGGGCATATTCCTAGATATGATCACTTGAAGGTATTTGGATGCTTGGGTCTTGCTCATACTAAACAAGATAAGCTGGATGCCAGAGCACTAAGGTATGTATTCTTGGGATATCCTACAGGGGTTAAAGGATACAAATTGTGGAGCATTGATCAGAAGAAGTTTATACTTAGCAGAGATGTTGTATTCAATGAGAAAGTGATGCCTCTCAAATCTCAAAGTACTTCTGACTTACAGCTACAGAGCACTAGTTGTACTAATGATGATCAAGAGAGAATCAACATTGAGGTGGAGCATGTATCTGACACTCAGGTACTTGACACTATTGTTCATGAAACTGGGGATTTATTAGGCATTGATGATCCAACAGTTGGTCCAACTGTTGATGCAATAGTTACAGACAGAACAAGGAGAACTGGAAGGCAAGCACCTAACATGTATGGTTTTGGGAGAGTAGGAAAATCTTATATGGTCTCTTATGCTCTCAGTGTTGCAGAAGATGTCTGTTATACAAAACCAAATAGCTACCTTGAAGTAGTCACTTGTCAAGAGAAGTCCTTATGGATGGAAGCTATTCAGGAAGAATTAGAATCTCTATACAAGAACAATACCTGGAGTATTGTCACTGTACCAAGGAATACCAAGTTGGTAGGATGCAAGTGGATCTTCAAGAAGAAAGATGAAGCTGCAATTGGTGGAAAAGTGAGATTCAAGGCAATGCTGGTTGCTAAAGGGTTCACTCAGAGAGAGGGCTTGGACTACACAGAAATCTTTTCTCATGTAGTCAAGCACACATCAATCAAGATACTAGTGTCAATTGTTACACCAAATGGTCTTTATCTTCAGTAGATGGATGTCAAGACAGCTTTCTTACATGAGAATCTTGAAGAGAAGATATACATGAAAGTTCCAGATGGAGTAACTGTTAATAATACAGATACAAAAGCTTGTTTGCTCAGAAAATCATTGTATGGATTGAAGCAATCTCCAAGACAATGGTATAAGAGGTTTGATGAGTTTGTGACTTCAGTGGGTTTCAAGAGAAGCAACTATGATAGATGCATCTATCAAGCTGGAAGACAAGATACATGTTTCTTATACTTGTTATTATATGTGGATGACATCTTGATTGCTGGTAAAAGCATGTCTATGATAGAAGATGTGAAGATGAGTCTCAACAAGGAGTTTGAAATGAAAGTCTTGGGTTATGCAAAGAGGATTCTTTGCATGGACATACACAGAAGTGAAGATCAACAAGTAACTACACTTACACAGTACAGCTATCTGATGAAAGTGCTGACAAAGTACAAGATGCATGAATCTAAACCTGCATCTGTTCCTCTGAAGTTGAGCATGAAAGTTTTAAATGCTCAATGTCCTACTATTGAAACATAGAAGCATAGAATGGAGGTTATTCCTTATGCAAGTGTAGTTGGTAGTATTATGTATACTATGATATGCTGCAGACCTGATCTTGCATATTCTATGAGTGTTATTAGCAGATATATGAGCAATCCTCGACATGCTCATTGTGAAGCTGTGAAAGGTGTGTTGAGGTTTATCAAAGGTACAATTGATCATGGATTGTGTTTGAAGGTGGTAGAAGCTACTGATCAACCTTTGGTGGGATATGTAGATACAGTTTATGCATCTAATGTTGATGCAAGGAAGTCAAACACAGGTTATGTGTTCACTCTCTATGGGACTGCTATAAGCTGGAAAAGCCCACAACAACATGTGGTTGCTCTCTCTACTACAGAAGCAGAGTTCATTGTTCTCACTGAGGTAATAAAGGAAGCATTATGGCTTAAAGGATTACTTGAGGAGCTTGGTATCTATCAGTGATCTGTCACAATTTATTGTGATAATCAAAGTGCAATACAGTTGGCTAAACATCAAGTATATCATGAGAGAACAAAGCACATAGATGTGAGGCTGTATTACATTAGAGATGTAATATCAGAAGGAAGTATCAGAGTTGAGAAGATTCATACATCTGAGAACATGGCTGATAGCTTGACAAAAGCTTTGCCTGATTCAAAGTTTCATTTGTGTTCTTTGCTAATGAAGGTTCAGAAGGGTCTACTCCAACCTTAGGAGTGGTTTGGAGTACCAGAGAGGAATTCAATCTAAGGTGGAGATTTGTGGAGATAGATTGAATTTAGGGAGAAGAAACGGTGAAGAAATAAGGAAGTGTTGCAGCAACAGTCAGAGAAACAGTTAAAGAAACACTGAGTATGTAATGTGAGCTGCAGGGAGGATAAAACGTTTTTGAGCTGGTTAAAGCGTGTTTTCACTTAAGTTGGGTGATGTGTCATTCATTGATTGACTGGTGAGGCGTGGCATGATGTCATAAGGCGTGGAAAAGGAGTATAAAGGCTTTTACGCCTCTACTATTCATCATATTACGTTTTTTTTTCTCCAGTTTTATGTTCATCTCTGTTTTCTTATTCAATTCTCTGTAAATCGACATTGTTGAAGCTTTGTTGTATCATTGTTGTTTGATTGAGCAATAAAAGAATCTTTGGCTACTCCCGTGGATGTAGGCAATTGATTCTTGTTCGATTGTTTGTGCGATTGTTGTTACGACTGTTGGTGGAACATTCGTTGTTGATTAATTGTTTATTGGAGTTGATTGATCATTGTTGATTGGTGATTGGTTTATTGAACAATACGCAACATTCGGTCGAGCCTTGTGAGTCCTATTTACGCTCAAAATATCATGCCGTTGTGTAAGAAAGTGATGCATGAGAGAAATCACCTCTACCAACGTGCTCGTTCTCTCACCACGAATAACTTGATTCATTTGGAACCACAATCATATTATAGCCAACACAAACTCCCAATGTAACTGTGAGAGTTGTGAATATAATCTACGAATCCATATTCTTTTGCCGAACTCGTACTCGCACCATATATATCAATATACACTTAACAAGATGTGAAACTGGTCTGGTATGTGCTTAATTGACCAAGCTTGATGTTTATATGACCAAGGAGAAACCAGTTTACACAAATTAAGTGTAAACAATATTTTTTTCACAGTGATTAACCTTATTTGAAAGATACAAGAATGGCCCTTATCTCATCTAAATTGGACGAATGACTCTTGATTATTGTAAACTTTGCATACTTGCACCACATAACATATTTCATTAAATTTTAGATTATTATTTTAACGTTGATAACGAAGGCTTAATTGACGGTTATTAAATAACAAAACAATTTAATTGATTTTAATATTCATAATTTCTACATTAATTTTTAGACTACTCTTACCTTTTGGACAATAACTTACTATATATCTTGAAATATTCTCATGCAGTTTCTATATCGATTCCTTTTTTCTTAACTGGCACTCTTATAAGTTAATTTTATTGTTTGTATATTTGAAGAATTCACACTTTAAAATGGTCATGAATCAACTAAAGTTTAAAAAGTCGGTTTAAAAATACATAAACCTTTAGGAATGAAAGTTTTAATTTTATACCGAAACTTCCAAAAATTTTGTCTATTTATCGCCCCGCCCGCCATCTAACTTGTGGCACATTAATTAATTTCCAAATGGGAAATGGAAAAGGAAATAAAAATGTAGTAATAATGATGCTCATCTCTAATAATAATAGTTAAAAGGTAGAAAACTGGAAGTAGGGACAGGGAGATGTCAGAAAAGGGAAAAGGGGGTTTGTTTTGTATTCCCGAGATATATCTATCTATCAGCTGTGAGCAACTTGGTTAGGATTAAGCCACCCCGTGAATCCTCTGTCCCTCTACCCGTGTCTCATTGGGTCCACCCCACACACACCCTTCTAATTTACCTTATTATTATGCTGCTGGATTACAATAGGACTGACTGATAGGAGGATCATCGCTCACATTACATGCATATTCCACATTACACACATGTGATGTGCGCAATGGACAGTAATGTCATGGCCATTTTAGATCAACATTAACCGATCAAATTGCACCAAATCTAATTCATAATAAAATGTTATACGATTGTTATATATTATGTGTAAGAGTAAAGTCACGTGTGTAGGATTTTTTAATATTGTTTGATTGGTTTTAATGTTATTTCATTGTTTAAAATTGTTATAATATATAAAAATATAAACTATGATTAAAAAAAAAAGTAGATAAAGAGAGAAATTTCAATTAAGTTGTAAATAGTAGAATTAAAAACGGAAACTGTTCCAAATTGATTAAAAGCGCTAGACAACAAAGGCTAACTCGATTTAAATCGAATTATAATTGCATACCAAACAATTCATAAATTTTATGGAATTGCTTGCTATCAAGCTCGACTGCTAGTAATCAGTTCTGGAACATATAAGACAATTTATATGTTATGTATACTTTTATATATACATTTAATTTTGTATTTAAAAAGTTCGACAAAATTCGACTTCAAATTCATAATCGACTTATAGATACGAATGATGAATTTGATAATATTCAAGATCAACTCGACTCGTCAACATCCAAACATATTTTCAATAACCTTTAACCGAGGTATTATTTCAACTAATTTTTTTTGTTTTAACTCCAAACAATCACTAATGGTTTTACTGAACACGATTCAATGTTTATGAAAGATTTTTATATGATTTTTAATTTTTAAAGATAATTGCCCCCTAATTGCTGTGTTTACATATTTTATTCATATACTATGGAAATTTATTGTGATATATACTCATCTTTAGTTTTAGGGAGATGAAGTTGGGAGTTGGACATCCTTAATTGAATAGAGTTTTTGTAGTACATAAAAACTCAATTCGAATTAAGATAACTCAATTTGAGTTTGGAACCAAACACTCTGAATATTTAGGTTATTACATTTATGCTTTCACTTGGTCGTGCCCCGTCTAATCAATTAATTTTTTGTCTCAAAATCAAGTTGAGATATCAATTTCCATTTACATTACTAATTACACATCGTATAACTGCATGTATTTATCATTTTTATATATACCATATAGTTTCATGCAATTAAAAAGTCATATTATCCATATCAAATTAATAATAAACATTATCAACTTTACACACAAATCACACATTTTATCACTAAAAACTACATTTTCTCACATTTTTCATTTTATATCCTTACTTTAAATTTTCACCAAAATTATGCACCAACCCTAATGTATAAAGTTTTCTGGAACAGACGGACATAGTGCTAGTATTTGGGTATTTGCATAAATTTAATTGTGCATATAAATAGTTTTAATGTAATTAACTCTAGGGAGTAGTGGTCAGATTCGATTCCTGTTGAGTGCGAAATTGTACTCTAATGTAAAAGTATAATGATCTCACTGTTACATGTTCAACTTATTCACTTTTCTTCTTAATCGTTCACAATTTTCAAGACCTTGATTGCAAATCAATATGATTTATTAATTCTATAATTCACTTTGATTGATCATATTTTTTTTAACTCTCGCATACTTTTACAATTTTATTTACTATGTAGCTATTATATATACTATATGCGATGTGATGGACATGGAGTGATGATGATCGAGGTAATTTCTATATCAAATCTGACCTTTCAAGCTACGTACGTATGTACGTGGTCCATGAGTCTTTCTCTTCCTCATATTTTTTGCCTAAATGAAATAGAGAAGAAGAAATTATGAAACAACAAAGTATATCATGAAAATGATCTTAACTAATAATCCCTCCGTCCCAGTTTCATTTATCCGTTTGACTTTTTTCGGTCAACACCGTTTAACTTTTAGCATGATTTACTTCCATATGATACTTCTAATGTATTTTTGAAAAATATATAATAAAAATTTAAAATGTAATATTTAATAATATGAATTTTTAAATTTTTTTCCAACATTATTTATGAGTAATTCGCAGACGAAATTTGTAAGCGTTGACCAGAAAAAGTGAAACGGATATATGAAACTGGAACGGAAGTTCGGAAGGAGTATAAAATTGATATTGTAGCACGGGTTTGGAGCCATGCCCCTTGGATCTTACTACAGGAAACGAATAATTCTCCCTATCTGGCATTCCCCACAATGCATATCCCTATCTCTATAATTGCTTACTTGCATATGCCATTGTATTTCTTTCGTAACATTTCACAAATATCTCGATACTCAAATACTCGGATATATGAATATTCAAAAAAATAAACTAAACGACTCGATTATATATGTGTTTGACCATAAGTTCAAGTTTTTGGAAAAGTCTAAATTCTACCATATATAATATTAGAAATTCAGGCTAGTGCTCGGACTAGGTTCGAAAGCTCCACGGAACAAACTTCACTAAAATATGATTAGGCACCTTAGGACAAGTTGGAAGTTATGGTAGAGTTAGAATTCTATCAACGGACAAATAAATATGGCATATCAACCTTTTGTTTTATCACTTTTAGTTTCATTTTTATATGAACCAATGGGATATTAGTAGTATCATTTTCTAAAATCAACTTCATTTTATATCAACTTTATTTTTATCTGCAACGACCCTAACTTTCAGAGAGTTTAAAATGATTAAGGACACTACTTATAGCAACAAGGTGCACATTTTTTTTTCCGATCATCCACCCATAAAAACTTCAGGGTTAAGTGTGTGTGCTTGCAATCTCATGATGGGTGACTGTTGAGGGATAAAACCTCAACACCAACACTACTACTACCAGTAACCTAATCTAGGATCCGCCTCCAACTTGAAGTCCGAGCAAAGGCTTGTCCGTGCAAGAGTACCTGAAAGGACTAAGTGGGGGGGGGTTAGAATGGGTTACCCGGATTGCCAGAGTCAATGCGGAAGGAGGCTTTACTCAAAGGAGAGTCGAGAGCTCTCAATGCAATAGTAGTGGGAAAAGGTTATGAAATCAAGGGTGCTTATGACTTAGGGGACCGCACAATTCCCTAGGGAATTTTTACTTACCTCAAGGTCTTGGACCTTCTGTTATATTTAGTTATATCACGCTTATGGTTACCATAAGATGACGAAGACGCCCAGATCCTGACACCAACGCTACCTTTCACCACTACTTAAACAAAGAATCCAATACTAGTTAATGGGCCTGGGAGGGTAGTTTGGACCTTTTCCTCTGAGAGTATTGTTCCGCATGTCGGGTCCGTGTAAGTCCCTCGGACAGATCCGCATGATTGGTTGACTCTGTCCGGGGGTAACTCAAGGTGTCCGGACCTTAGAGTTCCACGGAAGTATCTCAGCGGTTCTGTCAAATACGTTTGGTCTTACTGTACTGGTGGCGTCCGAGATTCTCTCGTCCGGTCCGTTTAGCATCTTAGGACTAACAGTTTGCGGTACCTGGGAGGACCAGGTAGCCTTTTGTCAGGTTCGGAAGTCATCCATCTAGCTTGGTCGGACCTAGCTGAAACGGCGTGCTGACTTGTGAGTACTAGTTGACCTGAGATGGTTTCCTTTAGGACGGACCACTCGAAGGTCGGACTAGCTTTGAATGGCTATCTCAAATTGACGCTTCTAAGACGCCCTACGCTTTTAACTGGACACATATCCGTATCAACAGTGACCATTTGGGAAGTTTTTCGGTATGCAGGAATGAACTTGTGGTGTGGTACAATTGGAACCCGGACAGGAGTAACTGCTTCGGTCCAAATGGCCTCGCCCACAAGGGGACGATGCATTATTACATTATCACTTTTTATTCAATCACAATTACATTTATTGAACACCTCCATACATATTTTTATTCCTTATTTTTCACTGTTTATTCATTACTTTTCACTTCACAAAAGCATTTTGGAAATTGATGGATCAAACATAGGGAATATATAGTACAACGAATAAGGAGGGAAATTTAACCATCTCATGCTATATACTCTATCAATTGGATCTACATTTATCATTAAATTCCAAATGTAGAAGCTTTGGTACAATATACCTGAAAAATGAAAGCTAATGATGGTAAATGGAAAAAGAATTTGAATAGAATAATTTTGGTGTAGCAATCCATGTTAGTATAATAGATAGAGGAAGAAGAAGAGTTCTCATGCTCATGCACATGCAAAAGTAGGGACATCAAATTGGGCCTGCAAATTGGAGTAGGCTCGAATTGGCTGGTCTTGGTCTCTTGGATGCATGGACAATAATACAGTACTTAATTATACCACATTGGAGATCTGATTGACTATTCATTCATTGTCCAATCCTCCGGCCCCACTTATAGGTCCCTATCTTAAGTCTTTCCTTCCTTCATTCATTCGTTGATTTTTATATTTTATATTTTGTTCACCGAACTCTATGGTAGACGGTCTATATTTAATCGGAATTTGTCTAACGAATCTATATTATTAATAAAATATCGATATTTTTTACATGAGAACTCATAAAACATTAGTGTATGTTCGTCTTTTTTATAGTTATTATAGCCTATATCCTGGGTACTTACTCTACATTTTTTAAATTATATTAAGATTTAAGAGAATGAATTATTATTTGTTGAAAAAACCGAGCCCCTTAAAAACGTGTCTTAGGGTTAATCTTTCAAGGTAGGTAGCTATAGAGAATTGTTAAACTACAACCTAATCACTTGTTTATCGAATTTTGGGTCGTTATCAAAGACATTGCCGGTCTGTAAAATATTTCACTGGGACCTACAAGTCCACAACTTGTATTCATCATGTTGTTAAGTGCAATTAACTTGGGATATATGCAAAAAGTATTGCACATATATTTAAGGAAAACAATGGTCAAACCACCAAGGTTTACACTTTGAGCACAAAAAAAACCGACTTTTCAATTTATGCTGATTATGTTGATGAATAAATAATTGATGAGATGGAGAAAATTTTCTCCGGTTTGTGGCGCAAATCGGCATCGGAACAAGTGGAATTAGTAGAAAGAGACGTTTAATTTACTACTTTACTTGTACTTATAATACTCCCTTGAAAGGAAAATTGTGCCGTAGAATGGTAGAAGTCGTAGATTTTTCTGAAAAGCAGATCAACAAGTTAATAATCAATTGATTAATTAATTAAGTTGGAGTAATAATTTTGTAACTCGACACAATTTTGGTCGCACGTTTGCCCACGGCAAACAATTCCATTTTGTTGGGACTAAACACACATGGCCCTGTCTATTTCTGGATAATAGACAATCGAGAATCCTATGCTTCAATGTTTATCAACACACTCTACTATAGATTTTTGATTGGCTGCTCGTATTAACTATGATGCTGTATAACATCGTCTAATTTTAAATTGTTCAAGTAATTCAAAGCAAGAGACCTTGAGCGTCGTAACACTAAATTCTTTCAAGTGAATCTTAAATAACTCAAGTAAAAGATAAATGTTAAATCCTTCTTAGCCGGTTTGACTTAGACAAATCGAAAATAAATTTAATGTATCGAGAAGTAGTGACGGAACTAGAAAATTTGTCCTGAAAAGGTAAACTTTAATTAAAAAAAAGACAAAATAACAAATATATAACAAAGATCAAAGGAATAAATATCATGGGAGTCGAACACGAGAGACCTCACATTCAAAAAGTTCAACCCACCACCACTCAAACAGTGTAAAATATGTAAATTTTACTTCACGTACATTAATAGTATATGACCATGTTGAAAAATCATATGCCATGCGGCCTTGCCTGTGTGTGACTTCGCCACAATTGAGAACGTTGACCAGGTCAAGGTTTGAGTTCTCAATTTAGATAATTGTAGATAGATAAATATTGCAGGTGAGTGATTAATGAACTCCAGTTTATAGTAATAGGTTTGTCGGGCCAATAAGATCCTAACACGTGGGTTCCAGGCAAGGGTGGTGCACTGAGGTCACACATTAATAGTTCATATGCCGCGTAAGGGTATGTTCGCCGCATAAGGTCTAATCTCCTAGGGTCAAATTCTTTAAATCAGTTGTGATTTTCATGTTACTAGTTTCATAGTCATGGTCGGACTCTGGGTCTCCAGCAGTTTAATTAGGTTTTCAACATATTCGTGGGTGAGAGTCTTCCTTCATTAGTATCAGAAAGATAACCACTAGTTTGTATAACCATCTATATGGAAGCTCAATGTCGGATAGGATCGGGTTCCATATTAGTCCTTTGAGTAATCTTGTCATGAGTTGGTCTTATCTAAGGTTTGGACCCTTTAGCTCGGTCAATCAGAGCCAGACTTATTTTTACATGTCAAACTCTATCTCGTATTTTTGTTTTCTTTGAAAATATATCAAACCGGGTTACTGACATCTTTTGTGAGGAACCATATCATACCATTTAGATTATACAGAACCATTGCAAATGTTTAATGGAAATTTAGAAATCGGGGTGGATTTTATACTTTTCAAGACTTGGAACTCACATGTGAAAGCATTCACGAACAAGGTTATCGGATTTGAATATTATAGGCATCCCTCAAATATATGATATATTGGGTAGATATCCTTTTCAATTTTGTCTCAAAACAATGATTCAATCAAGACCTGCATCCAAACCGACTAATAATAAGTTTGCACAGGTGGGCATGACCTAAATGGTGAGCCTGTCTAATTACTATTGCACTTGGCAAGGGACTTTTAGTGATCACCTAAACAAAACATTAAGTTTAAGTCTTGTGAACCAACAGTTGAAAATCCACCGCAAGAGAAAATTATAAGAAAGTAGAGACTCATTTCTTACCAGTTAGACATGAAATCGATCCATGACAGTTCAATTTATCACCAAAGGTCACAACGTCAGATGGTGAAATACCAACCATTTGTCTGAAGATAACATAGAGAAGAAAAACACACAGTAATTAAGCTGACAAAGTTGATTAAAAAATAAAATGGAGACACATGAGGCAAACCATGCATTTTTCCTACTATTACATAGTATGGGATCATGGTTAGATCTCGTCTCCTTCAAAACATTATAGAAATTAACGGAGAATCAAAAGATTGGTAGATCGATTAGATTAGATATATATTCGTCTGGTCTTGTATCGTATTCATTAATTCATATATAAGTATGTATATTTATATATGATGCTGCTACATGACTATACTGTAATACTGTACCAAACTAACATGGCCTCTATCTTGGCCTAGAGCTGTCTGTCGGCTCAGTTTTATATCTATACAATTTCAATTACAATTAACAATTTACAATGTGAGTTGTTGAATCCATACATCTATCTCACTATTTATATATTCTCATTCAATCAATTCAATATTCATCATGTCATATTGTCATGTTTAAACTATATTAATTCTAGCTTCTGAATTAGCGAGATGGAATATAAATTATTTTAAGCTTCAATAATTCATCCATCGATATCATGACAATATAATTAACGAACCAAATTTAACATCATGAGAGCGATAACAATTGCATATAATCCTGCTCTCATCTCATAATCTGTCTGCAACCACAAATACTTTTTTTAGTTATTATTTCCTCTTCTAATTAGGCTTAACAACCTAGTAACACTATTCTTGTAAGTTTGATTTCACTTTGATCAGAATAAGATGGTTCTAAATTTCCAACCCGATAAATTCTGTCATGGTAATTGAGTTCACGGGTGATGTTTTTCAAAAACAAGGAAATGTAGAGTGTTATACACCACGCTAAAGTCTAAACATTAGCCATTCCATCAAATTAGGTTGAATGTCATTTTCTGGGGGCAAATCACTCCAAAATTAGAAGAATGCCAGTTCACTTCACTGATGCACAAATGCCACCAGATTAAGTTTAATATAGCTTTGCTTGTCGTCAACACTCTGGAGAAATTAGATACATATGATACACTAGTTCCTCCCATATCTTTTAATATTGGTGATCACTATCAGGTCCTAACTTATTTGAATTCACTAGTCTATATGTACTATAGCAGTTGAACAATTTACATTTTTATGGTCAACCAGATTTTGTTTTGAATTACAAATTAATTTAAACAATGATGGTAATATGTTTAACAAAATTTCATAGCGGAAATTAGAGGGTTGCAAAAATCAGAAGACCACTAGGACAGGCTGGATTATGCACAAGTAAGTGTATAAACTTAAATTGCCTAGACAAATAGATATTTCATTCAATATTCCCGCACCAAGATTCTCTACTTCTGGAATTAATGGTGGTGGCTTAGTCATGGAGCTTCTTACGCTTTTGCAACTTTTGTCTATGAAATTATTTTCATAGAAAAGGGGGTAAAAATGACGGGATTTTATATCTTCCCTCAAGCAACATGTTTGAGATCAAGCCCTGCTACAGTTAATGGAGCAAATCTTAATTGGGGATTCTATTGTTAGCTAATGTTTGAAAGAGTTTTCAACTTCAACCGTGTCGCATGGTGAAATGCAAATATATGGTGTACTTTACAACACACCCACACCAAGAGTCACTATAGTATGCACTCGCATCCTTATTATAAGTCCGTCATTTAAGGATAAGTTGGTATAATTGGATATTAGAAAATTTGGTAGATGTTTGTAAAATGTTAAGTATTCGAACCAAAATCACAATAAAACCAATTAACTAAAACACAATCACCAATCAAAGTAATAAACACAAACACAATTTAATGTGGTTCGATTGAATAAATCCAATCTACGTCCACGGAGAATCAACGAATTTTATTACTCCACAACCTTTCTCAATATAAGCCTAGTTACAGAGAGATTGACCCAGAATTACGCCCTGAATTCTACCACACAACTCTCACAACTACTGCTAATAATCACTATTCTAATCACGAAGAATAGCACAAAACCGGAAGATAATTCAGCTTGTGAATGTCGAAGTTTGCTCGTGAATTGATCTGAGTCTGTTGTCTGCATGTTCTCTATATATAGGAGAAAAACAGAGGAAATCCGAATTGAGCCAGGAAACAGGAAAGCTGCCAGAAAAAATCTGGGCCACACGATTAACTAACCTCCGTTTGATCTAACGGATGAAGAAAAAAACGTGTTTCAACTTATTCCTTTCCTTTGAATAGGAAACAAACAACAGCTCTTCCATATTGCAAACAAGTCCTTGTACTTCCAAATCATTGAAACCAAGTCCCTGTAAAATTGAAATCTTCGAAAACACACCCCAAACTTCACATAAAATAATTTAAAATTGAACAAAGCTACTATAAGAATAGGATTAGGTAACTTATATAGGTATAAGAAACAACTTAACTCGAGTCGTGGGTGTGTTGTAAAGTACACCATATAATTGTTTACATTTATACTAAAAATACGTGCAACCAATGTACGAAGTTCTTCGGGACGAAGTGGGTAGATTTTAATTGAGTTGTGAATAGTAGGTGGATTTAAAGACATATATTGTTCCAATTCGATTATAGTCGCTATTCAAACAGAAATACATGGCCAACGAGCTTAAGTAGTATCCAAAAAGATGGATTTCTAAGTGACTCCTTAGACCTAGATCGAATAATTTGTACTAGTGTAACAACGGTTTACCCTCGCCTCCAGGGAAAAAATAAGCAAGAACAATTCCCCCTCAACACCAAAAGCAAATGATTTGTGAAGAGCACAGGGTACTTGGTCAGACTAAAGTAATGAAAAAGAAACGTAGTACTGTATTTGTGGAAAAAGTGGTGTTGCCAAATAGGGAATAGGCTTTTAGGTCAAAACAATGTCTGAAAGGCGTACCTTTTCGCTGATCACTGGATGAATGGACCACCGGGTTCTTGGTCAAACTCCAGAAGCTAGTAGTAAGATTTATCGATGCAATAATGTCGGGGGACAAGTGTGTGTGGTGCATCCCGATCCCAACTTCAACTACAGATATTGGCTTTTGCTAGCCATGGGAACTAGTATTAATTCAATTAAGTAGTCCGTCTTGCGATAGTCCAAAGTTCATCAATAGCCATGCATCAAATCAAAATAACACCTGGTTTTGACTCCAGTAGTGTTCGTGCATATTTGGGCATTCCGAAAAAGTTTCAGATGAGTTTGATTACTATTGAAGTCCAAAATGTTTGAAGAGAATGCATACCTATATTAGATTAGTATGACCATCCAGGAGCACAATATAAATTCAGTTTAGGCATAACCTCATTACTTCACTTTAGCGGTCCATTTCTAAAATTTTCAGCTTTCTCCCCATTTTTAAGTGAGAAATATACCCATGTACACAACGGAGTTGTGTAAACCTTAATCACAACTCACAAGAGTAGGCATTTTGAGTGTTAAATTACACATTTTACCAACCATTTATGCCCAAGGGGCGAATATTCTACCATAATTCTGCCGAGAGTTCTGCCAATAATTAGCTAGGAATATGATTGTCAATACTATTTTTCACCAGAAAAACCAATCATATTCAAAACCGTTAGGCCTGTCTCTCGAACCTATTCAATCAGGTAAAGGGTAGTACTAGTGCCAAACTACTACTAAATCTCAGAGATCCAGGAACTAGGAAGCATATAATGTCATGAAAACACTGCTTATATATAATGTACCTCCTCAGCTCACACAAAATCAAAAAACTTTCTTAAGAAGATGCAATAAACTTCATATGATGATCAATCCTGTACTTGTACTCGTTCATCTATTGCAAATTAGCAGTCAAGTATAATCTGATCCATGAAGAAAAGAATTTTAAAAAAATGTAAACATAGTTCTCACTCAAAAGAACATTAATATTACAGATACATGCACAAATACCAACAAATTTTACACCGCCGCACGCAAACCATCTCAATGAGTGCAGAGAATACTCAAGATGCTACAAGGTTTAATCCATCTGATCAGCTCATCTCCTCAATACACTGCAAGCAAAGACTCCGTCAGCATGATCATCAAAGAAATTATGCACTCACTTTTGACCATCTAAGAAACCCTTAACCAATTTGTAGTCCGTTCCCTCAGTTTAGCTCTTATCTTGTACTTTTAATTTTCTTTAAGACGGTACACAAGATAACCTGTATAAATGAATACATGAAGATAGCAACCAATATTATCCATCCAATTGCATATAACCACGTGTATCCAAGTTCTAGCTGATGTGCAGCATGGGCCATAGGCATGTCTTGAAATGAATATGAGACAGTCGCAATAACCCAACAATAAATAGAATTAATCTCCTCCACCACAAGGATTGGACTCGAGACCTTAATGTAGCTTGTACTGATCACTATACCAGCTCGTCATAGAGAAATATAACTAATCTAACGGGATGCAAGGATACTTCAGGGTCAATACACGCTCTGTCCCAATTGAAATGGTACGTCCTGACTTTCTGTGCCAGTCTTTGACCATGAGTTACTCCAAAGTTATACCGATAAAAGACCAACTTATATAAAAAGCAATTCATGTCAGTGTTTCGTTTTATAATTTGTTAAAATCTTTTCCAGGATAAATCAGAATCAATTCATGGTCAAAGACGGACAAGAAAAGTCAAAACTGTCCATTACAAACGGGGCAGGAGCAAGATTTATTGATACTTTCTGGGGGATAAGCTTCATCGTCGAGAGGGAAACAGCCCGGATCACCAGCTAAGGCCCCTAAATGATCGCTCAGTGATAAAGGAGGTAGGGGTGCAGAGACAGCCAGGAGATTTCCGTTTTTTAACGGTTTTTGGACTCGAAGCTAAACATCCTTTTGGTTTTCCCGAAAAACGACCTTCCTTTTGGAAACCTGTTTTGTAGCTAAAATTGTGATTAACTTGTTATTATTACACCCCACACCTTCACCCCCTTTCTTAGTCAATGCAGGCATGCAGCAGATAGTGTGTTTACCAAGTTGAATGGTTGAAAAGCTCACTTTCTATGTTTACCACATTATATTTACATTATAATTTGGAACTTTCACTTTAATGGAGTAATAAAGGAATTGTCATGCACTGTTGAGGTTTTTAATAAACTACACTCTCTTCATCATATTGAAGTGACATTTTTAGTTTGCACTAAAACCTTTTAGAAAATATATTGCGCTAGTTATAGTCCATACGTTGCGCCAGTATTGGTTCAAATAGTGTGTGCTATGTGATCCTTAAGGGTCGAGAGTGTTTTCACGTAAAATTTAGTTGGTTCACTGCATACATAACTCCTCCGGCGAGCAGAAGACTCAAATTAATGAAATGGAAATAAAGAATCTTACTTGTACAGATAAGCTGCAATTCCAAGAATTACACACAGCAAAATGATGTCGATGCAAAAATTTCGACTAGATCTCAGCTGCATGAAGAAAAAAATATTTGGAGTTATATTTGAAGTATAATATGTAGCTGCTGAAAGCAAATACAGATTTAATAAAACTGTAAAAGTACATCAATGCACCTGATTCACAGTATCCTTCAGTCTAACGTTGGTGTTTTTAAGGTCAGATGTTGCCTTGTCCACCTGCAAGTATTTAAAACCAGAAGAGCTTATAGAAATCCTCTTTTAAAAAGTGAAAGTACTGTACATGAAAGATAAAGTTCTGACTGATAGTTCCATTTTTGACAATACAAGAATATAATATCCTTAAGTTAGTATAGAAAACATTCCTTTTGAAGGCAAAACAAAAGATCAGCTACTGGAAATGTGGCATTCTTCTCAAACGAAGGAATTTGACTAAATATATATCAAGTCTAAAATCAAGACCAAACTTTGCCACTCGTTTTCATATATAGTGAAGCGTCACAAAAACCAGCACAATATGTAACACCATGAAGCAAGTAGAAAGATATAGAGTGGAAGAAATAAGAGTACATGACACACACACAGCTAAACATGGAGTGTCAAGGTTATGACTCTGTCGGATAAAAAATAGTTAAAAAAAACCCTGGAAAGAAATCAAGCTACATGGAGTGTCAAGGTTATGACTGGAAAACTAACCTTGGTGTCAATTTCATCCATAAGAGGAACTTGCCTGTCCAATTCCTGCATAATATATATCACATTTAAGGTCCTCATTCAAGAATGTTGATGAGCACACACTATAGAGGAACCAACTCATTGAAAATATTGAAAGAATAAGGCGGAGACATAAGGAAGAAATAAATAAATATAACCTCATTCATGTCACTAGCCATATTTTTCAATGTTTCCAGACCTTCTCCAATCACGTCTAATCCTTGGTCCTGTGCATAGAAATTTTAAGAAAGAGACCCGTTAAAGAACTTAAAATGATGACACAATAACTAATCAGTATATGACTATACATGTCCAGAAAAGAGCATGCCTGCTTCATTTTACGCATTTCGTACTCCTGCCTGAAATTACTTGACTCTTCAGTTAGCTGGAAGTACTCATTATCAAACCGCCCATCTAAAGTCAGTTAAAATGCATAAGTAACTATGGGATACACTGATGCTTCAAGAGAGCAATTTGATAGTACGACATGAGAACTTTTAGATTAAGAATTAAATGGCACAAAAACCTGAATCAAATTTGATTTCTGTGCGAGGAGCAGATGTGCCCCAACCGCCAGAAGGTTTAGGAGGAGCTGCAGAGCCATCTGGTATAGCTTGAATCCTATCGGGCAACGCAAGGGCCAAGTCATTACGGGTAGTAAGCTCCTCAGTCGAAAGTCCTTTCACCTGGAACCACAACACAGTCAAAACCAAAGGACACTAACAAATAGATTGTATCTTATTCGGCCCAATTCATGGGATGCAATAAGATGATTAACAATGCTGCAAGACACGAAAGGGATGGGAAATGACAGATTTTGAACAAAGAAAAAAAAAGGTACACAGGTAATGTACAATCGTGTTGATATAAAATACTATCCAATAATCTGGTTAATTATCGAAGTCATCTGAAGTATTCACGCCTGTTATTTCATAAAACTAGTATAATGGAAACTAGTCGATATGAAGCATCACTTGGCAGTTTGCACGTCTCTGTACAAATCAGCAATATGAAAGATGAAATAGATTTCATGTAACACGCTCTAGTGTGTGCAAATGCAACTGTTAAAATAATTACTACAGTAAATCGTGTGAACTGAAGTGACACAAGTCACACAACTCCAAAGAAATAATAATCTAACTCGAGTACAAGACATAAACTCGTGTTGGACATGCCTCAAGTATCAGAAATAATCAAACTTCCACCCAACTCAAGTGCTAGAGCCTAGATGCATTTCCCAAATTTGCACCACTCTTACAATTAGATCGGCCAATACAAGTTATATCCAATTAATACACAACTTCATACTCTTCTTATTAAAACTTAAGGAAACTGAAACTCACGACAATTATCCAACTGTCCTGTCTTCCACCACATAGTCCCATAAACCGCTCAGAACATACGGCAGACGGTTCCATCCTGATTCTCTCCGGGAGAGCGAACCAAATCATTTTTTGGATTCCCATTAAAAAAAAAATGCATCGGCCGAATAATAAAAATAGTAACTTTGGATAAGTTTACAAGATAGTAGATACTGCTCATAAACCTTGATAGTTGATACATTCGTTCTTATTTCGGTCAGGCATATAGATTATAGATTAGTGAATCATTAAGAATCTCAAGTATAATCCTGACAATCTCGACTGCATTATTATCTCATTCATGCATTCTAATGGAGGTAAAATAAATTTAAAAATATAACAATGAGTACAACCTCTCGTCCCGGGTTCATAGCCCATACCGACTTTGAACCCACTTTCGACCCTGTCCCTGTTTTTCAACCCGGAGGGCAGACCGTCCCCCGATTTATGTGACTATGTTCCAAAACACGCTACCTACCTTCAAATTAGACCAGCTAGTATTCTCCTTAAATGGACAGAGCAATCATGACTTCAACTTTATGAGCTCCAAAATATGAAACCAGGCGGACATTGAGTTGCAAACATAAGCTCAGCTATGTTTTCTCTCTTTACATAAGAAGCATACTTGTAAACCTACAAATTCGCCCACCTCCCTACCTAGTTTGACAATATGATTTCCTCAACAGCTGCATATCCACAATACCATTATTCCCCCAAATTACATTACGATTAATAAACCATACCAGCTTTGTAAAGTAGGTAATACATCAAACTCTTAAAGACTCCAACCCTTGGTTCTCAAAATTATGTCTATGTAAGAGAAGATTAGTACAAATACGGTAACCAGAGTTGAGTCAGATAGTTCATCAAATTGTAGAGATCAAAATGAATTGGAAACATAATCGATAGAGAAAAGCAATATCTAACCACCAGATCGGAAAACAGGCAAAACCAAAACAAAACAAAACAATACCTTCTTAACAGCTAATCTCTGTAGCTTGGGGACTTCTTCAAGCAACCTAGCCTTAGTCCGGCGGAGTTCGGCATTGATCGCTACAGCAGACGCCCGATTCTTCTCATTTGCAGCTGTCTCAGCTTTCTGCAGAAACATTCAAATTCAAAATGCGAAATGGAAAACCTCCAAAATTCTGAAAAAGCGTAGAAAAAAACCTGAAGACACGACTCGATGTCGGACTCAATGGAGGCGTAAAGGCGAGCAAAGGCGTCGTCGCCGGAGATGTTGGAGTCCTTGGGTGCGATGTCGTATTTGTCATACTTTTTGCAGATCGTATCAACGCGAGTCAATATATCGATCACACTCATCTTCTTCAACGATCGACGAGGTTGATTTTGAAGAGGTTGGGGAATTACAGAGGGTTAGATAGAGTCCAGGAACAGTCTGGCAAAAGTCGTCAATGCTTCTTATTTGCCAGAGCGATCTAAGCTGCTACCAAGGTTCTTGTTTGAATTACCAAGATCACCCCTTTTCAAGAAGGTGTTTTTCTTCATTCTTTTTTTTTTTTTTTTTACACTAAAATCTTTTGTACTAATTTGAGTTTACACTAAAACTTTTTTTTTTATCATTTTACACTAAAAAGTTTATAAAAAATTTGGCTTAACACAAAGGTTGAATCGCAGTTAAGTTACCGTTAACTTATTTTTAAATTACACCAAAACCTTTCAAAAAATTTGTACTCGCCATTAGAACCTTTCTATATAATTTTTTTTTTTTTTTGAAAAATTTAAAATTTTATTCCAATCAAAAGAATACCAGAAGTGTTCGGAAAACAAGGATTACAATGCGAGTCACAAATTAACAACGACACTTTACTTTACAACTACAAATGCTAAACAACAAACCTGCTATCCCATATAATTATTGTTAATGTTGTCGTCGTCGTTATTGTCTACCAATATAAACAATATTAACGAGCATCCATTAAACTTAATATAAACAATATTAATGAGCATCCATTAAACTTAAAATAGAATGATCAGCTCTCACTCACTCCATAAACATGATGCACTAGTGTATTTTATCTACCAAACACACTTTCTTCCTTTGTTTGCTAAATATAACAATAATTTTATTTTATGATAAATATATCAATAAGATACTGCATAATTATATGGTGAATGTCAAATTCCAGAGTACACGGATAATAAATGACAAAATTTATTAGTATATTAATTGTCATTCATATGTTTTCTTCTATCTATAAAACTAAACTAAGTGTTCGAACTCTCTTAACATTCCATCACTCCTAGTTGCTTCAATAAAATTACAAAAAAGAAGGCACCAAAATTATATGCTCGTTCCACATATATGAGTAGCTCTGTGTCGTCTTTTAGATCCAAACGCAGGAAGATACACAATTGACATAGGCACATATGCAGTGCCTTAAATCTCTACACTGAACCAACAAATTCTACAAAGAATTTGATTGCAAAAGGCAAAAGTCACGCCGAATACGATGCATAATCCAACCACCACTATACCAGCAACCCCAAATAATTCATGCGAACATATATTTTGATTACTAAAACCAGTCAAGAAAGGTTCTACTGTGATTTAAAAAACTGGAGAATTTTTTTTTGTAGCGGGTGCAAATTTTTAAAAAGGTTTTAGTGTGATTTAAAATACAAACTTAACGGCCGTCAATTTTTAGTGTAACGTCAAAATTTTGCTAAACGTTTTAGTGTGAAATGGAAAAAAAAAAAAAAAAAAGATTGTGGGGTAAGTTCAAAAACGGGCAAAAGTTATTAGTGTAAAAAAAATTCCTCTTTTTTATAATAATGGACGTTTTCATTAATAACATGAATATGATTGATCTTTTCTGACAACATAGCCACAGAGATCAATCTCTAATGATATCAGGAGACGGTCTTACTAGAGATTTTGTGACATTTTATAGGTGTAAAACTTCTATAAACGCATGGTTATTCTTTCGGTAAAATGTAAAAAAATATACTTTATGATATGAGTAAGTAGTATCATGTATCGAAAGGGTCGTCCGATTTGTATACTTTATTTTGTTCCAAGTATAGAAATGATACTAAATATTGTCTCCGTACGTTCAATTGCACACTCTAACCAATTTTTGCATTTGATTTGTACGTGTGAGATACAAAATTCAGACCTGTTGGAGACGTGTCGTCCCCGGGATTAGTATAGCGGATAGTTATTTTTTTTTAAATGAATTTTTTCACTCAACATGTGTCACCTTGTAAATTATGAGAAAGTTTTTTTTTTTTTTTTAACTGAGAAGCGGGAAAAATTAGATACCAACTTAATTCCCAAGTGTGTAGTCTAGTCTCACAAGTCACAGTACAATCAGAACAAAAATTTCTCTACAAAATCGGAAAAGTGGATGGAGGTTTTATAAAATTTAACCAAAAATAATTTCTTGCAAGATCAATTTTACAGATTATTCATATTTCATTTGAAAGGGGTATAATATTTCCATCAATTTGCCCCCTTTTATTACCTCAATGCTCTGTTTTATTTGCTTAATTTTAGATTTTTAGCTTTATTTCGCATAAAGCAGATGGTGACAACTGACAACACAATATCATTTTTTATTTTTTATATAATTTAAAACTATTTTCAAAGTTTATTCTTCAAGTGTCCAGCGAAAATTTACATTGATTTCCCTGATTTTAATTTTTTACTTTTTTAAAAACCACTTACCAGATTAATTCTGGTGATTACGTTGATTTCCCTGATTTTAATTTTATACTTTTTTAAAAACCACTTACCAGATTAATTCTGGTGATAATATATGTCTAACGTGCTTTGCCTGGCATTTACATTATACACGTGCAAATCAGATGCGCAACAACCAGAGCGTTAAACATGTTAATTACAAAGCATTACCAGTAGTATCTTTTATCATGTTGTTTACGACTAGTTGATAATATTCAAGGCATCTTGCTGTGAAACACCAATTCATGAGCCATATATAATATAATGACTTGGAATCTTTTGATGATTAGAATTTCTGTATCCATTAGCATGCTCACAAATATTGTTATTGTTATAGGGCAAGGAGATGATGGAAGGATAGACGTAACAATTGGGTGCATGATTACAGATATATTAATATATGGCATGACATTGAAATTATTCTGGAAACCTAGTTTTCGACACATTTTTTACTATCTAATTAACACCAATGTGAATTGATTTTTCTTCTAGTAAAAACTCTAAAATGCACTCAATCTAGAATGCGAGAAATTTAATTATCTTCATTACCAAGAGCATGTAAAGATCAAAAAAAATAATACTAGTAAATGAAGTTGCAAAATGATTTCATGAACGAAACTGAGGTTTAGACAGAGATATCATTGAGATAGGAAATGGCTCTCACAAGTCAAATTGCCACCTGTGAGATGATTCTGTCTCAACAAAATGTTTTTTTGTTTTTTTTGAAAAAATAAGAGTATAAATTGAAGGCTTTAGCAGACTATCAATATAAGGGAATGCAAATATGTATCGCTTGTCAGGGATCAAGCCATCAAGGATTTTGCGACGCTGCACTTTGCTGGTCGAGGAGACGCTCATGATTTTCCTTGACAGATAATAGTTCCTTCAACAGTGAAGCCAGCTTTTCCTCATCTTTCTCACGGATTCGGACAGGGACTTTCTCCTGATAACCAGGAGCATTTTTCTTCTTCTCCAACCCATCACATTGCCTGCAATGAAGGTTCGATTATTGAACCAGCAAATGAACCATTGAGAAAACGTAGTAAAATTAAGAGCGTATAATAACATGAATAGCACCTCGTCACAAAAGAAGTTCTAGAAAGAGAAACCGGCCTACTGTAGAAGGGGAGTAGAAGGGGTTCAATGGTTTGATTTTCTCACCTTTTAATCTCATCCATCTTTTTGTTGAGCTTTTCAAGTTCAGCTTCCACGTTGATGGTCCCTGCTCGTAGCTTAATAAAAACTGAGAGAGATTCATTTACCACGTCGACAATACAGCCCAACGGGGCTTCATCTCCTTCACAAACCTAAGTAGTCATCCATGAACAGAACTTCAGAAAAATAGAATCCAGAAACTAAAATAAGCAAGTAGGATGTAGAAACTGAACGAGAATGTTGATAGTATAAAACCAATGAAAACTTGGATTAAACAAAATACATACTTCTAAAGAAGATAGATTGGCAAGAGTGGAAATCTCCAGCTTGTACTTCTCAATGAGTTCACAAGCATCTTTTTTGCAGCTCACAACAAAAGCATCTCGCCTGGAAACAGATATATTTATAACTCGATTAGAGCAACACATAACACCACTTCAAAAAAGAAAATTAAAGAGCTGTTCCTTGTCCAATATGTAATCATAATCCGTCTGCACCCTGACGACTACAGGAATATATACCTTTCGAAAATTTCATTGGGTGGCAACTGTGACCGGAGAGACCTCAGGGATTTTACTACTGATTCAATCATTTCCATCTCCAACTCCACAGCATCGTTACTCCAAGACTGAGGAAGGAGGATTTGTTGGCATTATATAACACACATATATCATTTCAACAAGTTCATTTCTCAAAGATATAACAAACACAAACTAAATATGGAAGAAAGTTGAAGATATTAAACAGATCGTCTACAAATCAGAAAATTAGAGGGTAGATCTTGGACCTATCAAGTTCATTCATTATATTATTAAAGCATGTGAAGGCCTATATCAAAACTAAGCTCAGAAATAGAGTCATGGGAACACTGAGGAAGTGAAAATGCTGACTGGCATCCATTCAGGTCTATGGGAATGATTATATGACGACTATATAGCTTTTGTTACATTGGCAGTATTTCAATAGAACATAACCAAATAGAAACAATCAAAAGATCCAAAAATCATGTCATCGTAATCATCAGCAATTTTAGTTTGAGAAGCATACATGAAGGATACATTTGTTCTTGGCTTTGAGATAATACAGACTAAATCAAAATGGCTGCCAAAACCATGTTTGCTTCATATATTGGATGAGGTGGAAAACAGTACTCCAGTTTCTCGTTTGGGTCAACAGAAAGAATCCACTCTGCTATTGCAGGGTAAAGACTGCGTACCCCAGACCCACCCGCCACCCCCACCCCGTACAACGCCTGTTGTGGAGTCTCTATGAAGGCACTTGGGAAACGATGATGATGATGTATACATACAAAGTCCATCGGCAAACATTATAAGAACATATTATTAATTGACTATTTGAATGTCATGATGTCTATCTGCCTGTGAATCCAGGTAGGAGTTGGGGGATGTGTTTTAATAATTTAACCCTTCATAGAATTCATAGGAACTTTGACCAAGTAGGCCACAAACTGAATCCACAGCAGGTTCAGCAAATGCTGCATAAATTGGGAACATCATAATGGCAACCCGGGGTTGGTATTTAATGTTCAAGAAAGTATTCCACCTTTACACATACCTTAGTTCTACTAAGATATGGGAGGAACAAGCTTGCATGGGAAGAAACACCAGCAAAATAAATATTATTTCATCCCATTTTGATTAATTTATTTGGTTTTTCAAAACATGTAGGCTCTGTTTACTAGTAGCTTATAAGCTCGATGAGCATATTTTCAAAATGAGTCGGTTATGCGAACACCTAGATGATTTGATACGATACTTCAACTAACTTATTAAAAAAAATAAGCTAGCTGATTTTTCTTTACATTTTATATTCAGAAAATCAACTAGGTTCATTCAACCAATTCACTAAACACCTCCATAAAAACCAACCAACTAGATTATCAACTAGTTTCGCTAAACAAAATCATAAACAAATATAGTAATAACTAACGTCAAGCTCATAATTTTTAGCACTGAAATCTCTTATCAGTACTAAACTATTAAAGCTGTGAGCGTTATTTAGTAAATTAGGCATTTGATGGGTTTGTGAAGGTGCTACCGGACTATTATTTTTGGCCGACAAAAATGGGAAGGCTTAATAGAAGTGGGGCGGAGGGATTCATTAATGCGTCTGGTATTGGATGGAGGTGGTCAGAAAGGTTGTAGTTGTCAACCAAACAACTTGACCAGCTATTAGTCTATTCCATAGAGCCACAGAAGAAACAACTCTAGGAATGAACAGATGTACGGTATACTTCAGCATGAGCAGAAAGACAATCAAGTTAAGATTTAAAGATTGGGCACTTAACACTGCTGAAAGCCGAAACCTTTTAACTTTGGCTACTCAGATAACAAAAGTTGGCAACAAGATTACCTCTACAATTGATGGATATTCAGATACCATAATTGATTCTTTCTGCGTCGAGTTATCCTTTGAAGGGAGGCGTTGCCACAATTCTTCCGTGACGAACGGCATAAAAGGATGAAGTAACCGTAAACCATTATCAAGACATAGCCACAAGGTATACTGCGCACATCTTCTTGCAGATGAAAATGCTGGATCATCGCGTGCAAAATAAGGCTTGATTACTTCAATAAACACATCACATAGTTGATATTGCCACCATGAGTATACAGATGTCGTGGCATCAGAGAATTCATAGGACTCTAAAGATAAAACTGTCTTGGATATAGCTTTGTTCAGGACAGAAAGTATCCACTTGCAGCTGAAGGGCATGGAGGCTGGAACAATATCAGTTGGAGGGGTATAGTCGTCTCCAAGTTTACCCATAGCAAACCTTATAGCATTCCAGAGCTTGTTACACCAAATACGGTATCCATATACCCTCTTGATATCCAGATTTATTTTGTCCGACTGAAGAAATAAACATGTCAGACCAGATTTCAGCAATAACAAGAAAATTTAAGGCCCTGCAGTGTTTAAGGGATTCCATGGGAAAAAGAAAAGAAAATGTACTTTTCCCATGTTTATTTCAACGGAAAATGAAACGGTGAAAAGGAAAATTTGGAAAATGTAGAAAAGAAAAAAAACGAAAAAAAACCATACGAAATCTTGTCTCTTTATATCGGAAAATTTTACAAAAACTTGCATTTTGTTAGAACATTAGATTTTCTTCTAAAAATGATTTCCATCAACATCGATCTGTATACAAATCATTTTAATATCACATTTATTTAAACTCATTCATATCATTGTTTTGTCAACAAGTTCCATGACCATAGTCAATATCAATATATAGCCTTGAATATAGATACTCCCTCCACCACGTCCAAATGACACACATGCACTATTTTCTGACACTTTGAAAAAATAAAGAATGAATAAAGATTGATAGTGGGTTGTTAAAGTGGAATATTGAGTATTATTTAAATGAAGAAATAATAAAGAATTAATAAAGTAGAGATTGTGGGTTGGCGAAGTCGTAAATATTAGTGTTTTATGTGGGAATTGGTGAAGTGGGGTAGAAGGTAACATTACCAAAAATGGAAATGGGAAGCTTTTATTCGAACGACTAAATTGGCAAAATGGGATTCACCTTTTAATAATTAATTTAAAGTTTTGTTGAGTACTTCCACGGTTAGCTTGTAATATAAATAATGACCGTGGTTTGTACTAAAAAATGTACATATTCATCGTAAAGCAAAACTAACACAAAAGAAAAAAAGAGAAGAGAAAAGAAAAGAAAAGAACAAAAAGGAAAAGCACACAGCCAAAATAATCCATGAAAAGTTTGCAAACAAAATTAACTACAAATTTCCTGGAAAACTGAAAAATTCCCAAACACGGAAATAAGGGAAAATGCTGGTTTTTCCTTCAGAAATTTCCCAAGGGATTTGAGTTTCTTCCAAATTCTTTTCTTTTCCCTTGAAATACCTTAAACGATGTAGAGCCTAAATAGGAAAGGGAATTAGATCTTAACCTGAGCCGTATATGAAACAAGTGCGAAACGTAGAGCATCTGTACCACATTCAGGAATACCATCAGGGAAGTCCTTTGCCTGCCCCTCTTTTGCAGTTTTTAGTTCCCTGGGATCCAAGTTCCCGCCCTCCAGTCTTTTGTGAAGATCTACAAGTTGTATTCCATTGATCACTTCCAGAGGATCAATCACATTTCCTAATGACTTGGACATTTTACGCCCATGTGCATCACGTATCATAGGATGCAAGTAAACCTGAGAGAAGTTAATATCTACAAGTCAGATTCAAGCTGTAGCTCAAAATTGGGGAAGGGGGTTCTTGGACAACAAAAACGGAAAGTTCATTTTTTGGAGGTTAACTCCTAGAGGCAAAAGTCTCTAGGCGATATTAAACCAACAAATGAGACACTGAAACATCAGAATGCACCCATATTACAAAACAGAAAATAGTTTGGAAGTGCCATTTCCAGGCTCTTTCAACATGGCTCACCTTCCTAAACGGAACATGACCCCCCAGCTTCATTCCAAGCATCACCATACGAGCAACCCAGAAGAAGAGGATGTCATGACCAGTTTCAAGCACAGATGTTGGATAAAACCGTTGGAGATCATGTGTATTATCTGGCCAACCCAGTACAGACAGTGGAAAAAGACCTGCAGAAAACCATGTATCTAGAACATCTGGATCTTGGAATAGTTGGTATTTCTTCCCAGAAAATACTCGGCCAGCTTCCTCCTTGGCCTCTTCCTCGTTCCTCGCAACAACCCAGTGGTCATTGTATGCACCAATTTCCTTAAGCTTATCCTCATCCAACACTGCATACCATGCAGGAATACGGTGACCCCACCAAAGCTGTCTTGATATACACCAATCACGGATATTTTCAAGCCATCTGCAATGACCAAATCTATCTTTTGAATACCAACTTTAAAGCATCTCCACAACTAAATGATGTGAAACAAACAAGAAAAAGACCAGGGCAACTTTAAAGTATATAATGAAGACCCGTAATAACTGATTGGCCCAAAATTACCTCTTCCATTCAGCAACATATTGTCTTGGGATGATCTCTATTTTTTGATCTGTTTCATTCGTAACAGCATCAAGACCTTCCTGTGCCATGCTTTTGCAGTTGACATACCACTGAGGCTTTATGAGGGGCTCTACCACATCATTAGTTCTCGAACAAACACCAAGGCGCATCTCATTATTTGCATCACCTCTATAAAGTCCCTGTATTGCAAAAAAGAAGAGAAATCAACATTACGCGTACGGGACATTGTTCGTCTCACAATGCTCATAAAGATGAGTCATCCTAAAGTTACAAATCTCACGAGTTAAAAGAAATAAACAAAGATACCTTTTCCTTCAGAGCCTTCGTCAACTCCACACGAGCTTTGAAACGTGGCATACCAGCAAACTCAGAACCACCATTGGTATTTATTTTTCCATCATCGGTGAAGATATTGATAAATTCAAGATTGTGTCGCTTGCCAACGTCGAAATCATTAGGATCATGAGCCGGTGTTATCTGTGAAATAATTTATGTATCATTGACAACACCTAGGAAAAGCTCAAGTCTAGAAATGTAAGAGATTTTGAGGAATGGAAAAATAAATAAATACGAGGCGCTTACTTTAACAGCACCAGTACCAAAATTCATATCTACAAGCTCCGCATCACAAACTATAGGAAGTTTTCTTCCATTGAAAGGATGGATTGCGAATTCCCCATGAAGATGGTTGTATCTTGGGTCTTCTGGATGAATGGCGATCGCAGTGTCACCCAACATTGTTTCCACTCGCGTAGTCGCAACAACAAGTTCACCCAGGCCCCGTTCCAAAGGATACGCAAATGATGTCAGAACTCCAAACTCCACAGGCTCTTCATAACCAGGCACCCGGAGTGGTGTTCTCTCTTTAATATCAATATATTCTACCTAAAAGCACCAAAGAATTTGCATGCAATTATGACTAGTGCCCAAACAAGATACAGTTGATAAACTGAAACATATGCATATCCTACCTCAATATCTGATATTGCTGTTCTCAATACACAATCCCAGTTCACAAGTCGTAGATCTCTAACAAGGATACAGAAAGAAAAATCAGCCAACTAAAGAAGAACTTCTAAGATGAGGCACCAGAATAATTAGATGATTACACGAAATAGTGACAGGCAATTATACTTTTGGTATTATAATAGACACGTGATATTAAATAAATTCTACTATAATAGTTTTGTTTTTGGTAGAAGTTTTGCTGTTTTGCTTTTGGTAGCCTATACAAGAGTCCAAAATTTATAAAGGTGTCATTCGAACAGAGTTGGGAGTGAATAATGTGTGTTCTTAATATGCACCCCCTGTTTTAACTCAACATGCAGTTAAAACCAGGATTCACTAAGAGAATTTAAAAGAAAGATTTAAAACAGTATGAATATAAATGTGCATACCTATATATGAGACCTTCTTTGTAGAGTCTAACAAAAGCCTCAGTTACAGCCAGTGATCGCTTCTCATCCATGGTAAAGCACTATTATGGACCGGATATTGATGAGATCATGAGAATGAGGGGAAAAAACACACACACACACACACACATTCAACTACATCATAACAGCCAAATGTCACAGGCATTGTAACAAGGTTCAGCTACATGTGTAATTAATAAATAAAATATTACCTCGCGCGACCAGTCTAGTGATGCACCCAAGCGCCTCAATTGTTTCAGAATAGTCCCGCCGTACTCCTGTTTCCATTCCCAAACCTGTGGGCAATTCATCATGTTAGTCTAAAAGACATGAACACTGCTTTTTAATATATTATATATACATGCCATATAGGATGTTGTTCAGCAGCTATTCTATCCACATCCAACCACCACTAAACTATACTGAAATAAGATGTAAAAGTGCTCAACTTAAAGTGGTAAAAAGTTCTCAACTTACTTTAGCTACGAAGTTCTCGCGACCAACATCATGCCGTGTCAATTTCTCATCCCTCATAATCTTTTTCTCCACAACAACCTGGGCAAGTCAACATCAGCACCCATTCTCAGAAATCAAGAATTTTAATTTTGTTTTAATACACTGATTCTTAATTTGAAATGAATCCAATAATGTCTTAATACAAGCCTAATCCAATATTATCACTGATCGATCCCGATTAGCTGCACGGAGCGGTCGACCTCAATAGCAGGATGCAGGGACCGCTATTCGAAGTATTGCATATGTTTGTCATACAAATTTTATAGTAGTTACAATATGCAAATAAATATCAACAACCCAAAGGAATTATCAAATTACTAAAGACTAAATTTTAAATACATATCCATTATTACTGAACAAATTATATTACTTCAATATGCAAATAAATACTGTCAACAATCCAAAGGAATTATCAAATTACTAAAGACTAAATGCAAAATACAATATTCATTATAAGTGAAAAATCTTTAAGTTAATTTAACAAATGCTAAACTATGCAACTGTTCTAGACTAAAATACATATACGGAAACAAATTCTTATAGGAGAACCAGCTAAAATGAGCTACTAGCAATCCAAAATAGGGAGAGGAGAGAAAAATAGTCTTTTGATATCTCACCACCAGAGAGGTGAGAGGGAGAGGTGAGTTGATAGATTTGAAAGTAACGGGAAGAAAGACAGAGAATGAAAGAAAACGAGAAGGAAGAAAGAGAGACGTGTGTTTGGTGGCTGAGAAAAAAATAAGTACGGGCAAAAATGTAAATTGCCCCCCCAAAACCCTCTAAAACGGGCAAAAATTGACATAGGGGCTGGGGTCGGGCGGGATATTTGGGATTTTGGGATCGGGACATATTTTTCACGTCCCAATCCCATCCCACATAAAGCTAGGATTTTTCGGGATTGGGACTTTCGGATTTGGGCGGGATCGGGCTGGATTTCGGGATCTCATATATTTTGAAGAATTTTTACAACACTCGATAATTTGGGACAACCATTTATAATTTAACAAATACTAGTTCACATTAAACATAATTATATAATCCTACTTTTGTATGGCTTTAAAAAACAACTTGCACCTCTATATGCACAAACCAAACAACCTACAAGTTAGTACGAATTCAACTCATACCACAAGCTAATTTGTTTTGTTTATTTTTTCATAGGTTAAACATACAAAGGATAGTTAAATAAACAAGTACCACCCCAACATCAATCTCAATCATATAAATGAAGAAGAAGAAGAAGAAAAGTTGCATCCTAAAAGAAGTGTCATTTTTGTATAATATATAGTAGTATTAATTATTTATTAATTTATTCATTATCCCATTTGGGATCCCAAATCCCAATTGGGATGCAAAATCAATCCCAATCCCGTCCCAAAATTATATATGGGAATTCGGGAATTATCCCAATTGGGATCGGGAATTTCGGGATAATCCCAATCGGGGCCGGGATTTTCCCAATTGCGATATGCCGTGGGAGCTCCGGGCGCAACTTAAAGTTGCAGCACCAAAGAGCGTCTGGGGTGGTACAAGTGCGCTCTGCCATGGAGAGCCAATAGCAGCCACAATTGATAACTAACCACAAATCATCTAAAAAAATCCATGTATAAATTACTCAATAACAAACAATCATATGCGAATTTTAACTCCTTTGGATTAACAACTGTTAATTCTCTAGAAGACATGAACGTTCCTAGAGCATCATTACAAGATCAATCTTCTCCAGGATTGCCTCCCTCACGCCCAGATCCAAATAAATCAGATTTAAGATTACCTGTGACTAGAGACTGCAAATGATAAAAAAAATATTCAATATTTCACCTGTGTTGCAATTCCGGCGTGATCCATACCAGGTACCCACAAAGCATTGTAGCCGGACATACGATAGAATCGAATGAGAAGGTCCTGAAGACAGCAACATGTGTCATTTGACATAAAAATGTATTTCCAGAAAACAAAGTTTAAAGAATACCAGATTCCACTAAAAGACCTGTATTGCAGCAGTAAGGGCATGGCCAATATGTAGAGCCCCAGTTACATTAGGAGGCGGCAGGACCTGCATGCAGAAGGGAAAACAATAAAGAACAAAGGAATCTTCCACTCCCCCACACCCATTATCCAGTTCATTTTCTCACATGCAAACAGTAGAATACAGATGCGTAGAGATTAGAGAACAATATAAAAAAATGAATTAGAAAATATATCTTTATTCCACTCGTAATATATACACTCCAGCAGCCATTCATGATTAAGGCTTCAGGTTTTCGTTATATCTCCTTCTAGATTTACATTCTTTCTACCATGATGAGCAGAATTCAAGAAACTCACTATAGTAAATGGTGGTTTAGGGCTGCTTGAATCAGCCTCAAAAAACCTTGACTTTTCCCACCATGGATACCACCTGTACAAAAAAATTGAAGCATAATGAGTCGGTGGCAAAATAAAGCACGTGTATTTATTAAAAGGAAAAGGTTGTATCAATTCTGCATACGCTTTCTCTACGGCACTGGGATTGTAAGTTCGTGCCATATGACGAGACAATTTTTTCTTCTCACCCAGTAATGTTTCTGGATCATTGTAATCCTCTGGGTTTTCCTCCACAGCTCCTTTTTTTGCAATTTTCTTCTTCTCCGCCTTTGGGGCGCTTGAAGCTTGTTGTGCCTTGGTGCCACAGATTAGATTAGTATTATTCAGTGTTCACATAATGAGAAACAGGTAAACTCAGACCATATATGTAACTAAACAAAACAAGTCTTATAAAAAAAAAAAAAAACTAAATTTCATGTACATTAGGAGAAACACCTCAAACACTTGGGTGGCTGGTGGCGTAGGTTTACGATGATGTTCATATATTGTGGTTTTTACTCAAGTTTAGGAAAATACCTGTCTTTTCTAAGAATTTTACAAACCAAGCATTGAATCAGCAAAGCATATTTTATGTACCTTAAGGGCTTCAGCCTTTTGTGCTGCCTTCTGTTTCTTCAACTCCTTCTCTTTCGCCTAAATTGATAATCCATATACGGAACTGATTAGGTAACAAGATTTGTAGGATGCAGTGCTTCATTTGGTGTGGAACAATCGATATTAAACACAAAAACTCAAACAAAACATTCCTAGACTCTAAACAAATTATAGAATATAGATAACCCAATCTACTAATCTAGATAAGTAACACGTGAATAAGCACCCTGTAACATATTAACCAGTGGTACGAAACCACATTTCTAAAAGATTCAAATAAATTAAACTGCAAAGAATAACCATCTTAATTTAAACCTGCAACAGATTGAACAATCATCAGAAAGCAACCGACACGGCTAACTAACAGAGCTTGTAAAATCCAGCCAAATGCAGTATCAAATCAAGTAGAAACTTATCGACCACCAACTCTTAGAATACATCATTCCGCAACCTCAATAAATGAACCAGCTACCCATGCCCAGATCAATTTAAAAGGAAGTGAAGAGTAATAACAACTGGGAAGCTCAAACCTTCTCCTCTTTCTTCTTCTTCTTCTCGAGTTCTGCAGGCGTCAGCTCCACCGGATCCATTGATTCTCCTGACTACGTTAAATAAAAAGTAAACTAGATCAATCCAACGAATGACGAATCACACTCTTACTCTAAGGTTCAGATGAACGGCGATTCAATCGCAGAGGCAGATCGAAACAAAATACACAATCTAACTGAAACGACGAGAAGAAGCTGACAACGACAAAATAAATGGATGATACCTGGTAGGAGATAAAGAGGAATGAATTTCGTGAAGCTGGACGACGATGGATGATGCTGCAGGCGCCAAGAGCGGGTAGGGTTTTAGGGAGTGGAGAAAAGGGACAGAGGTTTGCTAAACTGGGCGCTACTAAACGCAACACGTTTTCAGTTAAACGCAACATAAAATATTTGTAACTTTACCAAAATGCCCCCAACTCAGAAACAATCTTACAAATTTAACGAAAAATCGAAATAACTCGTATATGCAAACACAAAAACATTAACATGCACGATCGAACACAAAATAACAACACTAAACATAAATCGGAAAAAAATGAATGAAATTTTTTCCAAAAATATTCGTTTATCTAACGCGTCGAACAAAATAACAACTTTAAACATAAATCGAAAATTTTTTTAAAAAACAATTCGGAAAATATTTCGTTTATAAAATCCAAGACCTGAAAGGTGGTTGAAAACGGAGTTGATCGGTCGAAACGGAAGTGGATTCGGAGTTCGGACGGATATTTTAGAGCCGTTTAAGTGAAAGCGCGCGAAATTCGAACTACGATGGAGCAGCCTTGGCATTTTGGCCATAAATTTCTCATATGAACTCCGATTGACCTGATCTTAGTGTCCACGCGTAGATAAGACCAAGGTCTACAACTTTCAAGAAGGAACCATGTCCAAATTCCGACGTTTAGACACTCAGATAAAAGGAAAAAGAAAACAAAACCTGCGGAGGATGAAGAACTGAACCGGCCAATTCTTCATCCGCAGGTTTTTTCTTCTTTCTTTTTTTGAGTGTCTAAACATCGGAATTTGGACATGGTTCCTTCTTGAAAGTTGTAGATATTGGTCTTATCTACGTGTGGCCACCAAGATCAGGTCAATCAGAGTTCATATGAGAAATTTATGGCCAAAATACCATCGTAATTTCAACGCTTAAAATATCCATTCGAACTCCGAATCCAATTCCGTTTTGACCGATTAACTCCGTTTTCAACCAACTTTCTGGTCTTGGATTGTATAAACAAAATATTTTCTGAATTTTTTTTTAATTTTTCGATTTATGTTTAGTGTCATATTTCAGGTTCGACGCGTGTTAATGTTTTGTGTTTATAAACGTCGCGCTTTTCAATTTTTCGTTAAGTTTATAAGATTTTTTGAGTTAGGGGCATTTTGGTCAATTTATAAATATTTTGTGTTGCGTTTAACATTGTTGGCTAAACTGTGTCGAATTAGTACTGCTGATGCTGATGATGCGAGTTTATTAAAACATAAATAAATTACAATCGCAAAGTGTCATAAGAAGTGGTCCCTAGATAGTGACGGGACTATTATGTAATTTACCATAAAGAGCTCAAATTCCTTCCAATTCTCGCGGATCCTGCAGATTCTATAACCGACCCGGTATATAGTATTTGGTTTAATCAGTTTCTTCCTCTTTCTTCTCTCCTTTTCACGCCATTTCAATTTTTAGAGAGATAAACTACAGTTCGAGTCTATGTAAACCTTCACTGGTGGCGATCTTGTGTTATCAATCACACTGTTAGCCGGAAACGTAAGTTTTCTACATCTTTTTTCACAAATCGTGTTCGTATTGGGAGTTCGAGGGTTTTGTGTTTTATATTTGGTGTAGCAAGGGTTCCAATCGAAGTTTGTGCTTGGATTTTTGTTGTTTTGGTAGTTTGTTGAACAATTCAGCATAAATTTGCCTGTTGTATAGGTGTAATCGTGCTTGCACACGGATTGGACGATATTTTTGTTCAAAACATGACCTCAATCATCAACTCAGATCTGAAAAATAAGGTAAAAAATGTTTCTATGTTCTTTTCTATATGTGCTATGTTCTCAACAATATTACATATGTTTTCAGAAATACGTCGTATGTTTTCATTCAAAACCTGACAATCGTTTTGTGCTATGTTTTTTTGACAATATTATTGTTGATTCTATTTTTTACTGTATTTTCTATGTTATTACGTATATATATTATCTTCCCACCAATATACCCTATGTTCTCAGCAACATCAACTATGTTTGCTATGAAATAGTTGCTCTGTCAGTGAGAATATATTATTTGCATCATAGTCTATGTTTCTCCACCATTTGGCTTATGTTCTATGTAATATCCACTATCACTACAAGAAATTACTGAAAAAACGACGTTATGGGGCGACGGATTTTATCCGTGGCCCCATAACGACGGATCGCTTGTTTGGCGACGGATAATAGTTATCCGTCGCTTATTAACGACGGATATTGTTATCCGTCGCTATATGGGCGACAGATTTTATTAATCCGTCGCCCATACTTTGACTTTTTTTTTAAAAAAAATTAAATATTAACGACGGATAATTTATCCGTCGTTAATATTTATATTTAAAATTTAAAAAAAAAATCAACCGACGGATACTTTATCCGTCGCCATCTGAGCGACGGATAAGCGTCTGTCGCTCCTCAGAGCGACGGATCGATGCGGGCCGGATACGTAGGGGTTTTAGCAGACTGCTCCTGTGAATCAGAAGCCATTTCGCTCTTCTTCTTCTTCCTTTCTCCTCCGTTTTTCTTCCTTTCTCCTCCTTCTCCTCCGTCAAATCCGGCCAATTGTTGACGATTCTTCTCAATCTTGGTGTCAATTCGAAGATCGTTGGACGAGGAGCTCGTTTCTTCCATCAATTTCAAATTTCATCCGCTATTTTCTTCGGAATCAACGGTATTTTGGCTAAACCCTAACTTTTTGAAATTTGGGATTTTTTTGATTTTTGACTACTTATTCTCAATTGTATGTTTATATGAAGTATGTAGTAGCTTGATTAGTTAATTTGATCAATTATATGTAATTTGATATGTATATGTAATTTGATTAATTTGATTTGTATATGTAATTTGATAGTTAGTTTAGTTAATTTGATATGAATGTATGTAGTAATTCAATATGTATGTATGTTAATTTGATAAGTATGTATATAGTGAAGTATGTATGTTAATTAATTATCTGTGTAGTTAGTTTAGTTAATTTGATATGTATGTAGTTAGTTTAGTTAATTTGATATGTATGTAAGTAGTAGTTGGAGTTGATTTGATAAATTCGTATATATACTAAATTACGATGATGTAGTTAAGTGTTTTGAGCGACGGATAATATGTTAATTATATTAACGTGTAATTTATAATTTATAACTCGTAGTAGTAAAACACTTAATAAATTTTGTAACATATCGAACACTTAATAATTAATTTATAAGAAACGTATAATAATTAACAATTAATCTCTATAATCTTCTTATCCGAATTGGAATCGATCTAATAAATCAAATACATTGGAATGGTTAGCTGCGGTACCTATTCGTGCTCGCTCGAAAGTGGAGTACATTGAGAAAGACGACTCAATTACCAACTCGTACCAACAAGATGATGTCGATAAACAAGCAGAAAATCTCATATAAGTAGATGATGAGTTGTTTGATCTGCACGAGGACCAATATGTAGACTTAGAGGACGGCGGTAACGGTGTATTATGTGTATTATAACTAGTTAGTAGTTGATAACACTTGAGTAATTATATGTGTTATTATAATTTGTTCTGTATTATAACTGGTACTAACACATTTTATTGTATTTGTTACATGTTTTTGCATATGTCGCGACAGAGACCACGCACCTATCGCTTCCCACCGCATGATAGTGCTAGGTCGGGGACAGGGTCGAGGGGAGGGCTCAGTAGTCGTGGCAAGAAGTCTCGGATTCTGAGACCCCCAAAGCAGGAGAGAGAAGTCGGGGCTCTACCAGTCAACACAGACACATACAGGAGGGCGACCATGACGATTGTCCCTACCTCATGTTTGATCCACATCATCCCAACGTCACGTGGAACGGCTTGCCTGTGATTTTTCCTGTTGGTCCTGCCAAGTAAGTATTATACATTCTTCTTAAATATGTAAAACATAACTTATGATAGTTGACAAGTATAAATTGTTGTACTAAAGTAATATATGTTTGTTTCTTGTATCTTATACATTGACAACAGTTTATGGCCTCGGGAGGTCCACAACGAACTAGGTGACATCTTCCGGAGCAGGAGAGAGCCACCGGGGCAGGGTGGTGAGTGTTGGTCTCACATCTCGGACCGCATGAGGGCCGAGTACTTTGATGAGCTGAGGGTAAGTTAAAATGTGACATTCGTTTGTTGTAATTATAATCGTTTTAATATGAGTGGTATGTTAGCCACTGTATGTGAGTGGTATGTTAGCCACTTTATTTGGGTGATATGTTAGTCACCATTGTGTTACTAAAATTTAGGACAATGTGAGTGGTATGTTAGCCACTTTGTCTGGGTGATATGTTAGTCACCATTGTGTTAGTAAAATTTAGGACAATGTGAGTGGTATGTTAGCCACTTTGTTTGGGTGGTATGTTAGCCACTTTGTTTGGGTGATATGTCAGTCACCATATATATGATGTTGTTGTATCTTATTAAATTGATGTAACATGGTGACGTTATATATGTATTGACTTTGGATGTTGTATGAAATTGAGAATGTAGAAGGAGTACTTCATTACCAGCAGGTTGATCCCACAGATCTGGCGTGTTTACGAGGTATGGGATCTAAAGCTCTGAGGATATGGTCATGCTTGAAGGCCATTCGGGATTGGGGTGGCCCAATGCCTCCACAGGTTGATGCAGAGGAGTGGGCCCTTTGGAATGCCTACTGGCGCCAAACTGATGTCCAGGACATTATGCGCATCAGCATGTAACCAGGCGCCTCTCGATGCGGCAGGGAGGGCCGTTCACCACCTTGGGAGGCGATCTACTGTCACTTATTATTACCAATCGGTATTTATATATATGTTTTTTTTCAATCTAGCATTACGTGTATGTATTGTGTGTCTGATTACTTAATTGTGATATGATAAATTGTTGACTATATGTGTTGTTCAGATCGCACGGGGGGGGGTCACATCCAAGTATGACATCTTCAAGAAGGCCAAGCAGAAGGGCGGGGTATGGACCGACTGCCGGGCCTCGTCTATTGCGGTATGTTTTGTTGCTTAAATTTCATATTTGTACACTATTACAAGTTATTTTTGAAAAACAGTAACTGATCATGATATCTGCTATTTACGATTTCAGGTTGAGGTTGATGCTCAGGTGGCGAGGGAGGAGGATGAGACGGGTGATGTGTTGTCAACTGAACAAGTTGACAACATCTTCCTAGAGGTCAACAAACCGGACAGCAAAGGACGAATATATGGACTCGGGAGCCTCGGTTTGAGCTTGGCTAGTCCGGGGTGCTCCTCATCATCATCCCAGCAGTCTAGACGTCCGGTTTACACACGGGACCAGGTCTCGAAAATGGTGCAGTCGCAGGTCCGGGAACATGTTGCTCGACTAACTCAAGAGATGGAGCAACAGAGGGACGAGATGGAGCGCCGCGACAGAGAACAAAGGGAGGAGAACGAGCGCCTTGATTCTGAATGGAGCGTTCATGTCCTTGCTCACCAAATTTCACCCCCGTCTGGTAGCTAGTTATGTATATGTACGTTCGGATTTATTATATTTACACTTGTTCGGATAATTTCTCCTGCTCCGGATATTACTTTATATTATTTATCATTTATTGAAACATTTTCCGTATTATTGATTTATTATCGAACATTATATTGATTAAATAGGTGAACTACGAAAAACAGGGATTAATATGAAATAAATAGTGACGGATAGATAGTGACGGATTAACAGTGACGGAATAAATAGTGACGGATTAACAGTGACGAAATAAATAGTGACGGAATTAGTGACGGAATTCCAGATTCCGTCACTAATTCCAATGATATATTTGGCGACGGATAGAAATCATCCGTCGCCAAATATAACGACGGATAGATTCTATCCGTCGTCCCATCTAGCGACGGATAGATTCTATCCGTCGCTAGATGGGACGACGGATAGAATCTATCCGCCGTTATATTTGGCAACGGATAGATTCTATCTGTCGCCAATAATCGATTTAAAAAAAATAAAAATAAAAAAGTCAAATATATTAATCCGTCGCGAATTGGACGACGGATTATCTATCCGTCGTCAAAGGCCCAGTGGGGATTACGAATATTATCCGTCGCCCACCGGGCTGGGCTCAAGACTGCTTAGCTTACGTATGTGTATTTTTTGTAGTGTATGTTTGCTATGAAATAATTGTTATATCCATGTGAAAGTCTTATTTTGCAATGTAATATATGTTCTTTGCTATTTAGATTATGTTCCCTGCAATATCAACTATGTTTTATTTGTTTTTCAGTTTATTATGTTCTAGGGTTTTGATCAATTTTTTTTTTTTTTTTTTGTAATTTTTTCGTTTTCTTTTTGCGATTTTTTGTTGCATGAGGCGTAATCGTGCTTGCATATGAACTAAACAATGTTTTCATTCAAAATTTGGCCTCAATCATCAACTCAGGTCTGAAAAATTAAGGTATACACCGTTTCTATGTTCTTTCGTGCATGTGCTATGTTCTTATTTAAAACCAGCTGACAGTCGTTTTGTACTTTGTTTTTTGACAACATCATATTGAATTATGTTTTCCACTGTATGTTCTATGTTCTTACGTATATGTACTATCTTCACACCAGCATATCCTATGTTCTCAACATTCCACTGTGTTTGCTATGAAATAGTTGATATATCCATGTGGAAGTCTTATTCTGCAATGTATGTTCTGTACCATTTAGCTTATGTTCCATGCAATATCAACTATGTTTAGTATGAAATAGGTGAAATATGGTGGGAACATAAGTGTTGTTCCTCGGTAATGTGTTTGATGATGGTATTGTTTTACTTTTTGTTTGTTTGTTTGTTTTTTTTTTTTTTTTTTTTTTTGTGTGTGTGTGTGTGTGTGGGTTGTTGACATGGGTTTTTTGTTTGATAACATGGGTGATACGTTTGATAAGATAGATTTTTCTTCTTTGTAGATGTCGAAAAGGATGGTGCTGGGCGCTCAAATTATTTGCAGTTATGTGCTTGTCTGAAGAAGACTATTGATTTATATGCTACAGATGACCAGATGGAGCGAGAAGATGATGAACCTGAATTTAAATTGATAGACTGGAGGACTGGAGAGTAGATGCAGAAGAAATAGATTTTTATGTTTCTTTTTCTCGTAGATGATCGTAGTACAACATGTAACTGAATGATCCAGTTTTCGTTTGAATGTATCTTGTCTGTTGGGATCATGGTTTTATATGTTGAAAGCATGGATGGAAAAGTTGAGAACATAATTTTAGTTTTTATGTTTTTTGTTATACATATGATGCAAATGTCGAGAACAAGTAGTAATATGTTGAGAACTTGGTTTAATATGGTGAGAACATGGGCGAAAATATTGAGAACATGGAGTAATAATATGTTGATAGCATCCATTAATATCGTGAGAACATGGTATAATATGTTGGGAACATGGATTAATGTGGTGAGAACATGGATGAAAATGCATATAGAATGGTCTTTAATCTATAAGTATATAGCATGACTTCAAAATATTCAACTCCATAAAATGTTGAAAATATTGAGAACATGGGTGAATATGTTGAGATTATGGATGAATATATTGAGATAAAGGATTTATAAATAACATTGAAATAACATATAAACCATGATAAAAAAACAAGATTATATTAAAAAAAAAACTTAGACCATTCGTTTACATCCTGTTGTACTATTGTTCATACATCTGCAAAAATAAAGGAACATATAACGCTATTCTCTTGTCCCTTTCCAAACCTCTTATTGATATCTATCAACTTAATTTCAAGTTCATCATCTCATATGCTCATCTGCTGCATTTAACTCAACATTCTTATTCTTCGCCAATGCTCTTGCCTCCATCTCTTTTTTATTTTCATCAACATTTTTGTCGTATAACTTCTTCAACACAGTATGGATCATGTTGTGTTTGTTAATAGAATAACTCATCTTCTTCTTCTTCTTCAAGTTGATGAATTCAGTAACCTTCATCAACAAATAAACCCTCGATGCACTAATATCAGCCAATCACAAATTGCAATAATTTCAACGTGCAACACCATCCTTTTTTTATACCTACGAGGGGGCAGAACTATCTTATCAAACAAATAACCTATGTTATCAAATATACCACCTATGTTATCAACAAAATGACATATGTTATCACCTCACACAAGAAAATGACAAACAGATTATCAAAATTAAAACTATACCATCATCAACTCAGGACATTCAAAATTCCCCCACCCCTCCCCCCCCAAAAAAAAATTTCCATATGCTTCATCATGTACACTCCACAATCATTTATATCATCCGAATTGGGAACATGAAATTTACTGTACATAATATTCCATGTCGACAAAGCAACTACTACATGGCAAGCATGGGGCTCATTGCAGAAAACATGTAGCAAATGCTAGTGAACATGGAATATATTGTACATAAGATTTTCCATGTTGACCGAGCAACTACGTACTACAACTACTACACTGTAATCATGGGTCAAACTGCAGAAATCATGGATCAAATAGCAGAGAACATGGAATGTCATGCAAACAAATTCATCATAATAACATAGCAACCACTACATTGTAATCATCGGTCAAACTGCATAAATTATGGTTCAAATAGCAGAGAGCATGGAATTTCATGCAAACAAATTCCTTATTTTGGCAAAGCAACTACAACATTGTAATCATGGGTTAGACTGCAGAAAACACGGATCAAATAGCCGAGGACATGGAATGTCATGCAAATAGATTCCTCATAATTGCAGAGCAACTACTGTATTATAGTCATGGGTCAAACTGCAAAAATCATGGATCAAATAGTAGAGAACATGGAATTTCATGCAAATAAATTCCTCATGTGGCATAGCAACCACTACATTGTAATCATGGGTCAAGCTGCATAAATCATGGATGAAATAGCAGAGAACATGGAATTTCATGCAAACAAATTCCTCATGATGACAGATAAACCACTACATTGTAATCATGGGTCATATTGCAGAGAACATGGATCAAATAGCAAAGAACATTAATTACACTGCAAATAAGATTTTCATATGGACATAGCAACTATATCATAGGAAATATAGTGGATATTACACAAAACATAGGCAAAATGGTAGAGAACATGGTCTACGTTGCAAAAAATATTTTCACACGGACGGAGCAAATATTTGTTGAGAGTATATTGGTGAGAAGATAGTACATATACGTAAGAACATAGTAAAAAACAAAATTCAAGATGATGTTGTCAGAAAACAGAGCACAAAACGATTGTCTGATTTTGAATGAAAACATAGTACATATTCCTAAGAACATGGGTAATATTGTTCAGAACATAGCACATACACGAAATAACATAGATATGTTGTATACCTTATTTTTCCATATCTGAGTTGATCATTGAGGTCAAATTTTGAATGAAAATACCGTTCGATCCTTATGCAAGCACGATTACACCTTGTGAATGCATAAACAATAACAACAACCACGAGCTACAATCAAAACTCGAAAATATAGATGAATAATTCTAGATCTACAATTTTTTGAACTTTATTTTCCAATTGTAGTGGATTCGAAGCTATCTAGCATGATTTCTCGATCAAATCACAAAAAAAATCACAGAAACATCGTTCGAAACATATCTAACCTTTTATTCGTACGGTTTTTATGTAGAGATCTGAAGATATAGCAGCACGATTGATCAATGGCGAGCTGAATCGGTGATTTTCACAGTTGATTCATCGATTTCTGGGGCATATTCAACGAGAGAAATTAGAGAGAGAAAGTCGAGAGATAAAGCAGTAGGAATAAATGTTGAGAGCTGGGAGGTTTAGATAGGGTTATATATATATATATATATATATATATATATATATATATATATATATATATATATATATATATATATATACCGACCCGTATCACTATATAGCCCGACTCACTTTCTAGCCATTGGGTTGGAGTGTATATGGCAACTAGTTTTATATTGGGGTTAATATGTAACATTATAAAAGTATGTTTTTATGTCTCTATCTAGGGGATGTCTCTTATACTCAATTACAATTAATAAGGTAATTGTTGATCACTTGCTGCAGTATGTGTCAAATGGTGCAACCTTGAAAAACCCGGGGAATTATTCTATAGATCGGGTATATCGGGCGGGTTACAATTGAAAACTTGGGGGGTGGGATACCTGTTTAGAATTAGAATTGGTATTAGTGTTAAAATGGAATTGAACCGCCTTTTACGATTAACATCTATCAACCTTTTTTACGATGGTGCCTAACATTTATGTCTCTACGGTTTAAGATATTACATTGAAGGATATGTTTTCTTTTCTTTTCTTTTTTTTTTTTTTTTTTGTTCATTCTTGTTAAAAAGTTAAATTTATACAAGTTTCAGTTTATTAGGCATTTGACTCGAAACTTCAAATTCTAATCAATCAACCTCCATAACATTCAATTTTTAATAAACAAACTCCATACTTTTATTATTTTCAGTTTGTGTTTCGGCAAAGATTGTTTTTCATTTTTCTTTAAAATCTATTCTAAAATTTTATTTTATTTTATTTTTGTGTTATCTAAAACTTCTAGGAGTCAAGCTACATATCTCTTTTAATTATTTTTCCTAAATTTGTACTTAGGGAAGAAGAAGGGTTTATAATTATAGAAATAGAAAATTTTGAGGTGTGTTTAATAAGTTTAAAAGTTTTGGGTTAGTTTATAATATTTCAAAGTTTGGAATCAAATGTGTAATAAAATGAAATATAAAATTGAAAGGAAAAGGTTAAATCGTAATATTAGTGATCGGGGACTTTTGTTTGATGTTGTGAGAGACACTTTTTTACACTATAAAATTAATAGTTTACAGCAAAATCTTCAGTAAAAAATAATAAATTTTAAGCGAGCATTTGGAATTTCAAAGAGTATAAACGTGCTCTGGGCATATAAGTTTAGGGGATATGAAAGTACATTATTGTGTGATCTGAGTAGTTGTTAGCGGGAATTTGTACCTGTGGGATAAATAGTACGATAGATTATCTTAGGTCAATGTCAAAACACATATGGGCATTTGGTCTAGTGGTATGATTCTCGCTTAGGGTGCGAGAGGTCCCGAGTTCAATTCTCGGAATGCCCCTTGCTTGCTGCTTCATTTTGTTTTCCCCTTGCTTGCTGCTTCATTTTCCCGGTTTGTTGGTCTCTTTAGTGTCTCTATAAGATGGTCTCTCATGAAAATTACTTTCAATAAAATAAAATTATGTGGTAAAAGCAAGACATATACTCCCTCCATTTCAGAAAAAAAGTGTTACATTTTACTATTCTGCGGTCAACTATCTCCGCGTTTGACCACAATTTACTCTGAAACGATATTAATAAATAAATTATTAAAATTATATAATGAAAATTTAGTAATTAAAATTTTATTATATGATTTTATTAAATTACTTACTATTATCGTTTATGAGTAATTTGTGGTCAAACTCGAAAACAGTTGACCGATCAAAGTCAAAATGTAACACTTTCTCTGAAATGGAAGGAGTAATATATTAAATACTCCCTCCGCCCCGATTTCAATTACCCGTTGGACCGGACACAAGTTTTAAGGAAAAAGTGAATAAAGAATGAGATATGGTAATAAAGTAGGAAATAGATGGAACAAAGTAGGAGAAATAGTGAATAAAGTATGAGATATAGTGAATAACGTAGGAGGGAGATTTTCCATTAAATGAATAGGTAATTGAATTTGGGACGGACAAAAAATGAATAGGTAATTGAATAAAACTGGGACGAAGGGAGTAAAAAAGAGCGTGATTACAACTAAATAAGAGGAAATGATAGGTTTCTATTTGAGAAATATCAAAATTTTCAAATAAACGTTTAAGATAACATATTGTAAAGATTTTGAATTTGAGGGAACGAGCGTCTAGGAACAGGATGATGGAGGGGGGAATTTTGTAATTTGATCATTCTAGAAGAGCACTACTAGTTCGCTGAACAAGCCTGCTCAGCAAGCATCGAGTACTGAGGGAGCAGAAATCATAAACGATATATGTTTCTATTGTCAGAAACCTGGTCACTTCAAAGGAGACTGCCCAGCTTATAAGTTATAACAAACTAAAGACAGGTGACAAGAAAGATAGAAGAAATTCCAAGAGAGGTCAGAGAGCTATGCTCAGTGAGGAAAGGAAGAAGATTCAAATCCGACTGAATGCTCTTGATCTTGACTCTGAATCTGAGGATGAGGACTTAGATGATTCTAAACTTCCATTAACAGAGTTGTGTGGCATCACTCATGAATTGGTTGACTTCGGTCAACATAAGAAAGAAATGTGCGGAGTTGCTGAGGAGGTCTATTCAGATTGCTCCAGCATCGAGCCATGCCTAATGGCTGATGAGAACACTCTAAAGAAGAATCCAACGTGGCATTTTGATGGTGGATGTGGGAAGCACATGACAGGAGACAAAACAAAACTGGTTAACTGCAGAGTGTGTGATACAGGACCAGAAATCACATTTGCAGGAGGAGAAGTGAATCCAACCATAGGATTTGGAGATCTGAAAATTGGAGCCCTTACAGTCACTGGAGTACTACATGTGAAGGGATTGAAATATAATCTTCTAAGCATGAGTCAATTTGCTGACAGGGGGTTCTCAGTGAAGATCAAATTCAAATTCTGAAAATTGATTGATAATGAGTCAAAGCAGGTAGTCTTAGTTGCTAGGCGGAAAGGAAGTCTCTATGTTGCTGACTAGGCATCTGCCACAACTGAAGAATGCCTCATGGCGAGTCAATCTGGCCACACTGAAGAAAAGAGATGGAGGGTTAATGTAATAAGAAATCTCTATTCGTGATGATGATCATCAACCGCCTACTTTCTTCCACTATTATTCGATCATGACTCATGATTTACTCATCATTCATGGTCAATTAGAAGTCTCCTCTTCTTCTAGCTTTTCCCTCGGATCACAGTTTGCATTCTTTTTAGTTGGTTGAGCACTATCATGCTGATAACGTGTTAAGAGTAAATTGAGTAGTAGGAGAGTAGGAGTAGAAGGAAGAAGAGAATATAGAGAATAGAATGGAGAGAATGTAGAGTTCATTCTTCACATAAAAATGTGAGTATATGATGGGTATTTATACAAGCGGAAATGTATGTCAAGAGGCTAGGAGTATATGAATAGACATAGATGCCTCCACTAACTCTTGTACATTCATAGCCATCCATCCACTAACTAATATACATTCATCTCTTCACCCACTAACAATTATGCATTAATCTCTTCTTTCACTACAGTACAACTAATGTACATTTATCCATAACAGAAAAAAAATTTAATTAAATTTTTTATTTCATTTTTTAAAATTATTTCGTTTTTTTATTTCGTTTTTTAAATATATATATTTTTTTAAAAATAAAAAATAGGAAGTGGACATGTGTTAACTTGAGAAGAATTCAAAAGAAAACCAAATTAAATCAAAACTCAGAAAAAAGGAAACAAAACAGGCAGGAGTGAGTGACCTTTGTTCTTATCTCATTAACCCGGGTAAAATGCACAAATGTACCCTATGTTTTTCGAAATATGCATGGATGTACCTCATGTTTTTGAAATTTCACGAATATACCACATGTTCTTTAAAAGTATGCACACTTGCTCCAATAATGGTGAGTATATTACACTCTCCATTTCTGCAAGTGGCCTTATTTTTTTGCAGAAAAATCTTAAATGTTCACTAATAATAAGAACAATAAATTAATTTTATTTTATAAAATGTAAGAGTTTATAACAAATATTATGGTGTTTTAAAAAAATATATTAAGAATTATACTCTATAAAATTAGAAAAATTTATTAAAGATACAAATTAAATATGAAAATATAATGAAGAAAATAATATGTTTTTCTTTATAATTTTTTTTCAAAATTAGTATAAATGTATTAATATAATTTTTTGAAATTGTTAGACAGTTTCACTTAAATATTTTCAGAATAATAATAATTCATAATACACAATATATTTGCATAACCCTTTTGCCTTCAATTATTTTGATAATTTTTTGTAGTACTATTATAAATTTTGATAATATCACTACAATAATTTTATAGATTTTTATTTATATAATTATTTTTCAATTTAACAAAGTTTTTATATATATATATATATATATATATATATATATATATATATATATATTTCTTTTCATTTAATTATAATTTTTCATTTGTTTTAATAATTTTAAATTAATCTTATTGCTTTATATATACATATACATACACACACACACATGTGTGTGTGTCTATATATGTATATATCACTTCGGTTCATGGATCACAAAACCACTTGATCCATACGTTACTAAATCCGAGCAAGAACCATTAGATTAATTTGCCTTCAAATTACAGACTTTAAATAAGAAGATATCAGGATATATTACTGGGATAGAATCTGTCAATATTAAGATATTTCTCAAGACATAATTATCAGTACAAAACAACCCAGAGACGCCATTTCTTTCGGCTTAGGCTCTGTTCTTTTCAACTGAAAACTCATTCAGTTGATTCATTCCATTCGATTCGATTCGATTATTTCGTCTTGATTCGACTCTCTTGATTCGACTTTTTTTCAACTCTCTTAAGTTCATTAAATTCATATTATTATTATTATTATTATTATTATTATTATTATTATTATTAATATTTTATCATTTATTTACACAACCCATCTTTTGTACGAGGAAAATAAGAAAATTTATCCAATTGAGATATTTTCAATCTTTTTCTTTCTTTCTTTTTAACACGACTTTTAGTAGATCAATGAAATAAAAAGTATAGTTACGATTCGAATTACCCTTCTTTTCTACCGTAAAAGTTTAAAGAGTACCATTGAAACTGGTTCACATACTTTGTACGTACATCTCTAACAAAAAATCGATATGTTCTTTTATTGAAAGATATTAGAACAATAGAAGTAAACTCAGAAGCATACGTTGAGTTTTTTCTCAAACTTAATAAATAAAAAACAAGTTATACCAAACTAAAGTCAAACCAAACTCTACAAATTACGCACAAAAAAGTATAAAACAAAGTTATGTTAGTCAAATATACTTAATTTATTTTTATAATATAATTTTATTATATTCTTTTGTCGTGTAATTTGCGAGTAATCTGATCAACGCCCGTAAAAAAGTCTCTACGAATTTATTAATGGACCGGATGTAGTATTCATTATTATTAAAAATGGGACAAATGTAATTTCTTGATTCGTTTGATTTGCTTCGCCATTTCGATTCGATTGGGTTCCATTGATTCGATTCGATTCGGTAAATTTTAGCTGAAAAGAACAGAGCCTTAGAGGGGCAAACAGTACCTTCATATGTCTATCGGAATATATTAATATGTCTGATTCCAATTCCAAACCTTATCTTTCTTATTTTTAGTGAGTAATAGAAGTCTTTTTTTAATCTATAATTCTGCAGTGAATAGTAACTATGAATAGTGACCGATGAACAGTAAAATTATTTTGCCATAATTATAGTAAATACATAATTTAAACTTGTCTTAACACAAATCACACTTAGCCTATCAGTAGGCCAATAGTATTTATGATAACAAATATATTACGAACCGAAGAGTAAGGAAGAAACAACTAACAATATAATATGGACTGCACGTGTATTTTACAAACTTCGGATATATTACAAGTTTCAAAATATAAAACTGAGAGGAAGTGTTTTTCGTCGGTTGTTCTTCTTCAACTTTCCCCTCTTTATATAGGATATAATTTATCCTTATGCTGTCATTTTCATCTTTTTTCTCTTTAATTTTCTTCCGTTTATCACCCGATAAGTTTCTGACCGTTCTTTACATTATGGCTGTCACTTTCAGCTTCTCTTTTTGTTGTGGAGCAATTTCCGTCATCCTTCTTTTATTAGTGCTCTGGCCCATCATCAGATGGCCTTGTCTGCCAGAATTATTGTTGAGGAAGATTCTTCCTTTTCTCTGTGCTTATTTTTTAGAGTACTCTTGAGTATCTCAAATACATCTTCTATGGAGACGTCTTCTTGGGTTTCATCCAGATTCTGAGCATCCTGATAGTCTTCCTGTACCTGGCTTGCAGAAGCCATGGATGTATTTGATTTCACATTCTGAAATTCCCCATCTAATTTTTGTAGGAGATCTTTTTTCATTTCTTCTATGTATGCTTCTATTAGCATTTCTCTGTTGCTATCCTTTGCTTGCATGCTGAGTTTTTGCCTGATTTGATCAATGGGCGAATCCTCTTTTTGGGTAGCTAGATTTCTCTTCTCCTGATATAATTTTATCCTTCTTTCTATAAGACTAATTGTATCAGTTCAGTATAACTGATTTGCTTCTGGGTCTTTTTTGTTCATCTTTTCCCAGAACTTCGTATAAGATGATCTATTAATACATGGTATTTCATCTTCGGTATTACCGATAACAGGTACCCATTTCCAAATCCAAGGTATAGAAAATTCCATAAAGAAATATAAGGAGTAATTCCCTTTAGGAATCTCTGCCCTTTTGGGAGAAATTTTCACCCAATCATTAAATAAGGCTGCAAAGTTTTCAGGCAATATTAGCCAGGTAGTTCCAAAATATTTCCACCAGTTTAGAAACAAGTTTGGTATCTCCTGCTCATAAGCTTCACTGCTGATTTTTATAAACCAGGAGTGTTTTTTCCTATAATTTTCATAAAGCAACACTTTATTAAATGCTTCAACGTAATCCCAGTAATTGTTGTCACGCCTCAAAACCGAAATACTTTGGCGACCGGTCGTCTAACGTGAGATGGGCTCACGCCAAGACGAAGCCTCAATTTAGTTAAAAAGCAGTTTGAAAAGGTAATTCAGAGCATCTAAAACACAAATACAATAAATACAATCTAAAACCTCAACTATACAATACTAAAAGATTATAGCTTAAGCTACAAAACCTTCACTTGACACCACTAGCTGCTCTAACCCGACTTGCCTCTACTAGCAACCTCCACGAGACCAGAACCACTCAGACCACTGGAAAAAAAGGTGTAAGGGTGAATCTCTTGGCACTTTTACCGGATCAAACAGAGTTCAAAGTATACATATATATACACACGATAACAATTCACATATCCAAAATTAGAACATGGAGTTCTTTCACAAAACAGTAAGACAGTAGTTTAGCTCAATCAGATTTTACACTAGGCCACTATTAGATTCCGTGGCAGGGAAGATGGCATACATACAAGAATAGATGGTTCCCAAAGAAAACATAAATGTGATGTTTCCTAAGCGAAACAATAAAGAAGTTCCCTCGGAAAGGAACATTAAAGCGAGGAAGTATACTTATGCCAATAAACCCTCATGAGGGGTCAAGACGAGGCGTAAATCGGAGCCAAAACATATTTTATCTCCATGTACAGAAACATAATTTTCACACATCACATGCATCATAAAACATACTTTTGGGAATTCACATACTTGATCCTTTCGAATAGAATATTATATCAAGTCCCATAACATGATATAATAATCATAAGTTCTTTGTTAAACATTAAAACTATACATATACGATAATACGGAAAATAGGAGCAAAAGTGTCAGAAAATACCCCTTACACCAATCTCCAAAGATCCATGCTAGTCATCATAATTCTGGACCACATCGGTGCCTCCAGAGGGCTTATCATTCAACCCGTACCAAAACACCGCAAAATCTCAATCATCTTGATCCACAGATAAGTCGGCCAAAAACCTAAACCCAAGAAAATATAATGAACTTCATGGCCAGGTCAACCGCACGAAAGAATTCCCTCAAATCCATAAGTCTATAAAGTTATCATCTGCTACTAATTAACTCCAATAGCAGAAAACCAAAGTAATTAATTAAGGGATTAATTTCACTCACCATGACACGTCCTCTGCCTATAGCTCCACACATTGACGGCTCTTCCTTTGCGGAGAATAGTAGGTTATGCTTGTTCCAATCACCATGACAAATATAAATTATAGTGTACGGGACCTCAAAAACTTAGGATGACAAATATAAAGAAATAAGATTAATTTAAAATTATTAAAACAAATGAAAAATTATAATTAAATGAAAAGAAATATAAATATAAATATATATATAAACTTTGTTAAATTGCAAAATAATTATATAAATAAAAATCTATAAAATTATTGTAGTGATATTATCAAAATTTATAATAGTACTACAAAAAATTATCAAAATTATTGAAGGCAAAAGGGTTATGCAAATATATTGTATATTGTGAATTATTATTATTCTGAAAATATTTAAGTGAAACTGTCTAACCATTTCAGAAAATTATATTAATACATTTATACTAATTTTGAAAAAAAAAATATAAAGAAAAACATATTATTTTCTTCATTATATTTTCATATTTAATTTGTATCTCTAATAAATTTTTCTAATTTTATAGAGTATAATTCTTAATATATTTTTTAAAACTAACATAATATTTGTTATAAACTCTTACATTTTATAAAATAAAATTAATTTATTGTTCTTATTATTAGTGAACATTTAAGATTTTTCTGCAAAAAAATAAGGCCACTTGCAGAAATGGAGAGTGTAATACACTCACCATTATTGAAGCAAGTGTGCATACTTTTAAAGAACATGGTGTACATTCGATTGGTCAAAATTTGAAGTCAACTCCCTTCTTTTTTTTTCTTTTCCTTTTTAGCTTTATTTTTATAGTTGAAATTTGAAGTCAAAATTAATCAATTGGTCAAAATTAAATTGATTGGTGTAACAACTAACTTTTAATAGTTCTATTTTAGAGTAGTAAAGATACATACAAATGTTACACACACACACACAACATTTGTATGCTTAAAAAAAAACAAATTCACTTGCACACATGGAGAGTGTAATACACACCATTATTGGACAAGTGTGCATACTATGAACGAACATGAGCTACATCCTTACAATTTAAGAACATGAGGTATATCCGTGCATATTTCGAAAAACATAAGGTACATTTGTGCATTTTACCCCTCATTAATCCTAATTAATCAAACTCCACCCCGGAGAAATCGCATAGCAAAATTCGGCGAGAATTCGGGTTTGCGACATGAATAAACCGAAGAAGAAAATACCAAGAAGAATCATTGATGTGGAATCCCATCATTCTTTTTCCTCAGCTTCTTAGGCTCTGTTCTTTTCAACTGAAATTCTTCGAATCGAATCAATTGAATCGAATCGAATGAATCAATTGTAGTATAAAATATAACTTAATCGAATCGAATGGAACTGAATGAGTTTTCAGTTGAAGATAACAGAGCCTTACTTGTCACTTTCAGCAACTTCACCTTCTCAATTAACGTCTCATTATCAACCATCAATGCAATAATCTCTTTATCTTTTCTGATTATGTCCTTCTTGGCCTTATCAAGTTCAACTTCAATCACCTTCTTCCTCCTAACCAAAACCTTCAATGCTGCTTGTGTTCTCTCGTCAAACGGGGTCTCACAATCCAACCAACGGAAATAGCCGCACCGGCAATGGGTTCCATCACTAGCAGGCACACCGAAAAGAACGACGACGAAGAAGATTCCATCTCGAACAATTTGGTTAAACGATTTCTCGCGATTTTGGGGGCTATGGTTTATGGGTTAGGGTTCTTCTCAATGTCTCATAGTGTTTTGCTTTTTAATTTGTTTTAATTGATTTTTTTCCAGATTAGATATTGGAGTGACACATGTCCTCCCAAATTAAAAAACGAAATAAAAAAATTTAATTAACATTTTTTTCCAGATTCTTTTAATTTTTTTTTTCGATTTTTTTTCAAAATAATTTATGAGATTAAACCAGGAGTTGACACGTGTCAGGTGCGTAAGACATTCCCGGTGTTGAGGGGTTGAGCCTCAAACACTACCTAAACTACTACAAGTCCCAATTCTAAGATCCGCCTCTAACTTGATGTCCGTCCTGAGAGCTTTGTCCAAGCCAGAACACCTGAAAGGACTAAGAGAGTGTGTGTGTGTGTGTGTGTGGGGTGGGGGGTTAGAAAGGTAACCCAGTTTGCTATTGTCAAACCGGGAAGAGACTTCACTCAAGAGAGAGATGGAAACTCTCAATGTAGTAATTATGAGGGAAGTTATTTACCTTAATGCATGGGACATTGTGCTATATTTATAGTTATCATGTACTTATGGAGTGGTTCATAAGATGATGCCAAGTGTATGTTCAGAATTTGGACAACAATACTCCCTTGGCCCATGACCCAATAGTATGTGAAAGTCCAACACCATTAGATGGCCTTGGGAGGGTAGATTGGTCCTTTTACCTCTCAGAGTAGTATTCTCGCTGATGGGTCCGTGTGAGACCTTTTAGAATGATCCGAGCTCTGTCGAGTTGGTCTGTTCCTAGGTAACTCAGTGACGGTTCGAGACACAAGCTGCTCGGAAGTATCTTGGAGGTTCCAATATATATGTTTGGTCTTATTGTTGAGGTGGCGTTCGAGTTTATCTCGTCCGGTCCGTTTGGCATCCTGACAATGTCGGATATGTGATCCTTTGTCGAGTTCGGAGGTCGTGCCCCCAGCTAGGTTGGACTAACTGAAAAGGTATGTTGACCTGAGTGTACCGGTTGACCAGGAAGGATATCCTTAAGGCGGACTACCCAAGGTCGGACAAGTATTGAATTGGCCATTTTAGCCCGATGACACGCCTACTACGCCTTAATCTGACGGACATATATCCGTATCAACACCCGGCGAGTGTAACACAAACGCCAAATCCGACCAAAAAAGTGACCGGGGTTTATCTTCTGGACATATAGTCATTGTATAGCATACAAAAAAATACATAGCCATTGTGTAGTATATAAATTGGATGTGTCTCCCTCTATAGTATATTTAAAAAAAAATTCCATACCGAGTTGAACAACTTGGTCTTGTGAGGGTTAGCAGGCCTATCATTTTATCGAGTCACAATGAGTCGGGTCTATATACATGACTAAAGGTGAGTCCTCCTTCACATTAATCTAACCAATAGGAAAAGAATAAAGATGACCAAAGTTCACCTTAAAATGAGTGTGACAAGCATGTACATCCCTCTTCCGTCAGACACGTGGTTAATAATCGTCGGTGAGACAAGTTCATGAGTGTCACGTGTGTCCCGTAATCTAGTCCTATAAAGTGCTATAATTCAAAGTCATATGGGAATTCGATGATAAAAACCTTTGACGGGTTTACCTTATTTGTTAAAGACAAGCTAGAAATAAAATAAAAAAGTATTGGTCATCAATATATATATATATATATATATATATATATATATATATATATATATATATATATATATGGTGGCTCGGTTGCTTAAAATGGAAGATAATATTCTCTTGGTCACATCTTTCAAACACCACGGGAAGCAAATGTATGTGATTTATGCCTTGTTGGGTATGATTATGTCGCAACTTGTTGTGGTTAACCTGACTTGCGTGGTTAACAGTCTATTACGTGAGCAGATGAAGTAGCAGCGGCGGGTTTCCGTTGCCATTAGAAGGAAAAAAATGCAAAAAAGGGGATTAATCCCAACCTTTATCTTGAGGAGATCCGGAGGAAAACCTTAGAACCGAGTTAGTGCACTTGGTCGACTTTTCAACGCATCAATTATAATTGATCCTGACTTGGCAGCTTGGCCCAAAATCATAGTTACCTCATGATTTATTACTGATTTCTATTTCTAGCTACATATACATGGCACTCTAATGTAGATCAAGAAAGTAACACTACTATTATACTCCATCCGTTTCTGTAAAATTTAAACAATTTTGATTTGCACAATTTTTAATAATAATGTATGGTCCCGCAAAAGTATATAGTTAAGAATGAGTTTGAAATATTAATTGAGTGGAAAAGTACACGTGGGTAAAAAAATGTGTGGTTAAAAAAGAATTGTATTATGGAAGTAATTTTCATAAAAGTAAATGTAACGATTTTAGTGAAGCGCTAAAAACGAAAAATTGTTTCAATTTTACAGAAACGAAGTGATTATATTACAAATCCACAATACTGTACCAGCTACGACTTTTTTGTCACATGTCCAATGCCCATGTTGAAGACTTGAAACAATAACAGTTGTCTATTTGTTTTCATAATCATGATCAATGATCAACTATCGACGACAAAATCACCCCATTCTCTTGATTTATTGATCACATTGCTTTTCTCGAGAAAGAAATGAGAAACCAAATTCAACCCAACTGGGGGTGTTCTGGAGATTTTTAAGTATAATTTATTTTGTATTTTTGTATAATTTGCGAACTTCGAACTTAGATTATGGGTTGTACTTGGATTCTTACAGTCCAAATTAACTACTCCAAATAATAATTCATATAAATAAAAAATATCCCCGGTTGATTTTACCTTTAGAAACGGATGAGAATATTCTTTAAAGGGATTTATGCCAAAGAAGAAGTCTTTTACATGCCGGTCCAAATAGCAAAAATATATTCATCCTTTCAAAAATATTTCTATGGGGAGTGGGTACCCAATTAAATATTCTAATTACATTTGAATTTCCGTTAATCAAAGAATTACACCAAGTTACCTAATTAGCATAATCAATTACATCTGAATCCACGAATTTGACTTTTTTCGAACTAAAAGCTGGAAAATACATTTTTGCCCCTGTCAAATTATTGAATTATGGGAGAGTCCAAACAGCCTTAGTTTTTATCTTTCTTTTGATTTTCGAAAAACACCCGATAATCTTTAAACTGTTCAATTTGGTCCAAAATCATTTTCAAAATTTTTCTATCAGGTCCATATAATCTCCAAAATTACACTTATATTCCATGGAAGCTCCGTGAAAGCTTGAGCTTCCATGGCAGGAAGCTCCGATCTGGATCTTCCTGCCAATGGAAGCTCTGATCTGGATCTTCCTGCCAATGGAAGCTCCGCCGGAGCTTCCACAACAGGAAGCCAGAGCTTCCCGTGGAAGCTCTCCTTTGAGCTTCGATGGAAGTAAAAAAAAAAAAAAAAAAAAAAATTAAAAAGAAGTTGTGTGAAAGCTTAACACCAGAGCACCGGAGCTTCCTGTTGAAGCTTCAATGGAGTTTCAATGGAAGAAATAACTAAAAGAAAAAAGAAAAAATAATTAAGAGAAGATAATTTTGGAGAAGAAGATGAATAGTCTAAGGCTTGTTTGGTTTACAAATTAAAATAAGTTGGTCAACCATCAAACAACATTTTGGACCCAAATGTAATTGTTTGACTAAGGGGATGAAAATGAGAAGTGGATATCTAATAAGGTAGCTAGATGTAATAAACCCTATTTCTTCTTCTTCTTCTTCTACTACTACTACTACTACTACTACTACTACTACTACTACTACTATGTTTCTGGTGCAACGTAAAGAGATTCTTTTACAACATTTGGCCAAGACTCCTGGGCGACGGGGGTGGGGACGAGATGGGAACAACAAATGGGGATGCGCATAGTGAGTTGGATACAGGGGTGGAATCGATCATGGGGCGGCACCTACTGTTTTGCCGGAGGAAGGATTGGTTCGTATTAATGTGGATGTGGCATTTTCTGAAGATGGTTTACGTGTAGGTATTGGTTTTGGAGTGTGGATGCATGATGGATTGTTTGCTCGGCGGAAGGAAGTTGTGGATCATCCCTTGGCTCCACAAAGTGCAGAAGCTTATGCCATCCGGGCGGCGGTTCATTGGGCGGTCTTGCAAGGGTGGGATCGAATCTAGATGTTTACGGATTACCTTTCGATAGTTAATTCCTTTAATAGCTTAGACTTTGATTTCTCCATTGTTGGACCTATTCTGACAGACATTAAGGTGTTAGCTAGTTCTTTTACGTTTTTTAGTTTAGAATTTGTGCCGCGTGGCGAAAACTTGCTAGTCCATAAACTAGCTCGTTGTGCGGTTCGATAGAGAAGTCTTTCTTGATTCTTGTACGGTTTTTTGACTCATTTGGTGATATGTATACCTTTGATTTGTTGCTAAAAAAAACTATGTTTTTAGATGTAGATACACTAAAACTCAAAATCAACTGCGTAACTTCATTCATTCATTAAGAAAAAGGAGCCGTATTATAGATTCGCAAAATGGGTACAAGGATTACACCGAAAGTGTCCATTTCACATTTGCACGGTTGCACCTATGCTTTCCTGTTGCATTACAAAACTACATGTTATTTTTATAAGATTATCAATCAAACTTACTAAATTGTATCATTATTATGCCGGTTTCCTCTCCCCTTATATTTTCTTTTGGTATTTTAATTATTGTATCATGGTTATATTACATGCATTATATGTTGCACTGTACAACACACTCAATAAACTAGAAATACTATTAGTATGATGTAGGTTAGAACAAATCACGCCACATGTTTGTTACTTCAACCTCTTTACCACTCTTCCACACTTATAACTAGGACATATGTTTCGTCTCAAACATTTAACTTCATTGTGAGTAATCTATGAGACAATTACTACATAACATTCTCAGTAATAAAGGAGTAAAACATTATACTGGCTATTTCCAAGAAGCCTCGTTACTTTTTTGTATCAAAAGATTGTGCAAAGTAATATAAAACTTTAGAGTGAAATATGAATGGAAAAGGCTTGTGGCCCTTGGGCGCTTTGTTTTCTTGGACAAAAAACTTAAAGCTTTTCCCAGGAGTGATGAGATTTTCCAAATCAGTATGGAATAAAGAAAGAAAGATTAGCTTTTAAAAAAGGCCTAATAAGCAACGACTAGTAATCAGTCACCACTCGTCAAGATTAACGCAAATGCCAGGGACAATATTTTTATTTTTTATAGTGTTCGAACTCTGCACCTCCTACATACAACCTTAACTCTTTTATCACCAGACCACCTAATCGCAGTGACAATATTATTAATTAAAGTTAATAAAACAAGCGTCCCCCCTAGAATTCATAAAAATAAGCATTCCCATGAATAAACACCATTATTCCCTTCCAAATAAACACCCAGTACTGCATTGCACTGCACAACAACAGATCTGCACATGTTGGAACTCCAAACCCACTTCGCCATCTCGTCCTGTCTGCCCCTTTAAACAAACTGTAAAGTGCAAACCAAAGGGTCACAAATGCTCAAGAGTCAGGACTCTATTATCTTATTCTCGAAGGTCCTTAAAAAGTCCAGTCGAATTGAACGGAGTAACTATTGAATCTCGACTTGCATAACAATACAAAGTGTAGTGGCATAAAACACGAATGACTTATTTTCTACAAGAAATACATTCAACACATACATCGATGATTCTTTAAGCAATTTAGGTGAGACTGTGGTGGGTTGTATTATTAGAGACTTAGGTGAGTAAGTTTGTAAGCCGCTTCATCCTATGTGGGAATTTCCACAAATCACAACGAAGAATTTATTGACTTACATGTTTACATATCCAATCTGATTCGAATTTTATTTGCAGGAATAGGCCGTAGTGGAACCACCAAGCCTAATTGGTGACATCTGAAATCTTCTGCGAAGAATAAATGATTGTCATCTATCTTTAGTTTATAGAGAATGTAATGAAGTAGCGGGCAATTGTTAGCGAAGTATGGTGGTAGACAAGTGCTGGTAACCAAAAATTGTTTGCAGTCTATTGGTGTGGACAATACTCGGTTAGGTTAGAGCTGCTACAAAAATCAAATATTATGAAGAGATCAGGTCGGATTGATCAAATATCAAACCAAATGAACCGAACTCGAGCTTAATCATCTTGACGAAAATTTAACTTGTTTTGTTAACGAGCTAATCTAACAAAAAATCGACATGTTCTTTTATTGGAAGATATTAGAACAATAGAAGTAAACTCAGAAGCATACGTTGAGTTTTTTCTCAAACTTAATAAATAAAAAACAAGTTATACCAAACTAAAGTCAAACCAAACTCTACAAATTACGCACAAAAAAGTATAAAACAAAGTTATGTTAGTCAAATATACTTAATTTATTTTTATAATATAATTTTATTATATTCTTTTGTCGTAATTTTGAGTAATTGATCAACGTCAGAAAAAAGTCTCTACGAATTTATTAATGGACGGATGTAGTATTCATTATTATTAAAAATGGGACAAATGTAATTTCTTGATTCGTTTGATTGTTTCGATTTATTTCGTTTGATTTGATTCGATTCAGATTCCATTTAGTTCGATTCGATTCAAGAATTTAAATTTGAAAAGAACAGAGCCTAAGTCTTAGAAAATTATGTAAAATGAAATATGGGAAAGTGGTAAAGAAAAATAAATAATATTTACAGATTTACCGCCTAGATGTTCCAACCAAATGAGCAATTAAGCGTTATACAACATAGGTGTTTTCCACATTTAAAAACAAATCTAAAGGCTACAGCATGAGGACCGAATTTTCCTAATCCAACCAGTAACACATGAGGAGATTGATATGGCACTAAAAGGTATTGGTGACCTAAAGGCCCCCGGGATTGATGGTTTTAATGCATATTTTTTCAAACGTACCTGGTCCCATATCCGTGGGGATATATATGCGGCAGTGACAGATTTCTTTGAGACGGCTTCTCTCTTTCCTGCCTTGAACTGTACCCTAGTTACTTTAATTCCAAAGACTCCCACGGCTTCCAAGGTACGGGAAATGCGGCCTATAGCATGTTGTACGACCATCTATAAGATTATTTCGAAGATTCTCACCAATCGTTTGGGGAAAGTAATCAATAGCATTGTCGATGATAGTCAATCTGCTTTCCTGCCGGGAAAAGTTATCCAGGATAATATTCTTCTAGCTCAGGAGTTGGTGAGGGGTTATGGGAGAAAGGGTATATCTCCTCGATGTATGGTCCAGATGGACCTACATAAAGCCTATGATACGGTTAATTGGGATGCTCTAGAGGTAATCATGCAGGAATTAGGCTTCCCTGTGCTATTTGTGAAGTGGATTATGAGTTGTGTCACAACTGTGTCGTACAGATATGTAATCAATGGGGAGCCGTCACAAGTGCTTAGAGCACGAAGGGGGTTGAGACAAGGTGATCATCTGTCTCCATTTCTCTTTGTACTTATTATGGAGTATCTGCATCGATGTCTGCAGAAGTTGCGGGACATTCCAGATTTCAATTTTCATCCGAAGTGTGACAAGTTGCATATCACAAACTTATACTTTGCGGATGATCTAATGTTATTTATGCGGGGTGATGAGAGATCGGTCCAGCTAATGTTACAGCAGCTCCAACTGTTCTCTGATGCTTGCGGATTAAAACCTAATCTCTCGAAGACAAGGATGTTCTTTGGGGGGGTCTTACGGGGGTGATGCAGCAGCGTCTATTAGCTGCATCCGGTTTCACTGTGGGCTGCCTCCCAGTCCGGTATCTGGGGGTGCCTCTTTTACATCGCCGACTCTCAATCCTACACTATCAACCCCTCCTGGATCGCATTCTTGGTCGCATGAAGCATTGGACGACGAGACTTCTCACCTATGCGGGTAGGGAGCAACTCATCAAAAGTGTCATAACGTCCATCACGGCTTATTGGCTTCAGGTATTTCCCTTCCCGAAAACTATTTTGGACCACCTTCAGCGCATTTGTAGGAGTTTTATGTGGAGCGGTAAAGATGGGAACTACCATAAGGCTCTAGTGTCATGGAAACAAGTTTGTGCTCCAAAATCATGTGGCGGTTTGAATATCATTAGCCTACAAGAATGGAATCTTGCTCTTATTTCTAAGCTACTATGGAGAATCCAATCCAAGGCGGATTCGTTGTGGGTAAGATGGATACACAGCTACTATATAAGACGACAAGCACTGGATGATTGGAGGGCCCCTCTGTGTAGCTCTACAATCATCAAGACAATTCTTCGAGTACGGGACAGGTTACAGGGGGCTCCGGAGTGGTACTTGACTTGCAACCTCAACCTTCTCAACTAGCGCAATCTATAAGCTCCTGCGAGGGATCTCGACAAAAGTAGAGTGGTGCGACCTGGTTATCCGCAACCAAGCCCGACCCAAGGCTATTTTCATCATGTGGTTGACACTACATCGTCAACTAGCGACAAAGGATCGGTTAGCATTCTTTGGCATTCAAACAGATGGCACTTGCGCATTCTGTGATGGGATGGAGACGATTGATCATCTATTGTTCCAATGCCCGACTAGTTTTCAGGTTATCCAAGGTGCGTTGGCAATTTGAATGCGCTTCCCACTATTACGGATTGGCCGCAACTTATGACATGGGCTCGGCGTTTGGCTAAAGGACATGGAGGTAGGGCAGGTGTGTTCAAAACCTTAATGGCAGAATCCCTCTATCATATTTGGTAAGCCAGGAACATGAAGATCTTCCAGAATCGAAATATAGAGATGCAAGAGACCATTCAATCGATAGTCAACATTACGAAATTGCGAAGTCATGGAAGGAGGGTAGAAGCTGTGATACAGTCGCTGACATGACATAGCAGACGCTTCACGCTTACTCCCTATGATAGCGTGCTTTTCGTCTACTTTGTTTACTTAGTTTTTTTTTTTTATTGTTTCATTTGATTTCTGTTTCGGGCTTGGATGCTTTATCGGCCCTTAAATGTACTGACATTGTTTTGGAGTAATAAGACATGTTCTTCGTTCCAAAAAAAAAAAAAAAAAAAAAAAAAAAAGAAAAGAAAGAAATCTTATCTAGATTGGTTGCGGTATAGTTTACACTAACATACATTAAATTAGTGTTTAGTAATGTTTCAAAATACATCTTATAATTTCACTTCCAGCATATTCTTCTTCATCTTTAACATTACTTCTATTAATCCCATTTCAACTTAAGTCCTAAATGCCGACATTCATGAACACTCATACTCTATCAGTATCTATATTTATAATACATTAAGCAAACAAGGTTTTGAGCAATTTTAAGCTATCCACATCATTAAATTATTTGACAATTTCTCATTCCCTGATTGATCCATATTTGATCCTGCATGTCCAATGCCTTGATTGTGATTGGTGGATTTCAAAACTAATATTGATGTGTTAAATTTGTGGCAGTAAAAACATTTACATTCTTATGATGTTGCCATTATTGTCACTTAATTAGTAATTAGATATTAGTAACCTCATTTGAAATATTTAGATTGCAAAAGATACCATGAAATTTGATCAATCCTTTCGAATTTGCACAATGTCAAATGTGACTCTTATCATTTTCCATTCAATGAAATTGGATAGAGCAAAATAAAATAAATTAACAAGGCTCTATTTCCATACAATGAAATTGGATAGAACAAAATAAACTAAATTAACAAGGGTCTATTACATATCACAAAGTCTCATGAGAGGCGGTGTCTAGATAATTTATTTAGAGACGGCCTATGTTTTTACAAAAATCATTCATGTTATTAATTAAAATGTCTATGTTGGTAAGGAAATCATTTCGGTTGGAATATGAAGAAACATCAATGCTGATAACATAGACATTTTGATTAATAAGATACATTAAATGATTTTATTGACAATATAGGTCCGTCTCTAGATAAATTATCAAGACCGTCTCTCATGTTAGGCTCTGTTCTCTTTATCTGAAAACTAATTAATTTTAGTTCAGATTCATTCAGTTCTGCTTAGTTGTTTTTTATACTACAAATAAATTAAGTTCAGTTTAGTTCAATTCCATTTAGTTCAGTTCAGTTTAGTTATGTTTAGTTCAGACGAATAGAATAGAGCTTAGTTAGGGTCATCTCATCCAAGCCATAATTAGATACTAAATAATTACATTCAAGTCTAAAAACTTGAATTTTTGTTAACCAACTTATAAGCTTAATCAATTTATGCGCAGAATTAGTTAATTTTTTATATTTTATGATTTTAATAAACCAATTGTCCAAAAAATAAATAAATAATAAATTACTGATTTAAAAAAATAACATTATGAAAAATAAATAAGAACAAAAAAGGAATTGTGGTCGATTGAGACAAAGTTGATGAAGAGACCTACGAAAAAGAAACGATAAAAAAAAGAATTTGAAGTCCACGGTATATTTAAAACGACCAATTTTTCATGTATATGTTTTGGGGTCTAATATTCATATGCACGCGAATGGCGTAGCCCAACTCCTAAATGAAGTTAGTACCTTAATTGTAAATAGTTAGATAATTAGTACCTTAATTGGATGCCACAACTCTGAAGATCAAAATTGAAGATGTCTCAGACTAGAGTACCAAAAATGAATTTTTTTCCTTTTTCTTCATTAATTGTTATGTGTGGGATTGTTTCTATAAATTCAAATTGAAATTCCTCCAAATTGTAATTAAGAAATTCATGTTGGCAAGAGGGCAGACTAAGTAGTATACTCCTACTTATTTTTTGAAAATGGATACCATCCATAACATTTAATCATTTATCATATACAAGTATTTGTAGTATGATCTTTTATTACTATCTTAAATCGAAACCAACCAAAGGTAGTTGTTAATTGAATTTTGACCAATAAAATTGATTCTGATTCATTACGAATAAGGAATAAATAAAAGACATTAATTGAACTATTCCACTTAATAAAAATATATTATAGATTTGAACTTTCACTTCAAGTACATTTATTTAAAAAAATATAATTATTAATTGTAGGGAGATATATGTAATTTTCCCTTATTCTATGATAGATTAGAATAATGACCGCATTTAACCAGGTTATTTGTGATAAATGAGACTGAGTATGGATGGAATTAGGCTCTGCTCTCTTCAACTTAAAACTCATTCAGTTCAGTTCAGTTCTGTTCTGCTTAGTTATATTTTATACTACAGTTCAGTTCAGTTCAGAAAATTGCAGTTGAAGAGAACAGAGCCTTATTTACATAAATTTATATAAATTCAAAAGAATTGAAACAAAACTTAAATTTCATAACAAATTGAAATGTTGAGATAAGATGGTGTTGTTATTCTACTATAATTTGAAAAAGGATTGTGACTTAGATATTATTCCACATTTAATTACAACAACATTGTGTTCGTCACAATGATTTCACACAATTGTACGTGAACGTGTCTGGTTCGCGACTACCATTTTAGAAGTCTAAATGGTCTAGACCTATACTCTACTTTCTCGGACCATACTCAACCATAAATTTTACCGAATGAGTTCAAGTTGGGGAGGTTACAAAAACAATTATGAGCCAACATTGTTCCACGCAAGGTTCTAAACGGGTACGAGTATGATCTGCTTCCCGATCAATTTATTTATTTTATGTCAGGTCTCTTGCATGAATGGGACATAATGATTTTTTGTAAAGATTTAGCGCAAATTTTGGGTGTGTGTAAGACCTAGCTACCCATATAATTAACATGTTCAACGGGATTAATGGACATGTTATGTTGAAAATGTATGGTGAATATAACAAGTGCTTAAGTGCGGAAAGAATGAGCAAAGACTATTACGTTGTGAATGAATTGGAAGTTTTCCCTCCAAAAGTTACTCAATACAATTAACTGCTCATTAATGAATAATCATAGGATCGTAATGAAGGTTTCATATGTTATCATGCTTTTAATTAAGGAATGATGATTAGACTTTTCGAGTAGTGCGATCGCATTAGGACTTTTAATTCATAACTAAGATGGTCTTGCACCGATCAAATACATAGTTGAAAAGATCAATAAATATGATATGTCATCAATACTCTGGTGATATTGCTGAGTGCTTAAATATGGACATTATAAACAAGATGGGTGATGTTTCTAATAAATTGGAATTGACTTTAAATAAAAAAAAATCGTTCCATCTGACCCAAACAAGTTTAAACCGACGAGTTGGAACCCGATAAATATCAAAACGAGTTTTCGACCCATACCCGTTAAATGTTGATTAACATGTATGGGTCGATTACGAGTTTAGAAAAATGAAAAAATCAAAATTAAATACAAAAGTGCATAAGATAACTAATCATGTTGGGCAGCCAACAACCCCGTCCCGGGGTAGGACCCACGCCCTTACCCAGAAAAATAAATTTATTATTCACTGAAAAGAGAATTATTATTATTTCACTAACATAACTTTTCACATGTTTCTGCAGACTTTATTTTTTTGTGCGGGTGCAGGACCCCCACACCCCTATAAAAGTTTATTATTTCACTAACATAATTGGGATCTTGTTTTGCAAGTGTGATATACCCAACCTTAACCTGGACACAATGATTTTTTATGGGTACTGTGCACGTTAGCATCGGGTCGGATAGAACCTGACCTGTTTAAAATTGTAGATTTGAAGAGGTCTTCGGAGTCTAATTACTTAATACGACCAATTGCTGAGGTGGCTTTATCATTTTAGATGTTTGCAGGCTGAAGATGACACAATGACTTTAGATGTTTGCAGATTGAAATTTTATTCTAATAATTGTGGAGTCGTATATAATTAATTATCTCCCGTAGAGTATAAACTAGTTTGTTAAGAAGCGGAAAAACAAATCATTTCATCATTACTTGTATAAAAGATTTCGCAATATATCAATAAACTATGATCACCATATACTTTATTCATCCATTCACTTGCTTTATACTGTCTTTCTTCGGTATTCATCAGAATATTTGCAAACATCGTAAGCAATATCTTTCTTTTTTTGGCAGGATTGTATTTTCCATTTCCACACTAATCATTGTACCCAATTAAAATTTGTAATAGTAGTAATACTATTTTATTGTTAATAATAGCCCGTCCATTGGATAAGAAAATAAACAAAATTGGGGTGTGAATATCTGTCGGAAAAGAAAAGGAATTTCTCTTCCTCGTTCTCTTATCTATACAGAACATCTAGTAGACTACTACTAGTATCTATCGTCTTCTCTGATGACAAACCGACCGGAAAAATGTTACCGTTACCGAAACCACGTGGCATCCACCTGTGTTTTCCCTTTTCACTCTTTTCTCACTCTAAAATTTCCTCTTCATTCACAAACTCGTCTCCTCCTCTCTTTCCTTTCTTACAAACCTTCCCCTCATTCACTCCCTCTGTCCGAAACAATCCAATTACAAGAATAAAATCTAGTGGATAGATTAATCAGCACCAATAAATATAATACCCTTCCTTCTTAATCGAACCTCTGATGGGTTTTCAATTTCACCAATTATAGCCATGGCAAAGTCCCTCCCATTCACACCCAATTACCTCACACTTACTATCATCGTTTCCTTCATTTTTTATACGAATGTCGTAACATCATCCACCGAATTCGACTTCGGCACACTCACACTCACCAGCCTGAAGCTCCTCGGCGATGCCCACTGGAGCAACGGGAGCGTGAGGCTCACTCGCGACGTCGGAGTACCGTACTCCGGCGCCGGAAAAGTTTTATACTCCAAGCCGATCAAATTCAGGAAACCAGGATCCCAAACCCCAGCTAGTTTCTCGACATTCTTCTCCTTCTCAATCTCAAACCTCAACCCTTCATCAATTGGGGGTGGATTGGCCTTCGTCATGTCACCGCAAGACGAAGCGGTTGGAGACGCAGGCGGATTTTTGGGCGTGATGGATGCGAAAGGGGACCAAAACGGCGTCGTAGCGGTGGAATTCGATACTTTGATGGATGTGGAGTTTAAAGACATTAATGGGAATCATGTGGGTTTGGATCTGGACTCTATGGTTTCGACTCATGTGGGTGATTTGGATGAGATAAGTGTTGATCTCAAGAGCGGCGACTTGGTCAACTCCTGGGTTGAGTACTCCGGGCCGGACCGGGTTATCAAGGTCTACGTTTCGTATTCGAATTCGAAGCCGAAGGATCCGATTATCTCGTCTACGTTCGACTTGAATGAGTACGTTGGAACTGATTTCATGTTTGTTGGGTTTGCCGGTTCGACTCAGGGGAGTACTGAGGTTCATACTGTGGAATGGTGGAGTTTTAGCTCCAGTTTCCAAGGCGAAAAACCGGGTTCTAGCTCCGAGTTGCCGGCCGCTTCTCCGCCTCCTCCGGTTGGTAATTTGATGAATCCGACCGCGAATATTGTCCAGCCACCACCTCCAGCGCTTCCGCCTGGGAGTGATAATGTTGTTGGGAGGGATAGGAGTGGGAAATGTCATAGGCAGTTTTGTAAGGATGGGCCTGGAGCAGTGGTTGGAGTAGTGACAGCTGGTGCGTTTTTCTTGGCGATTTGTGCTGTTGTATTGGTTTGGGTTTATAAGAAGAGGTTTAGGGGTGAGAAGAAGCATGAGACGTTGGCTTCTGATGTGATCAAGATGCCTAAGGAGTTTAGTTACAAGGAGTTGAGGTTGGCTACCAAGGGATTTGATTCGAATCGGATTATTGGGAACGGGGCGTTTGGGACGGTTTATCGGGGTATAATACCGGGAAATGGGGAGTTTGTGGCGGTTAAAAGGTGTAGTCATGGTGGAGGACAGGGGAAAACAGAGTTTTTGTCGGAGTTGTCGATTATTGGGACGCTGAGGCATAGGAATCTTGTAAGGTTGCAGGGTTGGTGTCATGAGAAGGGCGAGATTCTGTTGGTTTACGATTTGATGGCGAATGGGAGTTTGGATAAGGCGTTGTTTGAGTCGAGGATGGTTTTGCCTTGGCCTCATAGGAGGAAGATTTTGCTTGGTGTGGCGTCGGCTTTAGCGTATTTGCATCAGGAATGTGAGAACCAGGTGATTCACAGGGATGTGAAGACGAGTAACATTATGTTGGATGAAGGGTTTAATGCCAGATTAGGAGATTTTGGATTGGCTAGGCAAGTTGCGCATGATCAATCACCTGATGCTACAGTGGCTGCAGGGACAATGGGGTACTTGGCACCGGAGTACTTGTTAACTGGTCGAGCCACTGAGAAAACTGATGTGTTTAGTTACGGTGCGGTGGTGCTAGAGGTGGCGAGTGGTCGTAGGCCGATTGAGAAGGAGGTTATTGGGGCAGGGAAAGTTGGAACGAGTAGTAATCTGGTGGAGTGGGTTTGGAGTTTGCACAGGGAAGGGAGGCTGATGGTGGCAGCTGATCCTAGGCTCTCGAATGAGTTCGAAGAGGCGGAAATGAGGAAGGTGTTATTGATTGGGTTAGCATGCTCACACCCTGACCCCTTGGCTAGACCTACAATGAGAGTTGTGGTTCAGATGCTAATTGGCGAAGCTGAGGTTCCCTTGGTTCCAAGAACGAAGCCTACATTGAGCTTTAGCACGTCGCACCTTCTACTGACATTGCAAGATAGCATGTCGGATTTGAACGGATTGATCACATTATCCACCTCCTCGTCGGAAATCAGCTATACGGGCTGTGGTGGTGGCGGGAGTAGTGCATTAGATTTGGTATAAATGAATGGTAAAATTTTGGAGTAATAATAATATTATTCAGTGTACATGAAAGAGGCCATTGTGTGTTAGTAGTACTATTTATTACTCCCTTTTTATCTACATATTCATTGATTTATTGGTCTCTGTGTAATGTATGTATGTATATATATGTATGCGTATTATGTAACAATAATATCTTGTGGGATCATGATTGTTGTGACACAAGGGTTTTGGGACCAAGAAAGTGTTGCATCTTATGTCAAGTTATTATCAATATTTGGAGAAGGTTGACAAAATGAGAATACTGGTGGTGATCATAATCTTGGCTTGAATTTTGGTATTATTCTCTTTATAGCATTATAGGAAGCTGGTGGTAGTTGTGTTATGAAGTTACCTTGAATGTCAAAAAGTGAACACTACTGGAGTTTGAGTATAGGTATGGTAAAGTGCCATGTGACATAATTGGGAGAAGAAAGGCATATCCACTGCCCACATTAATTCTGGATCCTCTCCTAACTTCCATATTACAACAGTATTTGAAGAAGTACTCCATTAAGACTTTCAATTTACTTCCACTACTGGAGGTTTTAATGAAATAATTCTTATAACTTCTCTAGCCGCTCTCCGTGTATCGAACCACCCTCTCTTTGTGCTCCCCTCCAGTTCATTCTTTCCCTACAGCTGTGTTGTTGAGACTCGTCGTGACGATTAGGTCACCGGTTGGAATGTGCCTTCAACGGAATTACATTTCAGATGTAAAACTCGTAACTATTTATGATGCAAAATGATTGTCGGGAAACATCATTTCATTCATAGAGTGAACTTTCTAGAGATGTTTAAACTTTAAAGCTTGTATTTACTTGACACAAATTAATCATGTTACTTTTGACTATAAAAAATTTATTGTGTATTTGAAGATTTCAAGTGGACTCATCAACATTTGTTTTCACTTTTCAAGTTAGTTACCAAATCATATACTACTACCTTTTTTTGTTAATATAATGGTGAAAGTGTTTAATTATACACACTAATTGTCTTTTCTTCAACGAACCACTAGTATATTGCATGATCTCTTCATGCCTTGTTTTGTTTTGTTTATCCTTGATGGCCAGTTATTAACAGTGACAGATGTTGCATTTGCATGTGTACACAAGTTCCATCAAGATTAATGTGTCTGGTCACTGGTGTTAGAGTTTAAAATTAGCTAATAATATTATTCATATGAAGACAGACAGCATAATTGTAGTATTATTAGTTAACTTCTTGCGCACTGTCATTTCGGAACGTAACTGGTTGGTGGGAGGGGCTGTGATCAGTGCCCATATGGGACGGAACCAGGAGGGAGTATAATGGGGCGAACGCCCCCTTAAAATTTGAAAAAGAAAATTTTTATATGTAATATTTTCGTTAATTTAGGATTTTGCCCCCTAACCCCTGAAATAACGTCATATATTATTAGAGTTGCAAATTATTAAGAATTAGTCTACACAATGTGTTTAGGATTTTAATTAGTCTACACAATGTGTTTAGGACTCTGTTTCTGTAACCTTATAAATATTCATGAGATAAATACATAATGTAATGCAGCATATTCCTTACGAATTTTTCATGGTACCAGAGTTCAAATCCTGGTAACCCAAACCCTCTAATTTTATATAGCTTACTGCATCTTTTCTTTCATTCCCATATCGATGGCCGGCGATAAAGAAGACGGTAAGACCAACGAGAGTTCTTCCTCGTCGTTCTAGTCCGTAGACGACATCATGTCACCCTATTACCTTGGAGCCTCTGATAAACCAGGAGATTGCTTTGTTGGAGATCTCCTCAGCGACAACACGGTGATTGGGTTAATGAAATATCAAATTCACTTCATGCAAAAAACAAGTTTGGTTTTGTTGATGGCACGATTCCGAAACCCAAATCAGACTCTCCAAACTATTCGTATTGGATCCGTTGTAACGCCATGGTGAAGGGATGGCTGACTAGTGCCATGGAAAAGGAGATCCGTTCTAGTGTCAGGTTCGTGAAGACTGCGGGTGAAATATGGAAAGACCCCGCGGAGCGTTTTGGGAAGGAGAATGCTCCTCAAGCCTATGAATTAAGAAGGTCTATAACATTAGTTCGACAAGATAAATCTTCTGTTTCAGCCTATTACACTAAGCTTCGTGGCATATGGGATGAGATTCAATCAGTTAGTCCAATTCCAAGATGCACATGTATTGGATGTCTTGTGACCTTCAAAAATTGTTTATGATTATGCAAGAACACCAGAAGCTTTACGATTTTCTTATGGGACTGGATGATGAATATAGCACCGTGAAGACCCAGATCTTAAGCACCAAACCAATTTCGAGTTTGGGAATAGCTTACCACTTCGTTGCCGAAGACAAACAACAACGAATCATCACAGCTGCTCGCCGACCCACCCTTGAAACTTCAGCCTTTCAACATCAATAAAAAAGAGTAGATGAAGAAGCGGATCGACTCGTGGGAGATAAACGTCGATGCTCGAATTGTAAAAAACAGAACCATATATACAGTTGAAACTTGCTTTGAAATCATCGGATATCCGCCAAATTGGAGGAAGGGTGGTCGGAGCGGTGGTCGCAATGGTGGGCGAGATGGAGGAGGAAGAGGCTTTGGGTGGCGTGGTCATCAGCCGCATGCCACTATGTCTACCGTACCTGATCAGAATAGAGAGGTATTTGGAAGCTCACGTGATGGGACTGGGACACCTAGTAATGAACCTGATCATTTGAATGATCAATTTGCAAGGTTCATGCAATATATGAAGTATTAATCTGAGTCTAAAAAAGGTAACTTGTCCAATCCATCGACAAATATGGCAGGTACCACTAGTAATTCTCTTCCTTGGATTCTTGATTCTGGAGCAACAGAACACATTATTTGTGATGAGAGCATGTTGATGAATATTAGCCGAAAGGACTTGGGACCATTGGTTAAAATTCCCAACGGCGAATTAATCCCCATTAAGAATGTTGGAAGTACTAGTTTGGCTAGTGGAATTGCTCTTAAAAGAGTTCTGCATATTCCTAACTTTAAGTGCAATTTAGTTTCAGTTAGTCGCTTAACCCGTGAATTGAATTGTACGCTGACTTTTTGTCTGGATTTTTGCGTTGTACAGGACTTACGTTCGAGGAACCTGATTGGTGTGGGTCGCCATTGTGATGGTCTTTATCTTATGGAACCAGCGCAAAAGGAGGGTGCGGCTCTGTCAGTTACAATTGATGGGTCTTTATGGTATAAGCGGCTTGGACATGCCTCTAGTAGAAAGCTACAGAAAATTAGTTCTCTTTCACATTTTGATAATAGTAATTCCTTTTGTGATTCTTGCCTAAGTGCGAAACAAACTCGTCTACCTTTTTCCCATAGTTCTATTAAAACAAATCGTTGTTTTGAATTATTACATTGTGATATTTGGGGAGGGTATAAAGTTCCTTCATTTTCTGGTGCACGATATTTTCTCTCGATAGTTGATGATTTTAGTAGAGGTGTTTGGGTGTTTCTCTTACAAGATAAATCAGCAGTTGGTCATGCCTTGATAAAATTTTGTAATATGGTAGAAACACAATTTGAGAAAAAGGTTAAGGAGATACGTACCGACAATGGTGTTGAGTTTCAATCTACTATGATGATCAAGTATTATGAAGAGCATGGTATTGTTTTAGAAACGTCGTGCACGAACACACCGCAACAAAATGGGGTCGTCGAAAGAAAACATAGGCATATTTTAGAAGTTGCGAGGGCTATACGATTTGAATCTGGAATGCCTATTGAATTTTTTTTGGGGGGGGGGGAGTGTATACTCACTGCTGTATACATAATAAATTGTTTACCCTCTCCAGTAATAGGAAATAAGACACCTTATGAGATTTTGATGGGAAAGAAACCTTCATATGAGCAATTTCACGTATTTGGATGCCTTGTTTATGCACGTGATAATAGTAAGCACAGGGACAATTTCGGTGAGAGGGGGAGCCCGTGTGTTTTTGTGGGTTATCCAATCAGTAAGAAGGCCTATAAGGTTTACAGTTTGCATTCTCAAAAAATATTTAATTCTCGTGATGTTACATTCTTTGAAGACATTTTTCCTTTCAAAGGGCATGAGACTAGTTTACTAAATAAATTGAGGCCACATGACATGGTTGATTTTAGTGATGCCATTTCCCAAGCCCAAAAACGTGCTAGTCAACCAGCTTGTGTTGATGATGAACCCATCCCTCATTTGGTCCATTTGCTAACTACTTCTGCTGATGACACACCTGAACTTATCCTTAGCCCGACAATTGCAACAAATGTTGGAGGGGCAAGTAGTGAACCAGTTTTGGGTTCAAATGTTGGTATCCATGACGTCCGAAGAAAGAAGATGCAACCGAAACGGCTTCTTGATTATGTAACTGACTTGCCACCCTCCATTGACCATGCACAACCCACTGTCAGTTCAGAAAACTCGACGGCATATCCTCTTTCTCATTATGTATCATATGAAAGATTCTCTAATTCTCACAAAGTATTCTTAGCAGCCATCACCTCACGTGATGAGCCGAAATATTTCTCCCAGGCAATTAAGAATCCTCTTTGGTGTGAGGCTATGAAAAAGGAGATCCAAGCTTTGGAAGAGAATGGTACTTGGTCGATTGTTCCTCTACCGCTTGGAAAAACTGTTGTCGATTCTAAATGGGTTTACAAGATAAAATATAAGCCCAACGGTGATGTCGAGCGCTACAAAGCACGGTTGGTTGCCAAGGGTTTCACACAGGTTGAAGGAGTTGATTTCCACGAAACCTTTGCTCCCGTAGCTAATCTCGTGACAGTACAATGTATGTTGACGGTGGCTGTAAAACGAAACTGGGAGGTCCATCAACTCGACGTGAACAATGCTTTCCTCCATGGTGATCTTGAGGAGGAAGTTTACATGTGAATACCTCAAGGCTTCGTGAAAGGGGAAGATATGCGAGTTTGCAAACTACACATGTCCTTGTACGGTTTGCGACAAGCATCAAGGAATTGGTATCATAAGTTCACGAAAGCACTTGTGGCGATTGGTTTTTGCCAGTCGCATGCTGATCACTCCTTGTTTATACTTCATCGGTTTTTGCGTTAATTTATGTTGATGATGTTTTGTTGGCTGGAAATGATTTGAGAAAAATTAAGGAAGTTAAGAGCTATTTGGATATGCAGTTTAGCATCAAAGATTTGGGTCCTCTCAAGTATTTTCTTGGTATTGAGGTTGCTCGTTCGTCACAAGGAATGGTTCTTAGCCAGCGTAAATATTCGCTTGATATTTTGGAAGAAAGTGGTATGCAAGCTGCTCGTCCTAACACATTTCCCATGGAGCAAAACTTGAAGTTAGAAAAAGATGACAAGGGACCTTCAGTTGATGCTACTCGATATAGAAGGTTAATAGGCAGACTATTATACCTTACCGTTACACGTCCAGACACAATGTTCTCAGTTAATCAACTAAGTCAGTTCATGAACGATCCTCGACAATCACATTGGGATGCATCAGTTCGTGTGTTACGTTACCTCAAGGACAATCCTGGACAAGGATTACTCATCCCTGCGACGAATGACCTCCAGTTGAAAGCATACTGTGATGCAGATTGGGGTGGATGTAGTTTTATTCGTCGTTCTAGCACCAGGTATTTCATTACTCTTGGTGATTCTCCAATTTCATGGAGAAAAAGAAGCAGACTGTAGTTTCTTGACCCTCTGCGGAGGCTGAATACCGAGCTATGGCTGTTACTGTTAGTGAAACTTTATGGCTCTGATGGCTTCTTCGAGATTTTGAAGTGCATTTCACTGGCCCTACTCCACTTTTATGTGATAATCAGGCTGCGCGTCATATTGCGGCTAATCCGGTGTTTCATGAGCGTACAAAGCATGTGGAGATGGACTGTTATTTTGTACGAGAGCGAGTTGCAAGTGGTGAAATTCAGCTGTGTAAGATCTCCACCGAGTTACAAGTCGCAGACATATTCACCAAAGCCCTTGGAGCAGAGCGTTTTAAATTTTTGCGAAGCAAGTTGGGCGTTTGTGACCTCCACGCTCCAACTTGAGGGGGAGTATTAGAGTTGCAAACTTATTAGAGTTGCAAACTGTTAAGAATTAGTCTACACAATGTGTTTAGGATTCTAATTAATACATGTATGTAATTAATTAGGACTCTGTTTCTGTAACCTTATAAATATTCATGAGATGAATACATAATGTAATGCAACATATTCCTTACGAATTTTTCATATATATCATTTCGCCCCTCAAAATTTCGAATCCTGGGTCCGCCGTAATGCCCATCACTAATTATTTGAGCTGCATAAACATTTGATTGATTATGACTTTCCTCTAATTACTAATTAGTTTCTAGGTTGATGATGGATCAATGCAAAGATCAATCTGTCGGTCTAACACGTAAAACTACGATAATTAACTTGCGTTTTATTATACTCCCCCCTCACAGTTTCGTTTAACTTTTTCTGGTCAACACCGTTCAACTTTGAGCTTGATTTACTCATATATGATACTTCAAATGGATTTTCAAAAATATATAATGAAAATTGAAAACGTAATATTTAATAATATGAATTTTTAAATTTTTTATGAGTAATTCGCAGACGGAGTTTATGTAGCGTTAATGTAAAAAATCAACGATAAATAAACCCAGGAGGAGTATCTGTAAAATGTGGTAAAATATACCAAGTGCCGTTATTGACGGAATTCCTTTTCTTGATTTATTGTATGTTAGTGGCAACATTAATGCACAAACTAGACATGAACATGTAGGACCCGCATATGTCCTACTTTTTATGTATTTAGTGTGTGCATTGATCTCGTCACTAAAATATAATTTACCATTTTCTCATGCATTATTTGGCTCTGCTTAGCAAAATTATTTGGTAACTGATGGATTAGTTGATTTTCATAAAATTATTCGTTAATTTTGTTTGCTTATAATATAGTTGATTTGTTAAATACAGTATTTAAAAACAAATAAACTAGCTTATTAAATAAACAATCTACCTGAGTGAACTTATGAAATCAACTAGCTTAAAGATTATTAAGTATCAACTAGGAATTCATGTAATAAGTTTATTTAGGAGAATAATCTCATAAACTTATAAGTTAATGTCAACCATAAAAGTTTTCATTTTCAATTACCAAATAGAATAGAGAGAAGGCCAAGTCCATGATAATTGACAAGTCCTACTTCCCCACAAGATACATGCGACATCCATCAAGGACTAACTAAAGAGAGCCCACTGATCTATGGTGTTGCCCACTTGCCCTAGCTTCGTATGCCTAGCACAAACACTAAAATTTTTGTAGGTACCCTTCGAAGTACAATCCTCAGATTCCGGATGATGGATCTTGGCATTATCCATTCTCATGTGCGCTATTTGAACTCCAGAAAATGAAAACAATAAAATTCAAATTCATAGCATTAGTTGGAATTTTGGGAAGATCATCCCCATACCCCCTAAGTGAGCACGGAGGTTCTATTCCGAGTCACAAATACAAAACTCTGAATGACGAAAAGTTTATTGATTGCAAAATTAACGATCTATTGATTCTCAAGACGGCCCAATGGGCCACAATTACAAGCACATCTTGATTTTTGAACATTTAACAACGCCTCCCAGGCCTAACTATATTATGGTATTAGATAAAATGTTTTGTGAACCAAGCCAGATATAAAATGTAGTCGTATTTGTTTATATAATATTTTATTTCGGGCTATGACCACCGGGGTGTGTTTTTTAGTACAATAAAATGTCTATAAATTGATAGTGTTGGATGTGTATAATTTACTTAACGTAAAGTTTTGAAGAGTTGTTGCCGATTGCAATGCTTCTTTTCGAGTGACTTTTCCAAAGCCATTGAATCATCTACCGGATTTTGAATGGTATCCGCCACCATTTTTTTCATGCTCTGAACTTCGTAACATTCATTGTTTTCGTTGGAAAATCTAGCAATATATTGGACTTGAAAATTTTATTGGTCAATAATGCATAAACGTAAAATCTCTTTAAATTAATAAATTATTAATTTATCGATAATATAAAATCTCGTTAAATTAATAAAATATTCTGATTCCAACATTATTATTTTATAGAGGTTTTACAGTAATCTGTGAATTCTAGTGAATATACATAAATCATTCTTCGGATAATACGAATCAAACTAATTGGATGTCCAGCAGTCCAGCTTAGACGTATTCTAGGTTAGAGGTTATATAGTACAAAAGAACCGTGAAAAAGATGGGGGTAGAATCCGTAACACTAATCTTAAATCCACATGTCACACTATAAGTGGTCGATGACACGTTTTATGACGATGTAGCTGACAATCTGAACGATTAAGACCTCGCGCACTATTTCGTCTCCAGATTTCTAAATTTCCCTTCATCCTTCTCCCATTCTTCCCTATTTCTCACACATATTTTCACCAAATAACTGCGATCCGAGCTAATACTGAAGGTCAATACCTATCTCGTTTGATCAATGGTATTTCCTCTTCGATCTCCCTTCGATTTTGACTTTATTTTCAAAGATCTATCCCTCTTTCGTGTTGATTTAGTCCTGTAATGCGATCTAGGGCTTTGTATTGCTAGATGAAATAATGCTTGTTTGATTCGGTTGTTTTTACCGATTTCTGATTTAGGGGGGTGATGTAATTTTTCATGCATGCATTTGGTTATCCTTGGCCAGAATACTAGAATTTGATTTTTTTTGGTGCTAAAGTAGTTAATGTGATTTTTGCTTGAATAGTAGTAGCCTTTTTGTTGTTGTGATGCCAATTTATGCCTCCATAGTGTAAGGTTATGTTGATTTATTTGCTCAATTGCTATCAATCTAGCTTTGCAATTAAACCTTTTCTTATCAAGCATTCATATCACAGCACATTTCAAGTCTCAATTGCTATCAATCTAGCTTTGCATATATACCTTTTCTTAACAAGCATTCATAGCACAGCACATTTGAAGTCTACTTCACCTGAATTGAGGATGATCTTCATCCTCATATGCTTGTTAATGTATTATCGGTTTTTCCTAGTGAGTTTCAATTGCACCAAGTTTCATGATGTCAAATTACAGTACTCAGTTGATTGATGCTTGATAGGGCATGCAAATTGAGATCCTCCTTTTGCTCCATACAAGTTAAGCTAGAGGTCGCATTGTACTTAGATTCTTTTCGGCCATTAGAGTTATATTACTTGCATAGTTGCATAGGTTCTTTTCTTTTGCCAGTCCATCTGTTTTTCACATTATAAAAATTCCCTTGAAGACACATAATACATCCTAATTTATCTAGCATTATATGCAAACTCAAAACTGACATGTGGTCCGAATACTTTACTCATAAATCCTTGTTCCATCATCTCTACTTAGGTCAATCTTGGTCTAGAACTCAGTTGACAGAAGGTTATTGAATGGTGTTTAGTTATGTGATGATACAAACTCATTTGTTTAGGCTATTGTGAGGAAGGGTGTGGTGTGCAATGGTAGTTTCTAGTTTGTAAATCTTGTTTGAGACTCATACGCTAAGGATTTATGTTTGTACCAGTTTGGTATTCTTTTCTAGAGGAATATGTTTGCTATCTGTGAACTCAAAAGTATATGTTTGTATCAGTTTGGTATTCTTTTCTAGAGGAATATGTTTGCTATCAGTGAACTCAAAAGTATGAGTTCTTGCAGTTGCAAATTGTTATATGTTCTCCTTTCTATTCTACATAACTTGTGAGTTGTTAACTTTTTTGCCAACTAAATTCTTATCTGATCGACCAAAATAAACCTGTGATCAGGACTCTGAAGCACAAGGATTCAACCCAGGATTGATTGTCCTACTTGTTATCGGTGGGCTTCTGTTGACATTCCTTGTTGGAAATTATGTTCTCTACACCTATGCCCAAAAAACTCTTCCACCAAGGAAAAAGAAGCCTATTTCAAAGAAGAAGATGAAGAAGGAAAGACTCAAGCAAGGTGTCTCTGCCCCAGGAGAATAAGTTTGAGGGATTTTTGCCCTTGCAAGTTGAGCTGTTGTTTTCTGAGTTCTTCTGTTTGAACTTTGTCCAAAATTTATCCTTGCAGTACTGTAGGACTGTTGAGGAGTTCATTTTACTTGGTACATGTAAGTGGTTCTTTTTCGGTACATTAGTTCTAATGGTAATGAATTAATATTGTGTTGCCTTCGTATGTGTGTAATTATTTCCCGTTATGCATCCTACCTGTAGGAAGGACCATAGCAGGCCGTAACTTCTTAAGAATAAGGTCGACTACTATATCTGCAAAATTATATTTCTTCAGCATGGTGGTGCCAATTCTTGGTTGGCCAAACCAGAGGAAGTGAGGAACCTTACTGTGATCTTAAATGACAGTTAATTGTTTACTACGAGCAGCTTTAGCTAATCTCTTTTAAGAGTGAGCACTGGTAACTCTGGCAGTGTGCCAACAGTTCTGTATCACTTGATGGATTATTATTATTCATGCCCAATCATATTATTTTAAAAATTACATCTAAGAAATTGAAGCCAACACTTATGATACTTCATAAACATCTGTTACATAATATATACGATAATGCAGCTTTGTTTAATCTTCTATGGCTTCAATGGGCATCCGTTGCAAAGCCGAACTGATTAATCTACAGCCTCATTCAGCTTACGTGACCTCAGTAGCAATACTCTTCGACAATACTCTTCAACGGAGATGGATTTTCTTGACCTAAAAGAAAAGTTCGGAAACAAATATTATTATCACAAATGTAGTGTTGAAAACAAGTTAAGTACACTTGTGAAACAGGCAGTGTTCAATCACACCCATACCTGCACACCCACTAAGTTGATGGGCATTTTACATCAACACTACCCTTATTCGTAAAAAATATTATGTGTACCAGGTCAAGAAAAAAGAATAATGCATACTCTGAAGTTGATTTTAAAATACTTCTATTGTTTAAGGTGGACACTTTATATTAGTATGGGTTATTAATCCCTGTTAAAGAGTCACATGCTGGTTTGGAACTAGATTCTGGTTTAGTTGGGACGTGGGAGTTGGGACTGGTAGATTTTGGGTTATTGAGTTGGGTATGGTTTGAGTACTCGATCTACCGGTAAAAAATGGGTTCCAGTACAACTTGTAGCAAAGCTCACAATTTGTTGGAATATTGAACTGAATTAAAAATTGCACACATTTCAACAATACATTAAAAAAGTATAATAGAGTTATTTTAGCAATAACTTATCAACTTGGTAAACTTATTTTTGAAATCACTTCTCATAAATGTCTATCTAGTTGTTTAAAGGCTCACAATTTGTTGGAATATTGAACTGAATTAAGAATCGCACACATTTCAACAAGACATTTAAGAAGTATAATAGGCTTATTTTAGCAACAACTTATATCAACTTGGTAAACTTATTTTTGAAATCACTTCTTTATGAATGTCTATCTAGGTGTTTAAAGGCTCACAATTTGTTGGAATATTGAACTAAATTAAGAGTCGTACACATTTCAACAACATTAAAGAATCATAATAGGCTTATTTTAGCAATAACTTATCAACTTGGTAAACTTATTTTTTGAATTACTTTTTACATGAAAGTCTATCTCGTTGTTTAAAGATCTACTTCATTTAGCAAAACAAATTGATAAGCTAGCGGATAACTAATTAGGTAGCTGATAAAACTAGTTTATTTTTATGAAGGTGTTTGTTAAACTAATATTATGATTTGCTATATAAGCATGTAAAAATAAATAACCTAGTTTTTTTCAATAAACTACATGACTACATGAGCAAGTTTATTATATCAGCAATCTTATAAGCTATACGTTCATGTAACAGACTTATTTAAAAAATAAGATCATAGTGCTAGATAGAACTTTGCTTAGTAAAAAAAGAGTAAGTTAGTTGATTTGTTAATTATAATGTATTTATATTATATTATCAAATCAGTTAGATTATAAACTAATTAAATTACTAAACAACCTAAGTAGTGTAAAATCTACTAGATAACTTAGATTTGGGAGCTGGGTTTGCTAAATATAATTTAGAAGGAATCAAAGGAATAATACCCGAGAATTGTTCATCTTGTTATGGTTGAGAGTTGTTTGAGGTTTGGGCAGGTTGGATCCGTGATGGGCCTTTTGAGTCTTGTGATGGAATCTGGGCTTTCCCTTGCTTCGATCCGGTGGTGGAAAATAGGTATGGGTCTCTGGGCCTCTGTAATCAATGTCATACACCTCAGTGTCCATTCTTTCCACATGCAACCTCCCTGTGACAAAATTCAATCATGTATATATATCATCAGGATCGAAATACATAGTAATGTTTAACATAAAATAATTTTGGTTACGATCTAGGAATGGAAAGTGAGACACCAATAGCCGGAGAGAGGGAATAAAAATTGAGTTGCAATTGCAAGTGTAATGTAATGACTAGGGATATGAAATCAACTTGCATGATTGACGGAGAAAATAGAAAAGAAGTACTAGTACCTGTAGAAAGGCAAGGTAGGGCGAGGAGGAGAAAGAGTAGCGTAACAGCAAATACAGTAGAAGCTTTCGTTTCCATTTCAAATGCCAAACTGAAAGAGCTTGGAAATAATAAGTATAGTAATTCCAACTTTTGAGTTGTGATCGAGTGTGTGTGTTTGTATATATAGTGAATGAATGACTTATTAAATCAAATAAATAAAGAAATGGAATGAAGATTGAAGAGTATGTAATATGTACGTAGTTAATTAAGAGAGTGGATGAAGAAAGACTTTTCCAATTAATGGGGGAATTTGACAGGCCAGCAATTTATTTGAAGGATTTTGTTGGTTGTCACTGCAGGCCGCTTTGAATGAATGTTGGTTTCAAACACTTATCTAGCTGTGTGTGTCTTCTCATTTCTCATCTCATCCCGTCTCTATTTATAGTACGTGTATTTCATTTATTTAGCAAAGAGTACTACATACTCATGTGTGATACCGTATATTTTTAATTTAAAAAGAAACCGACATATATATATATATATATTTTATGTTGTTAATAAAAACGTCAATATTATATTGATAAATGTGGCCGGGTTTTGTTGTTGTATGGTGGATGGACAGTAGCATGTGTGAGCTTTGGCTGGACTTCACAGCAGCCCCCATTTCCTTTCAGCTCATGTCTTGTTCGCTTGAGCATCGAACCCCATCATTTTTGCAATTTTCCGAATACCAGTCAGTCACAGACAACATCGTCATGGATAATACTATAATTATTAGTTATATAATTGCCCATCACTTTTTTGGAATATTTTGAGCAAGTATGCAGGTCTTGATCAGTTTAAAATCGTAACATCTAGCAACTAGGAAGCTAATTTTAATGATTAATGTCGTGGTTCGGAACCTAGTATAATTGGGACCTTCAAGGAATGGTGTGCATGTCACGAAATTAATTTTGTGAGACAAGCTAGCTAGCTGCACTTAAAACTATATTCCGACATGGTAGTAAATAGTAGTAACCCGAATAAACTGACTAATCATCAATTTAAAATTCATGTCCACAGATACTTATCCTTTCAAATTAATTAAGCGCGTTGGTTATTAATGAAATGGTCCTTTCTTTAATAAAGTGTGCCAGCCGGCCAGCTAGGGTTTTCCTTTAAAGACACCCAGCGACATATTTCGTGTAATATCTTCAATTGCAGTATTATTAATTTGGTCCAAACCGACCAATAAAATTCGAATGGACGGTGAGAAAGTGTTGTAGTTCAATGTACGGTTTTGGAGAAATGATAAAGTTCAAATTCAGATGGACATGATGAGAAAAAAAATGAAATAGTAGAATTCTAACCTTTCTTACAAAGGTGTTCTACATTTAGTACAAATAAAAATGATTAATAAACCATACTTATTTAAAATGATTAATAAACCTAGATTAAAAAAAATAGTTGTGATATCTTAATTATTTTGTTATTTAACATGAAGTACTCGTTGAATATGAATATATAATAACCTTCTCTCTGGTTAATGCATATATGAAAATGTATACTAAAAATCTATATTTTTAGAAGTAAAATGAAATATCTAATCATTAGTAACGCTAAGACATGTTTAGTTAGTCATGTAAGTAGAATAATGTGTTTATAGAGCCCACTATTTATTAAATTTTTTATCTTTTAGTCGTTCAACTAAAATATTATAATTAGTAAATTTGTATTATTCATATTTTTAGGAAAAGTTAGATATGTGATAATTGTAAAAATGGACCTGTTATCTGATTTGAATTTTTTTTTTAGTATTAGTATAGATATGGATATAGAAGTATAGAAGATATAGATTGCAATGATGAAATGATCCTCACCCATTACAATTTCCTAATGTACACATGCGAGCATAATGACACAGCAAAAAGGAAAGGAAAAAAAGCAAACTCGATAAGAACTATAAAATGACATACCTGACATGCGAGCTTGATTACGAAATGCGAAGGTAGTAGTGTATTGATGAATTAAAGTAGTAGTAGACTAGTAGTGCAGTTTTGATCATTACCGTCCGGGATGAAAAGAAGGTGATGAAAACTGCATGTTAATTAGTGGAGTATTAAATTTAACAGTGTAATTAGCAGTTTTGAAGGTTTTTTTTTAAGTAGTTTCATGTTTTATTTTTAAATGTTTTTTTAACAATGGGGAAACTACTACTTTGGTATGGGACTTTGTTTAGGAAATAGTAATAGATTATGACTTCAGTTAATTATTTTATCTGCAATTCACTTCTACACAAAAATATTTCAAAATGGTATCTATGTTGAAGGGAAATTCAAACCCTTGAGACATTTGTAGCCTGTGTTTATCGGTGGGCTTGAAGTTGGGTTAGGTATTGAAAATGTGACCAAGAACGCACGAATTAGAAACATGGGTCTGCAAACTTTCCTCCTTAGAGTCCAGTTGAGCCCATTAACAGAGTAGGCCCAGCTTCTCTTGAACCACATTATATTAGATGGATGACATTTTTGGTCTGTGTTGGTTCCAATTGGTTCTTTGGTGATTGGGGTACAAAATTGGTCTTCCGAAACACTTTTCCCAATAATCAAACGAGATCAACAAACTTCATTCAAAATTATTAGAAAATTACATCGGATTCTACATGTGTGTCTATGACGCACAAATTCCGGGCATAAATCCCATATTTTTAGAGTAGAACATTCTATTGTAAATATTGTTCTATATAAATACTACTGCTAATTCGGGGTAGAAGATCATAAGATTGAGCACTTGCCCTTTTTCTTCCAAAAAATATGACCACTCCGTTGACGAAATATAGTTGAACTTCGATTCCTTACTATGAGGTGATGCATGTCTGTGAGCGGGTTGTTGTGGAACCACACCATCTCCTGAGTCATGTTAATACAACTAACAACATAAAATTGTTGTGTTGTTTTATGTTCTTCCTGAATGGGAGGGCGCGGCTAGAATGGAACATCCATTATGGTCCGTAGAATACATCCAATGCCTTCTTGTCATCATCCTATCTTACATACCCATATGCCATATGCATTTAAAGTGAAGGTACCGGTTGGTGGTGTATTCCGTTTACGATGAATGCTTATTTTGCAATTTTCTTGCTTTGAATTATCATTGAGTTACCGGTAGTAGGAAAGCATCCTTAGTTGCCTTGTATACTTCTCCACTGTTTCTTAGTTCCACATGACTAGGTTGTCAATTTGTCTGATCCGATCCAGATAGGCTCCAATGAGATCCATAAACAATCCCATAAAATCATAATTGGACCCGATTAGTCCGTGGATCCACTAAATGTACCCCATGAAACCTAAAACACAGTTTAAACAATTGGCCTGCCTCTATCTTTCAATCGAGTTTCCCTACGCCTCTTCCAAAATTAGCTCTGCCACCGTGATTGGGGGAGAAGATACACCTAGGCATAAGATATTTTAAAATGTAAATTGTTCTACGAATAATTAATCACTCGTTATTTTGAATGAATAACTCCACTTGATATTGTGAGGATTTGCCCCTAAACCATCACTCTCAACACTTGCAATTCATCATGGATAAAAAAACCATCTTGCCATCAATGCCACACCAAATGTGTGCTATGTATATTGAACTGAGTAGAAGCACATAAAATTGCACATGTTGTTGTCCTTGATAGAGCATTTTGTAAGGAAAAAGAAATGTCATTATAAATTTACAATTCACATGGGTTGGCAATCTTCTACTAATTTCTTTCCTTCCACAAACTTGTGATTTGGTATAGACAAGCACAAGTATAACCAAGCTTTGTCCAACAAACTTCAAATACCTCATGAGCAATAAATACGAGCATTTAATATACTATGAGCTACCACGAACCAAGCACTAGCAGAGAGAGAGCCAGAGAACAGCCTAAAACTAATTTCATGTCCCTTCTGTTCTGTCTGCCTTGTCCAACATCTTGCAGTCTACGCTTCTCATCTCAACCAACCTTAATTTATGGGTCCCTGATATTTATTCATCTTTAATTAAGCGTCACAATTTTATACTCACCCTCCCGGTCAAAACTATTACATACGTAAAATAAAATTAAAATCAATCAAATAATCTTAACAATCTATTATACACATCAGTGACTTCAATTTTACACAATCTATATAATAATCCTATAAAACCAATATAATTTTTATACCGAACACAATTTTAACAAATCAATTAAAATTCAGCGATCAATTTAAATAGTATGAAAACATTTAAAATGGTTTTGTACAAATATAGTGTTATTTATTATTTTATTATATACAAGTACATTACATCTAGTATTAAATAAATTCCACCCGAAATTAAAGATTCTTCCCCACAAACCAAGATTATTGAAACCCCACAGACCAAGAACACACACAATCTCACATACTGTATGCATTTATCCAAATCATCATCAACCTATACAAAACCACCTATCTGATTTTGAAATTACACCAAAATAGCACCAAAACTTTCTTCCATAACCAGTAGATAACACAATTTCCCTAGAAACAGAAGCTGCAGAAAAAAAATGAACCAGCACAAAAACCTTATTACAAGTATTAATAATAATAATAATAATAATAATAATAATAACAACAACAACAACAACAAGAAGAAGATTAGTAAATGAAGATGGGCTATGAATTAGGATGGGAAGAACAAGGCTCAACAACAGCATTACCTAACCTCCTTTGCCTCCAGAAACTAATTTTACCATTATGCCCCCCTTCTGTATTCACACCCAGAAGCCTTTCCCCTGTTGTTGCAGGTTCTGATTTACACCTTGTAAGCAACAAAGGATGTTGCTGTTGCTGTTGCTGCTGTACTCTTACTGCAATTCCTTTCAAATCATCCTCCTCTTTATTCTCTCTTTCTTCCAACAGCTCTTTGTTGCTACTTTCTTCACTAACTCTTCCCTTTTCTTCTTCTTCTTCTTCTTCTACTTCCTCTTCATCATCATTTTCTACTGATTTTTTACTACCCTCCTTTTGAGACTCATCCTCCACCCAAAACCTGCCTCTCAAAGAAGAAGATCTGTACGGAGCAGATCTACACCTTGTCAACAACAAAGCGTTTTTCGGAGGCGAACTAATCGAACAGGAATCAACAGAAGCCCTTCTTCTACATGATTCATCTTCTTCAACACTAGCAAAACTGCAGCTCCTAGTAGTGTTGTTATCATTAAAATTATTGCAGAAATTACCATTTATACCCTTGTCAACATTCTTACTCTGATCAGAATCCTCAGCAACATCATCCACTTTTTTACAATACCCAAACCGGAAGAACAAGCCCCATTTCCCAAAAAAACTCCTAAATCGAATTGATCGAATTAATCTCTTCTTCTTGTTATTATTCTTATTCATTACCTGAAACCTCTTCCAACAAGAGAGTCGCTTGCGTTTTCCGGTGGCAGATTTCTTATTCCGGCGAACTCTGACCTGGCCAATGCAAGTGACTTTCGGAGAAGAAGGTTCCTGAGTGGTTTCTAGAACGGCGTTTGAAGTTTTCCTAGTACGGAGGTAACTGAACATGGGGCTAGAGCGAGAACGGCCTCTGCTGCTCCTGCTTCCGACATTGGTCCGTAGAAAACGCAACAATGGCGGTGGAAACTTGTCCGATGCGGCTCTGCCTGGACTTGACATGGGCTTTGATATCATTTTTATCTGCTTTACAATCTAGGATGTGTAACCTAAAATTTGTACAGAAAGAAAATGGGATTTGTGATTTGAGTGTGATTGGTTTGATTAGTTGTGTTTGTTTATCCAAATATACTATGTTGGGTGGTTACTGCCTGCTCTGCTTGCAGCTTGCTTGTGTGGGAAAGGAAAGAAAGAAAGAAAGAAAGAAAGGGAGTGAATGCGAATGGAAAGGAAATGGAGTGGAGTGAAAGTGTAAAAATGTTTATTCTTCAGTGTTCTTTTTATCTAGGATAGGATGAGTGACATATACGACCCTAAGAGTTTGTCTAATTAAATTGGCACCCTGTAGTTTATATATATAACTACTTCCTAATCCAGGAAAAAAAAGAAAGAAAATGATTATTAACTCCGAGTATTGTGAATGTGACATACGATTCTCATATGGATCGACTCACGTTTTCAAGTATGACTATAATAATGAATAAAACAATGTCACTGATGCTTTAAACACGGTTTAGTAAAAAATTAATAATTCTGCTTATAATACTAATGTTTGTGAGTTCATTTCAATATTTTTTATGAAGACGGTTAATATGGAACGTTCTTTTATCATGTACATCTTGTCTATTTTAGATCCCAAATTCCAAAAGTATATGATTGTAAATAAAAATGATAATCAAGGATAAAATTACATTAAAATTAAATTTTGTGTTGTTGACCTCATTGTGATTATTTATATATTACTAATATAATTGACACGCGGTATCCGCGTGGATACCCCATTTTATATAATGTAATTACGTAATAAATAATGAATCATGTATGTTTAAATATAATAATAATTGAAAACAATTAACAAATTGCATGACAATGAGAAAGTTAAAATATTTAATAAAATGAACTGTCGCATTTTCATATACTAACTTTACAGTTTTTGTGTTATTTTTATTTTTATTCTAAATTTTCTTTTCGTAACTTCTATTTGGTGAAGTAACTATCTGATTGTCTTTTCGTAGTAATTAGTATAGATGGGTCTAGTTGAGAATTTGGCCATATACGTATGGTTGTGAGTAGTGACCAAAATTAATCCTTTTATTTAATTATCAATATTGATTTGAATTGTATTCATGGTTGAGGTAATTTGAATATTTATGTTGGTTTGTTTGTTTTAGTATAAGATGTGCTGGATTATTATTTTATTATTGCACGGGTGGATTAAGGAATTGGATGTTGAGTTGCTAATTGTCCTTTTGTGAACTTTGGAATTTCCATGGTTGAGAATAAAACCTTTTCTTTTTGGTTTCAATTTGATTGATAGCTTCACTTCAAGTAGTGGTAGTAGTACATCATATTGCCACTCAATCAACGTACACAAGTAAAATTCCTTTTCTCTTTTTCCGTTCACGCAATTGAAACGCATAAACTTTAATTACAAACTAATACCACTTGATGCATATTAGCATTGAGCTACACTAGTCCGATTCGTATACAACCGACATCAATAGAGTCATAATTTTAAATTTGGAGACAGGGAACAAAATATATACTTATGTGAATTTATTTTTAAGATTAGGGAAGAAGCGAAATCTAAATTATTAAAACTATTGCATAAAAACAAGGTTAAAGGGGGTGGAAACTTGGAGGCAAACCTTAAATTTGTATTTCACATTTAAATAAGACGGATATAGATTTGCTTGTTAAATTTTAGAATTAAGGTATAATAAGTTGGTTGATGAGTTAATTAAATTAAGGGCAATAATATAAGCAAAAAAAAATATAAAATTATTCAAAATCGTTATAATTTTTCTTTCTTCAATAAAATATAAATAAATTTCTACGTTTATACAATTCCTTCTTTATCTTTTTTTTCTTCTTTAATTTTTTTTCGGATTATAATCGCCGGAAAATCCTTTATTAGAAATCGCCGATTTTTCCCAGTTTCCTATGGAATCTGGGCCGAGTTGTTCGGAAAGAAATGGTATTGGTTAATTAATTAACACAATACCATTTCCATAGAACGCTGGAAAAATCCCTAGCTTTAATGAATCACGGGATTTTCCCGGTTTATAACGGAAAAAAAATTAAAGAAGAAAAAAAAAAAAAAAAAGATAAAGAAGGAATTCGCTTGTATAAACGAGATATTTTCCTAAATTTAGTTATATTTTTTTGAAGAAAGAAGAATTGTTTAAACGAAATTTTTCCAATTTTTTTTATCGATTTATGTTTAGTGTTGTTAATTTGTGCAAGAATGTTAATGTTAGTATTTGTATAAATGAAAAAATTCAAATTTTTTTTTCTCCGATTTATGTTTGGTGTTATATGTTAGATTGTGTGTTAATGTTTTCGTTTTCATAAAAGTTGTCAATTTTTATTGAACATATAAGTTTTTTGAGTTGGCATTTTTAAATTTACAAATATTTTGTTGCGTTAACTTAAAATGGCTTAACATAGGTGAATTAAGGTGGTCCTGGACGTACATATATATATATATCTGCCAAACCTGCAATTAGCCATATGTAAGCAAAATGCCGGCCGGAAAGCAGTGATTACCGTTGGGGCTCAGGTAAATAGCTTTCACCATAATCCATCTTTTTTTACTCTTTCTAGCCTAGCTAGTACTAGCAGGTAGTAGTAATTACACGCACACAGTAGTAAGCCTGGTTTTTTTCACTCGGTCACTCCGATTTCTTTGATTTGACAGCTGACTTTTAATTATATGTTATTTTAAACTTAAAACTCGTTCGATTCGATTCGCTAGTTATATTTTATCGCTGATTGATTCGATTCAAGAATTTCAGTTGAAAAGAACATAGTCTAAATACCTCTAAAAATTCAACATTGTTATTTACTACCTCAGTCACGGTCTAGATTATTTTAGACATTATTTTTAATAAAATCAATTATCGTTTGTTGTAGTGGCTAGCTACATTATCATAATGAATAGATTGTGATAGATAGGAGAGAAAAATGATTTTAAAAAATAAAAAATATATCATAGATAGAAAATAACGTAAGAAATGATACTCATTAGTTGTTTAATTTTTTATATTTTAAAAATGAGAGTCTATATTAGCAGTATATTCATAAAATAGTTGGATCTAGATTTATTATTACCGTTTAATTCTTCCCAAGTTACAAAATGTATTCAAAAGTATCAACATAGATGCTTACCAATCTAAGTGTTAATTTTGATAGCTGAAGAAGCATTTTCAAGGAAGTACACCTTGATAAAGTAAAACTATTTCAACATGATCAAAAGATTCTTTGCAAAATAAATTAGATTAAATTCATAAGTTTCAACAGTCAAAGCTGCAAATTTTGCAGCTGTAAGTCAAAACAAGAGTATTGGAATGCATATGGTTTGGAGTATTCTAGTATAAATTTCTTCCAAAGAGAGCATTTCTTGGTCCAACCAAATATTACAACTTTTCCTTTATGTTTCTGTGTGTGATTCATCTTAAATTCATGCAGTGATTAATTTCCAGAAATTCCTAGATCAAATTTAGCATCTTTATGTTATCAAGAGAGCCACTTGTACTCACTAATTCACTATCAAGTTAGTTAGCTATTCAATTGTGTGAATTATTGGTAACTAGTAGTCACTAGACACCAACTTAGATAATGACAGTAATTGGAGCATCAATCTTAAAATTCTATGATTGTGGAATTCCTTGTCAATGTCCTAACCAACTGGACACTCTTTAATCATCATATACATACAAACAATGTAGTTCTAGCTCACAGATCATATATAATCCACAGAGAGTAGCCTTTTTTTTTTTTTTTTAAATCATCCCGGGTGACGATTGCCAATTTGTTAACTTGTTCCGTTCTTGTGCCATACAAATGTTTAGAAAATATACTATAATTTGGAGTAGCTATTTAACAAAATGCCATACATATATATCTCATAAACCATGTCTATACAAGTATGTTCAAATCGTGGACAGGTGAATGGTGATGATTTTTGGGCAGAAAAGAACTCCTACATAACATGTGAATGTGTAAACTTTCAATGGCTCCACATACCTTTGTTCAGACTTTCAAGCAACAATTGAACTTATCTTCATACCATACACTTAAAATGTAGACCACTTTCTTGTCAGATCAACACTTTAAATTGTGTGATAAATGTTCAATTAGGCCACATGCAATTCAGTAAACTTATAATTATCATTGAGCTGGTGAATTGTCAAGCCCCTACCCACAAGTGGAACCAAAAGTCAACTGAAGCACCAAACTTAATTTTTGGTACTTCACCACAAGATAGCAAGAAATGTGAGACTAAACATGGCAGAGAAAAAGAAAAGAAAAGAAAAGGGAGGTCCAGTTCATTGGGAATCATTCACTCATTCATAAGTCATAAGAGTTGAATAAGACATTACTCCTGAAGCTGTTTTACTACAGTAGTACATCATGATATAAATCCAATCCAGTACTGATGCCATATATTTTCTCTCTTGTTTCTTTGTGGGGGACCAGTACTTAGGAAATGCAAATTGCATCTAAGCTTAACATCTTATCTAGAGGGTTCCTGCAGAATATTTGGGGCATTGAGGTATCCTATGGTTGCTTCTCATTCATCTGCAGAACAAATGTATGGTTCATAGGACATCGTTCTTTTCATCCCGACCATCGGGTTTGCTAGCTCGAGTTTCAGTTTCTCCTCCATTGCACCTCTTGTTTCTGAGACATTGGTATTGTCCTCAGTTTCTTCATCATCTGAAAAGAAAAGATTCACCTGTCAAAGACTTGAAGAATATTGAATACATAACATTAACTTTCTTTAGTATTCAAGGGCTAATAAAACTGAAAAATTGAGAATTATATGATCCCTTCCCTTGCCATGAGAGCATTTAACAAGTACCATCACAAGAAACCTTACAATTACCGTGGAGTGAGCGGCATATGCTCAAGGCCAGTTTGCTACATAGGGAATCTGAGCGTAAATAATTTTCAACCTTTAGTAGAGTTAAAAGAAGTAAAAAGAATTTCATGCCTGAGGCAGTGTTCAGCGAGAAGTTAGTAAGACGTTTGACACAGTCTTTGAGCGCTTGGAGTTCAGCTTCCTTCTCATGCAGTTTTGAATGTGCATGATGTAGCTCAGCCTCCAATTCTCCTATTTGGCTTTCTTGTTGCCCAATAAGCAAATGGCACAATTTTTCATCCAGTTCGACTGGTGATACACCGTTGTATTGATACACATCTGAATTCTGGTGATCTCTTGCCAATACTTCAGTCTGCTAAGTAAAATGTAAAATCTCATTGCATATTCCTTGTCAAATTACATTCTGTGCAAATATTTAAATGCATAACTTAATGTAAGATGTTCAGATACCATGAATACAGAATTACAAGTAGCATTTCTTGATGATAATTTTCAGGCTAATAAATAGTAACCACTTATGACCGAGCAATATCACTTTGTTTGGTTCATGAGAACTGAAAAGCAGAAAGAATACAAAATAGTGGGAAAATAAGGAAAAGTTTGAGGTGTAAAATTTCTTCGTGCCAAAAAACAGATGGTAATACTGCTGAAAAGACTAACCGAAATGTAACATGTCAGTTGATCACATGAACATGCTGCCAAGAGTACTAAACTGCATCAATTTAATTATCTCAGCAATGGTGGATAGATGTTTTATTGTGAATTTAAGGTCTACCATCAGTTTCAGGGAAATGAAACCATACCTAACAAACTCATCTCAAGCTGCTGCCTAATTTTCTTAATTGCAAGCTCATGATCATATCTTTATTTGGAAAAATCATTACCCTCTCAAATTTGTATGCATTATCAGGCAGTAGAAGGGAAGTGACACGAGTTGAAGACAATTGGTCTGGCGGCAAAGGATACGTATATATGGTAGAGTGAATTCATTAATTAAATAAGGCCAAAATAGAGATATATTCCACATAATAAACGGACCTCAAATCGATCAGTTGTTCCTCCAGAACCAGAACCTTCTGTTACACACCAGGGAAGCTTTTGTAGTTCGGCCTCAAATTCTGCTTCTAACTGATCCATTTCCATCACCTCAGGCAACTGTTCGTTATTTCTATATACACCTTCACCCGTAAAAGAAGGACCAGGTTCTGTTACCTTATTGTTTGGGAGACTTCTCTTGTTTTGCTTATCGTGTTTTTGAGTTTCATTGTCGATAATCAAAGCGTGCTCGTTCGAGAAGATTTTCTTTCTTGAGATTTCATCTTTTAGTTCTTGGACAACTTTTGCGGTCTCGTCCATTGCACTGTTCAACTTGCTCATTTCAACTTTTCCAGCTGACATCATGTACATTATTCCAAGACCAACTCCCCAACTGAAGGGTTTATCTGTAAACAGCAGCAAAACAAAAGTTGGACCACATATCTCCAAGTGAGGTCATAATTCAAAGAAATGCAGAGGGCAAAGAGCCTTCGTTTGATACAAGGCTAAGACTAAGAGTATGATACGCCCATCCAACTGATGCAGAGCCAGTAAATGTTTAGTGTATGGGATTTGCTCGTCTACCATCAAAGGCTACTCTGTTCATGTACATATTTAAAAAGTTACCTCTGACATTTTTTTAATTGAATATGCTATCACTATGTCGAGCCAGGGGCGGACCTTGGGGGCGTTCCCCCCCCCCGCCGTGTCGAGCTAAGAAGTATTGCTAAACTGCTAGTAGGATAGTTAACAATGAAGAACTAACAGAGGAGAATGGTAATGCTCATGGTATGTAGGTGTGCATTATTTACCATGTACACCCACAGCTGCCACACATGGTGATTGGTATTGGATTTAAAGCAATAGTAATTGTCACTGACTGGTTAGCATGAGTTGTTGATGTGCAATCTTGGGTAGAATTAAAGAGGAATGCCATTAGAGGCTGAAAAGACGTGTGAGTTGGGTTGGTCACGACGCCATTATCTTTACACCTAAGAGATGGTAACACTGGCCATGTCCCCATGGCTTATGGGCACACACTCATATCCAACATAATTAGCAACCCACAGTAGTAAATTCTTTTCATGGACAAAAGAGTAAATACATAAGCTGGACATTGTAAATGAGGAATCAATGAAATAAATGGCAATAAATTATAATCTGTTTCTGTAGATAAACCACAGTATGTTCAGAGTATCTAATAATAAGTAATTTCAGAAAAGCATGCAGGATATCTAAGAGAAAAGTGGAACTATGTTGAGTCTTCCCAGACAGACCCCATATTTTTCCAAATGCTAAAAATAATTGGAAAGTCCAGCTAATTTACTCTAGTGTGTAAGCTGGTACCATTAGAGGCTGAAACGACGTGTGAGTTGGGTCGGTCACGATGCCATTATCTTGACATTTAGGAGAATGGTTACACTGGCCATGTCCTCATGGCTTATGGGTACAAACTCATCCAGCATAATTAGCAACCCACAGTAGTAAATTCTTTTCATGGACAAAAAAGTAAATCACGTAGATAGGAATCATCCACAACACACATTGATTAAGTGTGGCCCACACTTGTTTGGTACTTGTGGAGCATTCATACCCACATAGACTACAATATTAATTGTAGACTTGGTCTATGTAAGTATTTTCCGCAACAAATTCATTAGATCGAAAGCAAATCAAGTAAGGGGGGAATTGGACGAAGTGGTTACAAACAGAAGAGAAGCCGACCCAAGTGGTCAAAAGCTCCTTGATTTGAAATGAAGTGCGTGAACTGCCTCACTAAAATGTAAAGTTTTCAAACGAACCTACTTGAGTCATAGAGGCAGGGAAGAATACCACTTAATACAAGTAGACAAAAAACTGAAGTATCAGTCTCACTTCAATGTAATGATCTAATATTTCAAAGCTTTCTGCAATTGATCTTGTATTTCAATACACTTAGAAATGATTTAAAGGATACATGAACTTTGTCTTTTAAGTTCAGAGATGAGCATACAAAAAACCTCCAAACTTACCTCACTCCCTCACCATGAGTGCTATTGACCTTATTTTTCGTCACACTCACTGCTACACATGAACATGGAAATGCTGATATCACCTTAACTGAAGTGTTGAGTAAGCAAGGTTTATGAAAAAATACATCATAGAACATATACCAAAGGAGGCTTGAACGAGTAGTAGTTTGTTATAAGTCATGAGATGACGCCTACACAAGAAAAATTTATTGGTTTTTGGCATTAACTGTCCAAAGACTCCAAACCGATTTCAAAGAACTTCCTTTCCCTTTTTTCCCTCTTTCGGTAACCTGCATCCTCTACCCTTTGGGTGCAGACAGTACCCACCAAACTCACGTAATAGCATTCAAATCTCACAAGTCAAGTAAACTGCACGAAAGGCTCAGAAGGCATACTTCCCTTTTCCATTTAGTTTGCTCTGTAAGGCTATAATAAGGTCCAAGTGGTATGCATTTAAGTGTGTAAAGGTTGGTTTGACACTCAATTCAGCCAAAATTCAAATAAAAATGATTATAAACACTAACAACACCAACTAAAAGCACTGTGATTATCCACTAACCCACAAATGATCGAAGGTAAAATAAGGTGCCATCACATAAACATATTACTGTTACATAAAAAAGGGCAAAAATCAACTGCAATTGATTTAGGCAACAAACAAAGACTGACCTTTAGAAGCACAAGCACATTTTCCAGCGCCATTCTTCCCAACTCTCCTCTTCTTCAAACAAATGGACACTTTTCTTCCTCTCCCACTTGCCACCATATCCTTCTCACCACCTTCCACTAACCCAATTCTCTTCACCTTCTTTCCACTCCCATTTTTCCTCATCCCTTTAAACCGACTCCCACTTTTCTTCTTCCATTTAGACCCTGCTTTGGGGCTCGAAAACCTAAAGATTTCTCCATCGCAATTGACACCCTCCATACTTTCTTGAAACGCATCATGAGAGTGAAAGATTGTTTCTTGCTGTCCCAAAGACTCATTTTTTATGTTATTGGTTTCGAAATTGGAATAGGGTGTTTCGAATTCTTTGGGGGTTATGAGTTTCTTGGCTAAAATCCCAGATCCTGCTACTGCTGCGGCAGCAAATAGAACCTGCCACATTGTGATTTAATGATGTTTAAAGATTAGAAACTGGAGAAAAAACAAGTTTGATTTCAAGAAGAGAGACAGTTTGATGATTTGATCTACTGACATTAACAGTTGCTTTGAAAAGGCTACATGTGTTCGGTGAAGCAATTAGAGCTCGACACAAAGCAATTGCTGCTGCAACTGCTACACTTTGTATTTCCCAGCACGTGACATGGTCACATGCTTCCCGCTCTGTTTGCTTTCTTCATTTGGATTCACATTTCCTATCAAAATTCAATTATTTTCTCGATTTTAATTGATCCAGTTTCCAATTATAGTGTACATTTTCTCCAATTAGCCTTCAATTCTGTTTCCTTTGATCAAATTTCTTCGATACAAAAGTTGGATATGGTCTTAGCAATTGGTATGATCTCACTCGAAGTGAAACCACCTTATCTGAATACGGATCCAGACACATTTTTGCATTCTACACTGACCAATTCTGACCTGTAAATTTTCATGTGTCCTCGACTGGATACAAATACGAACCCCCTTAATTTCCACTAAACCCATTTAGAACCTGACACTTATCCGGCCGGAACACTAGTCCGGTCATTGTTAGAAGTTGATTATTCTCCGAAACCAAACATGAAATATCTATATGTGAAGGTGTTGTCTGTTTAAATCAATTGATGCACTCTGTCAGCAATTCATGATTCACATGAAACACAGAGAGCCAACGACCACATAAAACTTATCTATACATGGCGAGATGTATGGGACTATCACGTTTGTATCCAGATGCTGAAGTTGGCAGATTTAATTTAAATTCCAAAAGCAGTCGTCCTCAACAATCAAACATTAACATGTAATCATCCAGGAGCCTACACATAAGCCGGAAGCTGAAACCAACATATGGTCACTACGCTCAGAGGAGGATTACATTTGGTATGCATCAAAGTAGTACATCATAAATTGATACGGTATACACTCTCCCAAAGCAATAAGACAGATATCCAGGCATATATGTTACAGAACAGACAAAAGAACAGATAGAAAGAGAACAGTTTAAGTATTTAATTTAAACTAGCACCAATTTTGAGCCCGACATTTCTTACCGTGGAAAGCTACAAATACCTGAAATTAGATTAAATTTGAGAATGAAGCAACTAAGATTAAACATCAACCCTCGTAATAAAGTACTTTCGTCCTGTAGATTTTTTTAGTGTTCACGGAATAATAGATCAAGTCTTTTTTTTTTTTCTTTTTACTGTATGATTCTTCTATAGCTGCCTGTCATTCCTACAATCTTTCATCTACATGTTTATGACTAAGAAGACGGATTTCATTTGCCTTCCCTGAATCCTGACAGAAAACAAACAAAACATGGGTAAATATATATCCATATTGTCATACTCCTACTTGAAAGGAGTCATAGAATTTGTAGATAAACAAGGGGTACACAGTGAGCACATCAAAAAGGGTTTCAGAATTCATACATATTTTTATCAACAAAATAACCAATTAAGGATCAGTCCAGGTTTTATGATCCATCATATATTCCATAGCTTTCAAGAACCAAAAAAAAAGGTATGTTCAATCACATCCATTGTATATCATCAGCTATCATGGATGGTTTCATGCATGGTGAGCAGACAAGGGGAAAAGAGCATTTTGAATGGCCTAAAGGACATGAGTTCTTTATTTCTTTCATTCTTTTTTCATTGGCTCCCAGAGAAAAAAAAAGAAACAAGAAAAAACTGGACTGTACATTTGAAGCTATAAATCTGCTACAAGGATGGCATGCAACAGGCGAAGAGTCACAGAACAAAAGAATTGACAGAAAGAAAAACTCACAACTGCATTGTGCATCTAGAACAGAGAAATATGGGAAGCACAAGAATACAAAATCCCTCCATGCATTTTGCATAAAGCTCCAAAACAGAGAATTCACTAATTAACTACATAGTGAAAATTTTGAGCCTGCTATTTAACATCATTATCGCCTAATTAACAAAATCAATTATCTCATACAACACCACAGTTGTGAAACAGAAACCTAAAAATGACCATGTCTGGCTTACTGGAAAGTCAGGTCACTTTACAAGGTTAAAAGAGAATTTTATATGTCAAAGCAGCAGCATGTGGGAAGAAAATCCTAAGGAGCATGAGATTCTCAGACGCGAAAGTCTATGATTTAGATATATCAAGTAAAGACTTAAGCTTGATCATAATATCACATATGCCAGGTAAGCAACAGTGAGGCAGAAAAATCACAGTGTAATACAGTCTTGTGTGGAAACTCTGAGTACATATAAAATAAGGTCCATTTGAGGAATTTGACACCAAAAGTTCTTACATACTATAGAAAGTAAATAAAACTAATTGTTTCTCATATGATTTGCTGGTTTCTTCACTTTGTTAAATGGCTTTATATCAATTTACACTACATAGCAGGAACAGTTAAAAAAAAATAGAACAATGGCAGTTAAATGGTAAGCTTTCCAGGGATAGGGAAACATTTAACGTAGTCCCACTGTCCCATGAAGTCAATTAAGAACTGAAAATTGAAAATTCCCCACTTTAAACTGCGCTGATAAGGAGGAAACAATGCCTGATCAAGCGAAGCCCAAATAGGTTTGACGCTAGGTATAATGCGTGATATTCTAGTTTATGTAGAAGTATACGAAGTTGAAACATGTCTATTCACCAGAAGCACAATAAAACTCCAGACTAACAAGCAAGTACAAACTGTAACTTGACAATGAATTCATTACCAAACTTGAGTAAATGAATCTTTGTTGCACCAACAAGATGTTTCCAAAAGCCATTCTAGAAAACTTTCTCATAGTTTCAATCTACCACAATGAGCACTAGAAACAGGTTCTACATCTAAAGCAACGGCATTTAAACACGATAAAACAACTGCAAGTTTCTAACACTTGATGATTTACTACCAAACTTGAAATTGCTAAATGAATCTTTGTTGCACTAACAAGATGTTTCCAAGAGCAATTCTAGCAAACTTCATCATAGTTCCAATCTACCACAATGAGCATTAGAATTTAGAAACAGGTTCTACAAGTAAAGCAACGGCATTTAAAAAAAACGACTGCAAATTTCCCACACTTGACGATTCACCAATAGGCATAAAAGCAAAAACGACAAGCATATAAACCAAGTAGCCAACATACCCCATTGTGCCAATCACTCTGCCCGCTTATACGACGGATGCTTCCTCGCAGCCCTAGCATTATCATACTCAAACTTAAGCGTATTGGGGATATGCGAAGTATCCTTAACATAAAAGAACCTCCCGAAAGCACTCTCCTCAATCGCGGGAAAATGACACCACAAACACTTATTCACAAACATAAACCACCCCCCACCCAACACCGCCCCTAACGACGCGCCGGCAAACACCTGCGCCACCGTATGGTAGCCCAAATAAACTCTAGAATACAAAGTGAGAATCGCCAGAGGCCAGACCACAAGCACGACCACCCACATCTGTTTCCGAAACAAAGCCCCAATCTTGTAATGCGTCAACAGAGTGAAGTAAACAGCGAAAAAGAACATGTATTGGGAATGGCTGGATGGCCAGCCGTGAGAATCGCACATCTCTAACAAAGCGCAGGTTTCGGGCCGGGCTTGTTCGACTGAGGTTTTGATGATTTCGTTGATAAATTGGGAAATCAGGAGGCCGATAGCGAAGAATATGCCTTGGAGCTCACGGCGGAAGATGAAGTGGCAGAAGAAGCCTCCGAGGGAGATGAAGACGGGGATGAGAGAGATCCAGGCGAGGAAGTGGCCGAGCTGGTCGCCTTTTTGGTAACGGACGTGGGTTAGGGTTACGGCTTTCAGGGCCATCTTCTTTGCTAGAGAGAGAAAGATCGGATCTTGGTGAGATGAGATGAGATGAGATTGGGATTGGTTAGCTCACTCGGAGTGACAGACACAAAGTGTGAAAATAATGAGATTGTGATGGATGGATTTATTTGGTGAAGAGAGATGAATAGCAGCAGCTCTCAGGCCGAGATTGGGAAAATAATGAGATTGTAATACTTTGCGTGTGTCCAAGACTTTCTTCTTCCACTATTCTGTCTCTTGTACTAGTATTTTCCAGATGAAATAACACGTGGCGTTGTGACATAGCATCTATTTCCGATCAGACGGGAACAGGATCAAAATGCCGACATTGTTGAAGTTATAAGGATGTTACAGTAGTTTATAAATTAGATGTTCGGACGGATAAATTTGTTATTTGTTCATGTTATGTTATGTTATGTTATATTATATTATATTCATGTTGAGGCCTGAGTGATTTATTTAAATCAAATAGGTAAATTATAAATACCATCTCTATCACTAATTATTCGCTTAGGAAGTTTATGAGCTAGGGAATTAGTCCAACGGAAAAAATGTTTAACAAGTAATAAATGAAACCAAGAAAATTTAGACTTAATAGCCTCTACAAAAGCAAATAAACAAGTTGCTGGTGAGTTTATGTGCTTTACTACCGCCATCAATCGATTTCAATGGCAAGTTAAGTTGTGTTCTACCAACTTACTTATAGACTCGTATGTATACGAATTTTTCAAAATAAATAAACTAATCAGCTATGTAATTAATTAGCAACTAGTTCATCAGCAACTAGATAAATTACCATATAGTTTTTATATAGATCTGCTAATCATGGCCGGTGTATGAATAACTAACTTATAATAATAATAATCTCTCTTCACATTTTTATATCACACGGATGACGCTAAAAAAGAACATTACAAGATTGTTGGAAGTTTTATGTCCTCCTAAGTTCGTGGTGATTGACGTACGAAGGTACTTGAGTAATTTTACTAACAAATATTTTGTCAAGCCAGGGTTTGAGCTAAAATACCCATCTTTGACCTCCTTATCTTTACTATTTTAAAAGAGAACTACCCAAAGGTAGTTGTTACACCAATCAATTTAATTTTGACCAATTGATTAATTTTGACTTCATATTTCACCTATAAAAATAAAGCTAAAAAAGAAAAGAAAAAAAAGAAGAGAGTTGCACATCATCTCTCACTACTTCCACCATTATAATCACCAAAATTTATATTTTTATTAATTACTCATATAATTAACTTATATTATGATTGAATTTTTAATTAACTAAATATATGTTTAAATATATATATTAATATTTAAGTCATGCATATTTAAATTTTAATATAAGACTAATTTATTTGGCACGTGAATTTTCACGTGCACAATTTTTCTAGTATTTCTAAGATCAAACTATCAAGAGGTAGTTGTTACACCAAATCATTTGAATTTTGAAAAATTCAATTTATTTCGACATATCACGAAGGAGAAAAAAACACTATTCGATTGTCCTACTTCATAAATCATGCCACGTTATTTTATTTTATTTTGAGAATATGCCACGTAAATATTTATATTTCATATTTCATAATGTTCATTTCCACTTCAAATACACATACTTTCTAAAATATGACTGGTCAACTATTTTTAATCTTTGTTGGCATGTTAGATTTATTTTTTACACGTATACAAAAACCCCGAAAGTTTTGTGAGTGACGGTCTCTCGATAACCTATTTAAATGCAAACCCATGTTATTAAGAAAATAAGCCTTATTATTAATCAAAGGAATAATTACAAATTACTGTAACTTTCAAAAACTTCTTACACTTTTTAGTTATACATAAAAAAACCTCCTAAAAATCGGTGATAAACTTCCTACATATTAGTGATTTTATTATTTTTAGTAAGTTTGAAATTAAATACACCATTATTAATAAAATCAATCCTTATTTATAGGAAACTAAATCAAAACACTATTTCAAAATATACCATTATCAACACGTTCACACGCCAGACGCCAGTTGAAACAAACAAGCATTTGTTAATTGATACAAGCATCATCATCACAATAATCAACCTTCCAGCTTCCTACATCCTCCATTATCAATTTTTTTTTTTGTTCATGTTTTCTTATTGACATCGTCCCTCCTTAACTTAATTATAGTGACATGTGTTCAATTAGTGGGTTGCATTGAGTTATGTTTGTTTTTCCTGTTCTTAATATGATGCTTGTTGTAACTATTGAAGAATGATGCTTGATGTATCAAAGGAGCATGTGTAACTAATATAATGTTTGTTTCGGTTTGGATGCTTGTATTATATGATGTTTGTAATGTAATGCTAAATGATGCTTGCAGTACTAATATGGTGCTTGTTTCGTATTGGATGATGCCTGTAGTATAATAAATGATGCTTGCAGTAATAGTATGATACTTGTTTCGTATTGGATGATGCTTGCAGTACTAATATAATGCTTGTTTCGTATTGGATATTTGTATTATATGATGTTTCTAATGCAATGCTAAATGATACTTGAAATACTAATATGATGCTTGTTTCGTATTACATGATGTTCGTAATATACTGCTAGATGATGCTTGCAATTAAATGCAGGTAAATGATGGCATCATTTATTTTGATGGTGCTTGGAAAATCTTACGAAACCAAATCAAAACAGAAACTAATAGATGATTAGATGATTTAAAATTAATTTTAATTATTAAATATACTATATTCAGACATATAGACACTAAATTGTAGTAAAGATATTATGTATCACTAATTAGTAGGAAATATTTGGGGATGACATCAATTTGTAATTGTCCCTTAATCAAAACACTATGATGTTAACGAAATGAGTTTTCTTGTAACGCGACAAACAACAATTATGATAATAACATAAACGTCCTGATTAATAACGTCGGTGATCTTATTGACAACATATGTCCGTCAATTTAGAGACTGACTCTCATGAGACTCATTCATACAAAAATACTTGTCTATTTTAAAAGGGAAAATTACCAATATAAATCAATATAAAGAAAGTAGTGCAAATTAAGACCATTCGCTAAAAGTCTATCAACTAAAGCCATTCTAACTTACTCCACACTTGACTAGACAATTATGCCCCTATTATTTGAACAAACAGAGTCATCCTTCCACACCGCCATAATTGTCCATCACTCTTTCATCAATCAACCGTCTGTACATCACTCTACCATCACTCACTCCCTCTCTCGCGAAAAAACCCTGAAAACCCCCAATTTCTCTGTTAATTTTCTTCAATTTCTACTCGAATCAAGCAATCGATATCAGAAAATGGCGGAATCGAGCAAAGCAAAGTTGAAAATGGTGAAAGGTATGAAAACCCCCAATTTTTCTTCATTATCTACTCGAATATGAGAATTATGAACTTCGATTCCGATGAATATTGGTTAGTTTCAGTATATAAATGCCTAGAATGTTGGTTTCATGGGTATATGAGTTGATTCGTTGTTGGGTTTTGAATTCTACAAACTAGAGAATTAGTTTCATTACAATTCTGTGCTTGGTTTGTTAGTTTCTGAGAAAATGTTCGATTAGATACGATCTGGATGTTGCTAGAATGTTTGTTTCATGGGTACATGAGTTTATTCACTTGTGTGTTTTGAATTCTACAAACTAGAGAGTTAGTTTCATTACAGTTCTGTGCTTGGTATGTTAGTTTCAGAGAAAACGATCGATTTGATACGATCTAGATGCTACTAGAATGTTGGTTTCATGGGTACATGAGTTTATTCACTTGTGTGTTTTGAATTCTACAAACTAGAGAGTTAGTTTCATTACAGTTCTGTGCTTGGTATGTTAGTTTCAGAGAAAACGATCGATTAGATACGATCTGGATGTTGCTAGAATGTTGGTTTCATGGGTATATGAGTTTATTCACTTGTGTGTTTTGAATTCTACAAACTAGAGAGTTAGTTTCATTACAATTCTGTGCTAGGTATGTTAGTTTCAGAGAAAACGATCGATTAGATACAATCTGGATGTTGCTAGAATGTTGGTTTCATGGGTACATGAGTTTATTCACTTGTGTGTTTTGAATTCTACAAACTAGAGAGTTAGTTTCATTACAATTATGTGCTAGGTATGTTAGTTTCAGAGAAAACGATCGATTAGATACAATCTAGATGCTGCTAGAATGTTGGTTTCATGGGGTACATGAGTTTATTCACTTGTGTGTTTTGAATTCTACAAACTAGAGAGTTAGTTTCATTACAGTTCTGTGCTTGGTATGTTAGTTTCAGAGAAAACGATCGATTAGATACGATCTGGATGTTGCTAGAATGTTGGTTTCATGTGCATATGAGTTTAATCAATCTCATGTTGGTTTCATGAGTCTGTTTTGTTGGTTTCAAGAGTCTGTTATGTTAGTTTCATTAGTCTTTCAGTTGGTTTCAAGAGTATTTGAGTTAGTTTCAGGATTCTTTAATGTTGATTTCATGACTCTTTTTAGTTGGTTTCAAGAGTATTTGAGTTAGTTTCAGGATTCTTTAATGTTGGTTTCATGACTCTTTTATGTTGGTTTCAAGAGTATTTGAGTTAGTTTTAGGATTCTTTAATGTTGGTTTCATGACTCTTTTCTGTTGGTTTCAAGAGTATTTGAGTTATTTTCAGAATTCTTTAATGTTGGTTTCATGACTCTTTTCTGTTGGTTTCAAGAGTATTTGAGTTAGTTTCAGGATTCTTTAATGTTGGTTTCATGACTCTTTTCTGTTGGTTTCAGGAAAGCAAAAGATCACGGAAACATTATTTAACCGTGGGGATTAGACTCGTGTGTCGAGTTACTACAATCTCTAAACCTGAAAAAAAAACATTCCAAAAGCCTCTATAAAACACCATTCAGGGTGTTGTTCCATAAGATAATAGACGGGAATATAGATGCAAAGTTCTTTATGAAGAACGTTGATGATATAAAGAAGGTGTTGCCGGCATTCAACAGCAACACAAAAACACTAAATCTGGGATCTAGGTCCATAGTTTTGACAGAAGATTTTATCACGGGCTTGTTTGGGATAGTTGATGGAGATATATTCATGGAGCTCAAGACAGGATGCAAAGTCACTAACAAAGCATTCACTGACAGAAACTATCCCGAACACTACGTGAATAAAAAGGTTGAAGTTCACGAAGGGAATGATAGAAGCAAGGCTTAAAGCACATAATAAAGCCAAAAAAGGGGTGAATTCAAATGACTTCGCAGCAAACGCAGTTTTGTACCTTCTAGATCCGGCCAGTGTTGGTGCATTCCCAAGGTTCCTGAAATGGGATCTAAGGGAACTGCATGAAAAGTTAAACCTCCTCACAGGACTGGATGGAATAGATGAAAACCCGGTAAGCATGAATACGATTTTATGTTGGTATTTATATGTTGGTTTTAAGTTGGTTTCATGAGCCATTGTTATTGGTTTCATGAGCATTTCATATTGGTTTCATGACTCTTTATGTTGGTTTCATGACTCTTCTCTATTGGTTTCAGATAAAAGAAGCAGACCCCCAGACACAAGAGGAGCTTCAGTTTATGGGTATGAGTTTATTCACTTGTGTATTTTGATTTTTACCATAATAGAAAGCCAGTCAAGTTAGTTTCATGGCCCTTTATGTTGGTTTCATGAGCATGTATGTTGGTTTCATGAGTCTTTGATTTAGTTTCATGAGCATGTATGTTGGTTTCATGAGTCTTTGATTTAGTTTCATGTGTTGTTGAGTTGGTTTCATGTGCTCTGGAGTGTGCTTTTCTGTTGGTTTCATGAGCCAGACTATTAGTTTCATGTGTTGTTGAGTTGGTTTCATGTGCTCTAGAGTTAGTTTCGGGGGCCACTATGTTGGTTTCAGGAGCCTTTGAGTTAGTTTCATAAGCCAGTTATGTTAGTTTCATGAGTCAGTTATGTTGGTTTAGGAACTAATAATTGTTAATCATTTACGAAACAGACTATGGATCTTTGGGTCAAACACCTCACTGACACCGCAAATCTGATATCAGGCAAAGATCAATATGCATACTTCGACTCACTCCTCTATGTAAGTTTGCTATAAATGTATTTTTTCGTAATTTTCATACATATATATCTAAACTAAAAGTATCCAAAATAACATGAATGTAAAAAAACTACAGGAACTTTGCGAAGATGATATGCTTGCGGGTGAGGTAATAACAAAGATCAACAGCCTTTCAACGGAGAAGATACTGCTCTTCCCCATCAACACAGGTGCTCATTGGATACTAATGGAGTTGGTCGTTGACGTGTGCGACTGGACTCTTTACAACATCCTCACGCACAGATCTGACAACAAGAACATACAATTCGTAAAAACTGCAAACGTGGTATGTACAACCATGTTAGTTTCATAACTATAGTTAGTTTCACAACTCTCAATAAGATGGTTTCACAACAGAAATGATGATTCAACTTCTCTGAAACTAAACCAAATATACAATTTTTTCAATTTTGACAGAGGAGATTTGTTGAAAGAATTCTGGTCAAAAGATCGACGAACCCAATGGGACTTGAGAATGATGCTTTCTTTGAAAAATTTAAAACGAAGAAATTTACTGAAAGGGATCACAAAACCCGCCCCCCCCCCCCCCCCACAAGTGGGCGTCGACTGCGGAATTCTGTGCCTCATGATACTGGAGAAGAGATTGAAGGGAGGTGAACCATGGGATATAAAACCGAGTGATGAATCATTCATGAAAGATGCTGCCAGAACAGGGCAAGGATAGTTTCACACTTCCTCAGGTTAGGAGATCGTCACAATGCAAGCCAAGAAACACTCGATGAGGAAGAGGCTCAGGCAATGAAGGATCAAATATCGCTAGATAAGACGAGGAAGAAAAGTGAAAAGAATCTAAATCAAGTGTAAACAATGGTTTCAATATGCTTGTATTTTGTAACTCTAATTAGTATGCTAGTGCGTATGACTTTGTTAGTTTCATAACTATCACTTAGTTTCACAACGCATGAGTTAGTTTCAGGATACAAAAGTTAGTTTCAGGACACAAAAAAGTTAGTTTCAGGACATATAAATTAGTTTCAGGACACATGTTAGTTTCAAAAAACAAAAAAGATAGTTTCAGGAAATATAGCATTAGTTTCATAACACAAAAAAGTTAGTTTCAAGACACATAACTTAGTTTCATGGGGCTTTCTACCGTCAGTCAAGGTATCGCCCTGACTAACGTCAGTCACCTATTTTGATCCATTAGATTAAAATTTCAACGGTGGAGATCGAATAATCTGTTACCTATCGCACTACGTGTTGTCATGGGGTGTCGCTCGTGTCGCACAAGGTGTTGCGCTACGTGTTGCTCCAACCGCCTACGTCGCTTTAAATTATTTAAATATATTTTTAAAAAAATATTTTTGCTCTAACCGGAAGCCGCCACGAAAGCTTGATCGAAGCTTCCGCCATGGACTGTCGGAGCTCCGGTGGAAGCTCCGATCTGGGTTTTTTTTTTTTTTTTAATTGAGCTTCCGCCATTGATCGGAGCTTCTGCCTTCTGCCATGGAAGCTCCGATCCGGAGCTTCCATGGCGGAAGCTCAATTAAAAAAAAAAAAAAAAAAGGAAGAAGATCGGAACTTCCACCGGAGCTCCGGCAGTGATTTTGGTGGTGGTGTGCGATGTTGGTGGTGGGGAAGAAGATGGTGGGTGGTGGTGTTGGTGCGGTGGTAGTGGGTGGTGGTGGGGATTGGGGAAGGTGAGTTAACATTTTAATAATTAAATTTTTTTGAAGAATTTAATAATTTAAAAAAAAATTATTTTTTATTTTTTAATAGCGTTAATTTTTTAATATATCAAAAATATTTTATTTAAATAATTTAAAGCAACGTAGACGATTAGAGCGACGTAAAACGATTAGAGCAACACCTTTTGCGACACAGAGCAACGGTTGAGGGCGACACAGAGCAACGGACACGTGTTAGATGTCGACATCCTGACTGACGTTAGTCAGAGCGACACCCTGACTGACGGTAGAAAACCTGTAGTTTAGTTTAACAACACAAAAAGTTAGTTTCATAGGAATGGTGAACCCCTAAATCAACTGAATTTGAAAACACCCTCCGGGAACTACGGTCTTAATTAGGGTTTAGGACGGGTCCAGGGCTACAATCCTAAACCCTAAACCCTAATTAAGCGATTATCGGGGCAATGAAGAACTAAATTAAGACCGTAAAATTCTAAAACCCTAAGGGGAATGGTGAAGCCCTAAATCAACTGAATTTGAAAACACCCTCTGGGAGCTACGGTCTTAATTAGGGTTTAGGTAGCCCTGGACCGTCCTAAACCCTAAACCCTAATTAAGCGATTGTCGGGGCAATGAAGAACTAAATTAAGACCGTAAAATTCTAAAATCCTAAGGGGAATGGTGAACCCCTAAATCAACTGAATTTGAAAACACCTCCGGGAGCTACGGTCTTAATTAGGGTTTAGGGCCACCCTGGACCGTCCTAAACCCTAATTAAGCGATTGTCAGGGCAATGAAGAACTAAATTAAGACCGTAAATCAACTGAATTTTTAAAACAATGGTATGGCATACATAAGTATTAGTTTCAGCATCATTAGCATTAGTTTCATAACACAAAAAAGTTAGCTTCAAGACACATAAATTGGTTTCAGATCACCACAGACTTAGTTTCATGATATAGTCTGTTAGTTTCAGGACAACAGAATTGCAGATTCACAAAACAGAACATAGAAAAGGAATAACATAATGTCTCATTCGAAATAAAATACGAAGCAAGAATATAAAATTAGTCAATTACAGATCCAATGAAATTCAAATATGTCTCTAAACGCATAAAAGCAGGGGAGTGCTCATAATGGAATACTTCAATCGATAGGAGCAGTGCACGTAGCCTTGTTATGTCCACTCTGACGGCACCGACCACAGAGGTGTAGAACCTGGGAAACTTCACCCCTCGAACGAACCCTCTTCTTCTTGGGACGACCAGGCGCCCTCCTAGTAATCGGAGGGATGATTCCCTGCGGTGCAATCTGGAGATTGATCTGCTCTTTCAGAATAGAAGGAACAGGATAAAGAGGAAAGGAGTATGACGTTCTGAAAGACGAAACATGAAAGTAAGGGTCAACAACATCAGCAACACTCAGCCGGGACCTCTTCAAGGCAGCAACCGCATGAGCACATGGAAAACCATTCGCCTGCCACCAAATGCAAGAGCACGTCTTTACCTCCAAATCAACAGTGACACTAGGGTCAGATAGAACACATTGACACTTGAACCAATAGTCATCCAGTGCTGACTTTCCAATACCAACTTCCTCCAAAGCTTATCCCTTTCCGGACAAAGAATACCATTCCATTGAAGCGATTGGTTTCTCCTCTTCTCAAGCAATGTCATGATCTTTTCACGTATGAATTCAATCAAATGATTGATAGGAAGACCACGGCCTAAACCAATCCACGAATTGAAAGACTCGGCAACATTTGAGTACATCTCACCATAATGTATCATGGGAGAATAAGCAGTCGTCCAATGATCCAAGGGCACAGACTCAATGAAACTAACAAGGGCATGAGAGCCTTCAGAACGCCACGATTCGAGCCTCTCAAGCAAAACAGATTCATTAGAAGCATATGCAATTTCACTGAGTAGGAAGACAAAGGTCTCCCTCAAGCTCCCAGAGATTCCCCTGCCTCTAAACGAGTCTCTCAGGTTACGCTTTAGGTGCTCGAGATAGAAGAAATGGTGGGCTCTGTCACCAAAAATAGCTGGGATACCATCAATAAGACCAGGTGCACGATTGGATATCATCGCAAGCATCCTGTCGGTCACAACCTGTTTCAGATTCTGCAGGAACCATAGCCAGCTATCATTGTTTTCAGATTCCACAATGGCAAAAGCAAGCGGGAAGATACCTGATAAACAAAAAAAAAAAAAAGTTAGTTTCAGGAACATTAGTTTCAGGGACAGTCAAGTTAGTTTCATAGCTAGTCTAGTTAGTTTCAGGAGCCACTATGTTAGTTTCAGAGACAGTCAAGTTAGTTTCATAGATAGTCCAGTTAGTTTCAGAGAGAGTCAAGTAGTTTCATAACTAGTCTAGTTAGTTTCAGGAGCTACTATGTTAGTTTCAGGGATAATCAAGTTAGTTTCATAACTAGTCTAGTTAGTTTCATAGCTAGTCTAGTTAGTTTCATAATGTAATAAAAACACAACATAAAAGCAGACAAATAAGAAACGATACCATCATTCGCATCTTTGCCAGTCGCAGATAGCAAGCAGCCCTTGAATCTGGACTTGAGATGAGTCCCATCAGGAAAAGAATCGGGCGACAATGGTCGAAACCCTCCATACAACCACCAAAACAAATAAACAGTCGCTCAAAACGCCTATCCGATTCATTCACAACCAAGTCAATGAACGTACTAGGATTCGTACGCCTCAAGGCTTCCAGATACCATTCTAGCTCATTGAATGAAAGATTGTAATCACCATAAAAATGAGCACGGGCTTTCTCAAGCGCCCTATAAGACTTATTATAAGGCACATCAATGGCATACAAATCCCGGAAGAACTTCCTAACATCACTCCCACCAGTGGAAGCAGTCAGGTTCATCGAATCTAGGATCAAATCACACATAATAGTTGTACCCAACAATTTCGCTTGATCAAGCAATGGTGAAGGAACACACGTATGATGGTTGTTCAAATCCTTAATGTAAAACCAACTATTTGCATCAAACCGGAGACCAATAACACTCCATTGGCATCCTTCAACCACATGCTTACTGCAAATAGCTCTAACTTTGTGCGGGTTGTTCTTCATGATCTTCATTTTGAAACCAGCTCCCAAAGAATACTTCACCAAAGCAATTCGAAAATCCTTAACACCACCCGCAAATGATTGACCAATTTCCCTTATTTCATTATGCCAACCTTGAGACAACAGGTCCTTCATCTTCCTAGATGTACCCCACCGTACAATGTAGCCTCACCACCAACCCCTTGAGTAAATGGAAGGGTGCCCGAAACCAACGAGTTTTGGCTCGAAACCCTACCTGAAACCAACAGCCCAGGACCACCATCACCACTAAACTATACTACGCCCATCATATTCTATCCTACCCACTACATTGTTAGTTTCATGACCAACTAAGTTGGTTTCAGCAGCTACTCTGTTAGTTTCATGCACCGAGGAGTTGGTTTCAGCAGCCAATCCAGAACCACCACTCCCACCACTCCCACTGCTCTCACCAATAAACATCCTCTTACCATTAACAGGAACATCATCAACCTCAGTAGATCCGACAAGGATAGTAATATCAACATATTTTAAACCGTGCGCAGAACATAAACCAATCATCGCAGCAATATCATCATCAGTGAAAAGCATGAACGTTTTCTTCTCAATAAGATAAACATATCGAGTCGAATCCAAATCCTTAAGATTAAATTTCGAAATTGCAACATCTAGAAGATCAGAAAACTTAGTTTTATGCCAAAAGCATGGCTAAATCCATTGAAAGTGAGAGCGACAAGGAAATCCATGTCGAAATTGAAGAAAAAACAGTGGAAAACTGGAGAAAATCGGATCGAGAGAGCAAAAACGGGAGAGAAAAACTGAGAAACCTGGAAACAAGATGAAGAACAAATCATAAAATAAATTCCGTACAGCGTTAATGACTTCCGTACGGTAGACTTGGAGAGAAAGAAAGGAAGGAGGGGCATTAATGGAAAGACAAGTTCTAGTTGGAAGAAATTAGAGCTCAAATAAAATAGAATAACCTTTTTTCCAAGCCTTTTTTTTAGTAGTCTTTATATGCAAGCCCAACCCACAAAATGGTTCTTAAATGAAAAAATATACACATTAGTCAATTATCTTACTTCACATTTCATATCAATAGTTTTTACATGCACTTCATCGATACAGATTAGCTAACATATAATTAATTAACTTTTCTTAAAGGGACTACTGAAATATCGGTTTTGATTTTGCACAAATATTCTACTAATACTCCATCCGTTCCGGATTCAATCACTCACAGGTTCGGACACAAGTTTTTAAAAAAAAGAGTAAGAGGGATGGTAATAAATTAAGAAATCAATTGAATAAAATAGGAGAAATAATGAATAAAATATGAGAGATAGTAAAAGTTGCATTTAGAAAATTTTAAAGAGATGAAAAGTTGAAATTTAGACGTAAAAAAATGAAAAACGAGAAATTAAATTCAAGTCGAAAATAGTATAAAATATGAAGGTTTTGAATAAGACCAATTTAATTTTCACGTGATCCAAATTTAAAATTCATATTTCTATTTATGCTGTGTGTTTCATGCTGGTACATCAAATTAAAAAAAGTTAAAACTACCCACATGATCACATCAATCAAGTAAAAAGATTTTTTTTTGGTTGAAAAGAAAATAAAATTTAGAGGTATTTTAAATGAAAGACTTTTTTTTTTTTTTTTTTTTGTTAAACTCATGACATTTTGTAAAATATACAAAAGATTTTTCAAATAATATAAATATAAAAGTTAGTTCTATATTTATCCTATATTCCGCTAAACCCCACAATACTTTACATCTTCAAAAGTATATAATCGTAAACACACTACAATACCATACGAGAACAAAAAATAATGTCGTACATGTATTGGCCGGACTATGCTAATCAGAAGAATCTGAAGAGGTATGAATTATTTTAATTTGATATTTATAGTTGCTTATAATTATTTTATTGCATTCATATATTTAAATTAGCTAAGATTTCACTAAAATTTCACAAAAAAATGCCAAAAAACACATAAAAATGTCTGGCAGCAGTACGAGTGACCATAACGTTGTAGTGGTCAGGCCAGGCCCTAATCTGGCAGCCAGGCGGCTGTTATGGTCAAGAACATTTTTGGCCTGTTTTGTGGGTTTTTTAAATTTGTTTTTTTTAAAAATAATTAGTTCTATTGTTTTAACGTGTATGATTTGATTAAATTTGTTTTTAACATTGTTCTTATGTTTTAATTTATGAGGAAACTAAGAAAACTAACCTTCTATTGATGCATCTAAGATTGCTTCTTCGAGTTCTTCAATTTTGTTTGTTTAAAGATTAAAAGAGGAAGATGTATGTAAGGGGGTTAGAATGCCTAATTTAAAGTTTTTGTTGGATAAAATCATATTATTTTAAATTTAATGGGCTATTTTATAACTTAATATAATTTTGGGCTGATTTGCAAAAAATCAGTCATGCCTCCTGTTTTTCCTGTAAAATTTGGCCTTTGGATTTTCAAAAAACACTCGGCATTTCTTCCTGTTTCCCTCCACCAAAACCCTGAATAAAACAAACCCTAATACCTCAATTCCGCCTCACTCAATTCACTGCTACTGAAACTTTCATTTCCACACAGAAAACTGTCTGTCGCCATGAATTTAGCTGCACGGGCAAAGCTAGTAAGACATCTGATTTTCCCTTCACCTGCAAAACCCATCTTCACTAACGCACCCATTCAACACTGTAATAGCTACGCCACCAAAGCAAAGACCCAGGAATCAGCCAAGCCAAGAAACAGGTCGATGCGTCGTCTACTGTGTTGCCTAAGCCTGGAGAGATCCCGTTTCCGGCGAAAGTTGCCAACTTTGTCAATTTGACAGGCCAAGTGAACGAGTCTGGGGAAACACTCTGCTTCGGAATTTGGGAGGGACGTCTAATGAGATTCTGGGTGTGAATAATGTTGAGGAGTTTAGCCAGAAGGTGCCTTTTTAGACACTTTCAGTAGCACTGTGAAGATTTCTTCTGGGAATGCTGTTCAACTTAATTTTGTCTGATGTGGAAGCTGCGCCTGCAGGAGGGAAAAATGATGCTAAAGGGGAAGATTCTTGGAAGAGATTTGTGGAAGATCCTACCAAATGGTGGGATATATAATAGAGTGGGGAAGAAAAATCCAAAAGCACCTGATTTTAAGCACAAGGAGACTGGTCAAGCATTATGGGCTAACAAAATACCGGATTGGGTGTTAGCCAAGTTACCCGATGTAGGGTGGTGGGAGCACCTGTGCTGGAAGGTTTGCACAATCTGAAACTTCTGAAGGATCTTTTTTGGTTAATAGTGTGCTCTCTAATGACCTTGATTTTGTGGTTGTTTTGGAATCCCTCTAGCAGCTGAGTCTGTAACTCTAAAACACTAATTGCGTTTTATTCAGAGGTTAGTTCCGATGCCTGTTTACATGAGCATAGAATTGATCCGTCTGTTTTTATGCGTCTATGCCATTTGGGTTCTTGTTTGTTTTGTACCTGCTTGATCAGTTTCTGAATCTATAGTACATAAACAGACAGGCCAGTATGTAACTATTAGATAATCAGTACCGTATTACTAATAGAATGCAAATTTACAATACTATTGGATTTGGGGGATGTATTATAGTATCAGCACCATGAATATTAGCCTTGATGTAATGGTCATATCTTGTAACCCAACTTGTGGTGTTGTACTGATTCGAAATGGGAATTAGCAGTACATTTTTTCTACGCTAAGTATCTCTAAAAATCAGCTATTAGTATTATATTTTTCTACCCTTCAATACTAAATGGGAATTGGGGTCTGTTCTGATGGATGTTCCCGGAGGTGGTGAAAAGGAAGCTGAAGGTGGAGATTCTTGTAAGAGCTTGGTGTAAAATATTAGTAAATGGTGGGATAATAGACCGCACAAGACAAAGCCCTAGAGCACCTAATTTTAGGCACAAGGAGAGTGGCGAGGCATTGTGAAGTAAGGATGCTCTTGTGTATTAGTCGAACTTGAAAATTTTACCTTTGGTAAAAAGTAGATCAAGGATGCTTCGTTTTGTCTGCTACCTGAACTTGAAAATGTGGGTCCTGTTGCTGAGGATGTTCCAGAAGGTGAAAAGGAAGCTAAAGGGGGCAATTTTCAGTAGTGCTTGGTGGAAGATACTGGTAATTGGTGGAAATTGATCGTGACAGATCTGAGAGTACGTGATCTTGTGATATGGGCTGATCGACTGCCTGATTAGGCATTAGCCAAGTTACCACAGGTGCACGAAAGTTTGCACGGTAGTTCTGATACTTTGATTAATCTTGTTTGGTTGCCACTAGTGTATTCTCCTAATGTGGTTGAATTTTGAGATAATTTTGTGGTAATACCTCCAGCGTCAGATATTATGAAACTATAAAATCCTAAAAACTGACTTGCCATGTTTAGTGTTAAAGAATTACTTGGATTTATATCAATTTTAGCAATCTCCAGTTTTTGTTCCAAAGTTGGTTGTAAACTACTGCTTGTTTACATGAGCAACGAATTGATCCATGTGGTTTTATGCATCTGTGTCTTGGTTCACGTTCAGTACTGATATCTGTTACTAGTATTAATGCAAATCTACTAACAGAAGTTTATCTATCACCAATTAGAATCTTGCATTCCTGATAGCTGGTAGGTTGTAGTAACTCGTACTAGAAGAGAAAAAAAGGCCAGTTTAGCAACTTGTGCATCGATAGTCCGGTCTGAGCAGAAGCTGGCCCCAACAAAAGCCAGTCCAATATTGATAATTACAGATAGATAGTGAATTTAGCTTCTAAAATCCACCAGAACGGCCAATTGTTAATAACTCTAGTTGTTTTTACTATTAACTAAGCGTAGTTACTAAAGTTAATTTAACATCTACATCAGGGAATTTGTGTTTCTTACTCGAAAAGAATTCAGTAACACCTAGATAAAAAATATATAATGCTTGAAATAATGAGTTTATTGCCAAAATAGCCTCATGCAAAAAAATTATATGTCAAAATAGCCTTCTACAAAATATATTTTTTGTAAGTGTCTGATCGTATTTATATTACTTATATATTTCTTGAAGTTAAATTGTTAAAAGCAGTTTTATTAGTTACTAAATAAGTTGCTATTAAAATTATTAAAAAAACAAAAAACATATTTTAATCGTATCGTATGTATCACTTCACTTACTCTTATACTATGTTTAGCAAAACTAACTGATAAGGCAGCTACCTGATAAGTTTGTTTTGTAGATGATTAGGTAGTTGGTTTTTATAAAAGTGTTTGGTAAATCAATTAGTTGATAAACTAGTTGATTTGCTAAATATGGTATGTAAAAACAAATCAGATAACTTAATTTTTATAAACTTCCTGAACAAGCTTATCAAATCAGCTAGCTTATCAGCTACCAGTTAAACGTTCACGTAACAAACTTATTACGAAAATAAGCTTATCGAGCTGATAAGTTTGTGCTAAACAGAGGCCTCAAATTTGAAAGTTAAAACATGAGTTGGTATTAAAATTACCAATAAGTGGTGTTCTCGCTCGCATTTTATGTCGTTTGACGCTTTTAGTGTGCTTTATGAACTTTTAAATTGTTTACTTTATAGTTTATGTATTGCTCAAACAGCACTATTATAATTTGCATTTGAAGTAGTTACAACTCAATATATTTTTGTCATTTTAAATAAATATGTTTGTAAAATCTATAATTTTATTTCTCATTTAAAATTATATTCTTGACACGCATTAAGTATTTTATATAAATAAAATATATTTTGAATATATAGTAATAAAATGCACTTTAATGCGCTCACGCTTTAATAATTAATCAATTTTCGACTTACGCTTCCGCTCGTGGTTCAGGTGACTGCGTAAGCCCAATTTAAACACCTGGCCATGTACTCGAATTAGGTGTTTACAAACTCACTTTACCTGTCGTCTCTCACTCTCATACGCATCCCCTAAACACTTGTTGTGTTGGTCACCATGAATTTACTTGCTGTAACGGAATGAATAAAAAAGGACAGTGTTGCTGGCAGTATCAATTGGATTATTATGAAAGGAGAATGACACAGTACTCCTCTAAATGATACAGGTATTTATAGATGATAATGCTAACTAACTAAAAGAAAAACTACAATTCTGACTTATGAAAGATTCTTCTATCTAAATGACATAAGAGCCCTTAATTTGTTTCTTTTGTTCCTCTGCTTCTTGGGTTCAGTAGTCTAACTAATGAAATTTGTTTTGAACAATTCCCGCCTTTGGCAGTGATCTGATGTAACACTCTTTTGTGTTCCAGCCTTTGTTCTTCCTTGTTGGTTTCTTCACATTCTATAATCTGAGATTCCCCCTCAAGATGAGAGTAAATATCAATTACTCCCATCTTGGACAGCATGAACTTAATCTTGTTTGATGCCAAAGCCTTCGTAAATATATCTGCAAGTTGCAGATTCGTGTTTATATACTTTGCTTCTACTGTTCTGTCTGCTATCTTTTCTCTGATGTACGTAGTGTTGATCAACTTCAATGTGTTTCGTTCTTTCGTGGAAGATTGGGTTCTTGGATAGGTGCAGAGCCGATTGATTGTCACAAAACAGAAGTGTAGGATTTCTTTGTTCAAGACAAAAATCTTTCATCATGTATCTTATCCATACGATTTCACATATGACATAGGTCATTGCTCTATATTCTGACTCCGTTGATGATCTGCTTATAACAGCTTGCTTTTTAGTTTTCCAACTAATGGGTGATTTCCCAAGGAAAATGCAGTATCCATTGAGTGATTTTCTTGTATCTGGACAAGAAGCATAATCAGAATCGGAATATGCCGTGAGTGTTAAGTCCATTGTTGATGACAGTAATATTCCTTGTCCTGGATTTCCTTTGAGATATTTGATTATCTTGAATGCAGCTTCTAAATGAATTTTAGTTGGCCTTTCCATGTATTGACTTAACACATTTACCGCATAGTTGATATCTGGCCTAGTGAAAGTGAGATAAATTAGCTTTCCAACTATCTTTCTGTAAATAGTTGCATCATTGAGTTTCTCTCCAAGATCTTGTTTTAAGTGATGATTTTGTTCCATTGGAACTAAAGCAGCCTTGCATCCGAGTAGACCGCTATCACTGATAATATCTAAAGCATATTTTCTTTGACATATGTATATCCCTTGTGATGACCTAGATATCTCAATTCCTAAAAAATATTTAGGTTTACCAAGATCTCTAAGTTTGAATTGTTGTTCTATTTTTGATTTTACTCTATTGAGTTCAGTGATATTGTTTCCTCCTAATAACATATCATCTACATATACTAAGATACCCGTGAATGTAGTTCCTTGTTGAAGAGTAAATAGTGAGTAATCATGTTTTGACTGAGTAAATCCCATTTGAATTAATGATTGGGTCAACTTTGAATTCCATTGTCGTGAAGCCTGTTTCAAACCGTAAATGGATTTATGTAGCTTGCAAACAAGTTGAGTTTGATTGGTACTATTTGATTCCCCCTTAATGGAGAGGCCAGGAGGAAGTCGCATATAAAGATCTTCATCCAACTCGCCATTAAGAAACGCATTGTGAACATCAAGTTGTAGCAAATGCCAATTTTGTTGAAATGCAAGTGCGAGAATAGTCGAACGGAAGTTAATTTTGCAACGGGACTAAAAGTTTCTGTGTAATCAAGACCATAAACTTGAGTAAATCCTTGAGCCACGAGTCGTGCCTTGTATTTTGCAATAGTGCCATCGGCATTGAGCTTTGTTTAAATACATATCTACACCCGATGGGTTTGCAATGAAGTGGTAGAGCTTGAATTGACCAGGTGTTGTTATTTTGCAAAGTTTGAAGTTCTTCTTGTATTGCAATTCTCCAATGTGGGTATTGTATAGCTTCTGCATAATTTCTGGGTTCCTCTAAGAGAGATAGAGCAAAAGAAAAACTTCTTTGAGGAGTAGACAGCTTGTTATACGTGAGATAATTTGTGATAGGATGTGATGTGCTGTAATGAGTTGGCTTGACTCTAGTTCCTTTCTTATGAACTTCACAATGGAATTGCTTTAGATGTGCAGGAGCTTTGGATTCTCGATTAGATCTTCTTAATATTGGAACATGTTCAGGTTGTTTCGGAGATTCTGTATCACGAGGACCCTGAGGTGGCGAAAGATATTCAGAAGACTCCTGAGGCATATTCGTGTCGTTGTTGGATGTAGAAGTTGATGAATCAGGATTTGTTGAATGACCTTCGTCGAATGAATGTAAATTAGTTTGTGTGGGTGAATGAGATTGAGGAGGTGATGGATGTGATGAATCGTGAGTGTGGTGAGGGTGTTGCGGTATGGTTTGGAAAAGTATGCCTTGTGAAGGATCTATAGTGGGACTGTCAAAAGTATTAGTATCAGAATTCACATTATTATGATAAGGAAATATATTTTCCTTAAAAATGACATCTCGAGATATGAAAATAGATTTTTGTTCGAGATCAAATAATTTGAAGCCTTTAATATTTGCCGGGTACCCTATAAAAACACACTTTCTAGATCGAGATTGAAATTTGTTCCTGTGTTCTTTAATAGTAGTAGCAAAGCAAAGGCAACCAAAAACACGAAGATTATCATAAGAAGGTTTGGTTTTAAATAGAATCTCATAAGGTGTTTTGTCTTTCAAAATAAGCAGTGGAGTTCGATTTATTATATAGGAAGCTGTGAGAACGGCATCCGCCCAAAATTTGAGGGGTAAAGAAGCTTGAAAAAGAAGTGATCTTGCAACACTAATCAAGTGTTGGTGTTTACGTTCAACGATTCCATTTTGTTGAGGAGTATATATGCAAGTGCGTTGATGTAAGATACCTTTAGTGTTAAAAAAATCATCAATCTGAAATTCGGTGCCATTATCGGTTCGAACACACTTGACAGAAATTTGAAATTGATTCTCAATGAGAGTGATAAAATTGATCAAAGTTTGTTTAACATCAGATTTGTACTTTAGCAAGAAGATCCAAGTCATACGAGAGTGATCGTCAACTACTGTAAAAAAATACTCATGCCCTTGTAATCCTTTAACAGAAAATGGTCCCCAAACGTCACAGTGAAGAATATCAAAAATATTAACACAGACTTTATTGTCAAAGGGAAAAATACTCCTCTTTTGCTTAGCTTGAAAACAAACTTCGCAATAAGAGAAATCAGTACAACAAACCAAAGGAAAATGTTGCTGCACTATCCTTAGTCTGTCTTGGGGCAAATGACCTAGCCTAAAGTGCCAGACATTGAAATCAACCCTAGCTTCTACATGATTCGAATAACTTCTGGGAAAACAAAGATAATATAGTCCTCTATTACTTCGTGCTCTTCCAATCTTCTTCCATGAGGAGAGAGTCTGCAAATAACAATCATTATGATAAAATAAGAACAATATTTTTCCTTCACGTGAAATTTTATTGATAGACATAAGGTTAACTTTGAATGATGGAACACATAGTAGATCTTTTAACAAGATGTCAGGTGTGAGTTGAATATCACCTTTGTGAGTAACAGTGATTTTATTATGATTTGGAAGTTGAACAAAAGAAATAATTCTTTTGACATTGTGAGTATATATTTGAGATGAGAAAATAATGTGATCGGATGCTCCAGAATCAACAATTCATAGAGTTTCTTGTGAATAATCAGTTTTAAAATAGTGATTAATGTTACCTGCATAATTAGCATCTTCTCCAGTGAACTCTATAGCATTAGCAGTTCCACTTCCTTCTGGTGGTCCAAGAAAATCAATGAGCTGCTTAATCTGACTTTGAGAGAGAGTAATCTCTCCTTCATTCATCTCAACAGAGTTGTTGCCCTCCATCCCTTGAGTGTGAACATTTTGCACTGTCTGATAAGTGTTCCTGTTCTGAAGCTGAGTGCCAGCTGGCCTGTAGTAGTTTGGGTTACTCTGCATAGAGGTTCTTCCTCTGTAGCCTTGATTTCCATAGGTGGGAGTTTTTGTGAACTTGAATCCAGGAGGAAACCCGTGAATCCTGTAGCAGGTTTCAATGGAGTGTCCTGGTTTCTTACAGTTGAAGCATATCATACTCTGATGTTTCCTTTTGTGGCCAGATGCTTGACCTGCAGTTGCCATAGCCATGGATTGACCAGCTGTTGCCATAGCCATGCTTTCAACTCCAGTGTTCAGATGGTTTCGTGCCTGCCTGTGTCTCTCTTCCTGAATAACCATTGAGTATGCCTTCTCCATGCTAGGAGTGGGCTCCATCATGATGATCTGGCTCCTGACATGATCATATGAGGTTGTTAACCCCATGAGAAACTTGTAAACATAGTCAATCTGCTGCTCAGTGGCAGAATCGTGGAGCCCTTTACAAGAACATTTCCCACAGTGACAACCTTTAGGTGATCGATAACTCTTGAGTTCAGTCAATAGACCGTTGAGTTTCACATAGTATTCACTGACATACAAGTTACTTTGCATAAGAAAGTGATGTCATGCTGTATTTGAAAAATACGCATCTTATCAGGTTGAGCGTAACACTCCTTAAGTTTTTCCCAAGCTTCATGTGCTGAGGAGCGCAAGAGCTAATGTTTGAGCTAATCTCCCCAGACACAGAATAGATAAGCCAGGAAAGAACCAAGTGATTGCAGCGCATCCAGTGAGGATAGAGTGGATCTGTGGGTGCAGGCTGTTTCTCAGATCCATCGACAAAACCAAGTTTGTTACGGACTGAGAGAGCCAAGATGAACAATCTAGACCAGTGTGGATAGTTTGCTCCATCAAGTGGAGGTTTGATGTGAACAGAAGTGGGTATGTCGATTGAGCTCAAGAAGTAGGGTGAGGAGGTGTCAACAATTTCAGTAGTTCTGGAAGATTTTTCAACAGGGACGACTGGAGTAGGGGAAGAGTTGTTTGAAGGTTCGTTAGTAGCCATGGCTGAAAACAAGTTTGCAGAGAAGGATGATAAATATTTGTGGTGTTTGAAAGATGTGAATTTTGAGAGAGAAGGATGGTGCCTTTATAAGAATGAATTGATTGTGACTAGACAGATAGTACTGTGACAATATGAGAATCAACACAAATCACCTGGATTAAAACTTAATGAAGGAATGTATGATGATTGATTAGAAACTAATTGTGTTGTTTGAAGGATAATAGAACTTGCCAATCTCACACTTTTGTGATGCTGTACGGACTGTGATGATGTGTAGATATGCCAATCCTGGCTCTGATACCATGTAACGGAATGAATAAAAAAAGGACAGTGTTGCTAGCAGTATCAATTGGATTATTATGAAAGGAGAATGACACAGTACTCCTCTAAATGATACAGGTATTTATAGATGATAATGCTAACTAACTAAAAGAAAAACTACAATTTACAGCTTATGAAAGATTCTTCTATCTAAATGACATAAGAGCACTTAATTTGTTTCTTTTGTTCCTCTGCTTCTTGGGTTCAGTAGTCTAACTAATGAAATTTGTTTTGAACAATTCCCGCCTTTGGCAGTGATCTGATGTAACACTCTTTTGTGTTCCAGCCTTTGTTCTTCCTTGTTGGTTTCTTCACATTCTATAATCTGAGACTTGCCCGATCTAAATTAGCAAGACATCTGATTTCCCCTTCACTTACTGCACCAAAGCCAAGAACCAAGAAACCAAGGAACCACCCTCTGCCAAAAAACAGGTCCATGGGGTGCAAGAGTGCGTGTAGCAGCACCAAGTTGCCAACTTGGTGACTTTGATCAGTCGCGTGACTGAGCCGGTTCAGTTCGAGCCTTCAATTGAAGGCGGCTTGGTTGCAATTGTCATTTCTCAGGGAAGTAGAAATGAATTAGAGATTCCTGTTATATTTGAAGGTGATTTGGCCCATGTTGTTGATTTTCATGTGAGAGTGAATGACTGTGTTTTCGTGTCCGGGAAAGTCAGTGTGGATCCGGTGAGGCTGTTGTTGAATAAGGGTCTTGGAGAGTTTCATGTAGTGGCTAAAGATCTCAACTTTTTGGATGGGTTTCCTGGAGTGAAGATTGGGAAGAAGAGTGTTAAGTCGGAGAAGATTGTGGACGAAAATGATTGTTAGGATCTTAATAAAGAAGCGGTAGACAAGGCCGATGCATATACGGCTGTGAAGTATTCCTCTGTGTCTTTGTTGGGTACTACGATCTTTGAACCTGTTTTAACTTCAGAAAGTAGAGATGCCGGGATGGAATTTCGGAAGGAGAATGGAACCTATAAACAAAAATTGGAGTTGGATGTTCCAGGAAGGAAAACTGATGCTGAAGGGGGTGATTTTTCGAGTTGCTTGTTGGAAGATCCTAGTGAATGGAAGGATAATAGATTGGGGGAAAATTCGAAAGCACCTATAATGTCAAGCACCAAGAGACAGGAGGAGGATAGTTGCCCACCAGTGCAGGGTGGTAATGGTAGCCGACTAGCCGTGCTGGAAAGTATGCATAGTGGTTCTGAATCTTTTGAAGTATCTTCTTTCTTGGTTACGCGTGTGCTCTTTCATTGTGGTTGAATTTTGTGGTAATCACCCATGCATCATGATATTGTGCAACTCTAAAATCCTTGTTTTTGTAGAACTTGAACTAGACTTGGTTTAGCAATGTGCTTATTTTCCAGTACTTCTAATGCTCTCTTGCATCAACTTTGGATTGATCCATTTGTTTCTATGTGTCTATGTCATTTGGGTTCGTCATGCGATTTACTGATTGCTACCATAAATTACAAATGCTCGAACTTAAGTTCATCTTTATTAGAATCTTGCTTTCCTAATAGCTTAGCTTGCTCATCAGGAAAGCAGTTACCATCTCAAATCCAGTGACGGACAACACCTAAAATATTCTTCTGCTTTCTGTTAACTGCGGTTCTTTTTGTTCTATTAAGAATTAACAGCTGCATCAGGAAATTTTTGTCTCTTGCTTAAAAAACATTGGTTAACATAGGATTGAGCTAATTTAGATTCGTTTGCCAGTAAATGATTTGTTAAAGTGTTGATTACATTAATCTTTTTGTGTTGTTACACCTACAAAGAAAATCATGATCTGTACTGAATACTTATTTGTGTTGTGTATGATACAGTATTCGACAATGAAGGGCAAAATAAGAAGTTTATTTATTCAAAGGAGTTCAAAATTGAAAGAGGTCTAAAATGTAGTTAATGTACGTGAAGCTGGACCTTTTTTAAAAGAAAATCACCCTCATTTTAAACAGAAGGGAAGTTGCAAGCCGTTGTGGACTAACAGTGCTCCGTCTTGGGTGCTACCTGGATTGCGAAAATTGAGTATGATGTTCCAGGAGGGAAAAAGGAAGCTAACATGGGCGACTCTTGGAAGAGTTTGGTGATATTGAATTTGTGGAGAATCCTCTCCGATGGTACGATTGTTGTGGTCACAAAGCGAATGGATGGGTCAAAGAAAATTGTCCTGATTTTAAGCGAAAGGGGTGTGGCGAGGGGTTGTGGACTAATAGTGCTCCATCTTGAGTATTACCCGAACTTGAAAAATTGAGAGAGATGAGGGAAGCTAATATGGAAGATTTGTGGAAGAACTCGGTGCAAGATCCTAGCAGATGGTGGCATAATAGCTTGACATAGAGAAACCCAAAAGCACCTGATTTTACGCACAAGGAGAGTGATGAGGCATTTTGGATTATTAGTGCTCCATCTTGGGTATCACCCAAACTAGGAAGACAGGAGAGGGAAAATTGAGGCTAATGTAGAAGATTTAATGTTTTATGGAAGAGCTTGGTGGAAGATCCTAGCAAATGGCAGGATTACAGATCGAGGAAGAAAAACCCAAAAGCACCTGATTTTACGCACAAGGAGAGTGACAAGGCATTATGGATCATGAGTATGCTCCATCTTGGGTCGTACCTCAACTTGAAAAATTGGTTTCTATTGTTAAGGATGTTCCAGGAGAAGGTAAAAAGGAAGTTAGGTGACTCTTGGAAGGGCTTGGTGGAAGATCCTATTCAATGGTGGGAACTGATCGGGGAAGACAAACCCGAGAGCTCCTGATTGTATCCACAATGAAACTGTTGAACTGATATGGCCTAATCGACTAACTTAATTGGCATTATGCAAGTTTCCACAGGTGCAGGAAAGTCTAGACTATACACAGTAGCTCTGAAGCTTTGTAAAATCTTTCTTGGTTGCTACTAGCGTGCTATCTTATCGTGGTTGATTTTTTAGAGAATTTTGCAGTCATCTCTCAAGCATCTGATATTATGAAACTAACAAGGGTTGAGTTGTTTTGCCATGTTCAGTGTTATAGAGCTACCTGAATATGGAATGTGCAACTTTGTTCCAAGGTTGGTTGTAAATTGTAATGCTTCTTTAGGTGAGCAAGGGATTGATCCGTTTGTTTCATTCGGTTGTATACATGAAGTCATGAATGCAAATGCAGTAACAGGAATTTCCTAATAGCTAGTAGCTTTGCTGTAATAAGAAAAGGAGAAAAGGATAGTTACAGATTGGTAGTGAATTTACCATCTCATTTGCATAAGTTTCTGAAACCTACTAAACCAGCACACGTAATGATTTAGTTTTGCTTTAACATCTGCATCACGGAATTCGTCTCTCATAAACATGATTCGTTATAACTTTGATGGAATAAAAGGCCTGCTGCTGCAAACGATTGCGAATATATACATGATCGCTTTGAACAACATTACGAACCAGATGTTTGTGATTGTTGGGTTCGATGTTCAAACTGATTTCAATTCACATTTAGCTGCTAATCCCCCTGTATTTCCGGACAGGTGATAGCTCTAAACTCCCATCTTCGCGTGTTGTCACGAAATACTACGCCAATTCTTGCTCCCGATTTATTCTTGTAAATAGATGGATCAAAGTTCACTTTTACTATACCAGGATCCGGGGGTTGCCAACTTCTGGTGGTCTTGGGTGTGCATAAATGGACTGAGTCTTGGAGATGGAGATTATGAAAGAGACAGGTGAGAGGAAAGAGTATATAGAAGAGGAAGGAGGGAAGAAGACGTGTGTAGGAGAAAGAAACAAAGTTCAGGATAAATAACTTTAGTACAGTCGCATTTTACTAATATTAGTATACCATTCAAATCATTAGATTAATTCTAGATTAAATGTCACAATGAGAATGACAAAATCTAGAAATGATCGTGATTTCTTCACGTGCCCTAAATTTGGTTACCTGGGGCGGACCACGGAAGCAAAATATGAAAATAAAAAATTACTATTTTATACTATGTAATATTTTTGATAATTTAAAAATTCGCCCTGATAAACTCCAAAATTTGGAGTTTACCTCTTCTTTGAAGACTATTTTATACTATGTAATATTTTGGGTTTACCTCTGCTTTGAAGACTTGCATTTTCATGTGGTCGTGAACTTATTTCGGGTTATAGGTTTATGGTTTGCAGGTGGAATTGAAAAGAAGCTTAATGTTCAAGGACCTTTTCAAAATTAGATTAGCTTGCTGGACTTAACTGTCGCTGTTTCCTTTTTAGGAAACAATCGCAGAAGCTCATTTTGCCCCTTTTTGTCACCCAAAACCCTAATTCATGCTCACCTCAATTGAATCAACTCAAACTTCCCATCTTTTTTACAGTTGCCATGAATTTACTAGCTAGAACAAAGTTAGTTATCAATCAAACTCATATTCACTTCAAATGCAAAACCCAACTTTTCTCTTCTCCCTTTTACTGCTGCAGATTTTCAACAATCCAATTGCTACGCTACCAAAGCAAAGCCTAAAAGCCCAGCAATTAACCAAGCCGAGAACCAAGAAAGTCGCCGAACCAACTGGGTTGTCTCAGAGAGGAAAAAAACAGGACTTGGACAATGCAAAGGCGAAAAGGACGGTTAAGAATTCTTCTGAGGATGCTGTTGAACTCAAACCTGATGTGAAAGCTGAGGCTACAATAACTATAGGAAGTAGAGATGATGAGACGAAATCACGGAAGAAAATCGTGAAGTTAGAAGAAAATGCTGGTACGGAGAAAGATGGGAACGCGTTATCTTATTTGTGGAGGGATGCTGTGAAGAATCCTCGTCAGTGGTATGATTATCGTGATCACAAAGCTAATGGATTGCTTGAAAAAAAGCACCCTGATTTCAAGCAAAAGGGTAGTGGCGCCTTGGCTTTGTGGTTAAGCAGTGCTCCGTCTTGGGCATTTCCTGAATTCGAAAAATTGAAGTTTGATGTTACTGATGTTCTAGTTGCAAGGAAAAAGGAAGCTAAACGGACTTGTTCTTGGAAGAGCTTTGTGGAAGATCCTAGCAAGTGGTGGGATAATAGATCAATCAAGAGAAACCCAAATGCACCTGATTTGGTGCACAAGGAGAGTAAGGAGGCATTGTGGATTCGATCTGCTCCATCTTGGGTGTTACTGGAACTTGAAAATTTGGGTTTTTTTTGATAAAGATGGCATTGGAGGAGGTAAGGAGGAAGATTGTAGGATGTTTTTGAGTTTGTGGAGGGATGATGTTGAAAATCCTCGCCAGTGGTATGATTATCGTGGTCACAAAGCGAATGGATTTGTTACAGATAAGTACCCGGATTTTAAACGAAAGGATAGTGACGAGGTGTTGTGGGTTAATATAATTCCACCTTGGGTGTTACGTGGAATTGAAAAATTAGAGTTTGGTGTTCCAGATGATTTGTGGAATAGTTTGGTGGAAGATCCTAGCAAATGGTGGGACAATAGATCTCGGAAGAAAAACTCGAAAGCACCAGATTTTTTGCACAAGGAGAGTAAGGAACCATTGTGGGTCAACAGTGCTCCATCTTGGGTATTAACCGAACTTGGAAAACTGGGTCCTGTTGCTGAGGATGTTCCAGAAGGTGAAAAGGAAGCTAAAGGGGGCAATTTAGTAGAGCTTGGTGGACGATACTGGGAATTGGTGGAAATTGACCGAGACAGATCTGAGAGTACGTGATATTGTGATATGGGCTGATCGACTGCCTGATTAGGCATTAGCCAAGTTACCACAGGTGCAGGAAAGTTTGCATGGTAGTTCTGATACTTAGATAAATCTTGTTTGGTTGCCACTAGTGTATTCTCCTAACGTGGTTAAATTTTGAGATAATTTTGTGGTAATACCTCCAGCGTCAGATATTATGAAACTCTAAAATCCTAAAAACCGTCTTCCCATGTTTAGTGTTAAAGAATTACTTGGATTTATATCAATTTTAGCAATCTGCAGTTTTTGTTCCAAAGTGGTTGCAATGCCTGTTTACATGAGCAAGGAATTGATCCATGTGGTTTTATGCATCTGTGTCTTGGTTCGCGTTCAGTACTGATATTTGTTAGTATTAATGCAAATCTACTAACAGAAGTTTGTCTATCGCCAATTATAATCTTGCATTCCAGATAGCTTGTAGGCCGTAAGAGAAAAAAAAAGAGGCCAGTTTAGCAACTTGTGCATTGATATATTGATATTAATTACATTTAGATAGTGAATTTAGCTTCTGAATGCATAGGCTTCTGAAATCTATCAGAACGGCCAATTGTTTACTAACTCTAGTTGTTTTTTTTATTAACTAACCGTAGTTACTAAAAGTTCGTTTAACATCTACATCAGCGAATTTGTGTTTCTTAATCGAAAAGAATTCAGTAACACCTAGATCAAAATATTTTATGCTTGAAATATTGACATGGTGTCGAAATGCCAATAGTCATATATTTTCTGTAAGTGTCGGATGAAATTTGTGTTACTTATTTGATGAAGTTCAACTGTTAAGAAAAACACAAGTCATTTGGAAGAAAATTTAAATATTTCCTAAGGCTTTACGAATGCAGGATTCTTATATATTTATATGATTGTTACCTTCTTGTTGAGATTGGAATCACTGTTTGTTTTCGGTGCATTTGTTGATATCGGAAATACCTGTTTTCAATGCATAACACTTTGACAATTAGTTTCTACCTCACTACTATACTACTACAATAAACAATATTTTTCCTTTGTTTTCACATATAGGTGGAAGAGTTACATCTCAACAACCATTTGGTGCAGAAAGCATCTTCTGTTACTCTCTTTATTTCTTATATTTCAAGTTATGACTTTGCCAAGCAAAGCTTCATAAATGAACAGCTCCTATCATAAACCTTATTTTTTTTCTTTTTGTTCACCTAAGCTGAGTTATTAATTCTCAGTTAGAATTTGCCAACTTTTAGAAACATATATTAAGTTACAAACCTTAGGTCTCCAATCTCCATATCCCAGTGACCTTCCAATAAACCAAAATCTCTCTTTCTTAACAGCATCCGGATACTGTTGTATAATGGGATCACTAGAAAGATCAAAAAAGAAGTTCACCTTACAGAAGAAAGCCGTAATTCATTTCTTATTCTGTTTTGTAATGGGATTCTTTTCAGGCTTCGCTCCAACCAGGAAGCCCTCAATATTCTCCAGTCAAGTTGCAATTTCAGATTCTACGAGACAGCCACTTGTAGTTTTTCATCAACACGAAGCACAAATTTCCAATATAAGTTTGGCAGATGAAACTAAACCAACTGCAGGACAGCATCACTATACGAGAAAATCGATACTATCAGAAGAAAAGAGCAGGGAGATCGAAGAAGTGAATCCAAGAAGACTTATTATCGTCGTCACACCAACTAGTATGAAAAATAAGCCTACAGGGGTGTTACTGAGGAGACTAGCTAACACATTGAAACTGGTAGCTCATCCATTGCTGTGGGTAGTTGTGGAGAAGCACTCCAAGAATTCTATGGTTCCGAAGATTCTTAGAAAAACAGGCCTCATGTATAGGCATCTCGTGTTCAAGGAGAATCTCACTGATGTGGACTCTGAAATGGATCATCAAAGAAACATAGCTCTTAATCACATCGAGTTCCACAGGCTAAGTGGAATAGTACATTTTGCGGGACTCTCGAATGCTTATGATCTCAGTTTCTTTGAAGAGATTAGAGCAATTGAGTAAGTATTCTTGAAATTTCATCATGACTATGGTTATCTTGAACTTGTTTGTTAATTAGATTCTTGGGATAATGATATTTCAGACATTATTGTTGAAAAGATTGGAAAAGCGCAGGTGAATGAAGAATTGTTAAGCAAGAAACAAGTGGCTTATTCTGCAAAAAAATATAGAGCTATTGTTGCTGTCTGGCTGGTTGGATACAGTATTTCAAATATTTAAAAGCTCCAGTTAGGTGGAATCTTATTGACTACACTTTAGTCACTTGAATCTTGAATGATTTCCGATAACAAATCAGAAAAATATGCAAGTAAATATGTCTGTAGTTTATAAAATACATCCACATGATATGATTCTTCACACAAGAGTTGGTCAATAGTACTTTTTTTCTTGTCTTTTCTTGTTTGCTTGCTTGTTCTTATCAGTTTGAGTCTGAAGCCTGATGTTCTTCTGTCAGGTCATTTGGAGTATGGCCAGTTGCAAAATTATATGCTAACAGGAACAATTTGATGATTGAAGGACCAGTTTGCGATTCCTCGGAAGTAAAGGGGTGGCATGTGAAGAAAAGGAACAATGTAACAGATGCAGGGCCAGCTCCAATTCACATTTCTAGTTTTGCTTTTAACAGCTCAATTCTTTGGGATCCAGAAAGATGGGGCAGAGCCTCTGCCGTTCAAGACATACCGCAGGTATGGTACTTAATGAAAATTCAGTTCACAAATATTTGAACACGAGTAGTGGAGCGTGTTTCACATATTCATATGTCGTAACTCGTTCTGCAGGATGCACTCAAGTTTGTCAAGGAAGAAGTTCTTGATGAGGAAACAAGATTGCAAGGAATTCCAAGGCAAGGTTGCTCCAAAATTCTATTGTGGGATCTCCATATTTCTAAGGAGCGTCGAACAATTGCATTCAATCGTAAATAGACAAGTCTAGCTTATATCAATAATGTGAAGGTATCTGTTTAGCTTCTCATTGCCCATTCTTTTCCCAATATTGTAACTTGTCAAACTACATTAGAATTGCATGCAGATATACAGTTTTGTAAAAGTTTGTTTTCAATTGATTTTTAGCAGTGAGAATCATTCAGGTGATATGTCAACAGACACACCTAAAGTACATGTATCTGTCAACTACTTTGTTAGTTGATTATAATGAAAGCATAATATTGTGAGATCAACTAGCAACCTACTTCTCTCTTTTTTGGGAGGAAAAAAAAAAAAACAATTTAACCTACTGAGCAATATCACTTTCAACCCTGGAACCTCAACTGCAGTTCCAAATTCTTCATCAGTGAGAATGGTTACTGTTTTTTAATTTTAGTGTATCGGATCAAATGACCTTTTTCATACAGAAAATCTCCAGGTCTTCTTCATGAAAGTAACCTGTCTCATTAACCGGTTTGTGTGAAAATGAACATAACTTTCGGATGCGTATCTTGGTCACCATCCAAGGCCATCACTTGACACAGAAGTTAATGAAAAATAAAGGACATAGAAAAAGCTTCACCATTTGCATAACTATTAGCTATAAATTACAAAGTGACAATATTCTACCAAATCTTGTTTTAACTGCTTATGAATGAAGCAAGCTACTATGAATTGATGACAATAAGGTTCTTGATCATTTAGCTTGAACTGTTGCCATTAGTACTACAGATAATAGAAAGGCCATTCTCTTAAAAATATGTTTTGCTTGTTCTTTCTGTTTCACACATCTATTGTCAGCACTAAAGGGCAAAATATCACCAGCAGATCAAAGTAGGGTACATACTACACTCAGTCTTTCACTGCTCCATTTAGATCTAAAGCATCAGTGTCACTCTATATACACTATATTCAGAGGAGAACAGCAAGTCATTTCGAGTGCCAAAATCCGTCTAAGCTGATGCCTTTTCTTCACCGTCCCATGTAATAGTATTATCTATGGTATTTAGTGGACCCTGTGGGTTACCGAAGATGGTTAAGAATATTTTCCTGTGGCATTCATCGCAGAGAAAGATATAGGAAAAGTGGCCCTCTTCTGGAAGTCTATGCACAACAGCGAAGGGAAGAACTCGGGCAATGTAATCACTCATTGATGGAGGAACCACAAAATCTTCCATTCCCTGTCAAGGATGAAATATCAGGGCAACTATCTTTATTTACAATTTTTTGGCTGAGATAAATTAAGGTTGGGTATGTACCTGCCATATGTGAATTTTGCCAAGAAATCCTGTCAACTCACATTCAGGCTGACCATACATGAATGGCAGCCAAGGGAACATGCCCTTTCTCGTACATTTCCTCTCAACTCGAAGATCTGTGAGACTGAATCCCCAATTCGACACTTGCAGAATGGCTTCCTCTACAAAAGGTCTGATGCTTCCTTGACGAACTGATTCTTCCACATCTCGGTGCCAAATCTCTTCAAAAGCCAAACTGCCAACAAGTTCCCTGTCCTGGATAAATATACAAGGGAAAAGGTTGAGTTCCATAGATGCAAAACTGTGAAAAATACCTGGAGGGGTGGAGTAGATGAATTACCTTGGCTCCAAGTGACAAAGATAACCATTTATCTACAGGACCATGGCTCCCTGAGAGAAATGTTCGACGGTAAAAGTAACCAAGTAGCTTAGGAAACCGTCGAGCCAGATAGTACAACAGTTTCTTTCTTCTGTTCCAGATTTCCCAAGTCCTAGACATCTCTTCTTTGGTCATGCTCCCCTCATATGGATTGATCAATGGGGCAAACATCGCCGCACCTACAAGAAGATCCTTGATGCATCAAAGGATGTCTAATAGCATGGAACCTTTATACGTATACTAGTTACCCCATCTTTGTGTAAGAGATAGTGCTTACCTGCAACTTTATCTGGAATATATTTCAGAGCAGCCCAAGCATGGAGCGAACCACTCGAATGTCCTAGCACCCAAAATTTTCCCTTTACACCCACAGAATCTGCCAGATGAGACATGTCCAGAGCTGATGTGTTGAGATTTCTGTTGGCATGAGGATCACTCTCTCCAAAACCGGGAAGATCGTAACTAATAAGCCGAACACCAAACTCTGCCAGCAATGACAGTTTGATTCCAGGTATACCTATCAAATTTAAGTTAACCAAATCAATGTAATTAATAAAAGATAAGGCATTGGGACTAGATTTTGTTCCTCCTTATCAAGAAACTTCAGTACTAGTGAATACCAGCAAGGCGAGAAGATAGGAAACCATGTGGAACGATTACGGTGAATCTAGCTTTATCAACTGGAATTCCTCTGTCCTGATATGCTATGTATCTACCATCTGGAAGCAGTATCCGTTGAGCACTAGCAGGATGCACAGCCACTTTCTTCACCAATGGAACAGAACTACCTTGGTCATCATTTACATTCAAAACTGCAAATTTAACAAAAGTAGGCCAGATTTTTAAATCTTTACATGATATAATATCAGACAACTCAAGTCTGTTGTCTCTTATGCCATTCTTGTAAACTTGTATCAACAAAAACACCTTTAGATACAACTTGCATACTATTTTATTCACTTAATCGTATAAAACAAGTAAACAACCACCAAATGCCTATCACTTGCATAAAGAGAATCTCATACTCCGAAAAGAAAAGTTACCGGTCAGAGCAATGATAAAGACGAAGAAAACCACAGGCCAGACGTGCATTGGATCGCGATCCTCCGGCAAAACCGACTCATTCAGCAACCTCAGTTTGTCGGAAACCTCAGCAATGGGTCCTCTGGACTTCTTGACAATGTAAGAATCCTCTGTCAATATATTTTGCTGCACAACATCCCTACAGGCTCTCCCAAATTCCACCAGCATTTCGGCCCACGCCTTTGCGAAACCGTCAATTTGCTCTTTCAGACTCTCCTTGTCCTCAGCTTCTGCCATCACCGGTGAAGAGTTTGTGATCGAATGACCAGTTGGAAATCTTATACCTGTATCCTCTACCAAGCTAGCAAGCTCATCTGTCCAAGACTTTGCCTCTGAGGATACTTCCATACATAAAATATGGTTTGATTTGATATTTGATTCACTGGTTCTCAGTGATCAACAACACTAGTACAAGTATAAATCTTTACGAATGAAATGGATGGTAGTTGAGCAAAGAGTATATAGTGTGTGAGATTTGAGAATGTAAGTGGCTGTGGCACGTGAGTGAGTATAATTAGCTTAGCTGTAAAGAGAGAAGAATTACAAACTATGTAGCAAAAGCCATTGATGATGATAAGTTGATCAAATTATGTGACTTAATGATGTTGGATCAAGATTTAATTAGAAAAGTGTACCAATTCCTTCTTTCTTTTCCTTTAAACTTTTTTTTTTTTTTTTTAAATAAATTGGGATTTAATACAACAACATGTAACAAGCGTGATGAAGCTAATTAATTCCTGGAGGTTTAATTTGTACTATATCTATAGTCTGAGAGAAAGTACTAGTAGTAACAAGTAACAACCAAATCCTGAAGCGACAGATGTTGAGCAGAAGAATCAAATCTTCACCTTAAAAAAGTGCATAAAGCAACACACCAGGACCAGTAGTCTGGTCTAAAGCCTAAACTAGCAAGCAAGCAGTATCTTTTCTAATTTTCTAGTTTTTCCTTGTTATCCATCTCTTACTTTGAACAAATCTGGCTTCCAGCACCAGGAAGAAAGGCTTCTTCAGGATTGAGGAGTTAATCAAAGGGTTTTTAGACGTCCAAGGTCATTTTGTTTACCGAGAAGTCAACCAAGCAGTTGATGAGTTAGCAAAAATTAAATTTGGAAGCTGAGTTTTTCAAGAAAAGTTCTATCAATCTCTTAATTCCGGTGTTGCTTGTAATTTGGTCCGTATTCAGGATAATTGCCCTGATTGGCTTATCTCTTTTGTTAAACAAGGCATTTCTAGTTCCTTTTATCGTGTAATCGCTAATTTGTGGACGATGTTTGTTATTTCACAGTCTCTTAATATAACGCAAAAAAGCAAAGCTGGCTTCTTTTTCTTTTTACGATACTACATTAACATTTTTATCATCTTGGATGTACGAATTTGCCATTGTAAACCCATCATCAGCTGCGTTTAGAAATAAAGGTTCCCTTATTTTGAAACACATGCCATGAAGGTGATATGTCATGTGTTTCCCTAGGCCCTAGCTATTAAACGCAGTTTCATATACACATCCTACCAATCACTATCTATCTAAATTGTCTAGAGTAAATAGTGAATAATGATTGTGAATATGGTGTTGTTTCATGTTTGGATAAAGAATTAATTGGATTTTGCGAGAGACTTGCAAAACATCGAACCATTATCATATATGTTTTTAATTGCAAACATCGCAATGTAACTAATGGATCACAATGTAACCAATGGAAGGATTATCTAGGTATATTAAACACATACTAATATTTAGAATTAAACATACCAGGTTGGTGAATACATCTACCGTGCAATAGTCTAGGTGAAGTATTCTTAAAAAAGAAAAAGTTTGTGAAGAATAATCAGTGGCCATTCCCCTAAAAGTATATGAACTGATCTGTTTGCTATTAGGCCCACGTCCAGTAAAGTCCATATATCCACTAACATGGTCCGTTGGGCCTGTGATCTCATAGGCCCAATTCAAACCCATGGCAATATATAGCCTCACTCGAATTAGGGTTTAGACCTTACCTGTCGTCTCATCCGCTTCCTCTAAACACTTAGCTACCAGTCAGGAGCACTTCTTCCTCTCAACTCTGCAATCATGGGGTATGTTCTTCTCTCTTCCATTTGTTGTGTGGTTCTCGTTCCAATTGTTAAAGATCCTACGAAATCGTATAGCTAAAACTGCAGTTTGGATGAAATCAGTGCTGTTTACATTCTTTTGAATTGTATTTGAGCTTATGGATTGCTCAATTCCTATGCTTATTGTAAGATTTCAATCGATATGCCTAGTTTGTAATATCATTTTCCTATGCCCGATTATTGTGTTATCTGGAAGATTGTATTGTCTGTTTTTTAAATTGACTTCTGTTGCAATTGGGTTAGGCTATATTTTGTTCGATTTGTACAATGAATTCTGTTTTCATCTGAGTTTCATTTTTCTACTCAGTGGTTGAATCACCTGAGTAGAGCTAGATTGGGTTAGTATTTTATTAGATTGTCAGCGAATCTCAATTTTGTCGAATTCAACTGTCATTTATATGTTGATGGATTATTGGCTTAAGCTTCTTGTTTCTTTGAATGAGTGTTTTTGGTATGGGTTTGCTTTTGTTGGTAGTAATGATTGTGCATAGCTTGTTCTAGCTCTGCTGTCATCTGAGTCTTGTTATCCATGGTATAGGAAAACTCGCGGTATGGGAGCTGGGCGCAAGCTCAAGACACATCGTATCAAGCAAAGGTGGGCTGACAAGGCCTACAAGAAGTCCCACCTTGGGAATGAGTGGAAAAAGCCTTTTGCAGGATCTTCTCACGCCAAGGGCATTGTTCTTGAGAAAATGTAAGATTTCAATTACTGCCTATGTTTTCATTCGATCCCAATTATACTGTTTTGGATATATATGGTATTCATTGTAGTTGCCTACTTGTGCAGTGGTATTGAGGCTAAGCAGCCTAACTCTGCTATCCGTAAGTGTGCTAGAGTCCAACTCATCAAGAATGGCAAGAAGATTGCTGCTTTTGTTCCCAATGATGGTTGTTTGAACTATATTGAAGAAAATGTGAGTATATTGTGTTCTCCAAAATTGCAATTTTGATCTTTTCGTCTCTTTCATTCTTTCTCTAATACGTGTGCTTGTAATATTATTGTGCAGGATGAAGTTTTGATTGCTGGATTTGGACGTAAAGGACATGCCGTGGGAGATATTCCCGGAGTTAGGTTTAAGGTTGTGAAGGTGTCTGGAGTCTCACTACTAGCCCTCTTCAAGGAGAAAAAGGAAAAGCCCAGATCATAGGCAATTACCATTTTTCCTGGCCATGTTTTTGAATGCTGCTTAGTTATTTGGATATTTTAAGCTGTTATTCAGTTAATACTTGAACGATGCTACTCTTTTCAACGTAATTTACTAGAATTCAACTTATGCCTGTGGTGTTTTCTTTATACTGATTGTTAGATCGCTCACCTGAAGTAGCATTGCACCTTTTATTTGGATTTGTTATGCCAGTGAATTTCATTTTATTGGTAGTTCTGAAGTTGTCTAACCACCTTGATGGTTGGGTAATTCTTAAATTCAGTTGCCTTGAAGATTTACATATCTTGGTATTTTGCAAAATATTTGTAGTCTCTGCCTCTGTGGATAGATACCCTTAGTCCCATTTCCTTGGTATATACAGTCGCATGTGAATGTGATCTGTTTAATTTTTGTGCTCTCGTCGAAGACTCGAAATGGAAGATCTTGTTAGAAAAATGCAAATATGATTCGCTTTTACAAATGTACTAGCAGTATTTTAAGTAGCCTATTTATTAACACTTCGAAAAATAATTATACAGGTTACAAGCTTTTGGAGTATGTTGGTCTATGTTCATCTGAAAAATTATTAATTTCAGTAACTTCAGATTAGTTGTTTTTTATATTCCCTCCGTTTTGCAGACCTTCATACATTACTAAAAATGATAATCGCACTCAAAAAATAATAAAAAATCATAAGTTTTCTTTTAAATTAAACATTTTGCCCTTAAAAATACACTCTTTATTACATTTTCTATATTCAATTATTAATTGAACTTTTCACATAAAATGTCAATTCTAATGCATGAAATTCTAATGGAATAAGAGTACTACAATGAAGAAAATGAAGAAAATATAGCTTTATCCTGATCCATCGACATGTTAGCCAAACCGGGCACATGATGGGAAGATGCAGGAGAATAGTACTACTACTACTACTCTTAACTGGGAAAATGAAGTGCCTCATCATAAACAAACCTTATAAACCTATGTCATACTTGCATTAATTGCAATTTTAGACATGCAGTATTTGTAACTGAATGATCCATGACTCATCTCTCGCAAAAAGTTGTTCGACGCACTTATCTAAAATGTGCCTTTAATTTTTTATTGACATTACACGCTGCTTATAACTTGTGATATATTCTTTTTATTTATGAACATGGACCTTTCTGTAAAACAAATTTGTGAAAGATAGTATATAAGGAGTTTGTGGTTTAAAAAATTGCTTATGGTTTAATACTTCTAAAAAGATCCGTGTGATCTAGAGCTAGATTCATGGCGATGGCTATTACTTATCTGAAAGTTATTACTACAAAGCAATTACTATCTTGGCTGTTGAAGGCAAATGCTCTTTAATTTCAACGAGTCCTCCACTGGAGGGAGTGACAGATTTTGAGAGAAACAACAAAATGTTATACATGCAAGTTAACCAGAATCAAACTCGGCGGCATATTGCCGGAGAGACAAGGAAAATGACACTCTAAAGACTATTGCGGGTTGACGAATTTAATCAACTTAAGACTTGTTTGATGTACAACAGTAAGTGTCCACCTTCACAAATGATAATTGTACATGAATCCAGTGGGAAGGTCTCACTGCCAGCCTCACATAAGATATACCGGAAAACCAATGGAAAAGCTCTCAGCATAATCATTTTGCTCCAAGGTTCTACATCACCTAGTTTTCAACAAATTACTGCAGGTAATGATCAAGCAATTCAGAAGATGCTCGTCTCTACAGGTATTAATTTTTCCTTCTGTTTTCCTTGAGAAAGCAATCAAAGTATAGATGACAAAGAAAGTTAACAGCAGATTTATAATAAATAAAGCTAATAAATTTTGAATGGTACTGTATGTTTACCTCATTGGACAAAGCCAACCAAAGAATAACATCTAGCAGCTCTCATTCTTCTCTAAAGAAAGCAATCCAAACACTGCAATAGTTTCAGATAGCACATCAGACTCTTTAGTTAAAGTCATGCGTTCACCATTGCCAGGAATATTCTCCACGGTAAAAGGAGATTGGTAGGGGGACTTGGAGGACTTTACAGGAAACGAAACTACAGAGTCCTGTATCTCACTCAGAACTTCATGCACTGGGCCACAATAATTGGGATTGCCAATCCTATCATATCCTTCCACAGGACCGTTTTCCTTGTCACTACTTTCTGATGTTTCATATGAATCATCATCAAGATAGTTCTGGCTGACAAATGTGTCCTTGATCCTTTTCGGAGAAGCACATTCCAAACCTGAAATTTTGTTTTCTGAAACAGTAGCAATATCCATAACCTCGAATGCCATATACTCCTGTTCAGTTTCTTTCTTGAAGTCAAGTAACTTATCATCAATGGCACTCATAACAGCATTTATCACTTGATTAGCTGCTACAACTTCAGCTTCATCTGCCGTGTTAGCATTATTATCCGGATGGTTCTGACTGATTGATGCACTTATGTCCCCTTCTTGACCAATACACTTTAAACCTGAAGTACTGCTTTCTGCAACGGTTGCAACATCCATAACCACATCACTCATATTATTCTGTTCCACTTCTTTCTTCAAGTCAACTAATTTATCGGTGATGGCACTCATAACAGCATCTATCACTTGAGATGATGCTTCAGCTTCATTTGACTTGTCATGATGTTTTCCTACTGTAGTATTCTCTAGATATGCAACTCCACCCCCTTCTTGACCGATACAGTCCAAAGCTCCCATGCTGCTTTCTGCAACTGGACTATCCATAATCCCAATGCCAGTATTCTGTTCCACTTCTTTCTTCAACTCAACTAATTTCTCGTTGATGGCACTCATAACAGTATCTAACACTTGAGTTTGTGATCCACCTTCAATTTCATCATTCTCTGGATGTTTCTGGCGGACCAACACACCCCGGCTCTCTTCTTGACCAATACAGCCCCAACCTGAAGTACTGCTTTCTGCAACATCAGTAATCCCAGCGCCCACATCATTCAGTTCAGTTTCTTTTTTCAATCCAACTAATCTATCATTTATGGCACTCAAAACTGTATCTCTCACTTTATTTGCTGCTCTGATTTCATCTTCATCTGCCTTATTCTCTTGATGATTCTGGCTGATCAATGCAAGTCCATCATCCGCTTTCAAAACAGTATATTCCATAACTGAAATACTGCTTTCTGCCTCAGTAGCAATATTCATAATTACAACATCAGTATTATTCTGTTCTGCTTCATTGTTTATCTCAATTAAGCTGTCATCAGTATCATGAACAGTGTCTATAACTTGATCTTCTGATCCAACTTCAACTTCATCTGCACTGTGATAGTTTTCATTTATTGCATCATTCGCAGGATGAGTCTGGCTCTCATTCATAACAGTGTCTATAACTTGATCTTCTGATCCAACTTCATCTTCATCTGCACTGTGATAGTTTTCTCTTATTGCATTATTTGCAGGATGAGTCTGGCTGACTAATGCACGTCCTGAATCTGTGCCCTCTGGAAGAGTAGACATGTTCAAACCAATTTCATCCAAACCTGAACTGTTTCTCTCTGCCACAGTAGCAATTTGCATAACACGAACATCAGTAGTATTCTGTTCTGTTTCTTTCTGCAACTTGACAAAATTGTCTTCGATGGCGCTCATGACAGTGTCCATCACTTGATTTGCAGCTCCAACTTCATCTACATTTTTATAACTTTCTGCCACAGTAGCAATTTTCATAACACCAACATCAGTAGTATTCTGTTCTGTTTCTTTCTGCAACTTCACAAAATTGTCTTCGATGGCGCTCATGACAGTGTCCATCACTTGATTTGCTGCTCCAACTTCATCTACACTTTTATAATTTTCTCCTGTTGCATTATTCGCAGGAAGATTCTGGCTGACAAATGCATCTCCAGCGCCTCCCATACAAACAGATTCCAAACCAGGAGCTGTGCCCGCTGGAAGAGAAACAGAGTTCCCAACCTCAACAACCATATTTTTCTGATCTGTTACTATCTCTACGCAATCCACATTCTTGTTGCTGTCGCTCATAGAAGTGTCCATAATTTGATTCAGTTCTCCAAATTGAACTTCATCGGCCACGTGATAATTCTGTCTTGTTGCATTATATTTGGCCCTAGAAGAAAATGTAGGAGAATCATTTGCTGAAGCATGTAATTTTTTCTTAGAAGATGCCAGAGATATGCTTTTCAAAGAAGCAGGCTTCGTATTGAGCAAATCAGTTACTGTTGTGGCAGTCGGAACATTACTACTCTTTGGTTTGGTGTTTGAACTTTGCTTTGGACTGCAGGCAACAGCTCCGGCCTTGGAAAGTGAAGAACGCAAGCCAAATTGAGATGGAGGAGCCCTTTTAGGTGTATTGGACTTCACCTGCAAGAGAGTAAATTAGCATCAACAATTAGCTCAGACTTAATTTCAACAAAAAAGTTCATAAAAGCTAATAATGTAAATTCAAGACAAATTTCACAAAACAGGTTATGTGCAAAGTTGCAAGGAAATTATAAATATATACTATACTATACACCTTAAACAATAAAAGATATTCCTTTCATTATCTGGGCATAATAGCCTGGAAAATCTTCCGTCCAGATGTGTACTATCCCAAATAGATCAATATTAAGGCTTTAAAACTAACCCCATCGAAGAATCCAATTTTAGGGGATGGCAAGCGCAATCCTGATGGTTTCATCGGAGCCTGGAGGCCACCAGTTTGTGCCGAAGCTTTTTTTATTCTATCACCAGGAAAATCAAGTTCCTGACTTTTCCGCCCATCTACACTTGCATTTGCAAACTGGTTCATCGAATCTTGAACAGTGATATCCGAATCCATAGATTTACATGAACTGGCATCAAAACTGGTCCTTGGGTTATGAGACCTTGGATTGACAATTGAAGATGAAGATGAAACTGAAGACCACTCACTGATTGAACTGGCTGGTGAAGGAATTGTGCTTGTCTTAGTTGACTTCATATAAGCTGAAAGCTTAGACGTCGCCTGTCTATCCTTTACTGCAGCTTTTGATGGGGGTTTGGTGACAGAACCTAAGGTTCTTGTAACAACATTGCTTGGCTTAACTGGATTTCTCTTTACTGTCACAGCTATAGATTTAGCTGAGGCTTTGGAAGAAATACTACTAGAACTATCACTTGAAGCTGAAAGCCTTGCCAACTGCGTTGTGCTGGAAGTTGAAGAACCCACAGAGGAAGTCTTGGAGAATCCTGCAGGCTTTGAAAACACCCTCCCAACTCCTGTTGCAACCTGAACTTTCGGTGCCACCCCCTTGCTTGAAACCATAGCTGGCGAAGTAATTAAAAGTGTTAGAGTTACAAAATAACAGACATATATTCTGGAAATAAAATTTTCAGAAGTTCATTCGAAGTACCAGCTTTCAAGCTTCGACCTTCAGGTTTTTCATGAGCAGAACCAATGGACCCACGCTTTACTGTTGCTGTTGAATTGGGTATGGTCTTGGCTATAGTGTTAGGTGGCTTACGAAGAACTGAAGTTGAAGGGACATTCTTAGCAATAGACTTTACCTATAAAAAAAATCACTATGAGAATCAAACCTGCTATAACATATTATTAGAAAGTGCAGTTGGTATATTTCATTAATGACAAGCAAACATACTATAATCTAATATTGTTCACATAATCAACTTCAATTGCCTTACTGATCAATATGTAAAGACTAGAAAGCAGGGAAGTTCTATATTTTCAAAGTTCAATATTATCATTTATAATGCCGACAGGTAAACTTTGAATGGTTTTTCTATTAATGGTTTCCAATATGAAGCCTAGACAGTTTATGCATGTTAGTTGGCATACTGCACTGTGATCGTAAGGGACTTTAGTAGTTGTTCAATAATAATAATAAACCTGCAGATTTGTAGTAATAGATGCTTCTTCTCTTTCTATTTGTGATCTAAAACAGAAAGATTATATCACATCCAGAGAACTTAAATGGAATCATCATATGCTATGCTCGTATATATATTTACAAGCACAGGATTGCTCAGAATAATTCCCTCAAGTTCCCGCTTACGTGTGTGTGTGTTTTCGCAGTGCAAATAACCAAAGGAGAATATGCTAGAGTCTAGAGTATGCCTGTGTCACTTGGGACTGAGTTTTGCCTGATCCTAGCTTCCCAGAAATTTGTTTTGGCTGGCACTTTGCCATCCTGACAGTTTGGAGGCCACTGACCTTTGATGCCATTTTAGGGTTCTGCATAATTGATATTAAGAATCACTACATGTTGACCCGAAGTCAATTGAGGAATGCTTGCCAAACTTACTTTACACTGAAGGGCAGAGTCTTCTTCCTTCAGAACTGTACATGAATATAACTTTAGTTCAACATAATTTGATGAATAATGTAAGCAGAAGCAGACAGTAAATTACAATTTACATCATTTGAACAACTTAGAGATGTGGAATAAAGATTGTACAAAGGAAATGAGAACTTCTTACAAAAAGACTAAAAGACAAAGGTAAATATTGAGTGCAAGAAGAAAGATATAGAATTAAAACATTCAAAAGTAAGTTCTTTTAGACACCTTGACATTCCTTGCTGTCAGCTTTATAGCTATTTACATCCAATAAAACACTAATTTGTGGCACTTATATTCTTTGTACCTCAACTATATTAGTGGAAGATAGATTTTCCATCCTATCAACATACTGAGGAAGAATCAAGTTTCTGCAACTAGATGAATAACATATAAAACTTTTCCAGGGAATGCAGATATCTTCCGGCTACTAAACATTCATGCAAAACACTTCAGATAAATTGTCAGAATTCACAGTACGGGAATGTATATGCTACTGAAATGGTTAGACACGTTTCCACTCAATGTGCACATATGGACAGCTAACAAGTGACACAGGTTACAGAGAAAAGGAATTATTATTACCAAACACCAGTGGAAAAACAAAAAACACCATTGGAACTAAAGAACACACTATTGTCAAGCATAAAAAAACACGCTAGAAACTATCCTTAGCGCATATGAAACAAAATGCACACTCCCAGTTTCTGCATACTCACATGAAACGGCTTCATTTAAAACTTTCTCATCTGGCATCTTACTGATGGAGTTCATAAAACTTGGTGGCCTTTTGCTGGATCTTTGGATGGATGCTCTAATATCTACAAAGAGATCATCCTCGTGAGAATCCAGAGTCAAATTGTCACTTTGAAAACTGGAAATTGACTCGGTTGACCCAGTAATATCTTCTTCAATCCGAGCTAACGAATTCTTTGCAGCTTCATCTGTTCCAGTAATCATAGTGGACAGCTCTTCTGCATCTAAGACGCCTAAATTTTGACAGAAGCAGGACCACATTAGCTGCAAATTTGAAAGTGTTGAAAGAGAGCACATACACATGCAGGTAAAGGATAAGTACCTGCACTGGTGAAGAAAGCAGTGTCCCAGGCTAGACTTGTCCGCAAATTATATCTTCCCTTTCTTTTAGTTGGTTCCGGATCCATTGATTCGTGCAGTTCAGGTAACCTACTACTTGGACCAATACCTTCAGGCCCATTTCCAGCATTCTCAACTCCTTCAAAGTCACATTGACCAAATTTAAGAAAGTGAGAAAAATACTTCATAAACATCATCTCCTAGCTACAGAGCTATGCTACACAGCACCTCAGTAAGAAACAGACAAAACATAATTACTTGACTATATTCAACCTTTTCATATTACTACTAACTTCAGCAAGTCAATTTAGAATCATGTCCTCAATGAGCCAGATCACATAGCAACTAATCCATAGAAATTCGAAATTCAACACTGGTGAACTCCAAAGCAGTCACTATTAAGCTCCCATTTATAGGTTTCACGAGTATGCATAAACAATTAGATTTGATTGAGGAATTCAATGCCATACAGCGATCTTTGACAAATTCATGGAAATATGAAACATACACCCTTAAATCTGCTGCTAAGGAACAAAATCGAATGAAAAAGAAAGAACCTGAAGGCTGATTCGATTCTGGATCAACATTCTTAGCCCTCTCCATTTCAAATCGCTGGTTAATGTGGAATGTTAAATCCGATCTACTCGTTTAACATGCAACAATTTGTTGGATTTGAGTGATTAGGGTTGGGAAAAAGTTGTACGAGAATGGAGATAGGAAGTGTGTGTGATAGATAGATAGATTGCAGTGAGTGAGTGTTGAGTAAAAAGAAAGAGGGCGGACAAGAAATTAATTTGAATTTGCAGCAGAGCGGTTTTTGCAAAACCATTTGTTGGAAAATGACACTTTGCCCCTCGTATTCGTGCTTTCTAGACTTCTGTTCGAATTCCAACTCTTTCATTTTGTTTTATAATGAGAAAGAAGTCCTTTTTCTACTTAATATATATTCTTGTAGAACCCGCTATTTATGTGACAATTTCACTTTGGTGTTAAAAAGTACTCCCTCCGTTTCTGTAAAATTGAAACAATTTTCCGTTTTGGGTCTACATTGAATGGGAGATCAACGAAATAATGGTCTACATTACCAGGTCGACCATGTAGATACTATAAAAGAGACCATGAACGCTTGCAGGAGACACGCTACAAGGAGATACAAACAATTAAACTTAACCGGTCTACCTTCTCCGACGCATCTGAGAGCGATAACTCTCAGCATCCCTATCCAAACCAGCTTAGCAAAACTCCGCTTTCAATCTCCATCACTTGTTCTACTTCTGATGAATGCCACACAGGTTTGGTTATTCCCTTACACGTTCTACCTACGTAGAATCAATAGGTTTGACTTATTATTGGAAATCTTATTAGCCATGTACTTTTATTGGATTGATCTGTTACTAACTTGAGTGTCGGAGTGTCTTAGGCCGGCACCAAACCGGTGTCCAAAGGACTCTTACGCACCCCTCCCTAGTGTGTTGCGATCGGTGCCCACCAAGAAAAATTCAATTGTAGATTCAGACGTCTACAAATATAAATTATTAATTTTTAGATTGTTACAAAATAGATTAGAAAGTTCGCACGCGAGTACCGTGTGCCAATTTTTCTAGTGTTAAGTCACTATTCACCAACATAAAATCGAATTACAATTGACATGTTAAAGCTATGTTATAATCGAATCTGTAAGTCTTAATCCAAACAATCTATTGATTTTCTTTTCTTTAAAAATTCAAGACCTATACCGTGATGGTCCTCGAACGTGACCATGAGTCGCAGTGTCACATAACTACTAGGTTTTGCCCATCAGTTGTATGCAAGACGAATTTACTAGCGCGGCTAGGAGACATAGGGTCTCATTTTTTTACTTTTACTTTTATTAGTATCGGTGACACGCGGATCCCCGTATGACCATTTTGCGTAACTTTACACGTGTAATTTATATAAAAGAAAATTAGAAAGAAAGGATAATAAAAAATTTAAATGGAAATCTTCTACATTTACATTACATGAACGTGCATACATGATACATGTTGATCATGAACAATTGAAGTGTAAATTTAGTTACCTACCATTTTTTCTTATTTTAATTTTTATTGTGGTGAGTGGTAACTTCCATTTGGTGAAATAACTACCTAGATGTCTTTGATTAGGATATCGTATAGAACTATAGATGGTAAACAAAATTTAAAAGAAAGCTGAAAATTAAATGTTATTTATTGAAAAAATAAAAAAGCATGATTAAAGATGACAGCGGATTGATAAAGTGGTAACGTTTTAGACTAATTACTCCGGCCCGGAACAAGGTTCTGATATGCTTTTGTGGTCAACAATTTAGTGCTTGTTTGGCAACTGATCAAAATCACTAAAACCTGGCTAAAAACATCTAAAAACATCTATTTTAATATGATTTTTATGACTTTAATCGCTTAGAGTTAAAACTCGAATTAAGTAAAAATTTAAGTGTTTTCTTTCCGATTTTCTGAATTTTAATTGTCACCCAAACATATTATTAAGGTACAATTACTTTTCAAATATAATAATGTAAGCTGGTTGTACAAATTAATTTGTAATGGATTCCGTGGAGGTATTATTGTCATTACTTACTGATATTTTAATATTATATTGGAAGAATATATTGCCAAAATCGAAGGCATCCTTTGTTTGGGATGCAAAAAATGATAAAAAGAGAACCTTGTTGCGAAAGAGAGGTAATAGGAGTAAGAATAAAAAATGAATAAAACGTTGATAGTGCTTTGGATGATGGGTGCAATTACGAAAAATGAAAATGTAAATATGCATGAAACTAAAATGGTGAAATGAGAAGGCTTGTTCCGGAACGGTACAATACACAAATGTGTTGCCCACATGTGACATGACAAAGAAGATATCTGAGATTCCAGCCAACAGACCATCCGTTAACAAGAGATCACACCTCTCATCTCCTTTAATACGGATGGTTAAATCCAAATTCACCCTCATTCCCGAGAAAAATTAAGATCTTGCCTTCGCAAGTCCCCATGTGAAGTGCACAAAACCAGTTTCTAACTTTCTATATCAATGTTCAATATGAATGTCTGGTACAACCAAAACTGAAGACCAAGGCCTGCAACTAACTAGAACGAAAAAGAACCACATACGGGTACAACTACCAGAGCCAAGAAGAACCACGTACTGGTGCCGGGAAACAATGCACGCATATTGAACTGCACTTAGGATCTACTGAATGAGAATTAGCACGGCTAGTATTACTAGTCGAAGATGCCAAATCCTTAGCAGGACCATCATACTGTATATTGTCAAAGTACATTGTCAACACAGAAACAACTCAAAGCAGCAATAAACCATTTACTTACCTATACCCGAGCAATAGTTCACTGGTTTAAAATACACAACGAATAAAAAATAACCACCAGTTCTAGATTTTAACAACTGCCACCAAAGATTCAACTATTTTCAACTTTATTCAGAAAAAGAAAAAGGAAAGTATAACGAAAGATGTTTGCATATGCCACAAATGTAAGTTGCATATGTTCATAGTAGAATATCATTCTAGGTTTAGGACTTGAACAAAGCACCTGCACGAATCAATATGTCAGCCACTATGCCTCATCTACATCAACGCTTTATCACAGGTAAAAGAAGAAGACTATGATGACTACTAGCTAAAATACCTCCCATGATCCCAGCATTACCATTCACAATGGTATTTCAAGGATTTGTCTTCTTGTTCCGCTTTGAGGTTGCACTAGCTTTACGAGGTGTAGGAGCATAATTAAGGCGGTAACTGACAAGTGATGGTCCAAAAGTGCGATATTTTCCTGTACTGCTAAAAGCAGCCTCAGCATCTGCTTTTTTCTCAAATATCACTTTTGCTCTCTTGCTTTTACTTAAAATTTCAGTCTCTGACTCCTTCAGAGGTCCAAAAGGCCTAAATATCTCGTTCAGATCTGAAACGGGTGGAATAGACTCCAAATCTGAAAAGTTGAGGATTAGAGCAGTTGGCCGAGAATCCTCTGTATCATTCTCATGAATAGATGGGGTTTCTGAATGTGCAAGGGAAGTATCCTTCTCTTCGTCACCATCCAAGTTCACATTTCCAGTACACTGTGAGGAGTTCTGGATGACTCTGTCTTTCCAGAAAGAATCCTCCACACCATCAAACGCAAATATATCTTTGGTCTCTGAGTTGAATGGCTGCTTCCCCTCATTTCCTACCTGCATTCCAGAACTTTGTAGAAGAGGTTTTTCAAGACAGACTGAATTCCGAAATTCACGTAGTACAGGAACCAGTGGAACCAGCATGTCATACGCTTGCATAGAATTTCCTGCAGCAAAGTTTAGCTTAGAAAAAATCTCATCAGGAGTCAAATTCTTAGGTAAAATAGTCTCCCCTCCTTGAGATTTGCTAGTAACAGGGCTTTGCAAAATTTCCCCATCTTTCAGAGCCTTGCATACACGTTTCCCGAACCCAGTGTATCTTTGGGGCTGCAATGCCATTTCATCGGACGCTCTAGATGATTTCAAATTCTTTTGTCTTTTCACTTCAGCATTATCTGGTATTGAGCTAGCAGATTCTTGCTTTCTCTTCCTTCCGCGCTTCTTCAACGTTCTACCACCATCATGTTTAGGACTGCTTGAAGACATCAAGACGGAAACTTGTTTTTCCTTGGACTCTGGAAGCTTTTCATCAAATGATGGACAGTTACGTTTCTCAGAAGAAACACCCCGAGCAGTTGCCTTTCGCTTTTTCGATGGAACCTCAACTGCGTTCGTAGCAGCTGGAAGGACTCCATCAGAATCAATTCTTCCCCCCTTTGCAACAATATGTGTATCATCCTCCACCAATTCACCAAACTCTTCGAGCAATGTGAGATTGTAGCGCCCCTTCCATCTATTGAAGCCCAGTAGTTGAGCTTTCATTGTAGTAAACTGCAACCTATCAGTCTTAGAGCCTCGGACTTCAGACAACGACTCTACAAACTCCAAAAGTTCTCCTGGAACAAATGAGTCTGCAGTAAATAATCTGTCCCTGACTTCTCTCCTGCTAGATTCTTCTCGGATACCAGCATTTCGAACTTCTTGGGTTTTTATCTTATTATAGACCTCCTCAGGCAAACATCGACATGAAAGCCCAACCTCAACTCGTCTAGAAACCTCATCCAACGCACAGCTCACAGCATGAAGAAATCCTTCAGTGTTGTTCTGTTTCTCCATTTCAGAGAAATTCATGTGAAATGGTTTGATTTTTGATACTTCATTCCATGCAAATGTCCGATCGCCAAAGTATGCTATCAAGTAACTGTCCTTCTTTAAATATTTTACTGCCTTATCTGATGCATCTGAAGGTGCAAAAACCTGCCCAGGCCACCAAGGATGGCTTTTAACTTTGCCCCAAACTATATCCGACGTTGAATAATAGGCATTCATTTGAGTTGCAGATTGTTCTCCATGTCCTTCATTCTTCAACATATCACCTTCCACACTATATCCCTCTTTAGTTTCTGACTTTCCCTCTGAAACAAGTCCATTGGTGATCAAATCACATTCTTTCCTCATCGACACATCCTCCTGATCATTGTCTACCTCTTCAGTTTCTGACTTTCCATCTTGTACTGGCTCACCGGATATCGAACGTTGTATTCCATGCCTTTCTGTCATCAACACATCAGCCTCAGCATTAAGTACCTCGGTAGTTTCCAATTTTCCATCTGGCACTAGCTCATTGGTCAACGGATCTTGATTTTCATCTCCTTCCACCATCAACACATCAGCCACAGCATTATCTACCTCTTTAGTTTCTGGGATACCATCTTTCATCAGTTCATTATTGAAAGAATCTTGTTTTCCATATTCTTGTGCCACCAAAAAATCTGACTCAACATTTTCTAGCCCTTTCCACTCTAATTTTTCATCGGACACTGGTTCATTACTGATAGAATCTAGCTTCCCATGTAAAACTGAACTCACCACATCCTTTTGCTCTTCGATTGCAGTTCCATTTATGCCAATCACATCAATGGAATCTCCTTTAACATCAGTCCCGTCCACAGACGTCGTCACACCAACTGCACCCTGCAACGGGTTCAAATCTACAACACGGTTTATCCCATCCTCAGGTCTAGTTTCAGAAGTGCTGCCATCTTCCACCTTGTTATCCAGAGCATAACCTCCTCCCAACACTCTCCCTACCAAACTCATCATCCCCATCCCATCATCGCTAGACTTGTGTTCTACAGCTCTATTTTTACTCCCATCCATTTTTTCAGCTTCATCATTCAACCCATTCGCCTCATCCAAAACCCTAATACCATCGGCATCATCCATTGCACAATCGGAACATTGAATTAGGGTTTTGTGCCCTAAATCACCAACCAACCCATCATTAGCCCATTTATCTGATTCCCCAGAATCCATGGAAACGTTAACACCATCCAAATTCGCCGACATTAGTTTAATTACCCTATATAATAAACAGAAGATACACTAACCAATAAGCAATAATGGGAAAACAATAGAGAGAAAACACATAAAATAGCTTGAGTTTAAGTCCGTACAGAGGCCAAAAATAAGTCTGTGACCAGTAATCATTCGATCGTTAAACATGCTAATAAGTAGAGATTCTGCAAAAAAGAAAAAAGTTGGAATTGAAAGAGATGAATTCACCTGGAGGAGTGGGTGAAGGTAACAAAATTCTGTTCGTGTTATGTTTTGAGCAATAGAATCGGACGTAGTTGTTAATTTGCTACTTGGTCTCTTCTTTTCTCTGGTGAATGCAACGAGGAGTATTTTGTGCTGGCTGTGATTGTGAACCGGTTTATATATTAAGTTTATCCGGATACGTGTCATGTGTCGGGGCACATGACGTGTCCGTCCAAAGTGGAGTATATCTGTTCTTTTGGCTTTGCTGTACTGCCTTTATTGATCGTGGTTAAAATTCTTCACTTTGGGTCGGACCGGACTTAATGAAATTATCGATTTCTCTCCATGTACATCCACATGGTTGGGAGGTGTTATTCGGGCCGGGCTGGGACCGGTCCGCTCCATTTAAAGGCCGGGCCGGGCCGGGTTTTTTGTCAAAATAAATGCCCGGCACGGCCCCAACCCACTATACTCACGGGCTTCGCGATCCTGTTCACGGGCCGGGCAGCCCACCTAATTTTTTTTTCTTTGGAAATTAATTACTGTCATTCATTGCGTTTCGGATTCACTGTTCAACATACTGTTTGATCATATAAAGACATTGCACGTGGCATTAGCTTAATTTAACATCTAAATTTCAAAAGCCCAAACAGTGGTTTGAACTTAACCCACTCAATTAATTATCATAAATTATTATAAACCAATAAAATAGAAAAGTAAAAATAGGAAAAACAAAACAACTCCAGGCCGTCCTCCACGTCTCTCTTCTCCAACGCCGGCAAGTTCGAGCCTGGCCGCTGCACCGCTTTATGGAATTCTTTCGGATCTTACGTAATTAAACCTACCTTTCCAGAATTCTCTTTGTTTCCGACTATAGTTTGGCAAGCTAACCTCAAAGAGTCAGGTTTCTATAAGATCAACGCAAGTATGATTTATGAATAGCAGTCTAATTTGAACTGACAAAGTAGAACCAGATGAAATATACGAGTGGCAATAGCGTGTATTATCAAGTCTTAATAAGTCCAGCGCACTGGCACACTATGTAACATTGAAACAATTATAAGAGGTGCAGTGTTCTTTCATTCAGCTTGGATGTGTTTGATCGAAAGAGGCGAGGGGAAAGAATTACGTTAAGCGATGGGGCGGCCGGGCTAGAACTTGCCGGCGTTGGAGAAGATAGCCGTGGAAGACGGCCTGGAGTTGTTTTGTTTTTCCTATTTTTACTTTTCTATTTTTATTGGTATATAATAATTTATGATAATTAATTGAGTGGGTTAAGCTGAAACCACCGTTTGGGCTTTTGGAGTTTAGCTGTTAGTTAAGCTAATGCCACGTGTAATATTTTTAAAGGAACAAACAGTATGTTGAACATTAAATCCGAACGCCATCCCTTGCTGCCAACTTTTCTTTCCGTAACTTTAACAATTCTGATACAGTAACAGACTAACAGTACTGGACTGGACAAAAAAAAATTCGAAATAGACTTGGAATGTAGAGATTCAGAAATTAGAAGAGAGTAGGGGATTAAGAACAGAGAGTAGAAGATTAAGAGAAGAGAGTGTGATGAGGAAGAAATAAACTCACCTATTTATAGATGAGGAGGAATTGAGCAGCAAGCTGCAACTGCAAGGCGCAAGCTCAACGTTCTTCTTCAGACTTCAGCCAACAATCACATCAATTGAAGGAAAGAGACGTTACAGCCTTACATGAATTAATTCATGACCGTTGAAAATGTATCTCTTTGTCTTTGTGCAGAGAGACATAGGTGATGAGGCTTAATGGTGGGGAGAAGATAGCATTTTTTGTAGGTGCGTCGTATGATCGTGTCTTAAATTGCTTGCCACTTGGATTTTCGGACCATAGAGTGGAGGGACACGACTAATATATGACGTTATCTAGGAAACCGACCTTGACCACGCATTAAATTTCTTACCACTTATTTTGATAAAGAACATAGGGTATAGGGGCGTTGGCAAATAAGGTTGCATTTTTTGGAATTGACGGTTTTTGGTAATGGATAAGCCACTTGTCAATGATATTTTGGCCGCTCGAGTCTTGCTAGGCGCGTACAAATCTTAAATTTATTGCCACGTGGTTGCTTGCGAGCATAGGCGTAGGGGATGGTAAATATAGATGGGACATGTTGGCCTAGATCACGTATTAAATTACTTGCCACTTGCTTCTTCGTAGGCATAGGGTGGAGGAACGTGGTTAGTTAGGTCTTGTGTTGGCATTTATGACCGTTCCTTAAATTTATTGCCACTTGTTTTCTTGTGACCATAGGGTGGAGGGATGTGTTTTGTAGTCATGGAGCTTGGTACTTTGCGTGGCTTTAACCTTGACCACGCTTTAAATTGCTTGCCACTTGTTTTGATCAAAGGCATAGGGTGTAGGAGCGTGGCCATTAAGGGTATAGCTTGCCTGGAATTGATGGTCTTAAAAAGTTTTTGGTGATGGAGATTTGCCTTGGACCATGGTTGTGATGAGTGATATGATCAGTAAGGTTGTGTCTCAATGAGCAGAAGGTTTGTTTTTTGAAGTGGAAACATGAGGAGTTTGATGCACTGAATGGATTTATGAAGGAATGGTGATGAAGGATGGATCTCAAGTAATATAGTTTGCTGTAAGACTAGGATGAAGTTTGAGGTAGGGATTGAAGTATTTTTCGGTTGTAATGTAAAACTATTTAATATCGAGCATTTCTTATGCTCTTGTAAACTTTATTATATTAATGAATATAATTTTTGCTGTTTCAAAAAAATAAGTGACGGTCAATCTTAAATTAATACTGACTTTTTAATTTTTATGCACCCAAGATACAGATAAAACTTTAGTACAAGGCAGGCAAGTTTCTTTAAAAAGGTGATTTTGGCAAGAAACTAGAAGCACCAGCAATACATGCACATGTTTGACATTCATATTTCATAGCCAGTCCAGCAGTAAGCAAATTCTACTTGCTGTACAGCAATCTGCACTAGTAGTTTAATAGAAAGGCACATTTATCTACACATTCCATAGCAGTAATGAAGACTCCAGTTTTTCAATTCACTTGTTAATCAGCTAGCCTAATCACTAACAGTGCTTTGCACTGCAAACTAACTCCTTGCACTTTGCTCACAGCCACCCTGCTGATCAAATCTTATGTCTTTTCTTTGAAATGCAGGTGTCATGATAGATGGAATGATCCTTGTCCTTCTGTTATAGCATATAAGAGCTTCGCCTTCATAACTTTCTGCAATATGAATGCATGAAACTGAGTTAATCTTTTAGCCAAGAAACGAATGAAGAGAAGACAACAGGAAGAAAGGGAAGGCATTGACTTTTGAAGAATAAGGTGGCAGCTTCAGATAATTTACACAGGTCATGACACTGGGCAAATCAGCATCAACACACTTGCCACAATGCTGTCAACCAAGAAATTAGGAGATTCAAGTACAACAGAAATATGAGGTCTAGGCAAAATTGAAGGGAAAGATAAAATTCAAGGAATGATTATAAGCTAACCCTGCGGACGACTGTTAGTTTTGGTTTGAGAGAAGCTAACCCTCCAGGAGGAAGCCGAGGCGCTCCTGTAACAAACTGCAAGAACGCTCTTTGCTGCTCAGGGTTAAACTCTTGAACGATTTTCAGAAACTGATTGTTATTGAAAAAAATGGTGGTCAGACAGAAAGATAAAGCCACAAGGAGAACCCAGATCAGGAGTAACCAATAGACTAAGACTCACGTTCACAATTGCAGGACTCTTAACAGTGTACCCGTGGTCAAATTTGATGTGATTCACAAGTTCACCAGACTACATCATTAGAGAGAGAAACAAAAAGGCACAGTAGTTAGTTGCATGAAGATTGAGGAAATATGCCTTTGCAGCAAAGAACTTGCATTAGTTAAACAGAAGAATAATGCACATACATTCCACTTCACATGGCCTCCACACATCAAACACCCTAATTCTTCTTCTGTGAATGCCTTCAGATGGCTGATAGGGAAAACCTGGATTACCTCCAATAAGAGTGATTAAACACTATGGAGCAGTATATCGGTTAAGAAACAGAGGAAAGGAAGGACAACAACATGCTGAAACACAAAGATGTAATTTACTTGGATATGCTAAAGAAGTTCAGAAATCATGGCATAAATAATTAAGGGACCAAACCAAGCAATAAGAGCAAATGCACACCTGGTTGAAACCGAACTTGAACGCTTCCACTTGTTTGTTGATTCCAGATTTTATTGTTGCATCCACCATGAGTGTAACATATTCCTCCAAATTATCCGGATTGACCTGTAAAAGAATCTAGCTTAACGGAACTGAGAGTTCTCTGAATTATCAGCAAAAACCTCAACATGAATACAAGTTTTATGGTGGAAAAAGCTAACCATCTTTGAACTGCAAGCAGAAACATGAACATAATCAGGATACCCAGGAAGTGTAAAATCAATGCAGAGATCCTCAATTTTTGAGCTCCTAAAGCTCAAGTCAACATCTTGAGATTTTCCTTCGACAATGGCCTGAAACTCTAGCAGAACTCCACCAAAGGCAGGATCAATAGACTGGATGTCAAACACAGTAAGTTCCTAAAATAGAGAAGAATCCATCAGATAGACATATCAAACAAAAATATAAAATTACACCATGATAGATACAAATAAGACATGCCTTTCCCAGAATAAGTTTATAAAAAGCCTTGGAGAAAGGAAGATCTAGAATCCTTCCATCTTGAAGAGCCTTTGCGACTATCTTCCCAAGAAGAACAAACTTTTCTATCACCTCAGTATATGCTTTAGTACTTGAAGCTGACCATGGACGAGGGAAGAGCCCAAAAGGAGCCACCACAAATCCAGAGCTTTCACCCTCCAAGTCATGGTCGTCTCTCCACATGCCCAAGGTACTTCTCTGGAACTCCCGACAGACCAATGAGTAGAATTCCAAAGTTGGACCAAGACCAGTACCAATCTCCCCTCTATATTCCACCTCAAAGACCTTTTTGCAGGTGCGGATATCCATCATCATCTTAGTAGCAGATTCTAGTATTTTATCCCGGTTAACCAAAAACTTCTTGCGAGGGGCATTAAAGCGCCTCCCAATGAACCCTCCGCCATTATCATGATACAACGAATACATTTGATTAAGCAACTGGCCCAATGCTGCCGGATAGAAAAAATTGTAACTCGCTTCAAAATCAAATAAGAACGGGTACCAAGCAATTAGCTGGATACACCTTGCAAGTAAGCCCCAAAGCGAGATAGTCATAGTATCTCGCAGATCCTGTTCTAGTCAAAAGATCTAGAACAACGCAAAATGATCAAACCGTTATTATAAGGACATGTAAAAGATAACCACTTCCAAATTAATTATGATTTGTGATTGCAAAAACGAGATATCATAGCTCCTTTCTTCGGCTTGCTATACTAGTATACTATATGCTTAAAAACAACTTCATCATCTACAAAACTTAAGCAGCAACGCTTCGTTTAATGTGCAAATCACTCTGAAACTGCAACATTTTCCAGCATGAAAACTGAAAGCACCCAACAAAAAATCAACTATCACATAACACAGCTCATCATCATGGCAACGGCATATAATTATTTGTAAATTGTAATGGCAGGAAATTGTTCAAACAGTTTCAAAAGGACATCAAAATTGTTTTTCCCCCAATGAACAGAAGTTCGTTAAATTAAGTATTATTACTTCAAAATCCATAATAGGAATCTCACCTTCAGTGAAGCTCAAGCTCTCTGTTCTTCCTCTGGGTTGTTGAATCGTAATTTCAGAACCGAATGGGTAGTTGAAACGTGTACCGTGACAAAGTAGACAGAAATGGTAGTGCAATTAGGGTTTTAGCTGACCTGAGTGATCACCCAATCATTCTTCCTCTCCTCTATGATCAGACTCCTTAAACTTTGGGTCACAGAAAGACTCACAGTAATGTCACAGTGACACGATAAAATTACTCTTCGTCATTAGTTTGTGCTAATTTCATGTATGGTGCTCTACTTTCTAAAATATTGCAATGCGGATGCTAATTTTATTGTGAAACTTTTAGGATTAAAGATTCCCAAAAACAATACCTGCATTAACACTATTTTATTAGTTCGATAATTTTTATTTTTAAAATAAACATGTTACGTGAATGTCTAAATGAATGTTTATAAGTTAATTGATCTGATAAGGTTCTCAAGTTAGTTTATCAAAAAAATAAGTTAAACGATTTGTTTTTTATATAGTACTACTATATTTAACAAGTTAACTAGCTTATAAGCTAATTAATTTGTTAAACACTTCAAACAAAATCAATTAAATTATCAGCTACCCAATCAGCTATCGACTAGTTTTGTTTGTCATCTCTAAGGGCGCAGTCATGATTTTAAGTTCGAGGCCCAATTTATATACTACTCCCTCCGCCCCGGAGAACTTCATACATTACGGTTAACGCACAGTTTTATGCGAAAAGTTAAAGTAATGATAAATTATGAAAAAAGTAAACAAAAGTGTACTTTGAGTGGCAAAATGTGTAATTTATGTGTAAAGTTGAGATTGTTTATTATTTGTTGGGTGTGGGGTAGCTTCCTTTTTTAATAATGTATGAAGTTACGAATGACTAAAATATAAAATGTACAAGTTCATGAGGGAGTACTTAGAGATTCAGGCCAAGAATCGGGAACCATCATCGGATTAGGAGCAGGTGACGGATAAGTTTCAGCCATGGCTAGGGTTCTTGACAGAAGAAAAGTTGTTGAGTGAAAAAAAATGGGAGCCATTTGGTGGATGTAACCCGTTTCCATTTAGGTTTGTGTTAATTTAATGATGTAATTTGGATGTTTGATTAGATTAATTTTGAGATGTAAACCTTGCAAAAAATAGAAACGTGACATTTGTAGTTTGACAGAGATAAATGGAATATGTGTCATTTGTAGTTGGACAGAGGGAGTATATGATATTATTTCTGAGGTTGGATGGTGAAATCTAAAATTATTAAAAAAAGAAATAATACATATAACTTTTTCTTAAATAAAGGGGATTGAATGTCCCACTATACCATCCTTATGCCCCGCCTCTTGTCATGTGAAATGAATAAACATATGATTGAGAATGAATAATGTATAAGATAAATAATGCTCTTCCCGTTTTAAGGAATTTCATTTTGACTTTTTTATATCCACCAACTCCAACGAACTTAGACCGTTATAAAATGGGTAAGGGTTCAAACGAATGAAATTGATACACTGTAATTGCATGATTAAGAAAGACATCTCAAGTCTTGACTGATGCTTACTTGCTACACCATCAGATTACGTACTCTCGGGATTTTGGAGTGTGATATTACTAATCAAGAATGACAAAGCAAACACGCATTTCCCATTGCCTTTCAAGTAAATAAGTTCTGCTATAAGTTAAATTGCAGTATGATAAAAAACTGTACAATATTTATATATATATAATGTTGACATCAAAGCCAACCGCAGCAAAACATTCTACGTGCAGCTGCCTGTGAATTCACCTGGAAATCTGAAAGTCTCTACTTAGTGTAATGAGAGGGCGCCTTCATTTACACAGATCAAAACTAAAAATCAACAGACCTTACTGCTGCCAACATCTCAATCACTTCCTACAACCGCTACTGTTATCGTCATCCAAACTAGCTTTTCTCCTTGTGCATACCACCAAATCGAACTACCTAATCCCCCATATTCACATGCTATGTACCTCTTTCGTCAAATTAAAGTAGATCATGAAAGATGGAATGATCCTTGTCCTTCTGTTATAGCATATAAGAGCTTTTCTTTCATAACTTGCTGCAAGGATGAATGCATGAAAATATGTCAATATTTCTAATCCAGGAAACGTTTTAAAAGGCAACCTCAAGAGTGAAGTGAAGAATTGGGCTGACCTTTGAAGAGTAAGGTGGTAGCTTCAGATAATTTGCACAGGTCATTACACTCGGCAAGTCAGCATCCATCAAGTTGCCAGAATGCTGTTAAGGAAGAAGATACGAGATTTAAGCAAAACAGAAAGATGAGGATTAAGTCAAACTGAAGCAGGGCCAAAATTTTAGGATAGCCAACCTTCCGGACAATAGTTAGTTTTGGGTTCAGAGAAGCCAAGCCCCCAGGTGGAAGCCGTGGCGCTCCAGTGACAAACTGCAAGAATGCTCTTTGCTGCTCACGGTCAAATTCTTGCATGATTTCTAGTAACTGAGTGATACAAGGATATTGATCAGAGTACAGTTAATAAATAATCAGGACATCAAAAAGTAGGAGTAACCAGTAGACTAGTACTAACGTTCACAATTGGAGTACTGCTAACAGTGTACCCATGGTCAAATTTGACGTGATCCACAAGTTCATCAGACTGCATTATTAGAGAGGAGAAACAGAAAGCAAAAGGTTAAGCTGCATGATAATAGAGCAAACATGCAATTTCTTGTGTTAGTTAGGTTGGAAACAAGTAATTCACATACATTCCACTGTACATGGTCTCCGCACATTAAGCGCTCCAATTCTTCTTCTGTGAAAACCATGAGATGTCTGATTGGGAAGACCTGGGAGCCACCAAAAAAGAAAAGTTGAACACCAAAAACTTGCTAGTATTTTTTAGAAACAGAAGGTGGCAGGACAATTTCTGCAGACACAAAGATGTAAACCCGCATATGGCGAAGACCAAAAAAGAACCAGAAAGCATGACCCAGAAAATTAAGGGACCACAAGAACACCATGGTCGTGGCATACCTGGCTAAAACCCGACTTGAATGCTTCCACTTGTTTGTTGATCCCCGAATTTATAGTCCCATCCACCATGAGTGTAACATATTCCTCTACATTATCCAGGTTTACCTATACAAGAATCCAGTTAAATACAACTCATTCCTGGTTTATTAGCCAAAATCTCTCACAACTGAAAATTTGTACGACTTAAGGAAACTAACCATCTCTGAACTGCAAGCAGATGCATCTACATAATCTGGATACCCAGGAAGTGTAAAATCAAGGCAGAGATCCTCAATTTTTGAGTTCCTAAAGCACACATCAATATCTTGAGATTTTTCTTTGCAAAGAGATTGTACATACTTCTTCCTCTCGACAATAGCCTGAAACTCTAAGAGAACTCTGCCGAATGAAGGATCAATTGACTGAATGTCGAACACGGTGAGTTCCTAAAACAGAGAAGAATTCATAAGACAGACACATCAAACCAAAAACAAGCAAATCACAATGGCTCTAAATAAAACAGCATACCTTTCCCAGAATGAGTTTATAGAAAGCCTTGGAGAAAGGAAGATCCAGAATCCTTCCATCCTGAAGAGCCTTTGCAACTATCTTCCCCAGAAGACAAAACTTTTCAATCACCTCATAATGTGCGCTAGTACTTGAAGCTGACCATGGACGAGGGAAGAGCCCAAAAGGAGAAACCAGAAATCCAGAACCCTCAGCTTCCAAGTCATGATTCTCTCTCCACATACCCAGGGAACTTCTCTGAAACTCACGACAGACCAATGTATAAAATTCCAAAGTTGGGCCAAGACCAGTACCAACCTCCTCACTATATTCCACCTCAAGGACCTTTTCGCTGGCATGAACTTCCATCATCTTGGCAGCAGATTCCAGTATTCTATCACGATGAACCAAAAACTTCCTGCGAGGACTACTTCCACGATATTGCTGCCTGGCACTAGAATCTCCACCAGCAGGATGGGATGATGTATGTGATTGATGAGGCAACCGGGAAAATGCTGCCAGATAAAAGAACTTGTACCTTGCTTCAAAACCAAATAAGAATGGACACCAAGCCATTAACTGGGTACACCATGCAGGCATACCCCCAACAGAGACAGTCATGGGATCTCGAAGCTGCTGTTCTAGTTTTTCTGTCAACTTGGTGTTGACAAATTCAGTTTGGGAAACCTCATGAATTGGTACATTCAACTTATCCAAATCATCTGTCCTTCCTTCAGAAAATGCATAAGTCCTCTCACGAGATATCAAATGGAGCCGGGATCTGTTAATTTCTTCCAAGCTTTTCAAAAGGAATAATAAATCATAAACTGAACCTAATTTCTTCAAATAAGCTTCATATGAAGTGGGCTGACAAAATGAATATCGTTTAGACACAGGAGAGCATTGAGCCTTGGCATCATTTTGCTCGGTGAGACTTGATCGGGCAGCAACATGTCTTCTGTAGGTTATTTTGTAAGTATGGGTCCACAAGCTGGAACTTGTGGTATTATAGTGCTCTACTTCAAATTGTTTCTCGAGTATGCATTGATATAGTGTAAGTTGATTGTTCAGCTTCTGCCCTTCCAAAAAAAACTGCAGCTTAGGTTCAGCACCATCACTAATTTTGCCTTCTGGGTGATCCGTAATCATATTACTCGCTTCAGGAATATGTTCCACCTCCTCAGTTGGTTCCTGTGTAGATACATGAATCAGATATAAAATTCATGTCCTAAGACTAAATTAAACCATAGATTGAACCAAAGAGATGTAATAAAGATATACAAGAGCAGATAACTATGAAATGTTTAAAATCCAGGTGGGTGGAGATGAGGACAAAAGGAGGAAGGAAATTTACAAAGTAAACTCGCAAGCAAAGATGATATATTACTCCTTTGAATTCTGATTGCTAATCATCAGTTTATATAATTAAAGGCAGATCCTACCAGTTAACATACTGTGTGTCAATCAGTTACGTCAGCTGATCCCGACATGTTTAGTTTAAGACTCAATGTTTGTGCACATGGAGATAACACATCTAGTTTCATCTCTGAAAAAAGGCATAAAATTATATGCCAAGATATGTGTAGTAACATGGCATGTTTTAATTCTTCAGCCTTGTTGTGGGTTCAGGAACCAAACAGGTCATGGGTTTATTTGAATTCGTGAGCATAGAGAACATTGACTTAAACAGATAGAAGCATGTAGATAAAATAACCTTAAGTTTGTCAACATCAAGCGTTTCTTTGGACACCATATCATCAGCTGTCTTGCTGTGGGAACCATTCAAATATGTTGATAAATGAGAACTTGATATATCTTTTTCCTTCGAATGATCCAAATTGAGATTATTGGCCTTGCCACTACTCACTCTAGGCCATAAATATCCTTCAATTGTATCCAGTGGCAAAAAGGGGTCAACGTGCACAACACCTTCATCGTAATCACAAAGGCCATTCTCCTCCTTGTCCTTCACGAAGTTTACCCTCAGACATGGGTATGAAGTGCGACGCCCAAATGGAACAGTAGCATAGGAGTTTCTCATCATATATGTATGGCTTGAGATGATAGGGAAATTTTCAACTGATGAAAGTGCACACTGTAATCTCCGTGATAGTGAAATGATAGGAAATTCCTCCCATGACCGATCAGCGGAAGACAGCAATAATTGTCCAAACGCCTCAAACCTTTTCTCGATGGTATATAAGAGCTCGGTCAAATTATTGTTCTCTGCTCCAACAAGATGACTTTCGCATGACAGGTAATTCACTAATGCAGTTATAATTCCACTTTCTACAAACTCAAAAGTGGATATAGAATCTCTGTCATTAAACTTCAACATGATTTGATGCAAAAGTGTATTAATTTGTTCTTCCTCATGACTGGAAGAAGCATTTTCCGGTGATTTATTTACCAAGTCTTTCAATGCACTGGATAGATCTCGAAGCCTCCTAAGGGCGTCAGTTACTCCTTTCTCAGGGTTTTGTGATTCTGCTTCAAAGTATGCTATCCATATGCGACTTGCAAGATCTTGAACCATTTCTTTGTGAAGCTTGCAGGTCACATTAACCGGAGACTTTGAAGACTGAACAGGATCAAAAGCAAAACATGGGCATCTGTGTAAATCTCGGCAAGCTGACTTTCCATCATTTTCCAACCTCATGTCATCAAAAACAGGAGAAAGCTTCAAACCATTATCCGGCGCAAGCAGAGCATGGATGGAGAAAAGGACACCCTCTCTTCTAAAGGAGTTTAAAAAAACATGTGGAAGCTTGAGCATTATAGCATCAACAATCTGAAGGGCCAATACTATCACATGGTGATCCTTCTTCATAAGCACACCAGCCAAAAAACTGTCATTCAAAACATGAGGTTTGCAGGTCTTAAGTCTCTACAAGTTGAGCTAAAAATATTATAGACGAGAATTATAAGAAGCAGAAAATAGCTTTCACCTTGGAAAATTGGCAGCCTTGAGTAAACTATGAAGCGCATCAGCTTTGCTGAAATGAACTAACTTACTGATAACAGAGAGAGCACAGTAGCATATGAACAAGTTTACACCAGAATTCACCACCTGGTTGAGGTATAACAGATTTAGTGGCGAGCGGAAACATACAAAAACAACACAAATAATCAAATGCAAGACACCAACCTGTATTAAGGTTGGAAGTAGCTCAACTCCAAACTTCTGTAAAATATCAGGATGGTCCAATAGATAACTTTCTTTATCTGACTTTATTTGACCATCCTCTTCTGCAGTAATTCTGGGAAGAAGCTCGTTCAAGAGCTTTAAAATTTCATGTTCCTGATAAAATCATGAGTAAGTCCAATTCTTGCACGGGGACAGGGAAAAAGATTAATATTATGCAACAAATATGACAGTTGAAAAAACTATAAAGAAAATAGTGTACATAATGAATTATCTTGAAGCAAAGCAAGGAAATAAATCAAGTACCAGATACAGAATTAGAGAAAGCATGGTCTGTGTCCTAAATAGTCAATGAAATCCCCACATGTATAAACAAATTATGTATGTGCAAGTGTGCATGAATCAATCGATGTATCTATGTAGAAGTCAATTGTCAATGAATTTTTTGTTGTTAAAATAACTATGGAATAGTAATTTTTGTAGATGCGAATCACATAAAAAGGCACATTTCGGAGCTAGTTCTATTTTTTTAATGCCGAAACAGTTCATAATCACAAGAAGCTTAGGTCAATCATCTGCATTCTCATCTCAGTGCATAACAACCACTTAATTGTGTAACATTAAGTAGGAATGTGTTATACGGCAGTACAAATCTATAGATGTCTACTGAACTAGACATAAGGTAAGGCGCAAGCACATAAATTTTGTACTAAAAGGTCAATGCTATGTCATTAACTAGATGGAGATACTTTCTTACGCCAATACTATGTTGAAATGGGCAAAAATAGAAAGCAATAGAAACAAACTACCCTTGTGCTACCATAGTACCCACCCCTCCACACAGTCCAACTTGCATCCTAAACTGTTATAATTCCAGCATATCAAAATTCTTACAAGGAAATACAACAGACAAACGGTTTCATATATCTCAGTGCATAACAACCACATAATCGTGTAACATTAAGTAGGAATGTGTTATACGGCAGTACAAATCAATAGATGTCTACTGAACTAGACATAAGGTAAGGGGCAACCACATAATTTTTGTACTAACAATTCGGTGCTATCTCAGTAACTAGATCGAGATACTTTCTTATGCCAGATACTATATGGAAATGGGCAAAAATAGAAATTAATAGAAACAAGCCACCCTTATGCTACCCAGTACCCACCCCTCCACACAGTCCAACTTGCATCCTAAACTGTTATTATTCCAGCATATCAAAATTCTTAGAAGGAAATACAACAGACCAATGATTTCATATAGCTACACCAAACAATTACTTCACAAATTTTGGGAGCGCAAGTGTGTAAAGATAAAGAAAAAGAAGATAGGTTGGAATGAACCAAATACCTGACCATAATGACCATCCACCCTGGAAATAGTCTGTGTTCCATGTGACATGTGATGACTGGAAAGCATGTCTTTCACCGTACTACTGATATTGAGCTCAAAAAGAGTCTTAAAAGCAAGAGTAGATCCAGATGTCAACTTGACAAGCAGGCCAATCAAACCCTGCAGCTCATTATTAGAGAGTTAGTTTATTAGAAAACAATGGAAATCTATAATTCTTAAAAGGGCTCACAACTACAATGGAAAGAAAAAATTATGCTTACGACATATGTTGGTTGAGAAAGGGTAGTTCGACTATTTAGTCCTATGAGATGAAGGGCATGCTGAACCAGCCCTTGTTTGCAAATCTCATCCAGCATGTCTGAAGAATGGCATACTTGCTCCCCAATCCGAATTAAGCAAGCCACCACACTTTCAACAAGCTAAAAAAAGGAAACTCATGGTTAGAGAAGATAAATGGAAAATGCAGAATAGGAAACTTTCACATATAAGTTTTGAAAAGATCTACCTGTTTATCCTCATACTGCAGAAGATTACACAAAGTCGGAACAGCATCCATGAAAAGTGAAGGAGATTCAAGAGATAGCTTCTTGCAAATGTTGACCACAGTGGAAAGCGCAACCCTCTGCGATACATGGAAACAGACAGAGATGAGCTAGGCAAGCAACTTCAGTTTATAATATCGATGCACCACATTAATGTAACCTTTCTTACTAGAGAGAAGAATATTTTATGTCAATGTATGAATAATATACCTGCACACTAGTTGCAAAGAAGTCAATATAACTTAAAACAGCCATGATAGCACCGGACTGCAAGCAAGCAAGTGGTTGCTCGCATGAGATTTTCTGCAGGGCTTGCAAGCACTGGAATGGAAAACGGAGATTCATTATCTCTTTAAAAAAATCAGTATAGCTAGATATACACTTCATCAACATAATAATGTTAGAACAAAGATCAGCAACATACTTGTTCTGCCACATCCAAGTACTCAATAACCATTAGTCTTTGACAAATGGCAGGTACTGCATCATGCCTCACAAGAAAACCAGATGAGCGAGGGTTGGCATCGCACAAGTAAGTTATAGCCCTAATTGATAAGAGCATTATATCTGGGATATTCGCATGAGTGGCCAGTTTGACTAATATTGGAGCAAATGAGTCAGCGATTTGACTTGATAATGAACTGTCACCGGAGAAGGACAATAAGTCACAAAGCTCCGTGAGTAGAGCCAATTGCTCCGAGTCATCAACAGTCTCGGTCAAACTAGTTAGGACTCTCAGAAATTTGGTATGATCTTCAGATGCTCTATGCCCATAATAGTCCCGCAAACTATAGTCCGATTCATATGAGCCATATGTGGAATCCCTCTCTGCGTCGCCATCTGACCTAGTCGACCCGGAAGTGTAAGATGCTGCATCCATGTCAGCTTCATGGCCTTCTTGAGCTGAGCTTACTTGTGAATTGGAGGTACTTGGTCTCGACTCAAACGAATTGCACACCCGCTTATCCGCAGGGGGTAATACATCCACTAGTTCAGTTCTTTTCTGACCTCGACTAGCCATATTATTCCCTATGCTATTGCACAGAATAAGATCATATTCAATAACCGATGCAATAGAACTAAAAAATCAAACGAAATAATGCATAAATCAGAAAATAACATTAAACTCCATTAATAACCAGCGCAAAGCAAGGACATAATCCAGAATTGAAGATACTTAGCTAAAACACTTCTAGCAAAAGCAACAACAGAGTAAGACATATTGGGTGGATTAACTTGGATGAGACAAAACAATCACTAAACACTTAAATTTTTATAATATATTTTTATCATATTCTACAGAATTCTACACAGCAAACAACAAACACCGATCATAATGAAAAGCTTTGACAATAACAAACGAAAAGCTCACAATGATGATAAAAAGTTAGAAAAGTGAAATTAAAAAAACACGACGGAAACCGATGAAGGAAGTGTGAATTTTTCTTACCTTTTAGGTTTAGTGAGCTATTTGACAATCTTGTATTTATAAAACAGTCCTCAGCTGTGACATCTTTATTGTTGTATTATTAAGACCGTGCGATGATGATGATGATGATGATAGAGCAGCAGAGAGTTTGAGGAGAAGACGAGTTCTATTAAGAAAAATAAAGGGAATTTATTTGGAATCTAAATTATAATTAAGTTTTCTAAGTGTTATCTAAATTAGGAAGACTTTCATAATTATTGCTACTTTTAAGTTTTAAACATAGATCATCACTAATGTACCTTGGGGTCTAAGATTAGGCATTTCAAAAGAGTTTAAGTATCTGTACTCTTCAACTGAAAACTCATTCAGTTTAATTCAGTTCTGTTTAGTTATATTTTATACTATAATTCAGTTCAGTTCAAAAAATTGCAGTTGAAGAGAACAGAGCCAAAGTCCTTTCCCAAAAAAATAAATAAATAAAATTTTAAAAAAATATAAATTTAGTTTTCCATAAGACGGACTTATAAAATTATATTATTTGTTTCCACGTATAATAGTGATTTGTGACTGGACTTGGATCGATAGTACCATTGCTTTTTCCAAACATAATATTTACCAATCTAAAATTTTTAGTTAAGTGATATCAAAATAGAAAGCATGAAGTGTTGTTTACCTTATTCGTTTTTTTTTTTTTTTTTTTGTGACAGTGGAGAAAAGGCAAGAATTGGCGACCAAGAAAAGGGCACCGCCCATTTTTCTTCACGCTTCTGGCGCGTGCCAGAGGCTCCCTTCCTGGCGAGGCACGCGCCAGGCCACTGTTGCTGGCCAAACGGCCCAGCCCATCAGCCTCTTCTTGTTTTGTGTTTCTTTTGGTTTTGGACTTTGATTCAAAATCCGTCCAAGTGCACTATCTAATAAATAACTAATTAAGCCCAAATAAATTCAATTTAACTTAATTAAATATTTTCTATCAAATAGAAAATTCTCCATTAAATATATTTAATCCAATAATATATTTAATTCAATTAAATGTTCAATCCAATTAACATTTAATTATTTCTATCAAATAAAAAAATCATTCATAATATAAATTAAATATCAATAATCCAATTAGATTTCAATTGAATTAAATGTTCAATCCAATTAACATTTAATTAATTCCAACATACGATTGGTGCAACAATTACTATATTGTGTGACCCCTTAGGGCCTCATGTATATATAATACAGTGCGGTGCCCATAAATTTTAACAATATTTTTATCAATTCATTGTATTTAGAATACGCATTCATAAACACTGATTTGGGGTATTAGTGAGTAAAGACAACTAATGTTTTTTTCATACAATTACAATGTTTATCAATTCTTTTTCGTCATTTTTAAAGTCTGTAGCCAGGAGAATTAATCTAAGTATTAAGGAGCAAAAATGAAATATAAAGGTGTTAAATTCTTAATACTCCTATTATATTTAACAATTTTAAAAATAGAATTGGAATTAGATTGAATTTTATCATTGTCATCAAAATAGAAAAGAAGCTATAGCAAACAACAGTACAACACGCTAGTGCATGCATCTTATCAGGAGAAACCCAACTCCAACTTGAGAATTGAGACAAGGGGGCTAAATGTTTGTGCACAGCAGTCGGAGGCTCGCAGCCATTTGAGATTCTTATTTGAATTATCAAATGCATCACATTCAAAGAATCTCCTAGTATGATGTTGCCGAATCCCATGGTCGGGGCTAAATTGATGTCAATTTCGCGGGTAAGCCTCCACACATTCACCACTTATATCTCCTTGAAACTTCTTACGGCCCGATGCAAAAAACCAGACCTGCTATATAGTCGAGAGCCACAACACTTGTTGCTCAATCGTTGCTGCATGTTGGAACCGTAACATCCAAAATTCAACTTTAACCACTCAGGTGGAGGGAGTCTAAGCAAGTCAGACAACGTAGAATGGTTAAATGCTCTTTCTGATTGCCTAAATGGATGCACAAATGCCAGCAATAGTCAGAATAAGAGAATAAGGGGAGAAGGCACGAGGAACAAGAAAAAGACTCAGGTGGAGGGAGCTTAATTTTGGGTTGCCCTGCATGCGTTTTACAAACGTAAAACCTTCTCCTGCTGCAACAACGAAAAATTCATTAGTAAAATATCACTTCAAAAGGCTTCCAAACGCTATGTAGCACTTAAGATACTAAAAAACACTACCTAACTCTTAGTACTCTGCTCTATTTTATATCAACCCAATTCATACCTTCGAAGCTCTCTTGCAAGCAATCTCCACATATTATGTTTGTCAAACTGTTGGTACAATGCGACTGCACTGAGCGGAGCAGTCACTCATGGCAAAATTCTTTCTTGATCATTTCATGACTCCCAGACCTATAAGGCTTTCTGTCCCGAGTTGCTTGATAACAAGATGAAATGAAGATATTTTAATATTTCATAAATAAAACAGGTTTACTGAGATTATATATTTTATATCAGATTAAATATGTTGAATCCATCTACCTTCAAAATATAGTGAGTAAGAGGAAGCTTTGCCTTAAGTAGAAGAAGTAGGGCAAGATCTTCTATCAAACTGACACAACCAAGAAGAGAGATCTTGCACTATTCCTTGGTAAGGGTAACCAGCCAGGTTCTTCATTCTCCCTTCAACCAAAGGACAGTGTATAAAAATATGTAGATAAACTAATCAATAATTGGTACTTTAAAATATGCAGATAAACCAATCAGTAATTGGTACTTGAAGATTTAAATATTAAGTTCTTAACTGAAAGAGAATGATAACAAGAAAGAAACAGAAGTTGTTAATCATGAGAATTGTTATTAGGCATATAGTTGCATTACATGGTAGAGTTTGAAGCAATTGCTGCAGAACGGGGTGTACTTATTTGGGTGTGACTGTACCTGATATCGGGATGATAGAGTCAACTGGATCAGCCAAAGCACCCTGGAGTTCTATCAGGCTTAAGAGTCGTAGGACCTTACACACACCAACCGTAGTTTCCACCCTTGTATCTAGACGGTTTTAACATCTTCATATTGATCCTGAACAGTGTAAAATCACACATATCATAGAGATACTTAAATACAAAGGCAGGTTAAAAATGTCTTTAAACATGCCAATGAGGTAATTGAAGAAATATGAAGGTCTTTCTGAATCAAAGCTACAAAGCCAAAGATTTCAGTAACCATAAACCTGACTTCTGCTCTCATCTCCTTATAATCCAAAGAAGGGTTGTAGGTCAGAACGGTATAGTTTCCCCATAAGGGTTGATTGACAAATTGCTCTTGATGCACGAATTCAGCAATCATTAATCAGGAGTACTCATCAACAGGCAAGAAGAGAAATGGCATTGATCTCAGTAGACAAAAACGACTGAATTGCCTACTCACAAAATGAGCATTACAATAGTACACATTGGGACAACCTATGCATTAATCGCTTAAAAGGTGAGTTTTTTATATACATAATAAATGAAAAACAGCCATGAACCAGAAAAGAATTTCCAAAAATATGCCAATGCACTCTACATTTACAATAATCAACCACAATTTCAAAATGATGCATAGAAACAAGCAGGGAAATCTACAACCAAGTATGCATGCATCATACTCCACTACAGGGAACGTTTTATTATTCATATCATATAAATAGGCGCATACACATAAGTACATAAAAGTAGTAGAGATGCAAAACAGTAGCGGGAAAGTACAACAAATAAAGAGTATATATATATACATATATATATATACACATACATACATACATACATACATACATACATACATACATACATACATATATATATACTGAACACCAATTGTCTCAATGGATTAAAGTAAGGGTTCCGGCCGAAATAACCAAAAACTATTCGAAAAACTAATAAATTACATACCCCATGAGGAAGAAAACGGTGGTATTACAGTGGGCGAATTGTCTACTGAGCTTCGAATTCAGAAATTCACAAAAAAAGGTAAAGTATTCGAAACAATGGGGACATTTATAGGTTGTCTAGCTTTATAGGAGTGAAATTAACATTGCAAGTGAGCAGGAATCTGGTCGGAAAACACACGACGGTTTGATACCATCGATTGGCAAATTGGTGTGGGAAATTGACGAATCTGTGGCTTATTGAGATTTATTATACTGTTGAGCCCGATTTTGAAAATTGTTAATTTTACTCTCTCTCTCTCTCTCTCTCTCTCTCTCTCTCTCTCTCTCTCTCTCTCTCTCTCTCTCTCTCTCTCTCTCTCTCTCTCTCTCTCTCTCTCTCTCTCTCTCGGGGTGCATAAATGAGAAATATATATATATATATATATATATATATATATATATATATATATATATATATATATATATATAACGTTATAAAGAATTAATTGGTGAGTTGTTGGAAAACCCGTTGTCGGACTTGATTAATCGCCTATTCCATTTTTCATTCTTAATAAATGAAAATTTCAATCGATTGGCCTGCAATAATACCTACAGCCTCTCCCAATTCAACGGGGTCGATCTCCAAGGGAGAAGATAATTCTCTTTACCAAACATATGCAGATCTAACCACATATATGTGTATGTGTGTGAGAGAGAGATACACTTCAAAATTCTAAGATTGTTTAGTAAAAAGTAAAACACTTGTTTTTTTGTTGAACTTCAAATCTATATTGAGTTCATCTATAAATCTCCCTATTGCATTAAAGAGTTGAGGCGTTGTCTTCCCGTATTGCAACAAAAAGTTGTGAAGAGCTGTTGCCGCTTGCAATGCTTCTTTTCGAGTGATCGGTTGTTGGTCCAGATAACGGCAAAGTAAATGACTAGGGGGGGGGGGTGAATAGTCTTTTAAAACTTTTGTCGATAAACACAGTTTCTCAGATATCTATGAGGATATCTGATACTTAATTTCAGAGAGCGGAAGACTTTTCTGTGATAAGTGCACGTGCTCAGCAAGATAGGTGTAAATACTTTGCAAGGTAAATAAAGCAATTAATAAATGCAGAAAGTAAATAACACAAGTCTTTTTATAGTGGTATCTGAAGGTGGCGTAATCCTTCAACTAATCCACTTCGGCCTTTCTCAGACCTAGAATCCACTAAGACAGATAATTGAGGTAACCTTACAAGTATCTTCTCTCGATTCCTAAATACACTAGGTTCCCAACCAAGTGTTCCCCGGCTTTCACAGCCAAGTACTTCATGTACTCAGAAACCTCTTTCCTGGAGTTGTTCCTTAGTTTCCCAAACTAAGTACTTCCTGTACTCCATGCCAATTAAGGTGTTGGTTAAGGTAGTTTGTCAGGTGAGCTTCTTTAATAACTTGTTCAGTTATGCACATAGCTCTGATAATCAAGTATACTTAATACACTTTGCAATGTATGGTATCTTGTTCTTTACTGACCCAAGTCTATGATAAATGTTCAAGAGAATGAATCTCAGATATCAAATCTTAATTCAACTCTTTTACAAATAGCAATGCTTGTTAAGGATCAGGACACTTAGAACTTTTGTGCTACCTAGAATCAAGAGCTTTGGTCAGAAAGCTTGAAGGTAAGTAGTATGCTTGAGAGTTTTAAAGATAGTGTTCAGTGTAAGTTCTGTGTTCTAAGGTGTGTTCTGTGTGTTCTCTCAAGCAGTCTAAGTGTTGATATTTATAGATGAATTTGAGTGCCATTTGAATAGTATCCGTTAGGCTTTAATAAAATTCAAACTATTGATATCTGAGTATAGTACTGTAGTACGTTTGTCTTCTTCTTCAGAAGCTACCATTTTTGTTCAGACATCTCTGTCCGTGCATTCAGTGCATTGTACTATACTTTGTCCTGTAGTGCCAACGGAACTATGCATTGTATCAGAGTTCTCTGATGCTTTGCACGTCCTTTTCCAGAGATTATCACAACTCCAAATACCACTTGTTGAAGCAACTTGTTATAATATATTTCTTTTCAGAAACATAGTTTATGTCCAAGGTATCTGAGTGTAGATATCTGTGGGCACTTTCCTTGTTTCAGAAACCTTTTATTTCTCAGATATCTTTTGCAACACTGTTTATTTAAAATGCTTGTGTCTTCAAGATATCCGGTCATAGGTATCTGAAAAACCCTTGTCTTCAGCAATCTTGTGCAGTCTTCAAATCTTCAAATCCGTTGAACTTTTCATGCTGGATGCCTTCTTCTTGGTCTTCTTTAGAGGAATAAAAAATTACATTCAGAGACCTAACATCCTATACAAGATTTGCTAGACTATCATACTTAGTGAGTTTCCTCTTTTACAGCGTTCAAGTGAACCAAGAGTACTAACCACCTTTCTGAGCTAAGATAAGTCATTAGGTTGCTGATCAAAATCTAAACAGATATTTCTAACACCGGTTCCAAAGCTATTGAATTAATCATCCTCAGCTTCATCATCGACCGGTTTTTGAATGGTATCCGCCACAATTTCTTCAATGCTTTGAACTTCATAACATTCGTTATTTTTACCAGGGTAATCTAGCAAGTGATTCACATCTATTTTGTGCCGATAATGCATACCCGTAATCAAGTTCTCAAGCTCACGAGTGTCTTCTCCAGAATTTGCATCGTTTAAACCACTCGAGCCGGTTTGATTCGCCGAACGAATTTTGCAGTGTCGAAAGCAATTTGCTATGCCTCTTGATAGCATCTAAAACATTAATCTTTTCCGGAGAAGAAATGTCCAACTCATAACCTTCCAAAATCGGTAAAACTTTTTGAGGTAGTACATTTTAAAGGCTCTAACATGGACTTGGAATTTAAAGGTCATACATGAAACCTATATTGCTAAATTAATAAAATATCCCGGTCCCAACATTATTAATTTATAGAGGTTTTACATATGAGTAAGTTTTTTAAGAAACACCCTCTAGATTAGGGCTGAGCATCGGTCCAGAACTGGTCCGGACCGGACCGACCCCGAAAAAGACCGACCCGAAATTTTGAATTTTGTTTGGCCCAAAAACCGAACTGAATTATGGTCGGTCCTGGCCCAGACCGGAAAAAACTGAGTAAAAAAAAATAATATAAAAATAAACAACCTCACAAAGAAAGTGCACACAAACATCAGATTTGCAATTCTCAAAAAAGAAACCAAACATCAGCCTTAGTACTTTGGAAGCTTTTTTTTTGCTGTACTCAACCTCTCTTTGCTTCACTTCACCTGGTAAGTAATTGCTTACCCAGATTCTGGATCGAAAGAAAGCAAAGTGAAACCCAATTCCGTAATGGATAAAACGCAACACAAATGAAAGGATGAAGATGAAAGAGAAGGAGAAGGAGATCGGAGAAGGAGATCGGAGATTGGATTAGAGGGAGGCGGAGGTGAGCGGCGTAGGTGGAGGACTGGGTGGAGGTAAGCGGCGTAGGTGGAGCTGGGTGGAGGCGAGCAGCGGAGGTGCGTGTGGAGGAATGGCAATTGGACTGCAGGAGCTAGGTTTTGGGAATGTGATTTGGGAATTGGGGCTAGGTTTTGAGTTATTATGTAAACTAGTACGATAACCCGTCGAAAATCGACGGGTACTTTGCGATTTTATGAAGCTAATTATGTTGTCGTATATAATGTGGTATGCAAACTCGATTTTGTTTATCAAGTAAAAATTTAGATAGTTTATTTAAATTTGATATATTTAATATAACGTATTCCATGTTGTTAAAGTACATAGAAAATTGACCATAAAATTAATGAAAACATCCTTAAAGTTTACAGAGGAAATTCAAAATGTAAAACTTGTTCACCATCACTATCCGAAATCATACCCCATCAATAAATGAGCTAGCATTTCCATTCTTATTAACAATCTAGAAAGAAATTGGGGTAAAGAAAGAAAGAAGCAATGCGATTTCAGACACAATAATGCCACCTAGAGATGCCAATGACCAAGATGTATCTTGGCACAATCGTTCACGCGCTAATTGAACTGCAAATCAAGCCGCTATACCTTCTGCGATTTGAGGAAACAACCGTAAATTATTGATATGGAATGTATGAAACAGTAGTATAAGTAAATTGAGTAATGAGTGATAGGATAGAAGACAACGTATTAATTCGTTGAATTAAGACAGTTAACAAAGAAATGATTTGTTCATATTCTAACACTCATCTCGTAGATATATTTCTTATAAAATATTGTACAAAATATATATTATAGAAGACTAACCATTAATTGAAAACCATAGTGAATAGTGTACAATCAGGCTTCCAAGATTTTATTCTTTAAGTTGAAGCTGCAATAGATTAAAAAATCTAAAAAAAAAAAATTGTAAATTATAAAAATAATTAATTGTGACACTAATGGGAGATCTATAATAAATAATTTTTTACCTCATAACTTGTTGAAGATCTCTATACACAACATTCGTAGTCGTATCTAAAGTATGACCCTCTTCATCACATATGAGGACTTTTATGCCCTTCTTGTTAGTGACTCTGGAGAATGCTACATATATAGAGCTGAACATGGTTGAATACAGGTCTAGGAAGATACAAACCAACATGAGAAAGTGATTGCCCTTGACTCCTGTTAATAGTCATAGCAAAGCACACGGACAAAGGAAATTGCCTGAGCTAGAATTTAATAGGAAATTGAGTCGCATCGGAAGTACTCATAATCATTCCAGGAATGAACACCTTATCACAAACACTTTTTTCGGTAAGTTTAGCCTCAACAATAAGCTTCCCAAGATTCGTCACAATCATCCGAGTCCCATTACAGAACCCTGCAGCCTGGTCTATATTTCTAAGTAGCATAACTATGCATCCAACCTTTAACTTCATCGTGTGATTTGGTATTCCCGAACATTTTATTGTATTCAAGAACTCAACTGAATATATAGTATCATACTCATCAACATCATCATCGTCAACGCATAAGCTCTCAGAACTCATATACTCGATTTCATCACCAGGTATCAAAGATATCACATAGTCATTAATCTTCTCCACAATCTCATTTGTGGGAGCGAATATTACTCTATCTTGAAAGAAGCGCTCATCAGACATATTTTGCAAAATAGAAGGATAGGTACTCGCGACAATTGTTGCTATGGGATCTGGTGCATCTCGTATTACAATTTCTCTGGGCAAGTTGTGGTTGTCATAGTTGCACAAAATATAGCTCACTCCCTAAGATAGTTGCACAAAATATAGCTCGTATATCGATAATTATCAAAGTCAAACTACATCAAGTCTCTCAAACGACAAACAACAGTGTCAATTGTTCCCAAAGTGTATAATAACCTGAAAATTAATAGAGTTGAAACAATTCAAAAGTGCCTTAGTTTCTTGATTCGTGGGAGCCATTGAAAAGGCCAAGTCTTGGGGCTGTTGAGCAACATAGCAACAATGGCCTTCAAAGATAACTTCTCTGACTTGTAACTCTTGTGCGGATTGTAGAGCACATCGAGCAGCCAATGTTTCTACTATCTCTGGGAATTTAATAAAGGAAGCGTTCATTCTCGCCAAGCCTCCAAGAAAGAGAGCAATGTTTCCAATAAATTAATTAACATACCTGCATCATATGAAGCACTACATATCGTTGTAAGGAAAAAAAAAATGGAAATTAATTTTCTGGAATTGTCCTCCATAAAAATATTGATAGTTCTAGGTAGATATGAAGTATGCATGTGTGGTAAGGCAAAATCAATCTATCATATGTGAGAAAGTAGAGAAATTGACTTATAGTATAACACAACTAGATTACTAAAATGAAGTGAGTTTGACAATAGTACTTTTATTGTGATATGACAGAGGCATTCATGCTTTCCCAGTCAATGACCAGTTCCTCTTTTTCCTCAACTGAAACTGCAACTTTGTTGTGGGCATTAACAGGTGCAAAAGGACCAAACTCATAAATGTTCTTATTCTCTTGCTAAATTAGCAATCCTTTATAAAGCTTACTGATCAAATGCATCTTCATACAGCTTGGACTTCTTGGTAGCAGCATTAGTACGTAAGATTAGTTCCAATGCACTCTTCTTAGAATCATTAAAGACCACATTAAAGCAAACAAACTAAATCACAATTTTTTTTATAAAAAAATAGGGTAAAGTTACCTTAAGGGCTTAAATTAAACCAAAAAATCTACATTTCCGTCTTTCTCTATGCCATGACCTGAAATGCAAGGACAACCATCAATGATCTAGCTCCTTCAATCTCCGAACACAACAATCTTACTTTTTCAGTACTATTATTCTATTAAATGCATCATCAAAGCATAATGGCACATGAAAATTTCCATAAAGAAATTATAAAAGTTTGGTCTTGCCACTGCCTGCGATTATTTCAAATAAATTTTCAGAAAGTTTTGATCTTTCAATAATATAGAAGAGCATTTAGTTTTCACGTGAATTACTTACTATTTTGTTTGCACCAAAAAGAGGAACTTACTTGAGGAACCTGCAACAATTTACTCCTCTTGGTTTAATGCTACAATTCTTTTTTCTATGCCACGTGCTTCAAGTACCCCGGACTGTTATAAATCGAGATCAGAAATGCGCAAAGCTGATTTCAGAAGAGCAAGCATACAAAATGAATTGCTAACAACTAATTGTGGAAGATAAAATGAAACTGCAAATCAGAAAATTCACCTTTGTGTAATGATGGGCCAGGGAAATGGAAGAAGTGTCTATAGAATGGGGAATTAAACTCAGAATTGGCAAAAGAAGGGATTGATTACATATCGGTATCGAATTAGCTCCAGTCCTCCGATTCTTTATGATTTAGGCGGTGAAGAGTGATATATTTTTGGTACAGACGGTTTCCATATGGGTGTCTAGTGGAGGACGGTTTTGGAATCAGGGAGAAACCATTTTATAAGATTAATTAACCGACTAATGAATGTGTGTCTCTCATACTTTGAAATCTGAATAGTGGGGATATTTTCTTTGATCTAAAAAATTGAAAAAATGAATTATATGGCGCAACTCTAAATAACTGCTAATGGAATGGAAGGCGATCAATGCCCAAAAGAAACTGCCATATCTGCTAATGGAATGGAACTGGCTCAATCCCAAAAACAAACTGCCACCCATGATGTAAAAGTAAAATAACTGTAACTTATAGAGTTCGGAATAAATTACTAATTTGGAACTGGATTATTGTTTATACAGTTAAAATTTTCAATGGCTAAGCTTATGAGTCTCTTAAAGACACGAAGAAAATATAACATTTAAAGGCTGCTTTCTACATATACAGACAGGCAACTCGTATTCTACGTTACACCCAAAACAAACTGAAAAAAATCACGCAGATCCGTTGATATACTAATTGAGAATCTTGTAAATTACCTGGGACTTGTGAGTTAGAGAATCTCATTGACATTGATGCTAATATTTGGGATAAATGTACAACGCTCAATTCAGTAAACAGTAGAAAATTACCTAGCAGAATTGGAATAAATGTACAATGCTCAATTCAGTAAGCAGTAGAAAATTACCTCTTACGAATGGCCAAAGCATCTTCCTGAGGGAACAACAGATAATATACCGTTTTCCCATAGCAGAGGAGTAAATCGAGGCTGGACAGTTGAGGATGACCATAGCGTAGTTTGGAGCGCCGTCCGATGGTGGATTGCGGCGGAGGAAGGTGGAGGAGTGAGACATCAACTCCATTGTTAGCGGAATATCGGATAGATATTGATGGAAAAAAATGGATCGACATGGAAATTCGATCAGCAGAATGGATTGGTAACCTATGAGCTTTGAGGCGACGGAATCGAGCTTTAAATTGGGACAATTCGATCTGCAGAACCGAATGGATCGACTATTCTTAATCGATGTTGATCGGAAGTTGATGTTGATCGACATCAATTATTCCTGGACTGAATTGCTGTTGTTGAAAAAGGGAATAGGATGAGCGAATCGATCGGAAGTTGTACAGTGTTTGTGTTTTGTTTAGTTAATTGGACAGGAATAAATTTAAATCCAAAAATTTAGAGAATGACATATGGAAAATATGGCCAGGTGTTAGCACCACAATGTGCCATGTGAGAACTGGAATTGCCATGTAAGAACAAAAACATTCTCTTTTTATGTATTGTCTGATTTCGGTTTTGTCGGTCCAGCCCGGTTTTTTTTTGGTTTTGGACCGGCCCGTACCGAAAACCAAAATTTCCAATTTCTTCAACCCGAGAACCGGACCGAATAGGTTTAGGGTCGGCCCGAAAACTGATTTTTCGGGCCGGTTCGGTCCGGGGCATTTTATGCTCAGCCCTACTCTAGATAGAGACATAGAAACAAAGTTTCTATATATATTACATATGGACCCCAAACAAAAACTACTTCCTAAATGCTACCCAACCAAGGGCCAACTACTAGATTGAGAAAATAGATCCATACATAAACGTTATAACCCGGGAAAACACACAAGTTGCCGTCATAAATGCTCAAAACAACTCATACGAAAACTCTAAAAACTCTCCACCAAAACAGTTTCGATCAAGCCGATTTTTGATCGGAAATCGCTCCGAAAACTGTCAACTGAGAAGATCTGAGCTAGAAACCTTCATCTGGAGCTGGAACAAAGGTAAGATCTGATTTCAAACGTTTGTTTTGAGATTTCTGATAGTTTTTCATCGTTCTTCATGTTACGAAATTGTTGATGAGTTATTTTTCATCATTTTTACGTCGATTTTAATTGAAATTTTTTATCGCTATTGTTCATAGATGCCAGAATCGACTTCTGACTCTGCAACTGCATACACTGATGATCCTACAGTGATTCAAACCACAGGTCCATGTTCTCTTCCAATACTGCTATGATTTCAGCCTTTTTGTTCTGTAAAAATTATACTACGAACTCGATGTGAAGTTGTTACAGACATAATATAATCACTATGTTCTCACTATGATCTGTAATATAATCACTATGTTCTCCGTCACTACTACTATGATCTCTATTATTATCACTATGTTCACTGCCTCTAGTATTATGATCTCTATCATAATTGCTATGTTCTCTGCATCTAATGCTATGATCTATGTTATAATTTCTATGTTCTCTGCCACTAATGCTATGATCTATATTTTTCATTGCTATGTTCTTTGCCTCTAGTATTATGATCTCTATCATAATTGCTATGTTCTCTGCATCTAATGCTATGATCTCTATTATAATTTCTATGTTCTCTGCCACTAATGCTATGATCTGTATTTTTCATTGCTATGTTCTCTGCCTCTAGTATTATGATCTCTAATCATAATTGTTATGTTCTCTGCATCTAATGCTATGATCTCTGTTATGAGAGAGTGTTTGAGGGAGGATTCAACACTCCCACCACTGATGAGGGCTGCGAACATTGTAGCTCGTCTAGAGCTGATTGAACTTCGCCACCCTCAACGTCTGATGTGGGCTTCTCAGTTGAGAAACCAGCTTGTCAACCTCCATTCAATGGGAGGTGGTAGGGGTGGTTCTTTTGAGAACCTCTACATGACTGAAGCTATCAAGTTTGTGGAGGGAATGCAACGGTTGTAATCTTATATTTTTCCTGTTTTCAATCTATGTAATAATTCATCATTCAGTAGAATGCTTTTATCAATAAAAGATTATATTTTTCTTGATCAGTGTGTTTGTGTTCTTTTTATTTATATTGAGTTCATACGGTATAATACTGAAATCATACAGGATAACAATGAGATCATAGCTTCTTATATTGAGATCATAATTTGGAACAAAAGTATCACATCAGACATAACACTGAGATCATAATGTATAATAATGATATCATATAGAATAACAATGAGATCCTAATTCTGAACAAAAGTATCACTGCAGATATAACACTGAGATCATAGCATATAATAATGAGATCATAGTGTATAATAATGATATCATATAGAATAACAATGAGATCCTAATTCTGAACAAAAGTATCACTGCAGATATAACACTGAGATCATAGCGTATAATAATGAGATCATAGTGTATAACACTGAGATCATAGGTACTTATATTGAGATCATAATGCATAAAACTGAATAAAGGGAATAATTCTCCTTAGCAGGATTTGCAGCCCTCATCAGTGGTGGGAGTACATAATCCTCCTTAGCAGGATTTGCTATGTCTTTACTACCCTTCACAGGCACCCCAACAAGCTGTGACTTCCCCCTCCTACCAGGCTTCACCTTAAGCCGCTCATCATCAGGCTTGAAAATATTATTCTTGTTGCCCCTAGTCTTCTTAGCATTCTTTGCATCAGGCACTAATGAAAGAAGAGAAAGGGAAAAGAGACATAAGCTATAAAGAACAAAAAACTACTATGTTCAACAAAAACTATGTTCTCAAATAATACAAGGTATGATTACAACATAAACAACTATGTTCTCAAGCAAAAAATAAATCTATGATCTCAACATACACAACTATGTTCTCAACTAAAGACACTATGTTCTCAAGAAAATAGTATATGATCTCAACATAAACAACTATGTTCTCAAGCAAAACATCATATGATCTCAACATATAAATTACTATGCTCTCAACAAAAAAAAAACTATGATCTCAACAAAAACAAAGTTAACATCTCAATATAAAACATCTATGATCTCAACAGAACAATGACAACTATGTTCTCAAAAGCATAGATACCAACTATGTTTCACATAACACAACAAGCAAAAAAAAAAAAAAAAAAAAAAACACTATGTTCTCAACCAAACCAACTATGCTATAAAAAAAATGCATATGATCTCAAACAACAAATACAAAACACAAAAAAATCGCGAAAACTAACAACAAATCACACATGCAGAACCCAGGCAAAAACCCTAGGATCTCAAACAAGTACCTTCCCCAGAACCCTTGCGCTTGGAATTCAACAACAAAGGTGTTCCAGACAGCAATTCTCGCCGCACCGGACATTCTACGCAAATCTAAACAACGACGAAAACTTCCGATCAAGCTAAAAAATGGAAAAAAAACCGTCAATCAAAAGCGAATAACAAAATAGCAAAAAAAAACTTACAATGTGAGCAAAGAATTCCATGTGAAAACAGAGATCGCAAGCTTTAATGGCGTGAAAGTCCGAGAAATTTTCAGACGAAAAAGGAAAGAGAGAAGAAAGATCGCGGAAAGTGAAAATGAAACTGATTAAATCGAGAAAACGGGTCATATAGCCCGGATCCGCGAAAAACACTAAAAAATGAACTGTTTAATGGTAAATTACAAAAATCCCTCGTTTCTAGATAAAATAGCTAGAAACTGTTTTTCCCAAGACTTTGTGTTTACATATACATGTTTTTGATTAATAATTATATTATGCAGGTTTTGTTCGAGAAATTAGTTAAAAGTAAACATGAATGTTAAACGCAGAACACTTTTTACTAAACGCAGAACACTTTTTAACATATTGCAAAAAGTACCTCAAGTAGTATAAATATAAAAATTGGTCCCATATTTATGTTATATTCCACAAAACCCCACATTTTCACAATTATATAATCGTAAACACATAACAACACAATACGATAACAAAAACGCATGTCTTCCAAGTATTGGCCGGACTTTGGCAACTATGACGGATCTGAAGAGGTATTAATTTGTTCATTATCTTAATTTAATATTTTATAGTTGTTTATTATTAGTTTATTGCGTTCGTATTTTTAAATTAATTGAGATTTCATTAGAATTTCGGAAAAAACACGAAAAAACACGAAAAAAAATGAATACGCTGTTGTGGTCAGCCGTGAGGTCAGCCTCACGGCTGACTACAACCGCGCTCTGGCAGCCTTGGGGGCTGCCATGCGGCCCGGTCCGTTTTAATTGGTCTTTTTTATTTTTTTTTATTTTTAAGTGCCGTTTAAGTAATTAGACTATATTTTGGACTTTTTTTTACTAATACTTTTTAAAAAAGTGATTAGTTATATTGTTTTAGCGTATATGATTTGATTAAATTTGTTTTTATTTGTTTCTGACATTGATCTTATGTTTGAATTTGTCAGCGTAATCCATATATTGATCTGGATAGATATCTAACGGATTCAGACGAAGAACCTCCCTTAAATGATGACGAACCGAGATATTTTATACCTTCACCGGAGTATGATGATGGTGAAGAAGCCATTTTTGGACCGGGTTATGATGGGGTCGAGGAGGACGACAATGAGCATGAAGATCATAACCACTTGTACGATGTTATTTTAACTAGGGATTTTAGTAGAGTACTAGTACTTAATTTTTCACAAGATTTAAAGTACGATGTCTTAAATATAAAACAAAAGGTACGTAAATGTAAAACAATTCAAGTGTGAATACATCGTATAACTAAATAATATTTAAAAATAATTTATTACAATCTTCAAAGCGATGAGTAATCGTCAACTGCATAATGGCATACGAAAAATTTAGTTATTACTTGAACATAAATACTAATTGAAATATAATGTTTGTCACTATAAAAAATCATAACTCAAAGATTGTTAAACACCTTCATCTAAGCTACATTGGTTGTTGTATCGATTGGATTGCCTTCACCCATCGAGCGCTAACCTTTAGGCCTCTCTTGCATGTGACTCTCGAGAATGCACCATATAGTTGACCATGACTAAAAACGGGATTCGGGAGGTAGAGTCCAACATGAGCTAGTGGTTATCCTTGACTCTTGTTTATTGTTATTGCATAGCAAACTGAAATCTAATGGAAACTTAGTAAGATCAGAAGGTAGGTGTGAGTACCATCCCATGTATGAAAACCTTCACTCCTGCGTTCTTTCCATACATAGTCTTCGTCTCAATAACATGTTTGACAATTGTAGTGACAATCAATCTAGTTTCGTTACAAAGCTCGGCGGATTGGTCAATCTAGTTTCACTAAGTTCCAGATCTACAATGAAATATTAATTGAGGAATAATACTTGAGTATCGTTTGACATAAAATAACTTGCTTATAGAGATATTAAAAAGAATAAATTAATCAAAATCATACCAGGATTATCCTTCGCATCATGTATTGTATGTCGTCCGATAGATACTCCCATGAACTTTCCCATACATGTAGGGGCCTCGACATGCTATCAGACTGAAGAATAATAGAGAACAAATGTCGAAGGAAACGCTGACAAATTCAAACATAAGATCAATGTCAGAAACAAATAAAAATAAATTTAATCAAATCATATACGCTAAAACAATATAACTAATCACTTTTTTAAAAAGTATTAGTAAAAAACTGTCCAAAATATAGTCTAATTACTTAAACGGCACTTAAAAAGAAAAAAAAATAAAAAAACCAATTAAAACGGACCGGGCCGCATGGCAGCCGTGAGGGCTGCCAGAGCGCGGTTGTGTTCAGCCGTGAGGCTGACCACAACAACGTATTCGTTTTTTTTCGTGTTTTTTCCGAAATTCTAATGAAATCTTAATTAATTTAAAAATACGAACGCAATAAACTAATAATAAACACCTATAAAATATTAAATTAAGATAATGAACAAATTAATACCTCTTCAGATCCGTCATAGTTGCCAAAGTCCGGCCAATACTTGGAAGACATGAGTTTTTGTTATCGTATTGTGTTGTTATGTGTTTACGATTATATAATTGTAAAAATGTGGGGTTTTATGGAATATAACATAAATATGGAATCAATTTTCATATTTATACTACTTAAGGTACTTTTTGCAATATATTAGAAATATGTTTTGCGTTTAGTAAAAATGGTTCTGCTTTTAAAACGCCTTAGAGTAAATTACTAGTTGATTTCATCATCAGTGCTCCACGATTGACATCTCAACTGTCTATCTATCTTCTCCAACACTGCTCCACCACCTGCAAATGGATGGAGTAATCTCATCAATATCATCTCCATCATCATCCTTCTCGGCTTCCACAGTTCCAATTCATCAATCCCCAATTTATTCAACAAAACCACTTCAACTGGTTCCAAACAAAACCAGACGCCAATTTCCATTGCGCTTGGCTTCCTCTGCTCCAGCAGCTACACGTACAAGGGTATTCCTTTTTTTCCTCCTCTTGATGCTCATTATATCACTGTCTCTACTAGCTATAGAAATTCATTCATTTCACTCGCTGTGTATATCCAGGAGTCTGAGATTGAATTGGAAAACAGAAAGTTCGAGCTGCTAACGGCTGTCAACGACACTAAGCGCGGTCTCACCGCTGACCCGATTCAACGCTCATCCATTGAGGAAGCTCTGGTTTATTTTCATATTTTGAAACACTCTATTGAAATAACTGAACATTGCATTGTAAACATGATCATAGTCAGATTGGTTGTGATAGAATTCAATCATCTAAAAAAGCTCCAACTTGTAGTGTAGTGTGGAATTTAGTCATTTATTTATATCAATACTCCAATAGGCTCTAATTTATGAAATGTGAATTGGAACAAGTAATTAATAGCAATTGGATAATAAATTACTATGATATAGTATAATAATGAATAAAGTAGGAGAGATAAATTTCATTTAAGGTATTAGGTATATGCAGTTGAGACGGATGTAAAAGTAAATCGGGAAGTTGAAGCTGGGAAAGAGGGGGTGTTTTGGATTTCACTATGCTACCGAGCAAGTCAACATGTGTATATTAAGAATTGGTGTTGTGTTATCTGTTCAATGGCAGGTGAATGTGGAGAGTTTTGATCCAGGGAATACAATAGACTTGGATCTGTTGAATGGCACGTGGCGTTTGCAGTATACATCTGCTTCTGATGTCCTCATTCTCTTCCAGTCTGCCGCAACTCTTCCTTTCTTTGAGGTGTGTAAACCTACTATGTTTATGTTTGATTGGTGGACTTGGTATCTCTCGTGCATTTTGTTTGTAATCTAGTTTCTGTTTGGAAACCAGGTATTGAGGGTCACAATTGCTTCCAACAGGTTGACCAAATTTATCAGAAGTTTGAATGTGGGAAGCAATCCAGCCAAGGTATTGTTCGCAATGTTGTGAGATGGAGCATACCGAGATTGCTGGAGGTGAGTCTCTCTGTTTTTTTTTTTTTGCTCCTATTGCTTGGGTGTGCTTTTTATGGTTTTACCGATAGTAATCCAAATAATCACCAAATGTTTCATGGAAGCCGTTGGAAGATCAAGGCATTCTAGTACATATCTATGTATGCCTTATGAGTGATAGTAGTACCCTAGTACATAGTTTCTTTGCTTATGTACTATGCGGACTGCGGTAAATTTACATCAGTCTGTGCAGTGCAAGTATGCAACCCTCTCTTCCATTATCAGTGTGCTAGTTTAGCATGTAAACCCTTGGCTGAACAAAAGGCGTTATTCTCAGATTTAATTGCATGTAGTTGGTAGGTTTTCACCCGGAAATGGATACAAAACTGCTTCCAGACAACACACACTGAATGGGACACACACAGATTTAACTTCTCCTTAATTGTTTACAAAAAGAATTGATACTGCGCATGCAAAGCATGATACTATCAATTTTAGGTTGCAAGTTCTACATAGAGAGATTTAAGTATATCATTTCTTAAAAGCAGTGGAATAAAACTCTTATTAACAAATGGTAACATCTTAGTGTAAGTAGTAAAAGCTCCTACTACTGAAAAATATCCTATTTTATTTTCGAATAACTTTCATACAGTAACAGTAGCTTTGTTGTTTTCCTGTCACAGGAGCGTGAAGGTGCAACTCTGCTGGTGTCTGCAAAGTTCTCGGTTGTTTCTTCGCGTAACATCTACCTTGAGTTTGAAGAGGTTTGTCTGTAAAACATGAGCGAAATATCAATCTTCCATTGTTTGGTGAAGAAACCTGATTGATTATCATTTCTCAATAGCGATGAGTCGATGATTATGAATTACTTTGCTTGTGCTGAGATAGAATTTCTGTTGTAATAGTCTTTCACTCTTTAGTAAGCACCTCGAAAGTCTACCCAATTTTCAATATTCATTTCTATCAATTAGATAGAGTATGGCCTATAGATGACTAATCCGAAGGCATATTTCTTGCTTTTCCCACTATCAAATAACTCTGTGTGGTACTTGACCTTAGAGTTGTTAATCCATGCTTACATGTAAATCAGCAAAGCTCTTCTTTGAATAGATTTCGCCGCAATTGATGGAATGGCTAACTTACACATCTTGATTACTGGTCATAGGCTTAGTAATTATGTTATTTCATAGAGCATAATTCTTATAAATAACTTTCCGTTATGATTTGAGATTAATTTATGCTCAAATGGAGCCTAAAACATGTCAATGAAAAGTAAATGGGAAGCTTATTTAGGGATGGATGCAGTAAGACCTACAAAGATATCTTTTTGATTTGTTTCCAACAAAAGCAAACTGAAGGATGTATGGGGGAACATGAATTAATGTCTTGACTTGTGCTTGTAAATTAAGTACTAGTTTGCTTGATGATTTTTGGAATGATTGTAAACTGACTCAATGCTTCAAACTACTACCTCTCCGGTGTTAAATGTCCATAACAGTTTCATTAGTTTGCTAAAATCTTCAGTAGGTTTTACGTCTCGCTCATGCTTATTTGACAGATAGCTGTACAGAACATAAACATCAGTGAAGAGTTGCAGGCTGTGATTGCTCCAGCAATATTACCACGATCATTTTTGAGTTTGCAGGTAATACCTTTTGAATAGCTTTTGGATGTTGAGTTATGAAGTTTTTCTTTGTTAACAATGACTCCTTTTGCAAATGAAATCATAGCAGTTTCGCAATATAAAACAGGAAACTGTAAAGTAGACAGGAAAAAAAGAGCTGTGTTGTTTTGTTACTGGATAATCAATCGTCCATGGTGTAAAACTTTTTAGTTTATGAACAAATACAACGTATTAGCTCCCATTGAAGCTGGTAATTTAAGAGCAGTGTGCTGCCTTTTGCAGATTTTGCAGTTTATTAAATCATTCAAAGCTCAGGTTCCTGTTACAAGTTCGGAGAGGTAAGTTTCACTTTTATAATACAACTCTCCTCCTAATGCTGTGATTTTCACCACGGGACGACTTTGTAGGCGATCTGTTGGGGGTCTGTATTACCTTTCGTACCTGGACAGCAATATGCTTGTCGGTCGTGCAGTTGGAGGAGGTGGATCATTTGTTTTCACCAGGGCTCCAGCATTAACCTGGTTATGATAGAGTAACATGAGAATGAACATTCATTAAGGCATCCGAAACACATTTTGGTTTCCTTTTAAAAAAGGAACGATACAAACAAAAATAGCTTGGCGAGTTAACATTGGGGTAGGTCTGTTTTCTTACAGTTGAGATTCTACTATATCTGTATATATGAATATGATATTTTTACTTGGGGAGTTGGGGAAAAGAAAATGGTTCAGTAAGCTCAGTGGTTAATATCACCATGTTTCAGCAGTGTTGATCTCTGGTTAATATCACCATGATAGTGCCTGAAGTTTGTACAAGTTGGGGTCTCGAACTTTAAATTCTATTATGGTACTCCCTCCGTCCTGAGAACTTGATATATTAGGGTTAGCGTGCAGTTTTATGCGAAAAGTTAAAGTAATGTTAAAATATAGAAAATGTGGAAAAAGGTGTAATTTTAGTGGCAAAAGATGTAATTTAAGTGTAAAGTTGAGATTGTTTATTATTTGTTGGGTGTGGGATAGCTTCCTTTTTTTTGTAATGTATGAAGTTATGTGAGATGGTTAAAAATAACAAATGTATGAATTTTTGCAGGACGGAGGGAGTAGGGAGGAGGTTAATTCAGCAGAAAAAAGATGGTTTGTCAAATGTATTATTAATGATGTTTGACAAAGCATATTAGTAGTTTGCCAAATTTTCTTTTTATTTCAAATAATTGTTATGTATAAATAAAGCTTCTAAGTTCAGTCAAACGATAATCATAACATACCTCAACAGAGAAGATGAAATTCGTCGAGAAAGAGCGTCGATCGTCGACTTGCCAAGATGATGATGCGGGTGAAGAATACGATTAAGTGCTGACAATGCTGAACCAAAAGCTTGCACAACTTATATAATTAGGTTAATGGCAATTTGAGGGTTTTTTTTGGCCTTAATTCATTATTTAACCATAAAACGTGCTCAACAATGCTTTAGTTTACACACTTGTGCATGTAAATTCAAAATTTTATGCCTTTTCTAATACGTGCTTTAAGAGTTTTTAGTTTTCTTGGAGCGCGTACAAAAGAGCTCATGTGAGACTTCAAGAGCAAAAAATTTAGGTAATATAGGTCTAAACTAGCTAGTATCAGTGTTGGAGATTTATGGGGAGTAGGAAGCCGGTACCTAGCTGGACATTTTGATTTAAAAAAAAGGCCATAAACTCTTACACATAACCCCAACAATGTATTCCTCACATTATAAATGTGATCAAGTTGTATTTCTTCACTATAGTTGACCTTTTATTTGATTGATTTAGTTTTACCAGGTTATTTTTAGTGATTTATTGATCTGATTGGATTTAAATCAAAGTAACTTTTGGAGTAGATATGACTGGGTGTAGGCCTTGGGCCCAATTACTATGTAAGTATGTATGATGGGCTAAGCCATGTGGATGAGTTGAATGTGGCCTGTTATAGACTTATAGTCCGGGGGAATCTAGAAATTCAAGATCAAAAGAGCTGAAGATGCAAGTATTTAAAAAAGTTGTTATGTTATGATTTTTTTACAACAAATTAATTTTAAACTGTTAAAATAATGATGTTTTACATAAACCACTGATGTTTTGTTGGTGAAAATTTTATGTATTGCAATGGAAGATTGTTGTTATTTGCCATCACCTATTTTAAATGTGAATGACCGAATGAGGGTTGTACCACGACATATTATTTTTTAACAGGAAGCATCATAAACGTACACATTGATAAAAAAAACCTTGATAACACTCTTTTCGAATGAGGGTTGCATCAGGTAAGATTTAGAAATTACTCCTGCATGTTTAAAATTGTTCCTGGTAGTTAACTTTCATATGACACTACCATGAAAGTTTAACTACTAGGAAGATTTTCATGTAAGATTGTGACATATGATGATGGGATCCTTTACTCTAAGTTGCGTTACAGGTTATATGCGATTTTATTCAACTTAGGATATACATATAGAGATCACAATTCTATTCAAATTATCTTGCTCAAAGACTGATATGCTTTCCTTAAAGTCCATCTTCATTTTTGTCCATTAACCTCGTGTCCTTGAGCGGTTGTCACCTCACTCACGAATCTAAACTATTTTGGTTCAACAAAATATATATGAAACCAATTTATACCTTCAATTGCGTACGTGTGTTAGTTCGTCATATTTTAAGTTCTGAACGTTCAAAGTTTTAGGAGAGACCGCCTATACTTAATTTAAGAAGAGATCGACATATATTGTTATGTAAAATATCGGCGTTTTTAAGAAAAATATTTATTTTGTTAACAAAATGCATCTTTTATTTTTGAAAGAACATCCACGGGTTTTACTTAACACCCTAAGTTCTTTGTATAATCTTGATGTTTGTTGGTCTATTTTATCTTTATTGTATACGGTCTCCTAGAATAATATATAAGCCTTTACTTTATTTTCAATTTACAAATGTGTGTGTATTCAATGTAATCAATCCGTATAATATCCGTGAGAACTATTAATTGTTGCTTATATATATATATTGAAAAGAATAAAGAAAATTACATATGGTACCCATTAAATTGACCCCCTTAACAGATTGGTCCCTTCTATTCGAACAATAACAAATACCCCCTACAGTTGACCAAAATCAAAATGCATTTCTCTCTCATGCCATGCTGGATTTTTTTAAACTTAAACAATAAAGTAAATCAAAAATAAAATAAAATAAATTATTCATTTTATTTTCTATTTTCTTTTCCTTTATTGATTATTGTTCATCTTCTTCTTCCCTTTCCCAGATTATGTTTTCTTTCTTCTCCTCTTCTCTTTTCTTTTCTTCTTCATTACATAATACTCCACCTTGTTGGCATCATCTTCTTCATTGGACAGAATGAAAAACAACTACATATCGGATTTAAGGGGCTAAAAGGACGGATTTACTCCAAATCGAGTGTCCACACCGGATTCGACATGGAGTCTTGACTCCGATGTGGAGCATTGGAGCTCGATTTTAGAGTCATTCATTGCTCCAATTTGAGCCGCAATGACTCCATGCTGTGGAGTTTTAGTAGCTCCGATTTGGAGCTTTAAATCGGAGTTTTAAGATGGTTGGATTCGTTTCATAGTTTCAGGGACTCAATTTAAAGTTTTGAGAACTTGAAACCCTTACAATTGAGAATTTAACAAACCCAATTGTAAAATTAAAAAAGTTATAGGGATTGAATTGAACTTTTAATTTTTTTGGATAATAACTAGTTGGGCCAAAGAGTTTATAGTCATTCAATTAAACCTAACTCACCAACCAATTATATCAACGTCCCAAGATTTCTTTACCTTAATTACATAGAGGTCCAATGTCAGTTGGCAATTAAATAAGAGAAGTAAAAAAAAAAAAAGCAAAAATTAAATAAAATTGAGAAACATAAATAAAGAAACTCAAAAATCAAATTATTCAATGGCATTTTTGTTATTATCATGAACTTTAGCCGACACATCACCAAAAAGTAAATCCATGTCATCATCAAGTTTGACTTTTGAACCTATCTGTAATATCGAAAATTGCTTAGTTCAATTTTTGGATATAACTGTTATTGTTCGAATAGAAGGGGTGAATCTGTTATTGGACCCAATTTAAGGGGTACCATCCGAAATTTACCCGAAAGAATAATTTTAAAGAGTGAATGGTTTACTGGACACAATACAGTTTTAAAATGAAGCATAATATTTTTATATATTTACTCCAAGTTGAATAAATTTTAAGTTTTAAATTATGAGATTTAATTTGTAACGCCCCAAAGTTTCAAGTCAAGTCCAAACAACTTAAAGGGACCGAGAACGCTACTCATACCAACAAGGTGCACCTTTCTTTTTGGGAATCCATCTATAAGAACTCTAGAATTAAGCGTGCTTGCTCTGGAGCAATCTTATGATGGTTGACAAATTGGGAAGTCTCTCAGTTCGCGTACGAGTGAGGACAAAGTGCGTGGGAAATGATTTGTGTTGATGCAATAAAAGATATTACCCGAGAGTTTACGAAGAATTTCAAAGGGTATTGCTCGATCGATTAGTGGTAATCGTTATTAAAAAAAAGATAAATAAAAGAAAAAAATTACACCAGTGGTATTCGAATATCGTATGTTATACTTAAAGAGCGACTATCTTTATGGAAGACAGTTTCCTTGAGTCATAAACATGTCTGATGTTGGTGTGAGTCTGGTTCCATCAAAGGATCGACCTTTTAAAAGTTACGGGTTCAGACTACTGATAGAGTCTTAGCGTGTCCGGATGTGGATTCAATATATTAATAAGGGTTTAGGATCCAGTTAGGGTATCAATCTGGATCCGTGCCAGGACATATGGAGAAGTATTGCTGTAGCTAGTAGCTACTGCTCTACTACACTGCATATCAGTTCACATTATGATGATTGTTCAATTCGTTTCCCAAATCCGATTGCCGTATTATTTGTAAGCCGCAACCATTTGGTCCATTTCCCACCTCATGTGTATAGCAAAACTAGGCTATACTAGTTCGATAATCTAGTTGATCATATGTAGTTGAATTTGAAAGCAAGCCGATAAGTTATATAGCCAATATTCTGGGAGTTTTTAGTAATTAATTAGTATATACCAACTTATTATAAACTCTTGTTAAACCATTATCTGACTTTGGCGTTACAAATTCAAGTTTAGCTACTGACTAATGGCCTGTTGCCAATTGCTCATGGAACATATAAATTAAGATTATGATTCGCAAGCAAAAACATAATCTTTTAGTAGGCAAAATATATAGATTTGTTTATGATAAAGCAATGTGACAAGAGAATGTTAATAGTACGAATTGTTTGAAACAAAGTTGAACGATGCAATTAGAACTAGGACGAGTCAAGGAGGCAAACTTAAACAAAACAAAAGAAGTGAGGTGACACGTATAATTTAATTTGTGACAAGTTGTTTAGGCAAACTTTTTGCTAGCTCGTGTTGTTTTTCAACCATATGTAGTCATTAAATTCCTTTTCTATCGCTCCCTGTTTCTTGCTTTCTTCTTCTTCTTCTTGTGATAAGCAGTCCATTTTTGTCCAAATTTGGTGCACTGTTACCAGAAGCCTGATGTCTACTTGATACCTAAGAGACGGAAAATGTAAAATGAGGAACAGTAATATATACCCACCAATACAATCTTTCAATCATTGCTTCTCATTCAATGTTCTATTATTAATTTAATTACCACTACTACATAAAAATATCTATACTCGTATTAAAGAAAAAACATCTGGACTTACGGATTCACATTAAAATTTGAACTGTCCATTTTACTCTTTAATGTAATTTTAATAATCATAAATTATATATTTGTTACGAAGTAAATTAAGTGGAAATATTATGTGAAAGAAATAAAATGCAAGTTGAACGAATAATGCAAAACTATTTTATAAGTTCATGAATCTGTTCCATTGGAAACCAAAAGATGCATGCATTTAACTACTTATACACAAACATCAGGAATCTAATACTTGAAAAGTCATCAAATGACATTTGAATATCCAAAAGTTCAAACTTGAATATAATTTATTTTTTTGAGTGTGTGAACTGGACAACCTTTGAACACAAAAAATTTGTCTCAAAATGTATGTGAAACAACGAAAGGTGGCAAAAGAAACACTGAACATTCGATCAAACATCGAATGGGCCAACAAGCTAAGTCTGGGAGAGTGAAAGTTCCGAAATGATGGAACCTGCTAAAACCTATGGAAACAACTGCAATAATGTGATTACTAATTAATATTTGTATAAATTCTACTCCCTCCGTCATGACAATCTGGGCACATATTTCTTTTATGGACATCCCACGAATCTAGCTAGTCTCATTACAAAAATAGCAAAAAAGTACACCCACGTCACTAACTCAACTATCTATCTTACTTTTTTCCATTCTTTATCATTTCTCTCCAACAACAAACAATAAACAATTGACTTTCTTAAAAACAGTGCAAAAAAGAAATGTGCCCAGATTGTCGGGACAGAGGGAGTACTAGTTAATACTATAACTATTTTGCTAGATTTATTCTTTTTTTTACTTGAACACATTATAATACTTCCACACTCTCAGACTCAGCTTACCGTGGGCCTGGAATGAATTCTAATAGTGAAACACATAAATATTAATTAGAATTGAGAAATTGTAAGGTTGAATTGATGAAGTATATATGAGGGAGAGAGAGAGTAAATTAGAAGATAGTTTTTCTTACTTGAACACATTCGTCTTGCTAGTTGAGATTGAAACGGAACAAAACGAATTGTGGGAAGTTGAGATTTAAACGGGGTGGAAACAATTATGCACGCGAGTATTAAGTGCCAATTTATCCAAGTGTATTGAAAGAAGTTAATTTAGAAGCAAATGAATTTATGTTAATTATGTCGTCACCGGTCGTCATTTTCCCGTAACATATGTAACAGAAGAAATGACCAAAAGAAAGAGAGGAGCAATTATAGAAAGAGGACAAGAAGTAGTATAATGCTAAGTGGTTGCAAGAAAGAAAATGAACTAGCAAGAATGGTGGTGGATTGTGGTAAAAAGTGATCGATGGATCGAGGAATTAAGTAGTTGATTCGTCAATTAATTGTTGGCAAAAATATAATGATGATTAGTGTGGAAATTAGGGAGCATGAAAGAGAGGTGCTCATCATTACTATCAACATACCATCGATTCGATTGATAGGCCTATGACCCCGTAACGGTATTACCATTATACTCCTACTAAACTACCATTTCTTACTAACCTTTTTTTAAATTTTCGTTACCGAAGTGATTAATTCCATCATTATGCCCTCACTCACATCTATGCATATCTCCTCCGTAGCATCCCGTTATTGGTTGTTCCTAAATCATACACTACTTACTGCAATCAATTTTATCAAGAACCTTCCGAATAGAGATGTTTAGATTTCTATCGAATTGAACGGGTGGTGCTCTGTTGAGCTCCACCCGTGATAATGTTTTTAGCTCCTCCAATCTTCCACGCATGAACAACATACATCATGTACAATGTGAGAGACTATTGATTGCACTGAAGACTTTTAGGACCTAATACATAGAATTAAATTCCGTATTATACGGATCCCGTGCTACATACTCTTTCAAGTTGTGAGTTCAACTCTTAACCTGTACCAGTATATATGCAATGCAACACATTGGGATAGTGATTGAAAAGTATTTAAACAATCAGTAACAAAAAAAAGACAAGAAGAATACATTAGAACAGTATTGGTTATCTAATTCGACACTAGCTTTAGTTACGTATTGGAGATAAAATACTTCACTCCACATGCAGTGCCTATGCGTTTTGACAAGGTCTACTGTCTCTAAGACCCAAGTCCTATCTATCTAATTCTAATGTGTGTCAATTGCAAACTTAATTGAACAATATGATGAACTAGCTAGCTAGGTGTACATTAATCATTTAATGAGGTATATATAAATTGGAAACAAGTCGTTGCCCTAATGCCAACACAAACAAGGCCTTGGTCGACTACGACCCACGAATCCAAAGCAAGCTAAATGGGAGTAGCACACTTTTAGTTTTGGGGGTAGATAGTCAACAATGTGTGGACAAATATCCCAAAAAATGGTCTCCAGAGCTCAAATACTAGTATACACCCGTTAAATCATTAACACATATAATACTACGTCTGATCTTTTAAAGCTTTTTAATTAGACTTTTTTTTTAACTTTAACCGTAAATTTTTGCAAATTACATGTAAAAAGTATAGAACAAAGTTATATTAATAAAATATATTTAATTTATTTTCATAATATAATTTTATTATATTTTTTCGTCATGTAGTTTGAGCGTATTTTTACGGTCAAAGTTCGAAAAAAAGTCTCCTTAGAAAGCTTTTAAAAGACCGGAGGGAGTACTTTATTAGAATATTCCACATTACTTGTAAGTAAACCATATAAACAACATATTAGGTGGATAACCTTCTCCACTTAATAAGGACTTTTAAGATGATGATGGCCCAACTTAATATAGTATCATGTCCAAGTCGATGATGGGTGCCCCAACCGATGATAATTCCTTCTTGCCCAAATAGGCTATGGCTCTGTTTACCATTAGATTTTTAGCTCCATGAGCTTTTCTTGACCATTGACAAATAAAAAGCTCGTTATGTTAACGCGCAGTTTCTTAAATCAGCTAGCTGAAAAACTAAGCTGATTGAGAAGCTACTCAAGTTAGTTTTTTTTTTTTAAAAAAAAAGTTCATTCTTATCATTTTTCATTCCGAAAATATCCCTGACCTAAATTAGAAAAAAGGAAAATCACCCGTTTATTATTATTTACTCTGCCGACTCTGCCATTATTCTGTATTCCATCGCCATTGTTATATCTCCTTGCGTAGCATACATGTAGTACACAACAATTACTGATTTTTTTCCTTACTAAGTTAGAATGCTCAACGAATATGTATTTCAACCTTTGATAATTTTTAATGATGTTATTAAAGTGGCGGTGAAAAGTACATTGAATATATATTAGAATAATTAGACAAAAATGTGATGTACTATTATTTAAAAAAAAATATAGACTAATAATACGATGAGAAAGGTTAAAGAAATAAAAATAAGAGTAATGCCCTTTTATGCCATTTTACAAAATACCAGCTAGCTTATCAGCTAATTTTCTAAACACCTACATTAAAATCAGCTAACTTTTCAGCTAGTTAATCAGCTAGCTAATGTAGCTTACCAGCTAGCCTTTCAGCTAATTTTGCTAAACAGGGCCTATTATGATTCCATATGTAGATCCGGCTAACCCCTACCCGTGAGGGGGCGTAGATCATGCAAACAACATATAAGGTAGATAACCTTCTTCTCTTAATAAGGCTTTTTTAACGGAATAATGGCCCAACTTAATATACTCCCTCTAATTAGGATGTATACAAATCAATCTAGTTGTTCGCAATCAAATCGTGAAAAAGTTCGGCTTAACTATAAACTTGATCATGGGCAAGTTCAGCTCAATTTTGATCGAGTAACAAACACTATGGTGAAAAGCTCAGCTGCTCGTGAGCTTAAATTCAATCTCTTAACTTTGAAGCTCCAATAAAATTAAGATTGACTTGTAAACACGAGCATGAACCCGATTGACTCGAATCAGCTAGTTCCCACTCCTATCACCAATAATCTTTGCGCACCTAAATTGAATGTTTGACTCGGCTATGAAATACGAACCGTAATTAGTAGGAGTTGCGTAGAAAACGTAGGGTACATTCTCCACTATTCCTCTCCAAATTAAAACTTATGGTTAACGTACGTTAAACTTAAAAAACGTAAACATGACATGGCCAGGCCCGGCCCTGAACATGTGCGGACAGCCCGTCCGCTCAGGGCCCCTTATTTTGAAGGGTTTCAATTTTAAATTTGAGACTCTATGTATATATCCGTGTCCATGCAATGACTAAGTATTAAAATCTTTGTCTTCAAGTGGTAAAAGTCGTATATAGCTTATGAAAGTTTTTGTGTTCAATTTTTGCACATGGCCCCCTAAATTTCTAGGCCGGCCTTGGACATGGCACGACACTGTGACCCAAAACTTTAACAACCCACCTCAAAACCAGTTAGTTATAGTGCTTCTAGCTTAGTTGATCATCGATCAAGTTAGTTCTAGTAGTAAGTCTACACTTTAATCTCTGTTAATATTGACTTTTACAAGACAACTACATATATTAAACTATTAGCTTATTTTAATTATCATCCACGTGAATGGTTCCTAGATAGCTTTTGTCACCTTCGGTTTCATGAATCATTATCATTTCTTCCACCATAGGATTAATATTCGACTTTAAGTGGTATACACCAGAACATTTAGTCATACTGAACGTTTCAAATGCCTACAAATTAACACTACTGTTCTACTTATTATAACTAGTGAAAATTTGTCGTCTTCTCCATATTCTCTGAAATCTGAATTGGGGATAAAACGAACTACATGATATTATAAGTGGTATACACCGGAACATTTAATACACTAAAAATTTAAAACTAATCACTTATCAAATAACGTTCTAAACTCGCAATTTTAGAATATTATTATCTCTGAGTTATAAACCTCAAATGTCACCAAATAATCAGATAACCACATAAATTAAATAAACCTCAATTATTGCTTAGCTATAATTTGACTTGTTTATAATTTTAAAGTGTACAACAGAGATATATCTGCATGGGACTGTTGGTTACAATTTTAATAATACGTACGTGGGGATAAACTAATGTACTATACATAGCTTAATTAAAAACTTTTGTAATTGTTTAATTAATTTAGATTAAATTAGTTATACAAGTATGAAATCATGTGAATTGTATTTATATACCTGGACTGAGACCCTTCGCCCGTATATGTCATATCATTGGCTGCGTGGGAGGAATTTATTTCCAATTCTCATCAATCCTTTTCCCACACATTTTCTTTATATCTCGTTTTCAATATTTTATTATCACGCATATGAATATTAATAATTATATATAGGCTCTTACTACTACTCTAACTGGTTTTACTTATCTACAAATAAAGTGAAATTTGTGATTGTGATCTTGTTATAAACCCGTCTGAGTTAATTACTTTGGTTTTTTTTTTTAAATTCTTGTGTGATATATAGAATTTCATCAAATCTATATGTTTGAGATTAAATAGTGAACTTTAGTCAATTTATATAAATGAGCAAGTTTATCTAAGACGGTCTCTAAATAAATTATCTAGAGAGGAACCTATATTGTCAAGAAAATCATCGATGTTATTAATTAAAATGTATATATTCTCAACATTGATGTTTTTCATATTATAAAATGCCAATTTCGTTAACAATGTGGACATTTTGATTAATAACATGGATGATTTTTTTGATAATATAAGTCATCTCTAGATAACCGTCTCTCATGAGAAACTTTATGTAATTAGACCTTGATCACACCAAAAAATAAATAAATTACTAGACATGTGATAATAATTCACTTTTAAAATTTAGTTAAACTAAAGACACAAATCTAGCAAAACTTGTGAAACACGAGAAAGATGCATGGGACTAGCTATTATAACTCATTAACTCTCTTTGGCTTGCAACTCGTATAGTTTCTTGATGAACTCCCCCACCATATGTAGTATTGAAGAACATCCAGATGTCTAAGTTGCCGCTGTGTTCTTTGAGACAAAAAAAAGATATGAGATTTTACTTAATTGGGATTTTCTACCGTCAGGCTGGCTTTCGCCTTGCCTGACAACAAGCATCGCCCAAGGATAATTTAATTTTTTAAATTTTATTATTTCCATTAAATTTAAGAAGAATGAAATACCCATTAAATAAGAAATTTAGAAATACTAAATATTAAATATAAAAATTAATTTTAAAAATTAAAATAAATTACAATATATTTAGGATGGGCCGGGCCATTGTAATAGGGCTCCCATGACCCAATTATATCAACGTCCCAAGATTTCTTTACCTTAATTACTTTTAGCCCGGCTAGTCAGAAATTTAACCCCGTCTGTCAGGATCACTACCTGGGCCTCTTCGCCCAGCCCGTAGTTGTGTGAGCCCTTTATATTAAAAATAAAGTGAGGCAGTTAGTGAGATTCAAACATGTGACCACCTGGTTATAGAATGGAACACTAACCACTTGTTGTAATATCTCACTTTGAATATTTGTTGCCACAATATACAAATATATATGGAGAGAGAGAGAGACAAAATTAGGGATAATATATGAAATTTCACCTTAAGTGTGTGTATAATATTAGGTGCATACATGTTTCATGTTAATCTAAAAACAAATATAGTTTACTTTATATGAATTACACAATTTTTGTAAAGTTGGTTTTCCCATATACTTGTTTTCAAAATTTATGTCTTATTTTACCACATGTTTTCTTATGTTGTTGCGTTCATGTAAAACTTAATATTTAATCATATACAAATAAATTAATTAAACTTATAAATTACTCCCCCCGTTTAACTAAAAGTGAAACAATTGTGTTGGACACAATTTTTAAGTAAAATGTATAGAAGTATGTGGTCCCAAAAAATATGTGGTGGAGAATGAGTATGAGATATTAATTGAGTGGAAAAGTACATGTGGGCCCGGAAATGTGTGGTTAGAAATGAGTTTTATTATAAAACTAATTTCCATAAAAGGAAGTGTAACACTTTTAGTGAAACGCCCAAAACGGAAAATTGTAACACTTTTAGTGAAATGAAGGGAGTAATTTTTACGGATATTACTAAAATACGCTACTTACTGAATTTATCATTTTCTTAGCACGTCAACGTATCAAAATCAAACTGGAACCATACATGTACTTGAAGTTAAGGACAAATGTTATAATTATAATCCAAACGTGTTACATAAGTTTGTTTGGTATTAAGCTCAAACTCCATTTAGTGGCATTACATTTGAATTGGATGTGTAGAAATCAGTGAAGTAAACTCAATTTTGTGAGCACTGAGACTAAACAAAATGAGTAGTATAGTGTCGACTTTAATGTCAAATACGTTTTTCGGCCAAACTCATATCAAGTTCAATAAACTCAACTTGATTTTAATATCAAACACATGTAATTTCTTTTTGAAATTTAAAATCGTATGAAATTAAAATATTTACAACTTAATATTATACATGTTTATCCATAAATTTCCGCCTAACAATTTCATTCACACTTATTATTCTCCGCTTTTCCGATAGATATTTACGTGAGGATCTGAAAATCTGTGCTCTGAAATATGAAAATTCGTGCTCTCTAGATTGATTGACCATTGATGTTGTTAGAAATATATAGATATAAGATAAAGAAAGATGAGAATGAATAATCAAAATGTTAAATATTAACATTCATGCATATAGTAACATTAACGGATCGTTGATGATGTAGTTAGATCGATATATATTGTTGAAACCGTTCGAGCAAATATGGTTCTCCTTATGGCTGCACAACATATCAGATTCTATCGGTTGAACGAATATCCGCATAAACTGATGAAGAAAAAGTTTATCCATTATCCGATCAAGTATGGACGGATTGGATTGCGGATCAACCCGTGCAAATTTGGATTAATTCGCCAAATTTATAAAAGAAAATGTTTTGCCTTATTAGTCACTTATAAAAAATATCTAAATGATAATAACGAACAATGTTAGAGGTTCGGATATTTAAAATACACAATAAAAGTTAACTCCGTGAGTCTAAGTTACCAAATTATGCAACTAGCAACGTACCATACCTAATTACATATATAGATACAAGGGCATGAGAGCATGTGAAAAGAGTCATATCTGATCCGCTCCTTACAAATATGAAAAAGTTGTATGCGTTATCCAGTTCGTTAGCTAACGGATCGGATCGATCCGATTCGCACATGCGGATAAATGGATTCGAATCATTTGAGTTTTCCTTAATTGATTAAATGTGATTTTTGTTGATTTTTAACCCCGTCTCACTAAAAATTAAATTTAGGCCATAATTAAAAATATGTTATGTATTTATAATCATCATACTACATTATTACGATTAACTTATCGTCAAATTTCTATTGAAAAAGTAAAAAAAAAAAATGAAAAAGTTAATACGGGAGTGATGAAATAATATATATTCAATTATGTAATTTATTTAATTGTATTAAATTAAAAAGTTTAATGTCAATAAATAAAAATTCAAAAATTTTAAAATTTAAATTTTAAAGGTACTAGGTACTTCAAATATACCACCAAATTTTATTAGGATATGAAATTGAATTTATACAATGGCCTAGTCATGAAAAACGCAGGTGTTAAAAACGGATTAGTCTTGTATAAAAACGAAGCCCTAATTAAAGATAACAGTTATTATAATCAATGCGATAACAGTCTAAATTTAGACACAAATCATTCATGATCGAGTGGTAGATTAACTTGGTAATGGGAGTCGGTAATGGGAGTCATTACCATGGTTCGATCCCTGGATGTGTGTTAGTTTTTCAATTAAATTTTGGAACAATTAAATAACATTAATAATAATAATAATAATAATAATAATAATAAAATGATAATAATAATAATAATTTCTTGAATAAAAAAATTATAAATAATAATAATTTCGTGAAATAAAAAAATAGATAATCTTATTTTAATTTTAATTTTTGAGGGCAAATTTGGTATTTTGCTTAATATTTGTATTTTTTTATTTTTAAATATTTATAAGGCGAAAGGCGATTGTATTGTCGCCAAAAAGCGATAGGGCGATCGCCTTGTCGCTAAAGACGATTTGATATGAACCGTTAGATAAAAAATCTAATGGTGTATATTCAATTGCATGTTGTCATCCTGCCTGACCGTAGAAGAGCCCTACTTAATTAATTACTCCTAAAACTTTAACAAAGAAAGTCCTAGCTCTATCCAATCTCCCTATCGTCTCCAAAAAGCTTTTTGTCTCCCCGTTAAAACCCGATTTTAATCGAGTTATTATTTTCATTCTGTTTGTCAGGCGGTTTTAATCGCGTTGAATAGTACCCGTTTTTAATCACCAACTATTCATAATTCAATTAAATTTTATCTTTCTACCTACTATTTTTCTCTCACTTTATTTTTTCATTTATTATAACAACCTTAAACCAATTAAATAACATTAAAACCAATCAAATAATCTTAAGAACTGTTACACACATCACTTCACTCGTACACACCCTATATTACAACCCTATAAAACCTATAAAATTTTAATTCCATCCCAAATACAAATTTTCAAAATCCAATTATAATTCAGTTACTATTCATGATTAAAACTCAATTAAAATCCTATCCATTTTAATCGATTCCCAAACAGCCCGCTACTGTTCACAACACTTTTACAGCTGACAAGACAAATGGATTACTTGATCAAATTCTTAGAATGACTCCAGGTATGCATATACATGACTCTACACAAGCTTAGATATGCAACAACGTAGGGGAAATGTTTTCAAAATATACCACAGAGTGAGACACATCCATTTCATATACTACATAATGGCTATATATTTTTTATATATTACACAATGTCTATTTGTCTAGAAGATATACCCCAGTCATTTTTTTGCTCGGATTTGATGATTGTATTACACGCGCCGGAAGTATCTCATGCGCTCGACACAATTGATATGTATATTTTGAATTTCTCTTTTTTTTTTTTTTTGATTTTTATTTCAAAATAATTTCCGAGATTGAACCACGAGCTGATACATGTCGATTGCGTGAGATACTCCTGGCGCGTGAGGTACTCTTGGCGCGTGAGATATTCCCGGCGCGTGTAATACAATCGCCAAATCCGAGAAAAAAATGACCGGAGTATATCTTCTAGACAAGTAGTCATTGTGTAGTATACAAAAAATACATAGACATTGTGTTGTATATAAAATGGATGTGTATCACTCTCTATAGTATATTTTAAAAAAATTTCCCAACAATGTACCATGAATCCTTTCAGCTTCTTGGCCTATAAGATATTCATACGAATCTAATTATACCTGTTGAACATGATTAGTAGATGAATAAATATAAGACCCATCATATAGAAATAGAATAAATGATTAGCTGTGCAGAAACTCAATATTTCACGCAGTGTTATGAAAACTACTTTCAAACAACACTAGGCACAAGACACCGGTAAAAATAGTGCAATAACCACTGCAATTTCGTACTCCCTCCGTCTCACTAAAAGTGTAACAATTTTTCATTTTTAGCGTTTCACTAAAAGTGTTACATTTCATTTATAAAAATTACTTCCATAATACAATTAATTTTTAACCACACATTTTTGGGCTCACGTGTACTTTTCCACTCAATTAATATCTCAAATTCATTATTAATCACATATTTTTTAGGGACCACACATTTTTCTTAAAAATTGTGTTCAACACAATTGTTGCATATTTAGTGAAACGGAGGAAGTATTAGTTTTAAATTCTATCGGAAAGGTTAGAGAGATTATAAAATGCTAAAGTACAAGTCGCCAACCTTGGGTTAAGCTAGACTATAATACTATTGTTTAAGGATTCGATATTATTACTTCCTACTGCTTATACGATACGGCAATTTTGTCGTTTAGCATCAGTAATTAAGTACTTAAATACCTTATCATGTAGTAGTACACACGATTATCCAGGTCCAAATTAAAACTCATCGTGATTATGATGTAGTAATATTAAACTTTGATTCCTAATTTTCCACATTGCAATGTCCTTTTTCATTCGTTTCTAGTGTTCATACGTTTTCTTGAGGCTTGATAATATATTAAATCGTGGAAGCGTGTAATTATCCTCATTTAACCAACCTCGACACACTAACAACTAACGATAGCAAAATAAAAAGAAGGATGATTCATGTACCATAAAATAGATCGACACAGCGTTAATCATAAGTTTATGGCCGGAAAAAACAAATGACAAGAGTTCCTCAAAATGGCAAAATGGAACTTCACTGCTCTTGTATTTTTGTCAAAATTTAACCGTAATTTGTCACTTTGACTGTTGCAGTACCTGATGTCCCTGCTGAAAACCTGTATCGAACACAAGCTATATCCTCGTGGGCTCTTGGTTACTATATGTTGTTTGGGTAGTGATAAAAAAATCAGTTTAAATAGGTGTTTTCAGGTTTTTTTAATTAAATTTATGCGATTATAATCGGTACTTAAAATAATGATCACTAAATTATATGTTGTAATTTTGTAGTTTCATGATTTATTATAATTGACCTTAAAGAGTTACTACCTTCGTTTTCTAAAGGTTTCACTTTACTATTCTGTGATTAACCATAATTAATTTTAATTATGAATTACACTTAAATAATGAAATTAATATTTAATAAAATTATATTATGAATATTACTAGTTTAAATTTTCATTATATATTTTATTAAAAAATTTATCATAATATTTTAAGAGTAATTTATGGTCAAAATTAATTAAGATTGACCGATCAAAGTCCAAGTGCAAAGCTTTAAAAAATTCGGAGGGAGTAATTCCCAAAATATTACCCTTAAAAAAGTTAATATTATTCCAATGAGGCATAAATCATCAATTGGTTAATTAGGATGAGATTGTACTCCATAGGTCATGAGTTCGATTCCCTTCAAATATGAAATTGTATCTAATACCATATTTTAGATTTGCGAAATTGATTTAATATGATTGTAATATCAATATTTAAAAAGAAAACCAATAACTAATTCCCATTTTATTAGCACTAATGCCACATAAAATATCAGTTTTCACTTATACTCTAGTAGACTATTTAAAAAATAAGCTTATCAAATCAATAGGAAGGGAGGGCAAGTACGCTATTGCAACATTCAGATAATTTTTATGTACGTATGTAATTGGAATAAGATGGCCGGCGATGGCCATCAATCAGCATAGTCCCATACCACCTAAAAGTCAGTTGCAAATGTTGAATATATATACCTGATCTAGTAGTTGCATGAGTAAAAAAAGAAAACTGAAAGTGAATGAATAAGATACATGCAATTAATTACAGAAAATGATCAATAGATACTTATATCGTAGTGCTAGTAGTTTTGGGGGAGCTTGTCTTTCAGATCTTTTAAGGTCGACGGTCACGCTTCAGGATAGAGACCCTGTCCCACGTCCGTTTTTTTCATTTTGATTTTCTTCTTTAATCTAATGTACTACTACTACTACTATACAATAGTATAGTACTCCTATTTGTTTGTGTCATCTAGTTAAAATACACCCTTTCATACCAGTAATATTGTAAAAATCAATAACCGAATTGTATTGATGATAAGACTGAATTACAAACCAAAGCTTCAATCTCTCTTGAAGAAGAGTAGAAAGAGTTGAAAATGAATGAATGAATTACTCTGTTCTATAAAAAAGAAAGGTATAAATACCTAACTTCTATAACTACCAGAGAGTACAACACTTAATGCTATAGGTACAAATGACTAAAGTGTTAATCATTTTACTAATAGAAACGTAATAGTTGATAAATGCGCTTCTTCACTTGTTCTTCTGTTCATCTGCGCATCTTCCTTCTTCTCTTTATTTGATCTGAGCTTTCACCAGATCATCTTCTGTCCCCCCTCCCCCCGCGCAAGTGGAGCGTGGATATCTGACACGCTCAACTTGGAACAATGTATATCAAATAAGGAACTACCAAGTGGCTTTGTCATAACATCTGCTATCATCTGTTCTGTTGGAATATGAAATAGCTTTAAGACCTTTGCTTGTATTCTCTCCCTTATGAAGTGGCAATCCAATTCTATATGTTTAGTTCTCTCATGTTGTACTGGATTGTTAGCCAGGCAGTAGGCAGACTTGCTATCTGTGTAAATATGTGCTGGAATAACAGGTGTAACACCTAGGTCTTGCAGACGATAGAATAACCATTGAACTTCACAGGTTGCGCTTGGCAAGTGCCCTATACTCAGCCTTAGTGTTGCTCCTACTGATTGTTGGTTGTTTTTTGCTCTTCCATGAAATCAAAGATGATCCCAGGAATATACTATAGCCTGTTACACTCTTCCTGGTATCAGGGCAAGTGGCCCAATCACTATCACTATAAGCACTTAGCTGATAGTCTTCATGTCTTGATAGTAAAATTCCTTTTCCAGGAGAATGCTTATGGTACCTCAGTACTCTATGAGTTGCTTCCAGATGATCAGTAGTAGGCTTGCTCATAAATTGACTCAAATTTTGAATTGCAAAGCTTAAATCAGGCCTAGTGATGTTCAAATACACCAATCTCCCAATAAGTCTTCTATAAACTGTTACATCTGGTAGTGGAGTGCCAGATGTTGCTGTGAGTCTTGACTTGCAGTCCATAGGAGTTGAAGCTAGCTTGCTCCCCATATAACCAGTCTCTTTAAGTAAATCAAGGGCATACTTTCTTTGAGTTAAAATGATTCCTTTGTCAGACTGTGCAACCTCCAATCCAAGCATATATCTGAGCTTTCCCAGATCTTTTATAGTAAACTGGTTGTGTAGTTGTTGCTTGACTAGTTTTATTTCCTGTAAATTGTTACCTGCTAACATCACATCATCAACATATACAGCTAAAGCTGTAAAAGAGTCAGTAGTACTTTTAATGAATAAAGAACTATCTGCCTTAGACTGTGAATAACCATAATCAAGTAAACAAGTTGTAAGTTTATAAAACCACTGCCTTGAGGCTTGTATAAGCCCATATAAAGATTTGACAAGCCTGCAAACTCTGTTATCATTAGGTTTACAATAACCAGGAGGTGGCAACATATAAACTTCTTCAGATAGGTCACCATGTATGAAAGCATTGTTTACATCTAATTGATATAAATGCCATCTTTTAATTGAAGCAACATATAAGAGAGTTCTTACAGTGGTGAGCTTTGTTACAGGAGAAAATGTCTCAAAATAGTCCAAACCTTCTTCTTGTGTGTAGCCTTTAGCCACAAGTCTGGCCTTGTACCTCTCTATTAACCCATCAGACTTATATTTGATTTTATACACCCACTTGCACCCCACAACATTCTTGCCTGGTGGTAAAGATGCCAATACCTATGTATCGTTTGCTTCAAGAACCTGTAATTCAGCTTTCATTGCATCTTGCCACTATGTATGTTTAATATCTTCCTTATAGTTCTTTGGTTCATCATGTTAAGTTATAGATGCTATAAAACAAGCATACTCAGGGTACAACTGATCGGTGGAGATATGTTTTGAAATAGGATAATTTTGAACTACAGAAGCCTGAATAAAATTACTAGAATGCTGTAAAGATGGTGGTAAAGCACACTCATACACCCTGATATGTGCAGGAATTGACATGGATCTTGTTGATTGTCTGATATTACCAACAGATGGAACACCTGAAGTATCATTAGTACTATAATCACTAATACCTTAATCGGTAGAATGATCTGAGACAAGTGATTGATTTATACTATTATCATGTGACAAATCTGGCATATCAGAGCCTGCAGATGTATTAGATATCTGTAACACAGGAATGTTAGTAACAATAGGTGACACAGGAATATCAGGAACAAAAGGTGACATGTTAGATTTAAAATTCATATCAAAATGATCATAAACATGATCAACCTGTGTATTGTCCTGTTCAGTGTTAGAATCATGGTTAATATTAGAATAAGGAAACACATTCTCTTCAAACACAACATCCCTGGATATAACCTTCTGAGTAGTAAGATCATAACATTTATAACCTTTGACACCCATACGGTATCCCAGAAAAACACACTTAACAGCTCTTTGAGTAAATTTGCGCCTGTGAGTATTGAGAGTGCTTGCATAACAAAGAGAACCAAAAGTACGCATATAATCATAATTAACCTGACATGATAAAACATCTCAAAAGGTGATTTACCTTTCAAGTTAACATAAGGTAACCTGTTAATTATATGCACAGCACACTGAACACTATCAGACCATAAATGTAAAGGCAAATGAGAAGAAAATAAAAGAGATCTAGCCACATGTAGAATATGTTGGTGCTTTCTCTCCACAACACCATTCTGCTGTGGTGTAGCTACACAACTCTGATGAATAATGCCATTTGCTTTGTAAAACTCAGAAAATAGGAATACCTGACCATTGTCAGATCTAATGCACTTGATAACACAGTTAAATTGAGTTTTAACCAATAAACAGAAATCTTTAATGTGTTGTCTTGTCTCAGACTTCTGATTCATCATGAATATCCAAGTGCATTTAGTAAAATCATCAACAACAGTTAGAGAATATCTAAAGTTATCATGAGAAGTAACACTGAAAGGTCCCCAAATATCCATGTGTATTATTTCAAAGGATGAGAAGTACAAGTTGTGCTACAGTAAAGGACAATCTCTTCTGTCTTGCAAAATGACAAATGTCACAAACAGTGAGTAAGGTACATGTCCTAGTCTAGCATGCCAGATATCACTTGAAACATGTTTAATAGCAACATTGATTTGTCCAACTGGCTGATCAACTTTGACTTCATTCAGTGAATCCTTTAGGTGATAAAGTCCATTTCTTACTTCAGCACAAGTAATCAGCTTGTGTTGGATCATATCCTGTAAAAAAGAATTATTAGATAGAAAAATAGCAGCCATTCTGCCAGTTTTGGTAAGACTAGATATTGATAAAAGATTAAAACCAAAAGCTGGAGCATATAACACATTTTCAAGATGCAAATTGTCCGATAATTTTACAGATCCAATTGAAGTAGCCTTAGTTTGATCACCAGTTGGTAAATTGATACTAATATCAACAGTAGAAGGTTTAGAACTATACAAACTCATATCACATATCATGTGATCAGATGCACCAGTGTTTAAAATCCAACTAGATGTAATTTTAGTTCTTCTATTAACATTTAAACAATAAAAATGTCTAGATGTACCTGATTTACCAGTAGCAGGTGAAGCAGAAGTAGAAGCAATAGTTGTAGCCACAGTATGAGCTACATTAGCAACTTCAGACTCCATTAGACTAGCTTGATACTTCTGAAACTCCAAAAATTGATGATAGGCTGATTGATCAAATGTGAAATCCATGTCATTAGCCTGTGTTTGCATGGCATTAATTGTATGCTCATTAACTTGAACTGCAGCAGCTGTAGGCTTGTATTGTGCTCCCCTATAGTTCTGAGCTTTAGTAGGATATCTCTGAAACTTAGACTGATTATTATCCTTCCAACCTGGTGGAAAACCATGCAAAACAAAGCAAGAATCCACAATGTGACCAGGTTGCTCACAGTGAGAACAAATAGGGCGTTGGCTTCCTTTGTTATTGTACTTAACAAATTTATTCACAGCACAAGCTGTACCATTACTCATAGTAGCATTATTACCAGAAACAGATGGATTGAATGTCATCATAGCCATGGAATTTGACAAGTTAGGCTGCAAACACCTCTGACTTTCTTCTTGCAACAATATAGAGTGAATCTTGGACAGATTAGGTAAAGGAAAATTTATCAACAATTGACTCCAAACATGCGCAAAAGATTCATGTAACCCAACCAAGAACTTCATGCCTCAATCTTGAATTTGTGTAGCATGCATAGATTTGAACACTTCACACACACATTTAGCCATTGCTCCACAACTACACTGTGGTAAAATTCTATAATTGTTATACTCATCCCATAATCCTTTGAAAGCATTATAGTAAACAGTTACTGTCTGTGAACCCTGCTGAATAGAACTCAACTCTTTGTTCAATTGGAAAACACGCGGACCATCACATTTGACATAACGATTACGCAACTCTTCCCAAGCTTCATGTGCAATAGTAATGTAAAGTAGACTATTGCGAATCTCTGGAGCAACTGCCATCATTAACCAGGACAACACCATATGCTATTATTTCGTTGCCAAGCAACCAGCATTACAGGATCTGTCGTAGCAATAAGCGGAATAGTGATCGAACCATCAACAAATGCAGCCTTATTTTTAGCCTACAAGTTCATCATAACCGTTTTGCTCCAAGAAAAGTAGTTATCGCCATTGAAAATCTCTCGAGAAATACTCATACATATATCAACATGATTAAGAAAGTATGGTGAAGTTGAATCTTCAATCGGATTACGAATCAAAGTATTCGAACCAGTATTGGGAACAGATGATGCATTGGGAACATCAGGAGTTGAATTCTCCATTGAAACAGATCAGAAATCAATGAAAAATTGATTGATCAAACAGAAAATGGATCGAAGAAACGAAATTGATGAAAACAAATCAGAATTGCGGAAGAACTCAAGATCGAACTGCGAATGATACCATGTGAAAATCAATAACCGAATTGTATTGATGATAAAACTGAATTGCAAACCAAAGCTTCAATCTCTCTTGAAGAGTAGAAAGAGCTGAAAATGAATGAATGAATTACTCTGTTCTATGAAGAAGAAAGGTATAAATACCTAACTAACTTCTATAACTACCAGAGAGTACAACGCTTAATGCTATAGGTACAAATGACTAAAGTGTTAATCATTTTACTAATAGAAACGTAATAGTTGATAAATGCGCTTCTTCACTTGTTCTTCTGTTCATCTGTGCATCTTCCTTCTTCTCTTTATTTGATCTGAGCTTTCACCAAATCATCTTCTGTTAAATATGCAGACTGACCGGTTCGGAATATAGACAAGCTAGTCTATGGGCTAGCAAGTTCTTGTCTCGCGGCAAGTATTCTAAACTAAAAAATGCAAAAGAATCACCTAAAACCTTAATGTCTGACAAAATAGGACCAACAACTGAAAAATCAAACTCTAAATAATTAAAAGATGAAACTAACGAAAGACAATATGTGTAAACTTGAATACGATCCCACCCTTGTAAGACCGCCCAATAAACCGCTGCACGGATAGCGTAGGCTTCGGCACTTTGCGGACCTAAAGGATGATCTAGAGTTTCCATCCGTCTCGCAAACAAGCCATCATGCATCCATACTCCATATCCAATGCCGACTCGCAACCCATCCTCCGAGAAAGCCGCGTCCACATTAATCGTCACCAATCCCTCCAATGGAAAAACCGTAGAAGACTCAAGTACAGCAGGCATCTGTGCGCCTTCTCCATTCACCTCAGCAACATCTGGTTCATCCTGCACACTACCTCCCATCACAGCACCAGAAGACGAGATTCATTCTTTTTTAGAAATGTCTACAACCAAACTAAAATTACTTGTAACGAGTTCGAGGTTGACGGTGAACTCCGTGTAAAATGGATATAAAAATTAAAGTAAACATAAAAATGGAATGAATTAGCAAGCTATAATGTGTTCTAACTCCGTTAGTTACATACATATAAGTAATTACAAGTACAAAAGTTCGACTCGACATTCTTAACGACTCGAGTAAAGTTAAATTTATATTAATTCGACCAGTATTGATCATTAGCCAATTATTATAGTTAAAATTTATGGCCGGCTTGTAGATTTGGGCCTCCTGTGTCAGATTTGTATGTTAGTCAATTATTATTGTTAATTTCATAATACAAATAATACAGAGTCATTATTTATACTTTTTCCCCTTTCAATACCCCCACATGTATTTTAAAAATTTTGGAGATTTTTTTTTCGAACTTTGATCGTAAATTATACTCAAACTACACGACAAAAAAATATAATAAAATTATATTATAAAAATAAATTAAGTATATTTTACTAATGTAACTTTGTTTTATACTTTTTGCAAGTAATTTACGGTCAAAGTTCGAAAAAAAAGTCTCCTTATAAAGTTTTTAAAAGACCAGAGGTAGTAGTATACTAAACTAAGGATGTGGACCAAAAATTGGACTAATGGACCAAAAATTAGACTAAGGCTCTGTTATCTTCGTCTGAACAGAACTGATATGAACTGAACTGTAGTATAAAATATAACTAAGTAGAGCTGAACTGATTTGAACTGAACTAAATGAGTTTGCAGAAGAAGAGAACAGAGCCTAATATCCACAATCATATTTATTAAGGACTCCCAAATATTTATTAAGGAAGTAGATTAATGTACCAAAAATTAAGGACTCCCAAATATTAGAGAGGTCTCTGTGCGATTGGATGCCCCGTACATATGATTAGCCAATCGAAATAAAGCTTTATACAGATCGGCATAAATCTACCTAGCTCCATAAATGCAAAAATCTAGTATAGAACCTGCTTTAATTGTTGCCTGATAATGAATACACTGTTGCTAACACTCTTTCCAGTACTTAATTGGTGCAATAATTATAAAATTGAGCACTATGTATCCATGCATAAAAGATAGACATGTGTGGTACTAGAAGTGCCAAGAATTAAGCCTTACCATTGAGACTAGAAGGAGATATGGTACGTAGGAAAGGAGCGCTTCAACTATTTCTTAATGATATCGTGTGCCCCGTTTCACCAAAGAAGGAAAGGAGGACAGTCCTTGGGAATTCCATTATTCCTTAGAAGCAAGTTGATGCAACTTTTCCAAAAATCAGTTTGAAGAGGTGTCATACAATTTCTCACATGCAGCACCTGCCTCATGTGTTTAACGAGACGAGACGAGTATTTCAATTCTTAAATTCGACTTTGATTGTATTCGAGCCTGACTTGGGCTCAACTCAATATTTATAAAACGAGCTAATTTTTCAAACTCGAGACATATTAATTCAAATCGAACTCGATTTATTTGGTTCGATATTTAGTCGATCGAGCTCCTATTAAAAAAATACATATTTAGTGGAGCTCCTACATATAATTAAAATTCTATAAAAAATTATAAAAAATTATTAAAAAATACATATAAAATTATTGAAAATATTACATATAAGTGTGGGAAACGTGGGGCAAATGCCCCCTCCCCCTCCCTATTTTCTACCCTGCATATAACTCACATTAGCGTACTTTTTGTGATCATATTTTTCCAGTACCTTCACATTTCTTATGCACATTTTCTATTATTACGTACTTGCTCATTTCTAGGGACTCTATTAGTACACCTGTTTGTGATCACTTATCAGTTTATATATAGTCTATGTTAAGTTACTTTGTTTATTAATTATTTTTCATACATGCAAATTTTAACGAATTGGGGCATATCATATATATGAGATCATTTATGAAGTTTCGGGTTAGGGAAGTCCCACTATTTCCGATTCCGTTCTCACATGTGAGTTTGAGGGTGCACCTTAGTTCCAAATTTAGGTGTTTAGTGCAATTGAATATCATTCACGTTAGATAAATTACAAGTATTATGGACCTAAGAGGCTCATACTGCGCGTGATATGCAAAACATCGATCCCATGCAACTAGCTAGCTAGGTAGAGATATTAATTAATAATTATTAGTACTTTTATTCTTGTTCCTTTCAAGTTTCAATGGTAATAATTAAATTGCCCCTACCATACATACCAACAATATATTGTACCACCACCACAACTTTTATATAAATCATCATCTCCTCCAAACCTTTTTAACCACACTTCTCTTTTATTTTCTTTCTTCCCCAATCTTTTTCTCACAACACATCACTCAACTCAAAAGGATCAAATGCAACTTATATAGCTAGGCTTCACATTACTAACCAATTCAGTTAATTAGCTAGACTAATTAAACAAGCCAAGTTACACACATAATGCCAGGTGAAGCAGCCATGAATTTATCCGTCAATGGTCATTCTCAGGTGCCTCCCGGATTCCGCTTCCATCCGACTGAGGAGGAGCTCCTTCACTATTATCTCCGGAAGAAGGTTGCTTCCGAGAAAATTGATCTTGATGTCATTCGCGACGTGGATCTTAACAAGCTCGAGCCTTGGGATATTCAAGGTACATATATACTTCTTTCTTTTCTTTGTTTTCTTTGTTTTTTCTTTTTTGGAAAATGCAAACTTTATCATGACTAGAAAAAGGGGCACAAGCCATGCTCAAGTACAAGCTAGGAACTTCTTTCCAAAACATACCTTAATTCGTTGCGTGCCTTATTAGTTATTCAAGACTGTACTTTGGTTATAATTAAATTAATTAATAAAATACTTATATGAACTTGTATATATAGTTTAAGATTTTATATAGCTAGAAATAGAATCATGATTCAGGTTTCAGGTTTGTAACCTGAGAAAATGTCTAACCAAATTAATACTTTGTGTTTTCTTTTTAAATAAAGAGAAATGCAGAATAGGTTCGACTCCACAGAACGATTGGTATTTCTTTAGTCACAAGGATAAGAAGTACCCGACCGGTACAAGAACAAACCGAGCAACCACTGCTGGTTTTTGGAAGGCAACGGGTCGCGATAAGATCATATACAGCAGCTTGAGGAGAATCGGAATGCGAAAAACATTGGTGTTTTATAGAGGAAGAGCTCCACATGGTCAGAAATCGGATTGGATCATGCATGAGTATCGTCTTGATGACAACAATACTATTATTGACTCCTCCAATGTACATAATCTACTCTAATCCTTTAATTGATCATCTTCTTTTTAATTACTAGCTTGCTAATTAAACCGTTTGAAATAATGATGCAGGGTTCTAATATTGTGGACTTTGGGCCGGAAGAGGGGTGGGTAGTGTGCCGTGTTTTCAAGAAGAAAAACTACCACAAAGCACTGGATGGACCACTGATGATGACAACACCATCAAACTCAACCCCACGAAACGACGACGCCGTAATTGGGCAGATCCTGACTTACATGGGAAGATCATCATCTAGTTCTAATTGCAAGCAAGAGAACAAGGAACCAATTATAATGAACCGGCCTGATTCGTCGTTCCAATTCTCACACCTTCCAGAACTAATGGAATGTCATCAGGGCGTGACGAATCCCTCCTCATCGTCGTATAATAATATTTCATCAGCACTCGACTACAAAGTGGATACTAATAGCTACAATATTCAGGGCGATTGGGTGGCGCTCGATAGACTAGTGGCGTCGCAGCTGAACGGAGGGCTGCAGTATGATGGTCAATACGCTAGTATGAGTGATGAATTCGGTGCGGGTAATTTCGCGTTCGAGCATCATGATCAAGAGACGACAGAGTTGGTGAATTTGCATAATTTGGAGAAGGAAAACATGGAACTAGTAGGAGATATGCAAGATGATCATGATGATACAGATTTCTGGACTTTTGCTCGATCCTCATCATTAATCACATCCTCGTCTTCGGACCCATTATGCCACTTGTCTGTCTAGACCTACTATACATACTACTACATGGCTATATTGCGTTCCGTAATGTTCGGAGTTTACATATAATACAAACTAATAATAATAATAATATAATAAGGAAATAAGTTTAGAGAGTCAAATGCACGTCTACTTTTTCTTGTTTTTTTCTCTATTATTATTTTTTATTTTGGGAATGTTTGTTATGATTAGCCGCATGTAAGTTGCCATAATGTAAATGATCAAGGGAAATAAGATATGTTTGTCAACCATAGAATCTTTCCACACCTAATTATTTTGTCACGTGCTATATATACCTTCAGGCATTTATTCGTCTCTTCTGTCTGTATGTGAAGTTCACTTATTTTGATTTATGGGGTTACATTTTCATTGTAAATGCTTTATGAATGTATATAATTAATATCAGGGCCGGCTAAGGCAATGCGCAATAAGCCCGGAAATTTAAAAAACAAAATCTTTTTAAAGATTTATATATAATACCTATTTATATTTGTAAGGTTAATGAAATGAGGTCTTAGGTTCGAGACTTGTTGTGCCCTAGCTTATTTTTTTTTTATTTTTTTTATAGAAACAAATAGAAACAACAAAAAAGTAAATTTTTTATTATACTATTATTCAGGGTCCTATCTTAAAAAGTCGCACAGAGCCCCTGAAATATGTGAGACGCCCCTGATTAATATATGGTGTTTATACTTTTTGTTCCGAATTAAAAAAGTATGAAATTTATGGTCACTTAATTACCTAAAATGTTCATATAATTCTTTGTATTAGCACAATTTTATCACCTACTACTTCATCTAGCTTATCGATAAAGTACATCATTAAAAAAAAAAAAAATAACTGAATTGATTTTATAGTGTCTTAACTATATATTAATCGATAAGTTTATCGGTTATACAAACACCTACACTCGAAACTTTACAACTTCTACTTTAAGAGTGACACGTGTATGCACCAGATTAAAATTGAATGTGCCAGATGCATGAATGAAATTCACACTAGTCGTTTATACTACTTAAAAATGCTTATATAAAAATTAACTAGTTTATCAATTATCACTTTGATCTATTTAGGGTATGTTTGCTTCATTTGAAAAATCATTAATTTCAGTTCAGTCCAGTTTAAATCTGCTTAGTTGTTTTTTATATTACAAATAAATTTAGTTCAGTTCAGTTATGTATGTTCAGGCGAAAATACAGAGCCTTAGGCTATTAAACTAATTACAAATAACGAATAAACTAATTAATAACTTAATTATTGGATAGTTGAAATTGAGAGATATATAATAAGCTACCAGATTTATTTATTATTTTGAGGTTTTATCTATATATAGTTAATTAACTAGAACTTGCGTAACACGATACGCGTGTTACTGTGCTATACTTAATTTATTTATTTTTGCTGCCTCCATGACCACTTTGAAGTCCATCTGCGTTAACGTATAGCGTCTCCTAAAATATAGTAATACATTATGATAACAGAGCAGAATTAAGATCTGGAGAAAAACCAATGCAAAAACATAAGTTACAAAATCACCACTCTGCCAAATGATGTGCCCTTTATATGAAATAACAACCTGAATTTCTGATATTTAACTTTATATCAGCACTCGAAAACGAAATGCAAAACATGAAATTAATCCACATTAGGATAACAGTCTAAAACTTCAGTACATAACTAATTAAATGCCAAACCCAAGCAATGAGAAGATGCTTATGACGGGATAAACAATTAACACATTGTAATATTAATATACAACCTCTACCATTTTAATTCATGTTTATTAACTTAAAGTTCACTAATAACATGCTAACCCAGAAACATCAAGATATTTGAACCTAGACCTTCGAAGTTTGTCTCCAATTTGCTTTCAAGTGAGACAATAATAGCTGAATCTAGCTAGTAAACCAGATTATAAGTAGTGATCAATAGTCTAATAAGTACCGTCCAATTGTCGGTGTGCATAGTTAACGTGGATAATCCATGGCAATTGATGACTCTCGTTGTGGAGGGAAGGACCTTGGCTACTCTGTAAGGCCTGAGGAGCCGCGACCCGGCCGGAGATATGACCGAAAGAGCGCAACAAACAACGAATTTTTCTCCTTAACCAATACGCAAGCAATTCAATTTACTCTAATCAATAACCTCAAGCTAAGTTCTTCTTCATCAAAATGGAGGCCGATGTGAAATCGTGAAATGAAATTGAATTCATTCCCAGGGAGTCCGAGTTTCGAAAATAGCTAGCTAGACCCAATTCTTCTTTTATTGAGGGAATCCGAGTGGGGATGCCAAGATCAGATCTGAAAGTGAGAATTAGAAGATTCAGAGAAAAGAGGAAAAAGATTGACTGACAGTAGATGGATGCAATCTAGAGATGATTAAGGATGGTGAGTATGGAAAAGATATCGATAAGAAGTCAGAACCAAAAAAACTGACATGCGCGTGAAAATTAGCATCTCACACGCGCCAAGTTTTTGGTTATATACTACTTCTAAAAGTTCGATGAGTTGCTAAATATGGATAATGAAACAAATACATCAGATTATTCACTATTTAATAAGTTATATGTTGAACTATATATCTTGTAAACTCGGCTAGTTAATTAAATAACGAATCTTCTCTAGGCTTTTGCAATAACGAATCTAATTTATATGTTCGTAGCGAACTTAAATTTAATGAACAACCAACTAACTTATGAGTTATGACTTATCAACCAGTTTGGTAAATAAAGGCTTCAAGATGCCTAAAACGGTCAACACCATAAATATTTTGGAACAAAGTGATCAGTTTGTACAAGACATGCGGCCGGCAGGGTAATCGGAAAAACTTAATTGTAAAAAATTCACCAAAAAATATTCTCAAACACATACCCTGAACTTTATAAATTAATTTTAAAATTAAGTGACACGACTTTTTTTTTAATCTTTTAATTTCTTCAATTCTTCCCCTTTTCCGGGAGTTCTTTTTGGTTTTAATATAGCTTATTTCGTACATATAATTTTATTGTGCGTGTACATATGTTTAACATTAATTCTATAGCTTTATACACTTTCAATTTAATAATCACGTAGAGTACAACTTAATATAATAATATAATTCCATGCATGTCAAGAGATCAAGTATTAATTGTATATTTTGACAATATATATTTTATCATTTAATTTAGGTTAACGTAATGAGATCAAGTATCAAATTATATTAGTAATTAGCTCTTAATACATTAATTTATAATTCATGCATGCACTACCAGTATTTGTCCATCACTGAGTACTACATATATATAATATGTGCGTGATCGACATGGCACATGTGTGTCTTTCTTATTCACTAACAGATTTTTATGCAATTACTATTAGCTATTTAAGTAATTAAATTAGTTATATATATACATATACTTGCACATCAGTTGGCAAACAGTCGAAATATGATGGCAATATAAATGTAGAAAATTAAATAATTAATCTCTTGGTTACGTTAATTAATTTGAGGTAGGATTATATATGAACATGAAAAGGTTTTAGTAGTGATAATGATAATTAAGTAGTCTCGGTCCCAATAGTTAACTTTTCGTGTTGTAATGGAGAAAGATGATAGTGGGGTGGGACTTTCACTTCAACCTTTCCTAGCAATTCTTAATGAGAATTAATTTCATATCTGGTTGTTATTTTAAACATCTTAAAAGCGACATCCCATCAATATTCATTTCTCGATGGTGTACAATGATATACCAGTGGTTGATTCTTAATTGGAAAGGCCAACACCTTTTGCAAATTTAGGATTTCTTTTTAACATGCAGTCATGCATAGCACAATAAGAAAATGATCTATATGTTGTGTCTTGATATTAAGTTCCTGATTCATGGATTAATCTTAAACTTATACTTATTAAGCCGCGTCTTGATTTGTCCTTTGGCCTTTTAACTTCTATTTTCAGTTTTAAAATATGAAATGCCAATTGGGCAAGTATCTTGAACTGCCCTCAAATACAGTTTTGGGATGGAATTTATGGAATTTGTGGCCTAAGCCTATAGGGTTTATCGTTTTTCTAGCTAATTTCTTTTTAATTTAGCCGAGTGTGGGGAAGGCAGCCTGCTAGATATATAAAAACGACGGAGAAACAAATAAGGTTATTATTGAGAATTTTAGGTTTAATATTGGTGTTTTTCACAAATAAACAAATTTATCTTGTTATATATTTTGTTTAACTAAAAACATCAAGATCAACATCGATATCACTTAGTCTATTTTAATTTAAATTAAATGTCTAATTTTTAAATTAATATATAGGTTTCCTACAACATTATATTTTGTGCTAGAATTAATATAAATCTAACTTTGTTCGGTAACTAGTTGAATACATTGGGAAGAATTAATCTTCATATATAATCATGAAAATGAAACTAGAACACAATAGATTTTAAAATATATAAACAAATCCATATATATTTTAAAAGTGGTGGTCTATCTCAAAGGAGAAGCATGCCACATAGGCAAAAATTCTATGTGGCAAATTCTAGCAAAAAATAATTGATTTTTTAATTCTCCTATATTCATGGATAAATCCTACCATCATAAAACTCTACATCGAATTTATACACCTGGGGAAAAATTTCAAGTTTGTTATTCTTCTTATCCTAAATCTATTGTTTATATTTAATCTTCTCCATTATCGATTTCAAACAGAATCCGGATACTCACAATAAAAATAAAATTCATGTTGTAATTCATAAACTCATATTCACGTTAAATAGAGTAACATATTTACTAATTAAACTCTCAATTTATGTGGACTCATAATAATACCTTATTTTATGAGCTACGAGGCATGCTAATATGAACATTCAGCACATTTCTCAAAAGGATTGCCTGGCGTTTCCTACTATATGTCTATGTATATAGACACGTTAAACTAACTAACCTATTTACCCATGTAACTAAATATATTGCCTTATTTGCGTAACAATTCGTTTAGTTTTATCATCCCTTTAATATTAGTTACATATTTAAATTAATCAAATCTTATCATATATATCATATTTTAGTTTGTTACGAACTAAATCCATATATATACATAAACCCTACACGAATTTCAGCATAACAGATATACGTAAAAATTCATTTCATAATACTAGCTCTTCAAGAATCCGTATGATCGGTTCCAGCCTCAAGGACAATCTGCCGGACGAGATACTCATTACCATCATGGAGAAACTTGCATCTCAGCCTCCAAACGCATGGGCAAACGCAAGTTGCAGGTAATATATATTCTTCAATCCGGTATATTTGCGATTAAATCTTCTACTGACAATCATAGTGTAACCATTGTACCCGCCTTCTCTTTGCACGAAAATATGATACAAATATTGTTGTTGGAAATCACAAAAGAAATAAATTGAAGGAATAATGCTTAACCTCCCAAAAGTGTATATACTACAGCACAAGCACACTACCTTGCTTGGTATTCATTTAATGGATGCTAGAAAACCAACGTAACTCAATGACATACTTTCGACTATGCATGCAGTAGGTTTTTTTTTCTTTCGCTCCCTGTACCTTTTCTATCTGCATTTAAATGAAGAATACAACTAAGAATTTTATGGGCCAATGAATGGAGTGTAATTAAAATTTAAAAAATACATTTAATTCTATTTATGTTGTATTAGCGAATTAACAGATTACTGGACATTAAGCCATGCGCATTTTTTGAGAATGTACTTATTAGCCAGAGGAGACTAAGCCTGTCATTTATTAATACACTACAAATTCTAATCTAAGTGATGAGTTCTATCTCAATTCTCTATTTTATTATATCATTTGTTTCCAGCAGAGAGGATATGTCTACATTTCTACTATTTAAGATTTTAAAATGTGTAAGTGTTCATGACGTGAAGAAGTTAATATAATTAACACTATTAAATGTAAAATGAAGTTGATGAATTTATGATGATGATTCGAATAAGTTGTTGTGCAATTACATTTTTATGTTTGTTGGATTTTTATCCATTCATTTACTTTGTTTTCTGTGTTTGTTTCTGATACTTCCAATTTCTTCATACCACTTCAATTTAATTATTACTAACCCCCAAGGCATGTTTAATTTGTATATGCTATGAAATTTATAAAAAAATATTATATAAACTAATAATCATATAACAATATTTTTTACCATGTAGCTCTCCACTACTTTATAAGCTGGGCAACGAAAAAGTGTTCTAAAAGTGCTTGATATCAATGCAACTCATGATGTCACTCCTACGGCTTTGGACAAGATGGTGGATGCACAAAATCCCGAGGCTCTCTTCAAGAAATCGTTGGTACAGTACATTTTCTACATTCACATTTCCATCATAATTTAATATAAGAGTGAATGCTATTTTGAGTGTTTGCAACTATCTAGATGAGTTTTGATCCAATCCCAGTGATATCTAACGAATTATCATATATTATGTTACTAATGAATATACCCTTGGTTTACCTACATGTACAAACACTCCCCAATTAGAAATATTTTGTAAATTTCGCTTCACATCCATATTTAATTATGAATCCGTATTCAATTTAATTATAATTTTTTTAATAATCATATTTATTTTATTATTAATTAACAGGAAAACTATTGTTGATGGAGTTGAAAATGAAGCCTATCCATTAATGAATTTGGCTCTTATTTTGGGTCACAAAGAAGCAAAGTATTCCTTGAATTTCATGAAACTTTTCAACGATAGCAAAAACATTCGTGCTGATGGTATTGATGGATTAGCGGAATTTAAAGCAAATTATATTGGTGTAGTCTACGTAAGTTCTTCTAGATGGTCTTTGAAGGAGAGACTTTCTAAAATGAAATTGAAAAATCCAGATTACCTGGATGTCCCACTATTCTGTGAATGTAAGAACGCAGATTACGACGAACCTCTCAAACGGAAAATACATCCATATAAATACAACCGGTGCCCCGAATGTGTAGCTGATATAGAAGTGGCATATATGAGCTCAAAGTACATTAGCATTGGTCACAAACGTCGCCTTCTTATGTGAAGTATTGGACATTTGCATTAGAATAATTTCTATAACATTGTCAATTTTCATTTGATTTTACTCATTTTGCAAGTGAACTCCATTTATTCAATAGGATTGCTTTATTTTACCATTTTAGTTACTGCCATATGGTGGGGATGGATACCATACTGAGATATTGCACTTTGATAAGTCCAAAGAATTAAGCCACACCCTTACAATCAAGGAGTTCTTATCATTTAGGCTTTTTGATCGTGTTGATGAGGCTCAGACCATACTGCTTAGTAGTTAGTAGAAAGTTATTTCAACAATTTATAGTAGATGGTTATATGATGATGGAATCACAGAGACTGTCTTTCATCATGAGGAACCAACCGTTATTGAGGTCTGATAAGTATAGATCACTTGATGATGCCATTCGAACAGGTGATATTGATCCAGCCGATCCACATGGAAATGTTGGTAAGCGTATTGTCCTGCCATCTTCTTTTGTTGGAAGTCCTAGATATATGGTACAGAACTTCCAAGACACTATGGCCATATGCAAGAGTATAGGATATCCCAAACTATTCATCACATTCACTTGCAATCCCAAATGGCCTGAGATAACACGCTTTGTCGAATCGATGGGTTTACGACCGGAGGTAGACCTAATGATATGAGTCGCGTCTTTAAAATAAAGTTGGACAAGCTTATAAAAGACTTGAAGACAGAAAACGTTTTTGGCAAGGCAGTCGGAGGTAACTATATATAAATATATTTTATTTTTAGCATTAATTTGTTAATTAAATAATTTCATAATAATAGTTTAATTGATTATTACTATATTAACTTTCCAGTCGTCTACACCATTGAATTACAAAAACGCGGGCTTCCTCATGCACATATACTGCTATGGGTTGATCGAGCGGATCGAAATATGTCTGCAAGTTCTATAGATGATTTCATCAGTGCTGAGATACCGGATAAGGATCTCAATCCGAAGCTGTACAAAGCTGTATTCGAGTACATGGTGCATGGTCCTTGCGGACCATTGAATTCAACTTCAGCCTGCATGCACGATGGCAAGAAATGCTCTAAGAAATTTCCAAAATCATTTAATGAATGGACTATATTTGATGGAAATTGATATCCTGTTTATAGGAGGCGTGATACCGGCGTCACTATCGAGAAGAATGGCAATATCATTGATAACAAAGGCAATTTATAACTACTTATCAATAGTTAAGTATTAAATTATACTCTATTTATCTTTATCTAAATTGATTCATATGTGTATTTAGAAATAATAAGTTGTTTCACTATCCCTTAATAGGTTTATTGTTCCGTACAATCCCTTCTTGCTGATGAAGTACCAGGCTCACATAAATGTTGAATGGTGCGATAAGAAAAATTCAATCAAGTATATGTTCAAGTATGTCAACAAGGGTGTGGATAGGATAGGCACAAAATTAATAGTTGATAATGAGGTGTGTTGACTGTCGGTACGTATCTGCATGTGAGACTGTATGGCGTATTATGGGTTATGATATCCATTACAGAGATCAATCCTTATGGAAGGTGAGCAGTCGGTCACATTCAAGGATGGTGATCTCATAACAGATTTATTGGAGAAGCATACCGTTGCCGAGACAAAGTTCCTTAAATGGATGGAATTCAACAAACATCATCCCGAGGCACGTAAGTATCTATATTCAGAGTTCCCCAGACATTACGTGTGGGATCCTACAGGCAAAACGTGGAGAGATAGGAAGGTTTTCAATAATAAAGTTGGAAGAATATACCATGTTCCAATTAAGACCGGTCCACTATATTTCATGCGTATAATGTTGAATCACATAAGGGGTTCCACATGCTATGAGGATCTGCGGACCATGGATGGTGTTGTTTATCCAACATACCGCGATGCATGCTTCGCTTTGGGTATGCTCGATGACGACAAGGAATACATCCATGCTATTAAGGAAGCAAGTTTTTGGGGGTTCCAGACTCTTCCTTCAACATTTGTTCTCCATGCTCCTCCAGTCTGATCGTATGTCTAGGCGTGTTCATGTTTGGGAGAATATATGGGAGTATCTATCTGACGACATCCAGCACATCATGCGAAAGAAGTTAAATAGTCCTGGTATAAATTTCAATATTGTATTCGAATTGATTTTTTAAGATTAATTTTATTATTTATTAAATATTCTCATGACCCAGGGCTCGAGTTGAATGAAGAACAATTGATAAATTTTGCTCTTGCTAAAATTGAAGAGTTCCTTTCTAGAAACGGCTTCAGCTTGAGTGAGATTGAAGGTATGCCCATGCCCGACAGTGTAGTCATAGATAATGGCATGAATAATTTGATACTTGAAGAAATGTCCTACGATGTTGATGATATGATTGAGCAGCACAGCCGTTTGTATCCGTCTCTCACTGATGAGCAAAGGACTGTATACCATACGATTATGGATGCAGTCGATTCTGGTAGTGGTGGAGTTTTCTTTATCTATGGTTATGGTGGCACTGGAAAGACATTTTTGTGGAATATGTACACTGTGTTCTGCATTACGTGGTAGACGTGATATTGTTCTCCCAGTTGCATCGAGTGGTATAGCTTCTCTAATCCTTTGCAGGTCGATGAAACTACTACTTGCAGCAGGATAACTCCAGGCAGCGATTTTACAGGACTCTTGAAAAATACAAAGTTAATAATCTGGGATGAGGCGACCATGACTAATAAGTTTTGTTTTGAGGCTCTTGATCGCAATCTAAGGGACATAATGAGAGGTGAGCATGGTAGAGAATCGAACAAGCCATTTGGTGGTTTGGTTGTCGTTTTTTGAGGGGATTTCAGACAGATACTGCATGTCATACCTAAAGGTAGCAGGCAGTACATAGTCCACGCATCTCTATGCTCATCGAAGAAGTTTTGGAGTTCGTGGATCGTGTGCTGAAGCTCACTAAGAACATGCGCCTGCAGGTATATTTATAACATTTTATATTAATTATAATTTTTAATATCCAATTTAATTAGTTGACATGCATGTAAATTATTTTATATAATAAGTATGTTTATATTATTTTATTCAATTACAGTCTGGACGCTCACATGCTGAGGTTGAGAGTATTAGGGAGTTTGCTAATTGGTTGTTGAAGGTTGGAGATGGTGAGGTTGGTGATAATGATGGTGAGGTAGAATTTAAATTGCCTGATGATATCTTGATTCGTTCTACTGATGAACCAATTGCTGCAGTAGTTGAGAGCACATATCCTAGCATATTAGACCATGTTGGCGATGGTTGGTATTTTCAGGATAGAGCTATTCTTGCTCCGACCAATGGGATAGTCCAGGAAGTCAATGATTATATCATGTCTCTTTTACCTGGAGATGCCACCGAGTTCATGAGTTCCGACAGCATATGCCCTGATGAAGATGATATTGTCAATAGAGAAGATGTGTATTATGTCGACTTTCTAAACACTATTAGGACTTCTGGAATACCAAATTATATTATCCGACTTAAGGTGGGTTGTCCTATAATGCTTCTTAGGAACATTGATCAGTCCTCGGAGCTTTGTAATGGGACTCGGTTGATTGGTACTGCAATTGGCAATCACGTTATTGAGGCGAAGACCATACATGGGAAGAACGTTGGAGTGAAGGTTTTTATACCTAGGATTGTACTGACACTTTCTGACCTTACCAAGTTTCCTATTAGATTTCAGCGAAGGCAATTTCCTATATCAGTTTGTTATGCGATGACTATCAACAAGAGTCAGGGACAATCGTTATCTAATGTTGGACTCTATCTCCCAAAGCCTGTATTCAGTCATAGTCAGCTCTATGTGGCATTTTCTAGAGTGACAAGCAAGAAAGGTCTCTAGATTTTAGCTTTGGATGAAGAAGGCAATCCAATAGATACGACGACAAACATCGTCTACAAGAGGTGTTTAAAAAGCTTTGAGGTATTGTTTATTATATGAAATCACTCTAACTTTATATTATCAAAATTCAATTATCTTATTTTCAATACTAACTATTTTCTTATTATGTTGTTTTGCAGTTGTTAATTATTGATAGACCTACCGCGATTGTACGGAACATCGACCCTACAATATCTTTTCAATAATTGAATGTATTAGACCATTTTAATATGATTATACAAAATATCTTTTACATGATTTTTATCTAAATTATTTATAATTGAAAGTAAGTCATGCCGTGGCAACGCCACGGATTAGTATTAGTTTATTATTAATAGTTCAAATTTTAGTAAATGAAATAAAAGGTGCAAAGAGAGGTGGAGTTCAGAGTTTTTTTTTTTTTTTCTTTCAATGTAATAAAAGTAACCGATATACCTTCACAAAAATAAAATAGTTTAATATAAGAACTTCAATCCCTACCACTTGACATTAACCTCCACACCAAGACCATTCAAAACTGTGGCCTCAACTTCTCATCTAGTGTGTCTAGCAGGAATACATTTTTCATAGTCAAGAGTGGAATCCCGTCCTCTAGGTGTAATATAACAATTAATGTGATTTACTATAGTTGTAGTACAATAAAACCATAAACTTACATCTTGAAAATCATAAAATCACTTATTTCAACCTTTTGCAAACATGATATTTGTCCACTGCACTTTTTGGTCAAGTAAATTTTCTCTTTTCATTTTTTCAAGCGGAACTTAAAATTTTCATTTGAAACGTTAAACGTTAGTAATTTTAAAAAATTACAAAAATACAAGGGATGCTCTAATTTTTCAACCATGTATAATACGAAATCTGTGAAGCCGGTTAGCTTAATATTAAAGGAAGTAATGGAGCATGGTGTACTGGAAACACTGAAGTTAAGGTTAATGCAGTGTGAAGCAAGGTGTGAAGTGTGAACACAGGTGAGTGTGAACACAGAATGTGAACGCAGAATAAAGGTGGTGTGAACACAGGGATAGTTAGAATCCGATTCTAACTGGGATTCTCTTACTTGGCAGCAAAGATTTCGTTTCTGATTAGGAAAGGGAATGTATGTTGATTTCTCTAGTATATATACACATGTAGGTACTAGATAAATCGATGAGAACCTGAGAGAGACATAGAGAAAGATTTCTTGAGAGAAACACGGTGAGGAAGAGAAAAACAGAGGAGCGTGTAGCTTGAAACTCGGGAGGTTTGGTCGATTCCTTGTAAACTGCGTTTTGGTTCTTGATTAATAGAAATCTTGGTCATCCCGTGGACGTAGACAATTGTCGAACCACGTTAAATCTTGTGTTTATTTTTCTTGCATTTGTTTGTTGGTTGGTTTGGAGTTTATTGGATTGAATTGGGTTGATTTGATTAACAATTGGCGCCGTCTGTGGGAAGAGAATCGACTGGTATCTATTCATCAATGGCATCTCCAAAGTTCGACCTCAAACCGTTGGAAGGAAAGACAGACTTTGGTCTGTGGAAGAGAAGGATGATGGTTCTGTTAATGCAGCAGGGTGTTGTCGACGCACTGACTGAGAAGTTCGATACAACTTTGTCTGATGCTGATAAAAAGGCAATCAAGTTCAAGGCTTACAGTTCTTTGATATTAGCTCTAGGAGATAATGCTCTCATTGAAATCGGTGATCTTTCATCAGCAAAGGAGATATGGGAGAAGCTAGAAGAATTGTATAATGACAAATCGGATGCAAATAAAATCTAATGCAAAACAGAGGTTGTTTGCATTCAAGATGGTTGAAGGAAAATCAATCATGAGTCAGTTGGATTTGTTCAAGAAGATGGTTGCACACCATGACAATCTGGAAACTGATGAGCAGAACATGATGAGGAGCCAAGACAAGGCAATTATCTTGTTGAATTCACTCCCTAGGTCTCTTGTTCCATTCAAGGATGCTTTAGTGTATGGGAGGACAGAAGCATTGACAATGGAGACTATTGAGTCTGCATTAAGATCAAGGGAGCTGGACCAGGATGGTGTTCCACCAACACTCAGTACTGGTGAAAGCCTTATGGTGAAACAATATCACAAGTTTCCACCTAAGAAGAAGCAATATCCAGATCAAAGGAAAGCTCAGTACAACAAGGATGGCCCTGAAACAAGGAAGTGTTATTATTGCAAGAAGCAAGGACACTTGAAGAAGGATTGTATGAGTCTAAAGGCGCAGAAAGGCAAGAGTGTGGTGACAACACCGAATACTAATTATGGCACAGACATTACAAACAAATCAGAGGCCTATCATACTGTGGAAGCTCTTGTTACTGAGGTACTTTCAGTCACTCAAACTAGTCAATCAACTGAATGGGTTATGGATTCAGGCTGTTCGTTTCATATGACACCTATTAGAGAATGGTTTTCAACTTTTGAGCATAGAAACTGTGGATCAGTTGTTCTTGGTGATGATAGACCATGCATGATAAAGGGTATGGGAACAGTGAGAATTGAGATGTTTGATGGAGTGATAAGGGATTTGCTTAATGTGAGATATGTACCACACTTGAAGAGAAAGTTGATATCTTTAGGATTGATGGATACTAAGGGGTACAAGTATTTAGGTGAGAATGGTGTCCTTCAGGTCAAGAAGGGTGAGAAGGTGGTTATGCAGGCTCTTAAAAGGAGAGAATTGTATTATCTACAAGGTGAAATCAGAATCGTGAAGTTTCCGATGTTGTTCGGGAACACCCGATGTTGTTCTGACAACACCGTTCTATGGCATAGAAGACTAGCACATGTTGGAGAGAAAGGTCTTATGGATTTATCTAAGAAGGGACTCTTAGGTGGAGACAAGATACATAAGATGGAACTTTGTGAGCTCTGTGTGTTAGGGAAGTCGAAGAAGAACAGTTATGGTGTTGGGAAACACACCACACAGGACATACTTGAGTATGTGCATGCAGATTTATGGGGACCGGCGAGAACCACCACTAGGAATGGAGGTAGATATTTTTTGTCCATCATTGATGATCTGTCAAGGAAAGTGTGGGTGTTTGTATTGCAGTCCAAGGATGAGACTTTCATGAAATTCAAGGAATGGCTTGTGGAGATGGAGAATCAAACTAACAAGAAGCTCAAAGTGATCAGAACTGATAATGGGCTGGAATTCTTGTCTAATGAATTCAATACCTTCTGTGGTGGGAAGGGCATCTTGAGACACAAATCAGTTCCTGCAAATCCACAGCAGAATGGAGTAGTTGAAAGGATGAATAGAACAATCCTAGAAAGAGTGAGGTGCATGCTTCTTGGATCAGGTTTGTCAAAAAGTTTTTGGGGAGAGGCTGTGACTACGGCAGCACATCTTATTAACCTATGTCCATCATCAGCTATTGGTTTCAAGACACCTGAAGAAGTTTGGAAAGGTACTCATTCAGACTACTCATATCTCAAAGTATTTGGATGCTTAGCTTATGCTCATGTTAAGCAAGATAAGTTGGAGGCTAGAGCAGTAAAGTGCTTGTTTCTTGGTTATCTAAAGGGAGTTAAGGGATATAAACTCTGGTGCTTAGAACCAGGGGTAAATAGATGCATCATCAGCAGGGATGTGACTTTCCATGAAGATGTGATGCCATTATTGAGGAATACTGACAGTGTTGAGAGAACACTCAGTCAGGTGGAGCCTGTCGAAGATGGTGTATCAGGAACACTGAATATGGAGCAGACACCTTGGTGTGGTGATAACACCGCCGCAGACCATGGTGTTCTGACAACACCGCATGCTGAATCTCAGGAAAATACTGACATACATGATCAGGTGGAGCCTGAATTGAATAATCAGGTGGAGAGGCATGTGATTAGAAGAAGGACAGGGATAGAGCTCAATAATCCAGATGATGTTGTGGATTATCAACTCATCAGAGACAGAGAACCAAGAGTTAGAACCTCTACTGCAGATCCAGATATGGTGTATTTTGCACTGAATATTGCTGAGGATATTTCTGTGATGAAGTTTGGATCGTGTCTAAGTTCTATCAATTTGATGGAAGGAAGGGTTGTGTCCTAACTCTAGGGACATGAATGGTGTGGTATACTGTGGTTATATTAATATGAAGCTAAGGTGGAGAATTGTGAAGCCGGTTAGCTTAATATTAAAGGAAGTAATGGAGCATGGTGTACTGGAAACACTAAAGTTAAGGTTAATCTTTGTGTGAATGAGCAAAGGTGGTGTGAACATTGTGGACACAGTGTGAACACATGAACAGTGTGAACGCAGGAACAGTGCAGTGTGGTGTGAACACAGGGATAGTTAGAATCCGATTCTAACTGGGATTCTCTTACTTGGCAGCAAAGATTTCGTTTCTGATTAGGAAAGGGAATGTATGTTGATTTCTCTAGTATATATACACATGTAGGTACTAGATAAATCGATGAGAACCTGAGAGAGACATAGAGAAAGATTTCTTGAGAGAAACACGGTGAGGAAGAGAAAAACAGAAGAGCGTGTAGCTTGAAACTCGGGAGGTTTGGTCGATTCCTTGTAAACTGCGTTTTGGTTCTTGATTAATAGAAATCTTGGTCATCCCGTGGACGTAGACAATTGTCGAACCACGTTAAATCTTGTGTTTATTTTTCTTGCGTTTGTTTGTTGGTTGGTTTGGAGTTTATTGGATTGAATTGGGTTGATTTGATTAACAAAATCTATCTACAATTTCAATCTATATACTACATTAAGCAAAAAAGTTTTTGAGCCATTTTAGAGTGTCTACATCAATTAATTACTTGGCAAATCCCTATGCTGTGATTGGTCTATTCTATTGTTGAGTGTTAAATCGTTTTATTCTGATTGGTCAAATTTTTTAATCCTTGCTTATGTGTAATGAAGTTGCTGTATAAAATCGATGTTTGAAGGAAAACATTTCCATACGAATTGATTCATTCTTTTGGTAAGCATGCAGCATGTGTTCCGCATTCATGTTTATTTTAGTCTTAAACATGAAAATTAATTATGCCAATTAGTGAATGTAATTAGTGTTGAAAATTCAAACAATATCACATCATTATCATTCGTTTGTTTGATTATATGCTGTTCAGCAGGAAGAAAAGTTTACTTAACATTTAGCTAACTACGTTTGATTTCATACATTTAGATAAATTCATACATTTAGATAAGTGAATAAATATACATAGGTATGTAAATAATTTTTTCCTTTTTAATATCACTATTACAATATTATATTAATTGAACTAATATAACATTCATCAATCATCTCAATCTATAACAAGCTAACATACACTATATGACAAATCCGCTCTCCATGAGAATCGAACCCATACACATAATGTATAGAAATGAATAATGATATTAAAATATGTTCTTTCATTATCCCTCCCTTTCAGACTCAACTTCTCATAGTACGGTCGTACGGACACAATTTTTAAGAGTAAATTTGTAATTAATCAAAATAATTCAAAATATGTAAGTTTGAATGAATAAAGTAATCGAAAGAATGAATAGAGTATGTGAAATATTAATAAATAAAATATGAAATAGATTTTTCATTATATATGATAAGTTGAGATTGAGACGGATTAAAACGGAATGACGGAAGTTGAATTGGGACGAACAGAGTATACTTTAATTTTTTGAAGGAGCATTCATGGAGTCAAATTTTCAATTAACAAAACAAACCATTAAATGAACCTTTTTTGGAATTGCACTACATGGCTTCCATATAGTAATATACATTATGGTGTGTACACTTATAATTTTCATCATCTATTTTGTCATCTTCCATTTGAACATGCAATTGCAAATTGCATTTTCTTACTAGCAGGTACAGAAAAAGGAAAAGTGTGACGCGTTTATAAAGTTCATTGCTTCTTCGTTTCAATATAAGCAATTGAAAGCTTCAAGTTTATACTTTTTCACAACAAAGATAATGTTTTCTAAAACCCGTATATAACTAATTTAAAAATAGATGGAGTGATACTGTCAAGAAGAACATGATCTTTTGAAATATCCATTTCGTTAATAAAATGCATATTCTTTCTATCATGAAAAGTGCAATGGTCTTAATTAAACACCGTATATTTTCGGTAATAATCCAAACGTATGTCCGTCCTTTTTATTTTTTAGTAGTCCGTCTCTTAAAAACTTACTCTTTTATAATTGAAAGTAGTAGTGGTGGAATTTAATTTAAGTCGGATAAGATTTGGTTTATTTGCAAATCATTATCAAAATTAATTTTAGCTGCGTTAAAATACAAAATAATCACTGAACTAGCAACAAATTACTAGCTGGGTTTGACGGGTTTATCATGTGATGATTTTGAGTAACCATTATGTTCAACGTGATCATCCACGTGCCATTGTACATATAATATAGGAGTAAGTCTTATGAGAGACGCTATTATGGAGAGACGTACAAATATTACAGTTATATCAAAATACATTAGAGGTTTTACTAAGAATATCGGTGATATACATATACATAGTAAATTATATAAAATGTCCACTTATAAAACATTACTGATATTGTTTAAAGCATTATAAATATACTTAAGAACATCATTCCGTCTCTCAGGTCTCTTATTAATACACGTCGCTTCCAAGACTTTATGATAACATAGAAAAAAAACTAAATAATCACATATTTCTTACATAGCTCAAGCACAGAACCTCGAAACGGAAAGTATCAAGAAAAAAGAGCAACTAGCTAGAAAAATTACGGTACTTCTCACAAATAAAGTATATACTTCTACATATTTACTTTCAAGTATAATATATATATATGGTTGTTTGGCAAACGATTAAGATCATGAAAACCAGGTTAACTATATATGTTTTTAGGTGTTTTTAACTAGGTTTTGGTGATTTTGATGGCTTGCAGATTAAAAACATTGATAACACCACATATTGAAAAAAAATAAAGATTTTGAAAAATATATAAATAAAACTATAAAAGTGGAAAAATCATGTCAATATATAAGACTCGAGTACTGGACCTTTTACTTAAAAACTGACATATATATGTGCAAAATTGAAACTAAAAGAATAAGATTAACATATGGGATTTAAATTGAACTGAAAAGTTAGGCTCTGTTCTCTTCAGCTGAAATTTACTGAACTGAACTGAATTGTAGTATAAAATATAACTAAGGTAATCGAACTAAATCGAATCAATTGTAGTATAAAATATAACTAAGCGTAATCGAATCGAATCGAATCGAATGGAATCGAATGAGTTTTCAGTTGAAGAGAACAGAGCCTTAGTGATGTTTGAACCAAGTTCTTTGGGTTATATATATACCTATATGTATATGGTGCTTAAGGATTGGCCTAACGACACTACAGAGAAATAGGATTTCGGGGAGCCATGACTAAGAAGATGAATTCATAGCTACACGATTGCAGGTAGGGATAGCAATGGACCGGGACTAGATAATAAATTTCAACTTTATTAGGTTCAAATTATTTAAACAATTCTTTACAAAATATGTGTCCATAGAAGTTGACATTTTTTTAGCCCACGCTAAACGTAAACAAAATGGGTCATCCCAAATATATCATACAAAATTATCTATAGCATTTTCCAATAAAAATTCCCAAAACTCTTACAACTCCTGCTTGGAATATTTATGTAACGTCCTAAGGTTTCAAGTTATGTTTTAGAGAACTTAACGGGATTGCGAACGCTACTCATACCAATTGCATTTTTTCTTTTCGGAAATCCATCCATAAGAACTCTATAGTTAAGCGTGCTTGCTCTGGAGCAATCTTAGGATGGGTGAACAACTGATAAGTCTTTCGGTTCACGCACGAGTAAGGACAAAGTGTGCGGGAAAGGACATGTGTTGGTACAGTGGGGCCAGCATATCACCCGAAGAGATGTCCATGAGTAACAGTGTCGACCCAAAAGGTCGGGGTTCGATCAATTAGTGGACGAGTTTTTACAATTTAGTTAATGCACTTAAGTCATACTCCATTTAACAGTTATAACTCGACCGGGGGTGGGGGGGGGGGGGGTACACGCCTTCATGTCAGAGTTCTTAATGCTCCCAATCAGAGTTGTTTGGTTTGAAGCTTTAACAGCTCGAAGTCGGAGTTGTTGACAGCTCCGACTTGGAGTTGCACAACTTATGAGCTTCATGTTGGAGTTGTTGACGACTCCGACTTGGAGATCTAACAACTCCATGTCAAGGATGTTAAGGCTTCAAATTCTATTTTCTTGGAGACCCATTACATGTAGTTGAATAATTTAGTCTTCGTGGAGTTTAATTAATTGGTGTTAAAGTTCGATAGGCACTGATTTGAGTTTTTTTAGGAAAGTTTTGTGTGAGCTCTAGAGAATCATATTAAGACTAGGCACTTGGGTTGCATTTTCGTGGATACTGTAAACTCTCTCCTCCACATCTGTAAAATGGTAGGCCATGTCATCACCTTCGTTGACCTTTGAAGCTATATGTAATTACAAAAAAAAAAAAAAAAAAAAAAGAGTAAAATTTGAATGTATATGTAATACTTTGAATAAGTAGGGGGCGAGAGACAAGTGGGCCAATTGTAGGGGTGGTGTATGTAAATTTCCCTTATGATATGAGAAATTATAATAATGTCCGCATTTAACGAGGTTATTTGAGATAAATGAGAACGAGCATGGATGAAATTATTCCCAAAAATTAATATAAATACAAAAAAAAAAAAAAAAAAAGGAACAAGACTTGAATTTCATATCAAATTGAAGATTGAAATTTTTAGATAAACCGGTGTTGTTATTCTACTATAATTTGAAAAGGACTGTGTCTGAGATATTATTTCACATGTATTTACAACAACATTGCGTTCTCCGCAGTGATTTCGCAGAAGTTACTCAATACGATTAACAACTCATGAATGCCTAACCATAGGACCGTACTGAAGATTTCATCTATTATCATGCTTTTATAGAATCATGATTAGACTTTCGAGTAGTGCGATCGCATAAAATTTTAGTTCATAACTAAGATGGTTTAGATAGTAGATGAGATCAATCAATATGATATATCATAATTCTCGACGATATTGTTGAGTGCTTAAATATGGACAACATACACAAGACGGATGATGTTGCTAATAAATTAGAATTGACTTTAAATGAAAAAAAAATTCAATCCGACACAAACTGGTTTAAACCGATGGGATGAAGCCCGATAAACATCAAAATGAGTGTTCGCCCGTACCTGTTAAATGTTAATTATCGGGTATGGGTAGGCTCCAAGTCCAATACAAAAGCGCATAACATATATAACTAACCAGGTCGGACGGCCAACAACCCCATCCCACGGGTGGACCTCATGCCCCACCCAGAAAAATAAATTTATTATTTTAATAAATCATTTTCCACACTTTTCGATGATTTTTTTCGCGCGGGGGAGGGGTCCGAGACTACTGAAAAAAGAAGTATTATTATTTCAATAACATAACTTTTCACATGTTTCAGTAGACTTTTACTTTTTTTTTTTTTTTTGTGGGTGCCTGGTCCCAATGCCCCCTTCATGCACGAGCTTCCCATGACTTGTGTTGTTACAGTGGGGCCAACATATCACACATAGAGCTTCCCATGAGTAACCGCGCTGGCCCAAAAGATCGGGGCTCGATCAAATAATGATCTGATCGTTACACATATATACTTAATTATTTTTACCATACCCGTCGAGTCATAAACTAGTACCTATATTGAATAAGTTCGATTGAAAAAAAATAGTGAAAATTGTATCAAAAATTAATACAAATGACTTTATGAGTTATAACAAATCGGATATACAACTTATTGTTTCTGGCCGTATGGCCACCAAATTTGATTAAACCTTAAAATCTTTTAATTTGTCCTAATCTTATATTAGAGGTGAATCACGACAAGAAGCAATGAACAAATCACTGAAAAGACCAAAAGCGATTCCAGACTATCTCTCAAAATTATCGTGTGGATTATAGGTGTGATTTGATTTAATTTGAAAAATTGACATATATCTATCTCCTTTTCTTTGTTTTTAGGAAAGCTAGCCAACAGTCGCATGTAACGTTTGATCCCTTTTATATGTCACCTCAAATGTATCTCAATAGGGGTGTAAATGAAACGAACGTTCGTGAAAATTTCACGAAAATTTTCAGTCAACGCTCAACTCGTGTTCGAGTTAGACCTAACTGAACAGCTCGCGAACATATTCTTTAATAAACGAACACGAACATATAATTTATTGTTCGGTAGTTCGCGAATTGTTCGTGAACAAATTATATCTATAATAATTTTATATTATTTTATATATGGAGTATAATATTTCATAACCTAATGTATCATTTCCACATAAGTTATAATACTTCCGCTGTCCCAAATTCATTTACCCGCAGACCGGACACAGATTTTAAGATAAAAGCGAATAAAGTAGTAAAGATGATGAATAAGGTAGGAAAGATGATGAATAAGGTAGGAGAGATAGTGAATAAAATGTAAGAGATGATGAATACAATATGAGAGATTTTACGTTAAAGGAATGAGAAGTTCAAATTGAGACGTCCCAAAATGAAACACCGAAGTTGAATTCGGGACGGATGAGGTATTTTCTAACCTAACCTACACAAAACTTATAATAGTTCGCGAACTGTTTGTGAACATGTTGAAACCTTAACGAACTGAAGTGTTGAGATGTTCGACGAACATGAACACGAACATGACATATATTAACGAACAAACGTTCGTTAAGGTCAATGTTCGGTTCGAAATACACCCCTAATCTCACATTCATTTTTCTTAGTCTTATACTCCCTCCATTTCAGAAAAAGTGTTACATTTTACTATTCTGTGGTCAACTGTCTCCGCGTTTGACCACAATTTACTCTTAAACGATATTAATAAATAAATTATTAAAATTATATAATGAAAATTTAGTAATTAAATTTTTATTATATAATTTTATTAAATTATTTACTATTATTGTTTATAAGTAATTTATGGTCAAATTCGAAGACAGTTGACCGGTCAAAGTCAAAATGTAACACTTTCTCTGAAATTTTGGTAGTAATATATTCTTCTTTTCAAATGCGTAGCACGTGCTATTTTTTATCACGAATTGTAGCCTTTTGAACACGCCTCGGGATCAAATTACCAGACATGATGAAGAAAAAGAATAGAAGGATTAGAAACAAGAGTGAATATTATGTGGTCCATGTTATAAAATTATTAGAGATTTTATTAATAACATCGGTGTTATACCTACACAATTACACATAAATCATTATTAATATTGTTTGAAATATTATACGCATATTGAAGAATATCAATCAGTCTTTCATGTCGTCGTCCACTAAGATGGCCTGCATTGCAGGCCGTCACCAAGCCTCGGCGCGCCATCCCTTCCCCGTGTCATGTGATGACGCGGGGACATTAGTGGCAGCAACCAAGCCACTTGTCATGCCGTCAACAGTTTCTTTCTTTTTTTTTTTTTTTTTTTTTTTTAAATTTCAAATGTCCCCCTTTATAAAGGATATATCTTGAAAAATAAAAATGTAAAAAATAAATAAAAATCACCAACGACTTTATTTTTTCGAGATCTATAAATAAACACCACTTTGACTATGTTTGGATCATCTCATCTCCAACTCCTTTTTCAACTAATTTTTTCAACTTAATTGTAAAATGAGTTCTATAAATACAATTTTATTAATTTCAACTTCTAAACACCAATATAATATTGTAAATATGTAAAAAAAAATAATAATTTCATGACGGCGTGACGGCGCATCACCAATAGCGGAATCTCGTCACGGATCCTGTTATCAGCCGACGACGCGTTATCGTCGCGTCACCAATGTGGTCTCCAACAAAAGTTTGTGAAGAAACTGGAGGAAAATAGGGCCATATCATACTGCTTGATGAAATAAAACCTCCATATTGACACTATCAACGAACAAATTGATTTATGATCATTCTGATAAAAAACAACAATAGTATCATATTACTAACTAGTGGTGTTGGTTCAAGGGGTTGGATCCATATTGATCCGCGATGGTTCGGTTCATAATAAAAATATTGGTAAAGCTGGAGTTTCCTAGAGTAAAACAGAAAACAACCTGCCGAACAGCTCACTTTTGCAATTTTGACATGCTACCACCAAGAAAATGGTCCATTGGCATTGGCATGTCGACTAATTCCAAACCCCACCACGGCAAAAAAATCAATGAGCCAAATGCAATCATGCAATTTCAATAGAAGCATATGGCCCAAATCAAGAGTCTTTTGAAAAGGAGTCTCAGCTCAAGGAGACATTGATGCTGCTGCTACCAAATCATAACAATGGTAGTACTCAATGAATTCTCATGTCTGTTTCTTACTATATTTCACCAAATTGATGGTTACTTTTCAACATCCAACACATTTGAAAATCTCCTAAAAAAGCTTCTGCTGCTATAATGTCCATCAGACTGAGTGATGATTTAAGCCTAAAACAACACCACTCTAACCTATGCATTAGGAAATGTTATTTTCACCCAAAAAGCTAGAGATATAGTAGAAATTTCAATCAAGATTCGCGTAAAGCTCCTTCATCTTTTAAATTAATACTTGCTCATACCACCTTTTCTAATGATAAGCTTAGCAGTTCGACATTAATAACAGTAATACTACTTATATTTATGAGCATAAATACAAGGTACATAACAGAGTCATCATATTTATAAGTTACAACATAATTTGCTGACAACTGATGCACTGGCCATGTGATTTGGTTTATTGTTGTAGGCCGTTTAGTAGGCATGACCATAATTCTGAAGCGACTGGTGCTTGCGTCGAATGCAGCTCTGGCTGTTGTACGGTAGGCACAACACCTCTGTACAAATTGCAGAGTTGAAACTCAGGAGCAAGCAAGTGAAATATATGACTTGTATGTTACTAATTACTATCATACATTGCTATAGCACAAGGTACATATAAAAATCCCAGGAGTATTGGTTTTCTAAAGTTCAAACATATAGAATCGCAATAACTGATCGCCCTAATTCATATAGAAGCTGTATTGCTGTTCTTCTCTATTCCACTAGAAATGTTATGCTAAATTCAATAAACCATATTGCACTAATCGTCTGGTTTACAAACTGAGGACATGATCACAAGTCACTATTAAACAATCTTTGTCATCTAGGTGTATAGCATGATGCAAAAAGTTAAAATGATGAGATATAAAGCTACAACTGATGAACAGGATAATTTGCACGCTCATGGCAGAAAAAAACTGGTTGGTAAATAATGACAAGGGAAATCCAGGAAATTCTTGCAAGTAGAAGTTTAAGCCTGCAACCTGAATAAGATTCCAATTTTCAAGTAAAATCTTTGTGGAATAAAGTTGTGGTTACGGAGTTAAATGAATACAAGATATGCTACTAAAGTTTCCCATATTAGATATGTTGCCATGGGGTAGAAACACAATGCAGGTATTCTCATGGCATATAAGAAAGAAGTTACTTAGGGTAGCCATAAATGATAAAACTATTACATAAACCAAGTTTATTAGAACTTGTGGTCGTAATTCATCCACATCTTTTGGAAAACTTACAATATATCTACTCACAGTTTTGCACACTTCTCAAATAAATGTAATTTATTGTAACTTTTCAAAAGAATTGGATGAATTAAGGCCACAAGGTCTAATACAATGGTTTAGGTAATAAGTGATTTATTGTCCAAAATCATTTGAAACAGCAAGCACAGCATATCATATTTTGATATTTTTAACTATCATAAGGAGTGCCGGTATATTCTTTGCAGTAGTCTATAGAGTTTTTCTGCAACCACAGTTTCTCTGCTTTCATGTTTTCCATTGAGAACGAAAATAAATGAATTACTATATCCTAATTACTCTGTAAGCTTGAACTTCTAGATAAGCTGGATACTCAATTGTTGACTTATTATAGTTAGTTCATAGTTTGAGTTCTGCTATACCGAAGCTTCTGTATTTGTCGAGTTAACCACAATGTTCATGACATTATAGCAACAAGAAACATGAAACAAGAGGACTGAGTTAATTTCACTTGTGGAAGCCATCATACAGGACTACTGCTAAAACTTTTAGAATTGTAGACTCGGTGTTGTTTCCTGAATAAGTTGTGCTCATAGGGATGCAAGGCAACATTTTTGTCAATTGAGATGGTCTCTTCTTTGCAAGGGAAGCCGATATTGTATTCCAGACTCCAGTTGCAACTTTCTTATAGCCTCAATTGTTGAAGTCCTCTTTGTTGACCCAAGATTTCTTCGGTCAACAAAGACAACTTCAACAATTGAGGCTCGAATAAAGTCACAACTCGAGACTGGAATACAACATAAACTTCAACTTATAATAGTTAGCCAATCAAAGAATTCAATAAGTCATTAGGATTTACAAAACCCTCAATGAAATCTATCAACTAAAGCTCCCCAACTATGGAAAGAGACAGCAATCCCGTCATAAAGCAGGTATTAACTTCACAACAAGACGTTGCATAACCTACTGGTGTACTGAACACATTTCATTACAAGCAATCACATCAGGTTATATGCATGATTCAGAAAAGCATGAGCACTATGAACAACTTAACAATACCATCAACAAAAAACAGTGCGATTAAGAGTGAGTTTCAAGTACAAACCTTGCACAAAACCTGCCTGAATTTCGCTGATAGCTCAAGTACAAACAGGACAACACACCAGTCCATTTTCATTACAATCACCACACCTCACAACCACAGTCCCATTCCATTGCTTCCCTTCAACCTCCAACCCTTCCTTCACAACCACCACCCTCTTACAGCTCCCATTACACGTAAAACACGGCAAGAACCGCACACCACCACACCCCTCACACACATACCCACGTCTCACTTTCGGCAGCCCTTGAAGCAATTCCCCTAAATACCCTTCCTCGACCGCCATCATCACCTCCTCAACTCCACCAATGTACCTCCCTTTGACAAACAATCTCGGCGGCACCAGCTCCTTACTCTCTTTCCCTTTCAACAAATCCCTCAACTCATCCCTAAACCCTCTATCCATCGAAATATCCCTCTCACAGATCGAAATCCCTAACGCCTCAGCTGCCGATCTAACCGCATTACAGTCCTCAAAAGTCTTCCTCACCCCTCTCAAAGTAGTGGAATACATCACCACCTTATTCTCCCCGTTAGGCGGGCAAATCGATTCAAATTTCTCAAGTGAACTACTCACCAAACCCTTAGCAGCGACATTAGGGCTCGCATTTTCGTAATTAAGAGGAATTGGAGAAGCAGCGGGTTTCGACGGAGTGAAACGAAAGCTGGGAATGTGATCGGAATCAAGACCGGACATTAGATCCCAAGAGTTGATAGTTTCGAGAGAGTCGTACCTGATTGAACGAGGTTCGGAAAGTGGGCTAGGGAAAAGTGAACCGAGGGTTTTTCGGGGTGGAGGAAGAGGTAGAACAGGGGTAGGAGGGTCCATGGTGAGCAAGCCGTAAGTGGTGGAAGTGAGAGAGACGATGTGGTGGCTGAAGCCACCAATTTGGGGGAAATCTTCATCTTGGTTGAGAAATGAGGATGAAACACAGCCCATTATTTTCAGTGATGTTGGGAATGGGAAGAGCTTTTTGGGTGAGTGAATTCAAGATTACAGTTTTGAAATGGAAGAAGATGAAGATAAGATCGTATAGGAGTAGTTTACAACTACTTTAATGGGGAATCAAAGATTCAATTTTTTAAAAATGCGATGTACTCCCTATCTATCTTAGCGCTAAAAACTGGAAAGATTGCTTTAAAATTTGAAATGGAAGAAGAGGAAAGGGACAATCAATAAATGAGATGCGAATGCTTTGGTACAGGAGCATCCACTTTTCGAACTCGTGAACTGTGCAGATTTGGCAATGCTTTCCTTATACTCTTGTTTTATTTCGCTATTTCCCCTTTTACTTTCTGTTTCTTAAAGTTTAAACTCCTAAATTTATTCATCACTCATTGTGCACTTTTAGCTAAATCAAATCTACTCCCTACGTTTCAAATAAATCTTTTCATTTTGACTTTGACTGCGAATTAATCTTAAATTATTATAGTAAATAAATTAATAAAATTATTTAATGAAATTTTAATAATTATATTTTCATTATATAATTTTATTAAATTATTTACTATCATAGTTTAAGAGTAATTTGCGATCAAAGTCGAATACAATTGACCGTAGAATAGTAAAATGGAAAGATTTCTTTGGAACGAATGAGTAATAACTAATGAGTCCAAGGTGAGTTTGAGACATACTATACTATCTTAGCTTTTGTTGTGTAGATAGTGATGATAATAGTTATTCAGTTGCATTACATTATAATATCTTTTAATACGTAGATAGTCATAAGATCACGCAATCTATATTGCATCGTATTTTTCTAGAAGTGTTAAACTCAAAGTGTAAAATTTAGAATACAATAACTACAAACTTGAATTAGATTATGTTAGTATTTTAGAATGGAGACGATGTACGTAGAGCTAAAAGGATAGCAATTGAATTGAGTTAGTGAAACACTAGAAAATTAGTTGCATTGGAGATCAACTTAGAGTTTAGAGATTCAAATAATTTCACTTTGCGAGTCCACTTTAATACTTTTGAAGTTCCGAACTTTTCTCTTTTTTCCTTTTTTTAATTTTTTTTTTCAACTTATACTCCCTCCCTCCGCCTATTCTTTACCTGTATTCTTTTGTGGACGTCCAGTTAATCAATACACATAACTAAAATAGCAAAAAAAAAAGTAAGACCTCAATCTTCCTGTTGATTTATTATTTTATTTTTTAAATCATTTATCACTTCTAATTTAATACCACTCAATAACAAATTTATTTATATTTATTTTAAAAAAAAGTCTTAAGCTTAAGTCTATTGTGCATTTTAGCACTTCGATAAGGTGAACTAGGTTCCAACACGCTTTATTAAGAATGGTGAAAGCTAGGCAACATTAGAACACCATCCATCGTTTTGATTTTTTCTCCACATTGGTCTCAATTCTGAAACTCAATACCCTCCTCGCTTCACTAACTCGATTCTTCTATTCTTCAAGCTCCAGCAAACCTCCAGTCTCTGGTGAGTTTCTTTCTTCTTCACCCAATTGTTTGTGGTAAATTCATTGATGATTCTTTGTCGTATCCGTTTTGATATTTGGTAATTAATCGATTCACTTGGATATATATATATGGCTGTATTGGTTATTTAGAGTTCTTGATTTGGTACCCGATTAATTCCTTGTATATGTTTTCCTTTCCCCTGATGTCTGTTTTAGCTCTGCAATGTTTGAATGCACCTCTACTAGTTTCACCCTGTAGCCTTGTAGGAGTGGTTTGGCAACTTGAAATTAGTGTTGGTTCAGTGGTAAATGCTGATTAAGTTTAAACATGTGAAATGACATTATAATGTCAGCTTTGCAAGTTGAGGACCATGAAAGTAACAAGAAGGGTATGTATATGATTTAAGATAGAAAGCTTATTCAAGTGAATGCGTTGAAATTGTAGGACGTCTAGAATCTCTCTTTTCTCCACCGTGCCATTAGCGCATAATCGCGTTATATTGTAAGCAACTGGTAATAGTAGGTAAGATATGGAGTGACCATAAAATTAAGATCTCTGGTTATCAAATGTAGGATTGCAATATTGATGGATGGGGTTTGCCGTTTTGTCAGTACTCGGTAAAGAAATTGTTTTGAATAGCTAGTTATCTTTCTGAAGTTTCATACTTTAGCAGCATATCATTAGAGTAGAGTAGTTTGGATGTCCACGAGGCAATGCTATTTTTCAAGATAAATTATGTTAAGATCATAAAATGTACATATAAAACAATGCCTTTGCTATAATTCTGATTTCCAGGGTAAAATTTTGCAGAAGATAAATTTTGTGGACTCTAATGTGTCAAATTTTGTTTTATTTAGGTTTCTATAGTATTTTGAAATAACAAGTTCATATATTTGCTGTTTTGAAAGTTCCAAAACCTCCGTTCTTCACAGACACAGCGATGGCGCCGCCAGACCACCGACGACCGTTCAAACGGAAGGCAATCTCTGACCAACAAAGACGGCGAGACTTGTCCTTACAGCGACAGTCCCAGAGCCGCCAACAGGCACAGCACCAGGCCCGCTGTTTGGCCCAAACTATTATCTCTTTGCCCTTGCCCGAATCTGCACATGAATTAGAACCCAAGCACGAATTGCTCCCGCAGGACACAGCGTCAAGAGACATCAATGTTAATGACGACGATGTCCTACATGCCACGAAGCTTAGAGGTGCTGAAGCACGCAAATGGTTCTCGAAGCAACTCATGCTACCTGAATGGATGGTCGATGTACCAGAACGCTTCAACACCGATTGGTATCATCATCTTAATTTGGTTCTATTTCAGTTAATAAATTCATAATTAGGAGTTAGGACTCATGGAAGTGCTCCTCATTTGGCCTCATCATACAGGTATGTATTCGCTAGGCCGGCAGGAAAGCGCTGTTTTGTAGTATCTTCAAATGGAACTACAATAAGTAGACTACGCAATGGAACTATGTTGCATCGGTTTCCTTCTGCTTTGCCCAATGGTGCTAGGACCAGAAATAGTTCGCGTTCTGGTCAGTCATATTGTATACTTGATTGCATATTTCACGAGGTCAGAAGCTTTTATTTTGTTGTCTGTGCTGTTGCTTAAATGTTTTGCAGGGATACTAATATAGTTGCACATTATGCTTTTACTTTCAGCCAGATCAAACATACTATGTGATTGATATGTTGAGTTGGGCGGGTATGTCATTGTACGAGTGCACTGCAGAGTTTAGGTTTTTCTGGGTAAACATCAAGCTTATAGAGACAGGGGCATGTGATAGTCCCTCGACATATCATAGATATAGATTCAGCACAGTTTTCGTATACAACTGCGATCAGGAGGGCCTAAAAGCAGCTTATACTGGAACAGTTCCATATATGAAGGATGGAATCTTGTTCTACAATAAGTGAGTAACTTCGTTTAACCTTTGTCTATTTGTATCTATTAACAGCCTTTATTATATCATATGACTTCTGAACATAAAAACCTGTTACTCATTTCATATAGTACATGGGTGTGAAGTATGAAATATGAAGTGCTTTTGCTGTAAAGTTGAAAGTATATAAATATATATATTATCATCCGATCTCTCCAAGTTCCTTAATCCTTATACTCGCAATACTTTCAGTATTAGTCTGATTCATCTGCATTTGATTCTTCAGGCATGCACATTATCAACCAGGAAATACACCACTGGTTCTTGTTTGGAAGGATGAAAGTTGTAGTCAGTATGTTCTTGACACGGATGGAAAGGGGCAGGTTCCAGAACAACAGCAGGTACATTGTTATCACTTCTAGTTACTTTTTTGTAATTAACTTGTTAGCAGCTATATTTTCCATTGTAACGTCCATCAGTGACCATATTGATGGTGTATTGTTCTGTGTCTGATCTTTTACTTATGATTATAATCAGTTGGTGCTCGAGCTACTTGATGATGGGAGATTAGCTACATCAGATGATCCACCAATAATATTTGGCTGCTTGAACGAGGACTTTATCCAGCAGGTATGGTATTTTTTATCAAATCTCTTGATCTTAGAGTTGATCCTTTGAGTGAGCATTCGGATACCAAAAGAAATGTATCAAGTGTAGGATGTATGTTGCAGAGTCAATAGGTTAATTGTGCATTAGAAAATCTTACGGTGAAAATAATTTATAATTAGTCAAAATTCCTCTGGAAGTGTTTGTTAGTTTGATTGAAAATAGATGTTCAGCTTGGTCCTCTTTAAGAAGCATACCATGACTAGTGTTGAACAATAAATGTAGATGCCAACACATAAAATGAGGATGAAGTAGAGACACAATGACACATGACTAACTCCCTGTCCGGTTCTAGTCATTCTTTTCTCAAGTTGCAAGGAAATTATTCATTTTAATAACTCTCCATACATGCAATCATTGGTATTGTGTTTCCTCACGTGACAATTGAAACTATTACGTATGAATTGCTTCTTACATGATTAAAAAGATCCTTATTTGTTTATGGAATGTTACATTCGATGTTCTAGGATTTGCATTTCCAATCTGTACGTTTATTTTCTAAATCAGTATTGAGGAACTGATCTCTAACCGTTGTTTTGTGGTGGTCTTCAGACTGGACTTCAAGCTGGTAATCTCCTGCGCTTTTCCGTAGGTGAGGGGGGCCTAAGTTTTGCGGATGGTAAAATGGAGAGAGCTGATTTGCACTACCTTGGCAAGCCCAATCGTGCCAGAGCCTTTGCTGATAGTTTCTCCAAGGTAAGAAGGCACTTTAAGTTAGCCGCTTGCCCATCTCTCAAGGCTATACTGACTCGTTAATAACGTCATTTGTTAGTAGCCAAGTATGTAATAATAATTTGAACTGAACTATTTAGATTAATTTGTTCCCGTATGTGCAAAACATGTAGTCATGAACTTTTTTCTCCTTAAGGCGGGATATCTCTTTATCCTGTTTATATAATGTTCCCTTGTCTTGTTTAAGGAGAGAAAATGATTGTGATAAAATGTTAGACGATAATATTGTGTTCTATTTGGTTTGGATTTGTTAAAAGTGTTTTAACCTTGGGTTTTCTTATTAGGTTATGTTTCAGTACTCAGTTCGGCGTTCACCACTCACAGTTGAACATCTGTTGGCATCTATTAGTCCCCTAAATGAAGAGGAACATAACGTTGCCGACATAGACATGGTTGGTTAAAGGCTTAAAGCTGTGGTGCTCTTGATTCAGAGTTTCATATTCTAGCAAGAGACTATCCATGGAAGCGCAGAGGTATTGAAGCAAGGAATTAGTCGTATTGTGATTTTCTGCGATTGCAGGGAAAGTTATACATGTAAGCAAATAGACTTGGATTTGTAAGTTAATAGTTCAAGATCAGAGTTATACATGTATGCAAAAATCTTGTATCAAGCTATATAAAGCTCTATTGTTCATGTTCATTTCTCTCCCTTCTTCACTTTCTACAAGAATCTTGCCCTTCTAATTAAAATGACTACTTTCACTCAAATTGGAGCATATAATTAAGTGATTTTTTCCCCACCATGATACAGTACCATTGAAGTCAAGTTAGCATTTTATGGTTGTTCTGGGAACAAATTCACAGCCTTTTAGTTGTTGTTCTTTTATTTTCACTCCTAGATGCTACATGCAGGCCATCCCGGTCCATTTCTTAGGGGAGCCTCTCACAGAGGTGTTTTTTACATCCACATTACTCGAACTTGAGACTTTTGCTTGCGACTTATGCCACAAACACTGGTCTTTTAATTGTTTATGGTAAAGGAAATAGTTTTAAAAAAAAAAAACTAAAACAGCCTATATATTCTCAACTCCGTAGAATCAACGTTCAATGGACAACGGCTAAACTGAAACACAAAAATTAATGTGGTCAGTACCTCGATTGGAGAACTAGTTAATGACAAAAATCACTGAAATCAAGAAATTCCCTCTAACTAATCTAAGCAACTCTTGGAGTAATTTATTTTTCTTTACCTATGCAAAATCATAATCACCAATTGCTAGACAAATTTCTAACATTTACGTATCTAAGTTGCTAAAGTGGTTGCTTCACAACTATCATGTATACATGCCAAGACGTCTCTGTAGTCCCTGGAGATGGTGAAGGAATCATACACCTTTCCATCATCACTCCTCTTGTATTCGAAAAGAAGGGACGAATGGTTGAATGCCGTCAACTTCACAAATCCGAAATCGTGATCCTTGAAGATACTCCAGGTGGTGCTTACTTCGCTGAACCCCGATAAGTGAGCTCCTGCTCCACCAACAACGACATGAATCGTCCCACCCAAGGTCCCAGAGTAGTGAGACTTTTCACCACTGGTGCACTTGTTCTACACCAACAGAAAAACATAACAATCAGAACAACACTAGTACTGGTAGATATGTATGTGATCACAACATTCATACCATGATTCATGACAAAAATGAACAAATTCTTACCTCATAAACCGGACAACTCCTTTCGTAGTTGTGGACATGACCATAGAATGCCATATCCACCTTGTACTTCTGCCACAGCTTCTGCAGGCTTTCCCTTCCCATTGGCTCTTCGAACGAACCTTCTGAGCCATAATACTGGCTGGAAGAATAGCCAAGGACTCGATGAGCAATAAAAATTAGCCACGGTTGTTTCTGTCTATCTACAGATGCAAAGCAATTTTCGATAAACTTGTATTGTTCTGATCCTTCTCTCCAGTCATGCTCACTATCTGCTACGCAGAAGTGAAACATACCATAATCGGTTGAGTACCTGCAGTTGAGCACACATGTCCGGTTATATGTTGTACAAGCCTTAAAACAAGCAAGAAGAAGAAATGGCTCGGAATAATAATCGTTTACCAAAACTTGGCTCTGTTTTCTGCTGGAACATAGTACATGGTTTCAGCCAGCACACCACATTCACCTCCAGAATCTGGGGTGTCATAAAACGATCCTGACCCGGGCCAATCACGCTCGTGATTACCACTGTTGCAAAAATGTAGGATCAGGTTTTGGCAGAAATAATAGAATGATATACATCTGCTGTGACAAGGTCAAATGAAACAAACCTTCCAATCATATAAGGCACAGTGGATGTTATATTTTGCACCTGCGCCGTGAATTGGTCCCATTGGGAAATATAACCATTTGCATATGTGATATCTCCTATGTGGAATACTATGTCATAATTATTAAGATCACTGGTGAGTTGGTCTGTGGTCTTTAGTGAACCGGGCTGATAATTGCTATACTCATTCGAACCATCTCTCTCAGCCTACACATAGATTATACGCTCAGACATACAACGGTTTAGTTTGTTGAAGCATCACGTACAATAAAAACACTCAATCATCAATAAGCATCTCACTGATCTGTCATCTCAGCAAGTGAACAAAAACTAGCATAGACTTTGACAAATAATAAACCAAAATATCTCAAAGCCGCAACACAAAATAGCGATGAAGTAACATAGTTGACCAAGATATAACAGCCATGATAATATGATATGCATCAATTTTGGGCAATACCTTCCCCATGTCACCAAATATTACGACTCGCTGCAATGAGTCTTGTCCAGGATATGGAGATGACCTAAATGAGTTGGTCTTACCCCAAACATACGAGCCATTGGATAATCGGTGACCAATCGTGTAATTGTACCTGATCAGAACAATAACTAGTTTTAGCTAGGAGTTACATTGAATTGAAAGCTACAAATCCATTAACAGCATCTTGATAACTTACATAGTGTTTGGCCATAGATCTTTCAGAAAACTAGTGTGAATGAAACCAGGGTCGCGCCAGCCAACTGTGCGTGCAGGTGCGCCTGCAATGCATTTAGATTACACGTCACATGTTTAATTTAGGGATAACAACAATAATGAGTTATGTAGGGACACAAAGTCAAATCCAGTATAACAACTATAACGGTGAGCACTGAATTCTTCTTGCCAAGCATTATATGACCGGAAAATATCTGGATGTAAGTCGTACCACACATGCTGTTTCTATCAAATGTCAATGTCCCTGCCGGCGAGCGCTGCTCCTTATAATCTTGACCAATCTCACCCCACTGAACAAAAGGAACGGCTTCATCTATGTTGTAGCCACTCGTCCACGTTACTGTCATCTGCAATGTACAATCCACTTGTCAATCTTCTATTCAGAAGGATTTTGACAAACTACATATCTCCGATATTGATAAGAAAATATTACTCCATCATTGAAAACTTTAAATTACTCACTTCATTCCACGACTTCCCTTGAGCAAGGCGGGGAAACACTGGTGCTTTAGGATTCAAAAAAGATATAACATTTGACCGTGCCACCAGCTGAGGCTGCAATGGATAAGTTCAAACATAAACCATGTGAATTGCATACAAATAATTTCAGCTTTGAACGATGCTAGTAGTGCAAGTATGCAATTCAGCTGGATAAACTGCGTAAACAAATCATGAACATGAGGTAGATTAACATGACATACATTTCCTAGTCCTCCTGAAAACAACCCGAAGGAATAATCTTGACGTTGATTGATTAACTGGAAACTCAACGAAGACTGGCCAGTCGTTGCATAATGAGGATTGCCGTAATTCGCATATTGATACTGCAAGAATTACAAAAGTCTTTCGTGTGAAAAAATATAGGAGAAAATAATCTGAAGTGTAAAGGAAAGAAAAACACTACAGTCAGTCCTGTAGAGTAACAAGAATGTTTACACACCTTAATTGGTGCACTGCAAATGTATGGACTTTGATCCTTAGGTTCATTATCTGAGTGACAATTCGATCCACTGTATTTCCAAACAAATTATCAATTTTACAATCAAAACATAAATGATCATCATAGATGAATACTACAATGCAGGGCAGGGTAGTATTTACTCGAATTTGGCCGGAGAAAAAACACCAATCCAATCATCATTCGAGGGCTTATCGTTTTGAAAATCGACAACCACCCAGACAGTATCCTCACCCTGCAATCGAAAACGTACCCAAAAAAATTAATCTTTCCAGCTTAAAAGTACAGGAAACTCACAAACCTACACTGGCAAACAATTTTCAATATTTTCTTAACACCTATGCCCCAAAGCGAACAATTTTACAGAATCCCAAAACAAAAACATAGCCAGAATAGATTAAAAAACAAGATTAGTTTGCACCTTTATGCCAAGAACATCTGGAGAGGCTCTAATGGAAGCAGAACCACTTAAAGCAATTGTAGCCTTTTCGACTGCAATCTGTGACAGAGGCTGTTCACCGATTGCAGCAGAGTGAACAGTAACCCCATTGAAGACGATCAAAAGAAGTAGAGTACTGAAGATAAAGTGGTGGTTCTTCATCTTCGTTGTCAAGATTTTGAAGAAAAAATAAATTATGTTAGTGGACTTTGCTATAAGTAAGTCAGCTGAGGAGGAGTCATTGCACTGCTGGGATTGTAGGAGAAGATGTATTATCGGAAGAATCTACTGTGTTGATCCGATCCTATATTCTCTTGATCAACACAACACAACACGAGGATTTTTACTTTATCATCAAAATTTTCGGACATGGATTTTTACAATGAAATCATGTAGTCCTGGGCGAAGCAGAGTTTGAAATTACCTGTACATTTCCTATGGGAATTGATATCTACGGAGCTAAAAATGTTAACCACAGAGCACATTATCACTTTACTATTTTGCCCTCCTTTAATGGACCTAAATTAACACAGCTAAACATTGCACCAAATTCTTTCATGCTGGAAATTGTATTTTGATGGTCTGCAATAATTTTATTTGCAACAAAAAAAGATTTCATACAGTAGAATTATTTGGTCCCATTGACAAGTTGTTTGGAAGGTTAGTTTTCTATTACAAATTTCGTTTGCAAAATTTACTTAATTCTTGCATTTCTCTCTGTGCCGGATAACTTTATACATTTAGATTGATGTGTAATTTAGAATGAAAATTTAAAATAAATGATAAACCAAGAAAATGTAGTAAAAATGTTTACTTTTAGTGGGAAGTGAGTAATTTATGTGTAAATCTAATTTTTTTTTATTATTTGTTTGGTGTGGGATAGATTTTTATTTTAATAATGTCTAAAGTTCTACGACTGAGAGAGTAGTACGTATATGATAAGAACTTGATTAGCATTTTAAGGTAATAAGGTGTTAGTAATTGTTCGTAGTGGAATTTATCAAACATTTTTATTAGAAAGACAATGCATCCATCAATTTATAACTCTAAATTGGCATCATCAATTCATTCAGCATTAGAGGAATTGAGTTGGAAATTAATGAGAATTTAACTATGTACTAGTATATATTTAAAGAAATCAAGAAATGAAGGGGCTTGTTTTGTTGGAGAAGAAACTGAGCATGGACGTGATTTAAGTAAATTGAAAATAAGGGTAAAATAGGAAAAGAATAAGTTGACCTGTGGTTAACAAAATTAGCTATGTACATATCAATTCCCATTTCTTATACTACTTACTCTGTCAAGTCTCGTCACATCCCAGATTAAACCAGAACATGACACGTGTCCTTTTATTTAATTTTTTTTATCAAATTCGCTGAAAATACGATCCATATGCTATTTTTTACCGAAAAATTGGACTTCCGGTTGCCACGTCATCAATTTAACCGGTAAATTGATCGGAGTATATAAATTTCGAAGGTAGTTGTCGTAGTGTATTGAAATTGGACAAGGTCATTCTATCGTATCAAAAGTGACACTGTCTCATTGTAGTGTACCAAAAATAAAATTTTCCCTTTTCAGAATGATGTGCATGTGAAACATCAGCAAATGGAGAGTAATTAAGAAACCTGTGATCTCATTTGGAACAACCTCCAAGCGCTAAATTTGAAGGCAGGCAAACAATTCGATAAAAACAAGGTAAATTTTCGGTTTGAAGCAATGTGAAATGGCCAATCAAACTCCAAATGGCAATTTTCAATTCCTGGCCGACCGGACCAATATAGTATTACAATTGTTAATGCAATGAAAAAATTTAAGTATAGAACATGTTATTTGAATGGAGTGTGATTTTAGAAGGAAGAAAAATGAGATGTTGTTTTGTAATTTGATGACCAAGTCAATTTAGTATACATATACAGAAGAGTAGGATATTATTTTACTTTAATACGTTGTCATTTGTACTTACTAATAATGAAAATTTTAAATGACCTATTTAAAATGTGCTCTCGATAAGAAACATGAGCACAAAGATTACGATATAGTAAGAAGTTAAGAGTGGTGCGAATAAATGTGATTTGTACAATGTGGCCCCGACTAAGCATTGCACATGGTTTGTATAATTTGCTAAAATGAAAATGTGACATTTACATTAAAACTCATGTAAACTAAATATGCATGAGTAGTCAAATTTACATATTCTCATATAATTCTACATTTCTATCTGATACTCAATTCAATATTCATTGATGGATATCACTACTCATGTTAATTGGTCCTGAAACAAATCAAATGTTGAGGATGAATGCACAATGGAGGATATCACATATTGATAATTGAATAAGATAATTACATTTCAATAGGATTGGTGATGCTAAAATCTACCTATTTCAAAAGTCTTTATAGGCACTTGATCGATGATACCTGAGTAAGGAGAGGGGAGCTGGTTGGACCATTTTAGTTACTTGCCTTGAACTAATTTGTGTAGTATATCAAGAAGTCAAGAATCTCATCGGCCGATCCCCTAAGGTTCCGAGGGTTACTCGAGAGCCTGGAAGTCTAGGGATGCCCCTATCTAGATAAGCATATAGGATGCTCCATACATGTTTACCAGACCCTGGGGTAAAGTGTGTCCTTTTACATGAATATGCATGCTGGATAATTCACATGTTTAGTTGGGGCCCGCGAGTAGATCGGGATCACGCTATGAGGGTTTTCTTCTGAGGCCTCCATACGAACTGACAGTTTAAGTCGCTTCGGTGAATGTCCAACAATATGCATCATATCAATGCATAAATATGAGAAGGCTCATTTTTATTTACACTTCTCCCTTGCGTGTAGTGCTGTTAAACGAGCTGAGCCGAGCTGAGTATTGTGATACTCGGCTCGGGCTCGAGCTCAATCGAGCCGCGCTTGGCTCATTAACAAAACGAGTAAAAAAAGGGGCTCGAACTCGAGCTCGAGTAACTTATAACGAGCTCGAACTCGAAAAATTATCAGCCATAACGAGCTTTATCGAGACTTAACGAGCCTTTATCTATTGAAAATATTGAAAATAAGTATAAAATATAAATCTACTAAAATAATAGCCTTAACGAGCTTTATCTAGATGAGTCGGGCTCGGCTCGTTAGATAAACGAGCATAAAATGAGGCTCGACTCGTTTACCTTATCGAGCGAGCTGAGCTCGAGCCTTAACGAGCCGAGCCGAGCCCTCGTTAAGGGTGGACTCGCGTAACAGCTCTACTTACAGGCATACCCATGATTTAAATTTCATCAGGGGAACTATAAACATGAGATTATTCTGGAGGTTAGTGGAATTAAGTTTATGTCACAAAAATTAGATATAAAAAATTTTCTTCCCAAATTTTAGTGGGGATAACACAAACTCCTGGTCCACTCCTGCCCATCTATCATGGTGCTCTCGAATATAAAGGTAAAAACAGCAGGGAGCTTAACATGATTCATCCATGGACGCTCGTTTCTACACATATTTTCATGTTTCAGCATATTTCGAACTTATCATACAATGGGTTCAAGTCACGTGTACCGACATTATTACTGTTTCAAATCCAAATGGCCTAAAAAAGGAGAAACCATATGATACTAAAGCCTCAAAACTTTGTAGAAACCAGAGAAATCACACATTGACGCAAACAAATTCTCCGTCAATATAATTTTCCACCGAGAATATGCCTTGAAAACGTTCCGCTATTTCGTGATTGTAGACTTGCTACATTTTGTGCCGGCACACGGTCCTTTCGTTTATTCTATGATACAACATAATAATTTATCATACTATTATACAATGCAACACATAATGCACATAGTAAAATTGTGGTTCTTATGTTGGTAACTTTAATGTGAGAATACCGCTGAGATTTGTCCTCAAACTGAGATAGTGTAACTGTGTAATATACCCAAGATCTAAGATTATGTCACATTTGATAACAAGAGCAGTAGATGATGATTGAGATCTGTGTAATGTAGCTCAAATTGAATGAGGATGATGGTGGTGATGATAAGATACTACGTACTCCAAACATGTTACTTGTACAGTCGATATGAATGGATGAAGGGTATGATTACAGTTGATAGCATGCACTGGTTGAGTTAGGGGAGCCAAATTTACACAAGCAAACAAATTTGACCAGTCCACGGGTTAAATGTACCAACTCACATTTACCCAGAAAGCAACTGGATGGATTCCCTCTGGCACTTAATTGTATTAATATTATTCGCGTTTTGCTTTTCAAGAGTGTTTAGATTATATTTTTAGAGTGGACTACCCATTCTCCAACCCATTTGTTGTCTAATTCTCCATTACCATCTAATCTCAAGTCTCAACACTGCTTTAGACATGGGTCCTTTAACTTAATATGGCTCTCGATAACCAAAACTTTCTCACAGATCTAACCAACTGGTAGAGTAAATTACAAAACTTCAGCTGCTTATTCAATGGATATCAAGGCAATAATACTTTCATCTACTGTGTTTCCAATAGTTTCAACTTATTATGCATTTATTATGTCTCAAAACTTAAAAAGATGTAAACACGGTGTTTGGGGAATGAATAGACTAAAAGTTAGAAGTTCTCAAAAGTAGGCATAGGTCAATTTGAAAAGATGAACTGAGCTTACAAGGTTAAACATCAAATCTCACAAACAATGTGGACTCATGGATGTTCGCTTTAGATCAGTTTTGAAAAGCAATTGAGATTATAAGGTTAAGCATCAAATCTCACAACCAACTTGGGCTCTACCTGTTACTCATGAAATGGTGTACCAACATGTAACCACCATCATCATAAAAACCCAAAAGTAAATTCATTTACGATAAAAAGATCCACATTACGAGGTGGGTTAAATGTATGTGATCAGTTTTTATTAACATTAAAAGAAATTAACCACAAACACTTGCAACCAATTTACAATAACGTGAATTATTTCTCATCAATGTTGAGTAATAGTATAAAACAATTATTTCTGCGATGCTTACTGACGCAGAATTATAGGAGCAGAACAACTATTAGATCAAAAAACAATGCTGTAAAAGTGCTCACCGAATATAAACTGTACTTTTTACCAAATAGAGATACTGAATTAGGGCCTAGTTTAGGTTTCATGTTTTATATCTGAAGAACAAAAAAATACCCCTGAGAGTAAAAATGGGTGCTTATCTGATAGTAGCATCCCATCAAACCAACCACCCACCCCAACCATGTAGAAGGAAGAGTGACACATGATGTATGACATAACACGTGAAGGCATGAGGGAAGTCAGTTATAATTTATGAGAGAAATAAAAAGGAGTGTTATAAAGGCACACAGCATACTCATTCAATCAAAAGGACCAGTGATTTTAAGACCTCCCTTTGGATTCTTATGCAACTTACAGCTTTCACAGCTTCTTTCTCTCTCTGATTAAGGACTAGTAATTAATAACTACTATTTTCTTACTCCTTCCTCAATTTTATCAATGTGCAGAGTTCATGGCAATTTCTGACACTACCCACCATTAAGTTTTTATTTCCCCTATGTCACTACAAAACACCTACCGCCTGTATCAGATATATTGGTGCTTCCCTTGCTTGGCTATTATGCTCTCTCATTTCACAAACAAGAAAGTTTTGCCCAATAAAAATTCAGTCTTTGCTTACTATTTTTGTTAATCATTTCTCTCTTCATAGCTCTATTTATGCATCATCACACACCAGTATCTATGAACTATCTACCCTCCCTTGGCATTTTAACCTTTTCCCTTCACATGTAACAAGCTTTCCAATAGTTTTCGTTGTTACCTTTCATCAATGGGAAAGACTTCCTGGCTAACTGCAGTCAAGAGGGCTTTCAGGTCTCCCACCAAAGACTCTGAGAAGAAAAGCAGCAGGAGGAAAGTAGAACATCAGCAAGAAGAAGAGGAAGAAAAGGTAACACTTTTTCCACAAATTGATGCATAGAAAAGGAAAAGTTGCATGCTTTCTTTAAAAAACGACAAAATAAAAGGCTGTTCATTCTTGGTTTTTTATAGAAGAGAGAAAGGAGGAGATGGCTTTTCAGGAAGTCTTCCAACAACAGTACTCAGCTAAGTGACGCTCATAAAGTCCTAAACACAGAGCCTGTTACACCGAAAACTTCCGGCTCACCGGCTGAGCAGAAGCATGCCATAGCGGTGGCTGCTGCCACAGCAGCAGCAGCCGAAGCTGCCGTTGCGACAGCTAAAGCTGCAGTGGAGTTTATCCGGTTGACACAGCCTTCTTCTAAAGCTGGTTCACTTAAACAACATGGTGCAGCCAGAGTCATTCAAACAGCTTTTAGAGGCTACCTAGTAAGTTCTTGCCTTGTTGGTATAGATTTTTGCTTGCTAGATATGGAAATATATAATAAAGAAGGTTTTTGTTGTTGGCTGTTGGTGGTCCTTACCTTACTAAAGGAGTTTTATGTTTTTGGTTGTAGGCTAGGAGAGCTCTTATTGCTCTTAAAGGGATAGTGAAGCTTCAAGCTTTGATCAGAGGGCAGAATGTAAGAAAGCAAGCCAATATGACTATTAGATGCATGCAGGCTCTGCTTCGGGTACAGGCAAGGGTGCGTGACCAACGAGCTCGGCTTTCACATGAGGGTGGAAGAAGGTCCATGTTTGCAGAAACCTCTAACTTATGGGAGTCTAAGTACCATAAAGACATTAGAGAAAGAAGGTCCATGGTAAGTGTTGTTTGTTCCAAGTCTTATGCAGTAAACACATGATACAAATTGAGAGAAAGTTAGCAGCCAGTAGTATATCTAGCAAAAGCAAAACTTTTGGTATTTGCAATGACAGTATATAGTGTTTCTTCTCTAATAATATGTTGACAGAAGCTTAAAAGTTCTCAATAGAACATATACAAAGTAGTATTGTACTGTCTTTCATTGCTTAACACCGTCTTTAGTAATATTACCAACATTCTCAAAACTTCATAATGCAAGAAAAGGAAGCTGTGTTAATTTTACCAACTTTCTAAAAACGTCCTAGTATAGCAAAGACTTGCCTGTGTCTGATGGTGGTGCTAATTTTGCAGTCTAGAGAAGGAAGTTATGTTACAGAAGATTGGAGGGAATGTCCACGAACACTTGAGGAGCTTGAAGCAATCCTAAAAGCCAGAAATGAAGCAGCATTGCAGCACGATAATTCACTTGCTTTTGCTTTCTCTCAGCAGGTAAAAATCCGCATTCACTTTTCTTGATAGGTAGTTGTATTTAACCAGATTTATGCATCCACCAATGTTTGCACTCGTTTTTCCAGAATAAGATCTGGGATTCTGATATGAATCCATACGAAGGAAGTGAACATGAGCTAGAAGACGGGGCAAACTGGCTTGAAAAATGGATGGCCAGCAAGCAGTGGGAGACTAGCAGCAGGGCTTCAACCGAACATAGAAGAGAGACTATCAAAACTGTTGAAATTGATACACCAAAAACATCCTCATACCCGGTAACAAATGGTCGAAAATCACAATCACGCTGCCCAAGCCCAGTCCACAGACAATCCACCCCACATTATGCTGCATCACCCCACCACAGGTCATACCACCACGTCCCTCCAACTCAAGTTCCTATCACCCCATCCCTAGCATCTAGAACAAAGCCCCTGCAAGTTCGTTCAGCGAGCCCTCGGTATGTTAGGGAGGATAAGAGCTATTCAACTGCCAATACTCCAGTTTTACGCTCAACTCAGAGGATGAATAGCAACATATCACGCTACAGCACCAGCACAGAGGAGAACGGAAATACCGCAAAGCCAAATTACATGGCGGCTACTGAATCTGCCAAAGCCCGTATAAGATCACAAAGTGCACCTAGACAGAGGCCCTCCACGCCTGAGCGAGACCGGAGCGGATCAGTCAAGAAGCGTCTGTCTTATCCTATTCCAGACCCGTATTGCGTAAACTTTGGATTTGGGTGCAATGGCTACACTCAGAATCTTAGAAGTCCCAGCTTCAAGAGCGTTCAAGCGGGATACGTAGGGATGGAGCAACAGTCGAATTATTCATGTTACACCGAAAGCATTGGTGGGGAAATTTCACCATGTTCAACCACTGATTTACGAAGATGGTTAAGATGAGGCAGTAGAAGTTGTTAGCAATAACGAAAAGTTGGGATTCGTCTATGTTTCTCGTTCAACTACATTTGACGCTAGATCATGCTGTTGTTCCTTTCCAGTGTAATTGCTTCAGCTAGATTTAATATGCAAGGTTCAAGCTTATGCAAATGTTCCATTCAAAGCTGCAAACATATGGACCATTTATTAGTCATGTCATATCATATCATATCATATCAATGCATTTGCAACATATACCTGACAATGATCATGTGACATTCAGTATACAGATGTAAGTCTAAGGTCTAAAAACATTCATTGAACTCCTACGAATATACCTATGTTAGGTAAGCACATGCTACATGCCTAGGGCTGATAGAGATTATAGAGTAAAGACAGTACTTGTTGCATCTTATTCCAGCTAATTCTTGATGAAAATACACAAGGGTGAAGGCAAAACAGATAAGATAATGGTAACAAGATGCTTAACAAATGATTAAAAATCCATAGAGATACGTTTTGGCTTCTAGCAATGTTAGAAGCCTAATTTGAAAAGGAAATAAGCTGATGGGATAAAAAATTGAACAACAGAAGCAGCTAATAAACTTGCTCTTAATTCCCCTAGATAGACTATAGACCAAACCACTAATCGATCGATCACGACTATACTCATGGATCAGCATATCACTCAGAGATCAGCCCATGAGTAATTGTGCTGGTCCAAAGGGTCGGGCTGGATCGATTACTGGTTGGGATGTTACACACTTGCACTATCAATTGAGAGATAAGACGATGCCCCTGCAGAGACCATGTGAAGCAGCAGTAACCCAACCAAACCAACGGCTACATTGCAAGCAGCAGAAATACAGCGACAAACAAAATGTACTCGAGAATGCTACTGGTAAATAAGCAATTTAAATGATCGATATGGAACGGTAGCTAATGAAGTATTAAAAACGAACTACCGCTAATTATTTTGTAATAATGACTAAATTAAGTAGAGAACTAGCGAACGAAGCCAGCATGAGATGATGAGATTACCTGAAGTGAGTACGATTAATTTCGTTCTCAGAACCGGAAGATGGAAGAAAGAAAGAAAACAGGCGCCTGTTTGTTGGTTTGGGTTGGATTGGATTAGGCTCACTAAACAAGCACAGCCCAATATAGCAACTATGGTCTTTAACTTTTACGGGAGGGCATTAGTCATGACTGGACTATTCAGTGCCTGTACTTAATTGGACCACTCAGGCAACAATTTCATGGATAATCTTTTGGAGCATCTTTACAATTTTAAAATCTTTCCATTTTGACTTTGACCGTGAATTACTCTTAAACTATAATAGTAAATAATTTAATAAAATCGTATAATAAAAATTTTAATTAATAGTTTAAGAGTAATTTACGGTCAAAGTCGAAGACAATTGACCGCAAAATAGTAAAATGGAAAGATTTATTTGGAACGGAGGGAGTACTAATCTAGATTATATATTTACTTGTGAACTCCACTATAAAATAAATTAAAACATATATATTTGAAGGCTTGAAGCTTTCATTAGAAAACTTATTCAAAATCAAATGTCTGACGAGAACATACGTAGTACAATGGAAGTAGCAAAATCTGTAATTAATTTTTACGTCGTGCACCCCATAATTTTTTTTTTTTAATGAAAGAACTAGTAAATGACCCGTCGATATTCGACAGGGAATGAAAATAAAATGTCGTATATGTTATCTATAACTTTTTTAATAATTTTACAAAATTATAAAGTAAGTTTATAATGTGAAAGGATTCATGCTTCAACATTTCATACATAACTGGAAAAAAATGAAAGAGGTATATATATATATATATATATATATATATATATATTACTATTAGTAAACATAATTTCAGCAAAATGGGATGAAATTATAATTTTTTTTAATAACACTTATAATACATAATATTATTTCATAATTTGATGGGCACTTTCGATGGTTGTCGTAATACCCGCCCTGAACCAGTTTAAAGTCCCCCCCCCCCCCCCAACGGGTGTTGAAAACCGATAAATATTAGCAGGTCATGACCCGCACCCGTTAATTTGCTTAGAAAAACGAATTCGTTTAACCTGAACCAAATTGAAACAAAAAATGCATGACACAATTAATTGGATCGGGTGACAACAACCCACCCCGTAAAAATGATTCACCAACCATCCCCTCTCCCCCCAAAAAAAAAAGATATTATCATTTCACAAACATATTTCTTCGCATGTATCGATGAAATTTTTTTGGGTCAACTCACATACACCCCGAAAAAATACCAATTCACAAACATAATAATATTTTTCAATAATTTTCCAATTCTTTAACGAACAGTAAGGTGAGCTCCTCAAATTTAATATTTTGCCTGCATCATTTTTATCATATGGGTCCCCCCCCCCCCCCCCCCCCAATTATTATTTCACTATAGAGGTCGGATTTTTTGGGTTCGAGTCGATGCTCGACCCAAAAAAATAATTATTTTGAACGGGTATTGGCGAGTTCACTTTTGGTTAGATGGACCCGTTTAAAAGTCTAGATAAGAGTGAAGGGATGTAGAGGACCACGTGAGAGATAAATGTCCCTGGCTCTTCGTTTATTGTCATATTAGAGGAAACCGATGTAGGCAACCGTCTCCTATTGAAACCAAACCGGAACTTTTTCTCATGGATGAGCTCATTATCATTTGTATGATGATAACCTTTTTCCCAATATTGATTCTAGATATCAAATTCACCTTAGTTATAATATGCTTCTTGGATTATACTTTTCTAACCCGTTTGGGACGCTACCCGGACCCATTTGGGCCTTTTAACTTTTCATGGATCTTTCGGGTAGGAATCGTCCGTGAAAAGACTGGCAAAATGAAAAGAAAAAACGAAAAGTGTCGAGGATCTAGGCCCTATATTGAACCCGTTCATCACCTATTTAAGACATAGAACCATATGATTAACATTTAGAGTAGGGTGTAAGTCCGAGAAGAATACAACCTCGACTTCCATGGAGATTGCCGACAATCATAATTTGTTTGAATGTAATAAATATTTTCCTAAAAGTTTAGTATGAAGCAAATATATACTCCCCCCGTCCCCGATTTCAACTTTCCATCCCTTAAATGAAAAATATCTCTCCTACTTTATTCACTATATCTCATACTTTATTCACTATCTTTCATACTTGTCAAATTCAAAGCTTATTGTCAAGCCCCAGCGTAATTGATGCAATGATTTTGTCTCCAAATTGGTTACTCCACTGGATGACTAAAAAAGACATCGATATTGTTAGAGTGAACATTTTAAATATGTTAAGAGTAATTTTTGCGATAGACGTCTTTCAGAGTGATCAAATCAAACATCACATATTTTGAAAGCTCGCATGTTTAGCTATAAACATAGCATGTTAAAAATGCATATATTTCAAGTATAATACATGCTTACTATACACATAATGTTTGAAGCTAACCATATATATGATGTTTGTACGTAAATAACTAAATATGTAATGTTGAATTGAATTTGTATATTCAAGAGGCGGTCTTTCACAAAAGTTTGTAATATGTACAATTTCAACTTATGTATAATTAATCAAATTGAGATAGTATTACCACAATACTGCTCTCTAACATATTTTGTTGACTAACCCATACAATTGCAATGTAATCACATACCATTGCAATAGCATGTAACTTATATTTCTTAATTACAGCTACTGTGGTTTTACAAAAATGTAAATTGTTGGTTTACTAAAATTTGTAACAAAATCCTTTAAACATATCAAATCCTTAAGAATTACAACGATACATGCACACTTTCCAACTTTACTTAACCTTAACATTTTCCCTAAAACCATAAACATTTTTAATAAAACCTTACACTTTGTTTTCCGTAAAATATTAACTACTATATACAAACTTTTTTTTTTTGTATTATTTCAGGGATTTTTTTTAACGTTCTACATAAATAAAGTTAAAACTTAGATGTCTTATGTGTATCTTTTCACGTGTTTGATTATCGACTCAAGTTGAGTTTTTGCCAAATGAATATGAATTTAAAATGACAATATTTTAGAATAAACGCACACATATCGGTAGAGAGTATGATTTTAGCCCAATTGGTAATGTTAATGACTAAACAAATTAGGCTCTGTTCTTTTCGTCTGAACTGAACTGAACTGAACGGAACTGAACTGAATTGTAGTATAAAAATGAACTAAACAAAATTGAACAAAACTGAATTGAACTGAATGAACTGAACTGAACTCAACTGAAATTAATGAGTTTTCAGATGAAAAGAACATAAATCGATCGAGAAAGCAATCAATCTCCACGGGACAATATTTAAAATCCATTATATGAACATTTGCCATTATATTTAAATTTATGCTCAAATACGCATCGTGCTGCCATAATTTACAACTTAATCAGCACACATTTTAGTGATAATAATTAGTCCTAATTTAAGAGATAATGATTGCATCGGTAGGTGCAATTAGATGGGAATGTATAGTAAAATTTGATTGAAATCAAAATACTTCCACAGTTAAAGAAAATATACGACTGGATAATCGACCAATAACAAATTGAATTTCATACTTAGGCTCTGTTCTTTTCAACTGAAATTTACTGAATCGAATCGAATCGAATCAATTGAATCGAATCGAATCAATTGTAGTATAAAATATAATCAAGGTAATCGAATCGAATCGAATCGAATGGAATCGAATCGAATCAAGGAGTTTTCAGTTGAAGAGAACAGAGCCTTAATTTAGTTATATATGGACCTATATCGTTACTATGATACATCTTATATTTGTACAAAAGCACCTACGTCCTTAACTAACCATCTTACATTTTGATTAATAATATTAATGATTGTTCGTCTTTTTTTATCATTACTATAGACGGTCTTTGAAGAGAATTACACATTTTTATTTGAAGTTTCCATGAAAATTTTAAATTATTTTAATTCCTTATTTGATGAAATAAATAGGTAAGGGACATAGTACTACATTTTCCATTTGAACTTTTGAACTGACCAACTATATGGATGAGATCTAAAGACGTTAATTGGATTTTAGGCTTTTTTTTTTTTTTTTTACATATTTATAAATATCAAACTTTCATAATGAAGTAATATTTCCAAAATTTAGACAATATTTTGAATTTCATGCACTAATTGCTTTCACACGGCATAAGATTTTTCCACATCACCATATTAGCAAGACAATGTTATTTTGACCAATCAGAATGAAAGATTCATCCAACCAAGCATTAATACTGACCAATCAGAGCACAAAGATTTGCCAACCAATTGAATGACTTCGACACCCTAAAATGGCTCCAATCCTTTTTTGCTTAATATATTATATATATATATATAGATACATTCATGTGATGTTCTTTCTTACTTTCATTAGTTTTCAAGAATTTATGCGAATTAATTTTGTCGAACAAAATCATTGTTCAAAATTATCGCAAAATAACCACACCCCCCCCCCCCCAAAAAAAATGCGATTATACGGGAATTAGGAAAAGTTGGATATTATATAGTGATTATAAGTTTATAACATGAGTAAAATTGATGTGCGGATGCAGAATTTCTTATTAGTAGACTATTTCACCAAAGTGAAATTCTTTAAATATCACGATTTTCTTAAATATGAGAAACCATTTTTATCATGTTTAAGTATTTGGTACACTCGTCTAATTTAAACTCCGTCCGTCGAGAAATCAATGTCTCATTTACTTTTTTTTTCCTCTTGATTTCGGACGCCTCTATGGGAAATCACCAACCTTTTCTTTCTTTCCTCGCTTGGTTGGTATGTTCTCCATTTTGGTTTTGGTGTACTCCTAACTCTTGGCTCGAAATTTCGATTTTGAGACATGCTAGACGACAGGGGAGCTAGAATTTCGTCCGGGGACTGAGAGGTGATTGTGGTGAGGCGTGAGTTTTTGGCGCACCGTCCTAGAGGCTTTTCTGCTTCGCTTTTATGCCTAGTGGTTCATGTTTCCGGTGTTGTGGAGTCAGGTAGTGGTTGCTTGAGTTTTCATCGTAGTTTGTATCGTCACTTTATGATGGTCATTTGGGAACATTTCTGATGTTCCATTGTTCTCGTTTGGAATAAAACTTTTAAATTCTTCAAAAAAAAGTATCGACGTGTCATTGACTCCTCATCAATATATGCACACTTTCTTGAATAGCAAAAAAAAGTATCTCTTCGTCTAAACAGAACTGAACTGATCTGAACTGAATTGTAGTATAAAAAACAATTAAGCAGAACTGAACTGAAATTAATGAGTTTTCAGATGAAGAGAGCAGATCCTAAGATCCACTGACCACTAACATTCTTATTTTATTATATATATTTCTCATACTTTCTACAATGTTAATTATCATATCTCTCCAGCTGCAAATAATAAACTATACATTGACTTTCTTAAAACCAACGTCGAAAAGAACGTGCCCTAATTTAGCAGAACGGGGAGAGTATGAAACATTAGAGATCCAAACGAAAACTGGCCATTTTAAGAGGTAGTTTGATGTAAATAAGTGATAGATATTGACATTGATGGAACCTGCACATGCTTGTTTCTTTTCCAAAGATTTCAATTGTAACTTATAGTAAGATTTGTGGGTGTATTAGTAGATAAATCTTTTGCCAGGAAGCTAGATGCTCGGAGGATTTTGAGCTTCTATCCATTGAAGCTCTAATTGGTGCCCTGGCCCATTGTTCGGGTCATTTTTTATAAAATTATTCACAAAGTCTCATGAGAGACGGGGTCTGTAGATAATTTATTTAGAGACAAACCTATTTTAGCAAGAAAATCATTCATGTTACTAAACAAAAAGCTTATATTGTCAACGAAATGAGTCTTGTGGCAATATGAAAAAACACTACTATTGCGAACATATGTATTTTTATTAATAACATCGATGATTTTCTTGATAACATAGGTCCGTCTCTAGATAAATTATATAGAGACTGTCTCTCAGGAGACTTACTCAAAATTATTTCTATTTTCTTCATAATTAAATTGGGGTGTTTATTGAGTATTTGATTAATGGAGGGGTTATACTAAATTGTTTTTTGTACATTTTGTTAATTTTAAAACATGAAAGGTGCTATTAATTCAACTTTATAATATGTGATTCATTATGCGACTATGCAATGTCTTATCACATTTATAAAAAATTGAATGATTGAAATTAAATTCATAAATAATCTCATGCTTTAGATTTAGATTGTAGTAACAATAGCACAATGTTAATATTACAAAAGAAACAACTTAATAAAATATGTGTCTATATATAAGAGTATTAAAGATTGCTTCAAAGTTCCAACAACCCCCCTTTTAATGCTTGGATTCAACTCATATCTATTTCCTCCTCCTCTTCTCTATCTCTCTATTAGAAAATATCGGATTTATTTTACACAACTAAAACTCAAATTTAGTTGAGTCAGACAATCAAATATGTCATATTTGCAATGCTACTTTAATCGAGTTGGAATTAATTATCATAACAACTTTAAACCAATCAAATAAACTTAAAACTAATCAAATAATATTAAAAACTCGTACACTCACTTTACTTTTACACACGATATATAACAACCGTATAAAACCTATAATATTTTAACTCTATTACAAACATAATTTTTCACAACTCAATTAAATTTGAGTTACTACTCATCTAGTAAAGTTGGCTTAAAGTCGGGACTATTAAATTCGAATTTCAAACAACTATATCCTCTTTCTGGATCTCTTCTAAATGACAATTTCTTAGTTTTTCACTCTTTATTGGGAAATGCTTGATCGATATGTATGGGTTAAAAATGATTTAGAGACTTTAATTGATATTCTTTTAGGTCTAAATTTATTAACTTTCCTTAGTATGTGAAAAATTGTATAATTGAGTTATAATAGTCATTGAATTAACGTCAGTTTATAGTTTGTTAACTTGCTTTAGTAAGTAATATGAATTAATTTGCACCATATATAGTTTGAGCATGACCAAATCATCCCACATCATCATTATTTAATAATTTGGACCAATGAAAACAAAAATATTTAACAACTAAGCAAATGAATTGACCAATTAGGGAAGAGGATTTTGCCAACTAATTAAATGAGGTGGATAGCCTAGAATGACTCAAATACTTTTTTGCTTAATATATTATATAGAATATATATATCACAAAAGAAAGTGAAAATGAAAGGTCAATTCATTGATGTGGGGTGTGAGAAAAATAAAATGGAGCGGGGAAAGAGTGAGCAAATGAGATTGTACATATACGAGAGAATTAAAAGAGCAAAGCCATGGATGTGGAAATGACTTGTCGTTGTTAATGGTCCCATTTCGAAAGCCCAGTGGGCTGGACTTCATGACGCAACGGTTCCCTATGCCAAGTCGTGGTTTGGTAGGGAATTCCGGAAAATTTCCAATCCCAATTGGGACTGTCCTGGAAAATTCTGATGCCGATTGGATAATTTTTAACTCTCGTACATGATTTTGCGGGTTCAAACCTATGTTACACATGAGCTGAGCTTATCTACGAGTGATGTTACAAGCCATCACATAATTTGTCCTCTTATCAACCTTAAATATTATCCCAAAGTAACCAAGGAGTTTTTATGAGTAACTTTATGAAAATATGTGTATTTTGTTGGCATTATTATCAATTCCAATTACAATAAATTCCATAAAATTTAGAGTGTTACGAACATTGATATTGATACTTACTATATATTCAACGGATTATCTAGTCTAAGTTGATACTTACGAACAATGTGAAAATGCATGGAAAAGAAAGTATAATGACACAGCGGGCTATTATTACTGCACTGGTATAAAATAAGTAAAAGTCAATGTCAGACTTCAATGTATTTTTACCCTTTTACATAATCAACCACCTACCTCTCTTTAGCTGCTGCTTTTCCTGTTGACTCATCGTCGAGAGAGTTTCCATCAAAAATTAGACTGCCAACAAACTCATGTTAGGCTACTCTCAATGGGTATTAACCTGGTCGTGGTACTAATGTCAAAACTTCTAGGACGGAATGATGATCATCTGTGGAAAAAATCATTTACAATGAAATGTCGGTCACTATATATTTTTTTTAAAGTTTTTATTACATATTTAACAAATTATAAGATTATTTAAAAATTGAAATTAATGAAATTACAATTACAAATGTTGTATATATTTTTAATTTAATGGTGTAAAAATCATAAAATTTAGAATGATCGAAATAGATTCGAGAGTGGTCTCTAATTGTAGAAGAAGAAAAAACATGAAAATCGGTATAATTTTTATATTTTATAAATAATTAATTAATTATGAATGATTTTTTTTTTAAATAGAGAAGTGGGCCAGCATAGCATAAAAATCCATCCTGCTACGACAGGGAAATGAAACCTGTCGCACTCGACGACTGGTCGAATTGGCTCTAATAAGACCACTCCCAATGGAGTGGTCTTATATATGCTATCTTCATAAACCAACATATATAATGTTTTGTACACTTTTATATATTGGTGATCGTTCGAGGAACTTCCACATGGTTCACCATTCTAAGATTGTTCATTTTTCAACTCGCAGAACGCCAAAAAAAAGATTTGCTTCGTGGGAGCTCAACTGGAGTCCAAGCATAAATTATAACTCGATAATTTTATTAAGTCGAGCTCGAATATTTAAATGTTTGAATCCAAAGCTCGGCGAGCTGCTCATCAACTAATATAAATTATTAATAATTATACATATATACACACTAGGTTTTCAAGCTCGCGATTCAAGTTCAAAGTGTGCCTTTTGAGTTTCAAATTTTTAATTTTAGAAAATTATGAGCAAAAATTCTTTATTTTGAGCCGAGTTCGAGCCCAAGTTATAAAGCTCGTGTCGAGCTCGAGCCTAGACATCTTTATCCTTACCACGTCGAGTTCGAGCCTAAACGTATTCATGCTTAACGAGCCAATCTCTTGTATAGTGCAACTCTGCTCGAATCATTTGCAACCCCACATCGAGATGAGAAAGCTTAACTCTAAACTATTTATGCATCACTTCTTAGACTGACAAAATTATCCTAATAATGAAGTTGAACTATGAAGTTTGGGTATTATTCCCTTAAAAGGTCTTGTTAATAAGAGAGTGTTATCGAAATTATACGTACTTCCTCACCCATGAACAAATGTATTGTATTTGTTCCATTACAAATGTCTTTTTTTTTTTTTTTTTGCAAAATCTTATCCTAAAGTTTACTTTTATTTACATAAAATGACATTATTTACTTTACTTAATCTAATTAAACGTCCTAATTATAACATTAATATAACAAATGCAATTGTAAAATTTAAGTCCAAAATCAAACTTTATTGCTAACCGTCATGTCCAAAATCAAATTTTATTTCTCAATTCCAATTTATATTCAACATCCCACACATTTGTGTTATACGGAGTAAGTAGTCTATAAGATTTAATCATAATTGATATGAGATATTATACACAAACATAGGTTCATTATGTATGAGGAGAATTAATGTGAATAGAAGAAACATGTAGAATCGGACACACATAACATAAGCTTGCTATCGCTACGTGTTATTACGCTAGGAGAAATGACTACACGGGTCGAGATAACCGACTGAAAAAATCCAACACAATCCATGTAGCATGTAGGTTCGTGGTGGGGTAACCTAAAGATATGCAATTGCAAATCAATCAAAACCCCCAAACAAAACAAAACCAAGCCGAATGTTGGATGCATAGGAAGCAACACCAACTAGCTACACCTACACAATACTACTACTCATCTTAAACTCAATATTTTAACAAACAAACCATACAACAAACCAAAAAAACCAAACCTTCTCTCAAATCCCCTAAAATTTCAAATGGCGGCACCATACTTGGTACACTACTCTCCAACTCCAAACCCTCTCCCTTATCTCTATATCCCCACTGCAATAACTCACAGATACTAGAAATACACAACCCACAATCCTTTTCCAACTTTCCCTTTTTGCACCCTCTGTTTTATTTCATTACAATTTCACAATACCAACAAAATGAGGAACGGAAATGAAAAGAGTACTGCATCTCTTGATTTTGATGTTGCTTTGGGTTTGAGTACTGAAAATTCCTCTTTCTCATACAACTCTTCTTGCAAGAGAGCTTTCTCAAGTTACTACAATCCGACTGGATTTCCCGGTGAAGGTGGGACCATGCTGAACCAGGTGGCAGCTGGTGGTGATGGTAATATCTATGAGCAGCAGCAGACTACAGGTGCTGATGATGATGATGATGCTACAGCTTCTACTGCTGCTTTGCCAATGACTTTTCTCAGTAACAGTACTGGCTTTAGGCCACCTTCTGGTCAACCCCTTTTTCCCTTTTTTAACACTGGACACTTTGAATTCTGTTTTTCCTTTCTTCTTTTGTGCTCCACATCAACTTTTCCTTGAAACCAAGAAAATAAGGAAAAGGGTGCTTAAAGATTTGATTTTTAACATAATTGTGATTTGATTTGGGTTTTTGGTGCAGGTGGAGGATTGTATGGAAAATCACCTTATTTCAGTGTTTCACAGTGGCAAGAACTTGAGAGACAGAAAATTATCCACAAGTACATGATGGCATCTATGCCTGTTCCTCCTCAACTCATTCTGCCTCCTCCAGTTTCTTCTTCAGCTAATTATCCCACTATCACCCAATCTACCTGTAAGTCTCCCTTCATTTTATTTTAAAAAAATCACACTAGTGAGTTTTGGCTTTGTAAAAATCGAATCTTGATGTATTATCTTTCATTTTTCTTGAAAATGTTAAGCATCAGGTTTGGAATTGAGGTTCCCCTCAAGCGGTTCGGATCCAGAACCATGGCGGTGCAAAAGAACAGATGGGAAAAAATGGAGGTGCTCGAGAGATGTTGCGCCTGATCAAAAGTACTGTGAGAGACATGCTCACAAGAGCAGAACCCGTTCAAGAAAGCCTGTGGAACTTTCAGCCCACAACAAATTTTTCAATAATGCCAACAAAATTGGTACTACTAGTACCAGTTCTACTACTTCACAGTCGCAAACACTTGTTCAAAGGCCAATAACTTCTTCACTGTTTCCAACAATGGCTTCTGCTACTTCTGCTGCTGCTGCTTCATATAGTGACCAAACAAGGTACTATCTTTTGTTTTGTTATGAATGTACAAACTTGTGTATGTTTTCAAGAATTGTTTACTAGTAGTACTTGTTTTCTCTGAATCTTAGGAAGAACAACTTCAATTTCTTGCTGCTGATAGTAGTATTATATTCATTTCTTGTTCTTATCCGAATTTTGGTGCTAGTAGCATTTTTCTCTGTGGGCTCTTTTCTCTGTCCTTTTGTTGGCATGCAATGTAATCAATGCACTTCTGATATTTCTCTTTACCTTCTCGTTTTCATTGCTTATTATTAGTGTTTGGTTTTTAAGTTATAGTCTGTTTTTCTTGGAGAGATAAAATGCCAAGTTTGTTTAATGGAAGAAAGTTCACTTTGTTCTCAATTCCAGTCGATGAAAAACATTAACTTTATGGACTTATACTTGATAAGTATTTGTTTAAAATGATGTAATAAGGTTGAATATTGTGATTTGTGATATCGATATTCTAAAATAAAAATCCCTCAGAAAGGGCTTTCGTTCGATTTTGATCCGTATAGTTACATGTTGTGTTGAAATTACTCTTGTAGGTCACTAGAGTGGTTCTTGAGAGGTGGTTCAAATGCAAACCAAGAGCAATGGCAGCAGCAGCAAGCTATTCCGACCCCATCGTCAACAACACTAGACTTCACTAGGGACATAACCAACATTGAACACCACCACAACCCAAACGTCTCATCATCCGTATATGATCCGTACATTCCAGATACCAATTTCAACAATTCGCAAACAACAAGGCATTTCATCGATGCATGGGAGAAAGAGGGCGGTCTAGACGACATTGGCAACAAAAGCAGCAACAAGAAATTCTCGCCCTCTTCGTATTTAAGTCTCTCAATGTTCGGTAATGGGATAGATGAGGAAAATGGGAATGATTATTTGGGAATCGGGGTGATGAACAATCCTAGTCCGAACGACAAAGACAGTGATGTTGGGATCACGAAGCAACAACAACAACCAGCTCAGTGGATGAATATGAGTTCGGTTTCTTGGATGAACAATAATTCAATGTCACCACCCGGAGGACCATTAGGTGAGGCGTTGTGCCTCGGGAACTCTGGTACGACGCGGGGCAACTTGGCTTCTTCGTCGTCGTCGCCTCGGCATCATAACTATCATGGTTACAGCCAAAACAACAGTAACAATACTACTAATAGTAGCAGTTGCAGTAAAAGCTCGTGCGAGGATGGAAATCAGCAACATGCACTAAATTTTATTGGGTGACAGCTAAAGTAATTAAATGTTGGTTTTACCATTTCAAGGGCTGAGAGGTAAGAGGCTAGTGCAGGAAATGTGGCCTCAAAGTTTACTTTTTTTTTGCGGTAGATGTGTTTGAATTTGATTCTACATTAATGTTTTTGCAACTGCTTTGGGACATCTATGTTGTCGTTTTGGCTTTAAATTTGTCTCTTCTTTTTGACGTAGAGAAAGGGATAGAATTTATCAGACGCCATAGAGTTATGAAAGAACGTGCACCTTTTGTATGAATTGATCACGACGACTCAATTCTTGTTGCATCGTTTTGTCTCTTCTCTTCATTTCATCATCACTTCTAACTTCAACTTTTCATAACATGTGAATATTTCTTTTTTAGTTTCCCCCTTGTATCACACTAGTTATCTATCTCCGTACTTGCTGAAAGCTAGAAACAAACACATTTTATGAACTTCATTACTATAAGAAGGAAGTCCTAGAATTCTAGTACAAGAATTGCAAAACTGAGGAGAAACTAACTTCACTTCCTGGTCTGTCTTGAATCCTTCCGAGGCTTTACTAAAAGATTGAAATATATAGTTACAATTTCAAGGACTGAATATACTTGTAATACAAATTATAGAAGAAAATATAACGGGTAGATGTAACTTAATTAGCTTTGGCCATTATTTCAAACTTAAGGAGAGTAAAGTATGATCTCTACACCTATGCCTTTTAAACTAGAGCATGTGACACTGAATGCGATTTACTTGACTTATGCGGTAACATTTGAGGTTGATAGTCCTTAAGTGGAGAATTGGCTTTACTTGGACATAGTGGGTGTTTAATTTGTTGAGAAAGACCTCTCGTGTCCTTCAAAAACTTATATGATTGATCTAAATAAGCTCGTGAATTTAGCTAACGGGAATTATTTTGTTTCCACTTTAAAATTTTCTAGCATCATAACGAGATCATGTATAATCTAGATCCAATCAAACTAAAGTTTATTAGATTCCACACAATTTATATTAATACTTCAATATTCTCCCGCACTCATGGCCGGTTTCAACCTCTTTAGGGAGGCCATTCGAGTGGATATTTAATATGAAATGAGATTGTCTGTGGAGATTCAACCTGGGCGTGAAATGGCTATGATACCATGATAGAATTCCATCTTATCTAAAAGCTCGAATTTGTAGAGAGTTATGGAATCTAGTCATTTATATTAATACTTCAATAATACCATCTATCATCACATATAAACCCTACATATGAATACCACACATTATACATTATATTAGAGGGTGCACCACGTGTTACATTCCTAATATCTAAAAAGGTCAACAAAAAATATGATTACGGATGGTCAATCCTAAATGCCAATTGAAGAAATCCAACCTTAACCGCCAGTTACGGTTGACTCCGTCAACCTTGGGAAAAAGTAACTCTTTTTTGGGGGCTGAGCAATTGAGTAAATACCATTTATAATTAATATTCAAAATATTTATTTTTTTCCATGTTTGATAATAAAAAGGGCCTTGTCAAAGTTTTAAACTTTAAAAATAGGGTGTAAATCCCCTTTCCTTTTTGCAAATTTATTTCGACAAGTAATTAATAAGTAAATATTTGTAATAAATAAATTAATATTCAATTTTTTTTAAACAAACCGGTAGTTCAAAATTGACAATTTGACAATTTCACGGTTGTGAAATGTACGGTTATTAACCATCTATAACCGTAACGCCGGTTAGAAGGTTATGGTTAACGATTTTTTGGGACAACTAACCGACAGTTAGCCTAACCGTTCAAGTCTAGTCCCAAAAATCTCCCCCATCCAGCAAGTCTCGATAAGGACTTCGAGCGGTTGAGGTATAGATTGTGGTACACCCACTAACACTGTGTATGATAATGATAAAAACCGAATTATATGTAAAAGGTTGAAATTTGACACTTTATTATCTATACCATATCCTAACCAAAGACAACTAAGTAGTTACTTCACCAAAACGGAAGTTACCATAATAAATATTAAAAAGAATAAAAAAAGGTAAAATAATGGGGTAGTTGGAATTTGGAAACCAACTATTATTACACTCCAATATATATATATTTACGTTCATGTAATGTATGTATTGAAGAAATTTCATTTAATTACATTATGTATGATATGTACAAATGAGTCCCTCCATACAAACCCGAGGTCCATCACTTATGATATGTACAAATGAGTCCCTCCATACGAACCCGCGGTCCAAGAAGGCCTAAGACAAATTTACCTTCCTTTTTCTTACAAGAGCTGCGGAGATCATCCAAAGCCGAGGAGATCTTATCTCTAAACAACAATAGGAGATCGACCTCCTATAGTTGAAGTAGAAGGATTGACCTCAACCAAAGACGTGGAGATCATCGCAAGCCGAGGAGATCTTATCTCTAAACAACACTAGGAGACCGACCTCCTATAGTTGAAGTAGAAGGATAGACCTCAACCAAAGCTGCGAAGATCATCGCAAGCTGAGAAGATCTTATCTCTAAACAACACTAGGAGACCGACCTCCTATAGTTGAAGTAGAAGGATTGACCTCAACCAAAGCCGCGGAGATCATCTCAAGCCGAGGGGATCTTTTCTCTAAACAACACTAGGAGACCGACCTCCTATAGTTGAAGTAGAAGGATTGATCTTAACCCTCACAAGGTACTTATCAGTATTCTAGTCGGACCTACCCTACCCAAACAGGTCCGACGACGTTGTTCCCCACTAAGGAGGAATTACTCTTTAGGAGACACAAACGTACAAGTAACCGACCTCTTGGGGGAGCCGACCTCCTAAGGTCCTACGCCACCGCGTTATCTAAACGTGCCACCCTACTATGACCACACGTGTCAGAAGCTAATAGGGCTGACCAAACTCCGGGCAAGTCAGAGGCTTGTCCCCCGGAGCACTTCCTATATAAAGGGGCTCATCCACTCCACTTCAAATAAGTAATTCACTTGCAATATTCTTCTCTCTAGTCTACTCGGCCACCAATTGGACCGACAAAACGAGTTGAATCCAAAGCCCGATTTGTCCAAGGCAAACTGGCCAAAAAATGTCTAACACCCTACCTCATTTTACAGGCAGCTGGATCACACGTGAAGATTCCAGTTCAACCAAATCTGAGGAGTTTCACATTCCGAGGCCAAAGGCACTTGACCGTTTTTATACCACATCAATATAAATTACGCGTAACGTATATAAAGCGGATACGCGGATATACCCGCGTGTCACCGATACTAGTATCATTAAAAATTAATTCACTTCATGGTAGTAACCACTCTAGCATTTGGTCTATAGGACTCCAGGTCCGTTCCGCTCGTAACTAATAGTAGCAACTACCAATAAATATAAATAGGTTTTTCAACACTTGTGAATGGTCTGCCCCAAAAAAAAAAAAAAAAAAAAAAAACACTTGCGAATTCAAATATGAATATTTAATAACTTGGGTTCAGCCCCACTTAAATGGACCTAATTAATTTATTGGGTTCTTAGTATAGTAGCCCACTCTCATGCTTATAGGCCAGAGCCCAATAACAATATATATAGTGATTGAAAAATGACTGATTGGATTGGACCTGTCCGGCTAGGGTAGAGTTAAAAACTGGAAGTAATAGTAGATAAAATAATAAATTTAAAAGTAAGCATGATACAGGAATAAAATGCAATGTATTACGTATGTACATTACATGTGTGGTTTGTAAATATCATTTGTGAAGCCGTTATTAGTAAATGAGTTAGTCTACATACCCTCACACCGATACAAAGCTAATGGGGTTCAAAATAAAACTAAGATGGACAAAAATGGTGTAACTACAGTTGCACACAATAAGCAAAGCATGAATGCGCGATAGGAAAATTTGTGAGCCAGAAGCAATTTTTATCCCACACTCATTGGAGCAAGAGGAATGGGATGAATATAGTAATGTTATTATGGATTCGTGTTATGTATTATATGAGAGAATATTCGATTCGCTTATAATAATAATAATTCTTTTGATTAAAAATGAAGATGAACATGCATGTTGATTCAACACCTACTGACTTGCCAACTTACCTTGAGGAGGATGAAGTGCATTTTCATACTAATAACCTAATTAGTCACATCACTAATATTCATCACATGTAGATTTATTATAGTAAAAATACATGTAATTATTACCCAGTCTGTCACAAACTCAACTTTCCGTGAATTTGGTTCAAATTTTAAGGAAAAAAATTAGAATAATTTCTAAAAAGTAGGTATATTGGATAAATGTGAGGGAATATGGTAGGAATCTGCGGGTATGGAAGTAGAGGAGAATAAATGGGGTCGAGAATAGTCGATAGTTTGACTATCTCTCCTTAAGACTTTATTGGCCCGCTACGGTGCACACGGATTATTTGCAATAGTCTCCCAGGATAAAACTTCTCTTAAATGGCTAAGTTGCGCGCCGATAGCCAAGTCTGACGAACCTTAGTTTGAGTGTTGTTAGGATGCACAAAGAGTAGGAGGAAAGAAAGCAAGTATGTGGAATGTGATGTGTATTCCTGTGAAGAACTTATTCATGTATTTATACTTGTTTGGTGATCTTTCCCAAGAGTTATATCCTTCCACTAAAGGTGTTAACTCTTCATTCAATAGACACAAGTTGAAAGGAACACAATTCTTCAACTCAAAGGAAGTGTCTATTCATGAAAAGACCAGGAAAAGTTCGAATTTTCGGAGAAAATCGCGCCTGTTCAGGCACTATAAGGCTCACCGCGGTGAACCCTTGCCTCACCGCGGTCTAGGAACAAAAAATAAGGTTCTGTTTTCCTAAACCGCGGTGAGCTACAGTGAAAAATGAGCTTACCGCGGTGAGCTACAGTGTTTTCAGCTTTTTCTCCCGAATTTGAATTTTTCTTCTTTCTTTTCGATTACTCTGCTCTTTAACCCGAATTTTAGCACATAGGATTACGAATCCTCATGTTTAAAGATGACTTAACTCATTCATGTATTGATCAAATACACTTAAAGCATTAATCACTCTTTCACCACTTGGCGATTTTAGTGACTTAATACATAAAGTGTAGTTCGTTTTAACAACGAGATACACGCTTACACAGAATGCTTATTTCCGACGTGTTGGACCCCATTGACCAATTCATCGAATGAATTGAAAGCTCAATCATTCATTAAAATTCTAACAATCCCCACATGAAAGGGAATTGATGCACATGCACCTTACCCGTGGATTATAATAGCATCATGATAGATAACTTTCGGCTTTGAATCTTCCCTAGTGGAATACCTTCAGATATACTTGCCACGCGCTGGACGTGATGCTTTGAACCAGTCGGCGTTTTGTGTATACACTACAAGAAAAGTCGGTTTTAGGGACGGAAATTAGGGACGGATAATATCCGTCCCTAATTTAGGGACGAATCGGCGAGTTTAGGGACGGATTACATAATCCGTGCTTAATTAGGGACGGATTATGTAATCCGTCCCTGTTTTAGGGACGGATTTTTTATCCGTCCCTAAAACAGTTGACCTGGAAAAAAAAAAAAAAATTTTTTTTAGGGACGGATAGATATCCGTCCCTAATTGTAGAGACGGCTTAGGGACGGATAAATATCCGTCCCTAAAAGTCAAGTGTACATAACAGAACACGGGCAGTTTCATCTTATTTCTTCCTTTCTTCTTCTTTCTTCCTTTCTTCCCCCAATTCGTCCCAAACATTTTCCGGCCAAATCTCGACGATTCCGGCCAATCTTGGTCTCGTTTCGAAGCTCGTCGGACAAGGAGCTCGGATTGTGCATCAATTTCAACTTTCATCCGCTATTTTTTCCGAAATTGAAGGTATTTTGGCTAAAACCCTTACTTTTTAAAATTTGGGAATTTTGACTAGTTTGATCAATTGGATTGTTATAGGAAGTATGTAGTAGATAATTTAGCTTATATTACGTATTGGGTTAGCTTTGAGGTGTGAAATTGATATATTTATTGTGAAATTGGATTGCTAGTATGATGTTACTATTATTGTAATTGTGTAGGGTATTTACTTAGCTATTTTCAGATAACGCACTAGGATTATGAAGATTTAATTGTGTGTTTGGAGACAATTTGGTGATTTTGGTGATTTTAATATAATTTTGGAGTATTAACATAAAAACAATCAATAATATTTTCATCTACAATTTGTAATGTTAATAGATATATGGAAGTTTAACTACTAGAAAATTGAATTGTAATCGTAAAATGCATGTAATTCATTACCAATTGTTACCGTATCATAATTAAAAATGTAATTGTAATTGTAATGAAACTAAATACGTAATGGTATAAATGTTATAACTACCAGTGGGATTGAATTGTAATAGTAAAATGCATGTAATTCATTACCAATTGTTACCGTATCATAATTAAAAATGTAATTGTAATTGTAATGAAACTAAATACGTAATTGTATAAATGTTATAAATCTAATAAATTGAGACGCAGGTTAATTGTTGAATTATGAATCCCGATCGTTCATGGATGTACCGTCGCACTGTTAATGGCAGAATTCAATCTAGTTTTGTGGAAGGGGTTGAAGCCTTCATTGCTTTTGCATTTACACAGACTACTTGTTTGAGTCGGGGGATGATGAAGTGCCCTTGCAATGCGAACAAATGTAGGAATAGACAATTTTTGCCTCCTAGAACGGTAGTCGAGCACTTGAAACGTAAGGGGTTCGTAGCTGAGTATGAGGTATGGTGTTATCATGGTGAGGAATCAATACCGTTCATGGACTATGGGAGTATTCCTAAGCGTAAAAGAAGGAAGCAAAATGTGATGGGTAGTACTCAAAATACGTCCACATCTGATGCTAATCCTGATCATGAGAGGATTGAGCAAATGGTGTATGATGTTGCGGGTCCAGAGTTCATGGACACCGATCGGGATGTGGAGGAGCCACCGAATTCCGAGGATCAGGTGTTCTTTGACTTGTTGGAATCATCAAAGAAGCCAATTTGGCCGGGGTGTCAGAAGCACACTGAGTTGTCTTTGTTGTCTCGGCTAATGAGTTGTAAGGCCGAGGGTGGCCAATCTGAAGTGAGCTTCAATAACTACGTACAATTGTTATCAGAGTGTTGCCCTGAACCAAACCTAGTACCCACCAACTTTTACCAAGCGAAGAAAAAGATGCGGGGGTTGGGGTTGCCTATGGTAACCATAGACTGTTGTCCGGATATGTGCATGATCTATTGGGGGGAGGATGTAGATCTACTGAAGTGCAAGTTTTGTGGTAAGGACCGCTATAAGCGTTACAAGGAGGGGGCTTCAAAGAAACGCCAGAAGAAAAATCTCCCACATAAGAAAATGTGGTACTTCCCTCTAGCACCTCGCTTTGAAGAGGTTAGACGCTTCAAGTGCTTGTCCGATAAAATGCGTTAGCACAAGGAGAGAGTAAGGAGGCGGATGCGATGGGTATAATGGAGCACCCATCGACTCACCGCATGGAAAGAGTTCGACAAGACATATTCGAGTTTGGCCGAATCTAGAAATGTACGTTTGGGGCTTTCAGACGGATGGTTTTAACCGTTTGAAGTGACCGAAGTACTCTTGTTGGCGATGCCGACACTGCATAACCCGCCCGGTGAGTGCATGAAGGAACCGTTCATGTTCTTGACTGCGTTGCCACCGATCCGGTGATGTGGATGTGTTCTGCCCTTAATTAAGGAGCTGATTGAGTTGTGGGAAAATGGTATCACTGCATATGATGTGTCAACGAAGAAGAACTTTACCTTGAGAGCAGCACTATTGTGGACCGTGAGTGATTTTCCTGCTTATTCAATGCTATCTGGAAGGAAGACTGCGGGTTTTCATGCTTGTCCACATTGTTTGGAGGACACTGATGCATTCAGACTGAAGGAGAGTGGGAAAGAATCTTGTTTTGACTGTCATCGTAGGTTTCTACCAAGGAACCATCCGTTTAGGAAGAACAAGACTCAATTCTTGAAAAACAAAGTAGAGATTAAAGGCCCTCCGAGACAACTTACTGGTGCACAGATACTTGCGGAGATTGATAGGCTGGGTCTTATGAAAGTGACTGAACTTGGGTGGGAGAAACATAACAAGAAAATTGAGAACAAATGTGGATGGAAGAAGAGAAGCATCTTCTGGGACTTGCCTTATTGGAGCAGTCTTCTTATACGTCACATGTTGGATTTCATGCACATTGAGAAGAATGTGTTCGAGAACTGCTTCAACATGATTTGTAACATTCCCGGAAAGACAAAGGATAACGTTAAATCTAGAGCCGAGTTGGATACATGGTGTAAAAGGCCTGAGTTGACAACGCGGAATGAGAAGAAGCGGGCCCAAGGCATGTTACACGATTGATCTCGAATCTAGGAACAAGTTGTTTGATTGGGTTAGGGATTGAAGTTTCCGACAATTATGCCTCAAAGTTGGGCGATGTGTGGATTTGAAGAAGACGATGTATGGAATGAAGAGCCACGATTGTCATGTGTTTATGGAGCGGCTTCTCCCGGTTGCATTTCGAGAACTGCTACCTAAACCTGTATGGATGGCTCTCACTGAGCTGAGCTTATTTTTCAAGAATTTATGCGCAAGGGTGGTTGATGATCAAGTGTTAGCAAACCTTGAAAGCAACATACCATTGATTCTGTGCAAGCTCGAGCGTATCTTCCCACCGAGCTTCTTTGATTCTATGGAACACTTGCGGTTCACCTCCCACACGAAGCGAGGCTTCTGGACGGTTCAATATCGATGGATGTATCCATTCGAGAGGTGTGTAATATATGAACACAATCATTCAATTCAAATGTCCGAATTTTCCAAAGTCACATTATATTACCCAAAAGTATATGCATTGCAGTACTTGGGAAAATTGAAGAGGTATGTCGAACAAAGGTAGGCTGAGGATCGATGGCCAATGCATACGTGCGAGAGGAAGCTGCAACCTTCTGCTCCTATTACTTTGGAGACCACGTTCCCACAAAGGCATCTAGGCCGTCTCGAAACGCAGACACATTTGAAGTTCAAGAGGATGATGATGATGCTATTTCGCTTTTAGGGTCTCGTGGAGACCTATGGGAAGAAAATACATCATGGCTGAATGATAGTGAAATGTTGGCGCAAAGATATGTCCTCTCGAATCTGCATCAAGTTGATGAATTTATGGTGAAATTTGCTGGGTGAGTAGCTTTCTTACTAGGGGCTTCATGAATTTGAATATCTAACTACTAGTTAACTAATCATGCATACCAATAGTGTCCACAGGGAGTTCAAAGAGCGTTGTCTGGAGAAGAATCCAATATTGACAGATGATGAGATTGAGTCACAACTTGAAGCGAAATTGGAAACAGAATTCCCACCTTGGTTCAAGGAGTATGTCCGAGATCCTATCAACAACATCACATCTCCTTACTTAGTAGCTCTAGCGGAGGGACCAAATAGAAAGGTTTCCACATTCTCATCGTACATAGTCAATGGTCTTAGGTTCGACACGGTTGAATCTAACACGAGCAAGGCCACAAGCAATTCAGGGGTGTGTGTTAGTGGGCAAAATTTATCTGATTTGTATGATTTCTACGGAAAGTTGAAGCGAATCGTGCGGCTTGAATATTCGGTTGCCTTTGAAAAGAACCTTCTGCTTGATGTTGATCGGTATGATCCTACTCCATTGGTACGAGGAAGCACGAGCGATGAGATGGTTGACATTAACCATAGGAGGAGGTACCGTAAATCTGAACCGCTTATCTTGGCTACTCAAGCACGCCAAGTGGTATTCATTGAATATCCAAGCCTGAAACGTGACAAGGCAGACTGGTTGGCTGCGATACATATACGGGCCCGCTCCAGAGTAGAGTACGTTAAGAAGGACGACTCAATTACCAACTCGTACCAAGAAGAGGTTGTTGATGAAACAGCGAGAAATGTAGTTCATGCTCTGATGAGTACATTGAGTGCATGAAGACCAATATGTAGACTTAACCACAGGCGAGGAGGACGAGGGTATGTATCTTGGTGGTTCTTGATTACAACTTGTTACTACAACTTGTTATATATGCTTTATTAAGTGTCTATTATATATGTTTTACCCGCCAATTCATCTGCCTTTTCTTACTAACACTTGTTGTATGAATTTGCAGATGCCGAGACATAGGAGGTCCACATACCGCCCACGCCATTAGTGGTACTAGTAGTGGTCTTGATGCGGGTAGCCCTTCGGGGGGCTATGACATTGGCGGGAGTTCACAGTCACAGGTGCCTGAGACTCCCACTAGTTCGAGCGTGGGGACGTCACCCATGTTTGCTGACTTATCCTCCGACGGGTGTCCCTACACCGTTCTGACACCCGGTGCTAGTTGGAATGGGAAGCCGGTTTTGTTCCCGAACGGAAGAAGTAAGTATTATGCATTTGTAGAACATAACTTCAGATAATTACTAAATGTTACATGAATATACTAATAAAGGTTGTTTCATGTCTATCTCATTTGTAACAGGCTTTGGCCACCGGGTGCCTCCGAAAATCTTGGTAAGATTATAAGACTTCGAAGGGAGAAGCCGGGTGAAGGAGGGGAGAAGTGGTCTACGCTCCCGGAGAGGATGAAGCATCATTATTTTGATGAGATGCGGGTAAGCTTAAATGTTACAAAGCTTTATCCATGTTCTTTGACTTGTTGTGCTGATTTCGTGGTATGTTAGCCACTGTACTTGGGTGATATGTTAGTCACCATTGTGTTAGTAAATTTTAGGACAATTTGAGTGGTATGTTAGCCACTGTACTTGGGTGATATGTTAGTCACCATTGTGTTAGTAAATTTTAGGACAATTTGAGTGGTATGTTAGCCACTGTACTTGGGTGATATGTTAGTCACCATTACTGAACTTGTTGTGCTGATTTCGTGGTATGTTAGCCATTGTACTTGTGTTTACTTTAAATTCCAGCTTTCATTAATCTATTTGGGCTTGCTACTTATGGAAATGTTGTAGAAGTACTACTTCATTCCCAATGCCCTCATTCCCCAACTGTGGCTGCTTTTGAGACTGTTGAGTGTTATAAGAGGATGGTTTGCAACATGAAAGCCTCGGGGTAAAGCCTTGATGGATGGGGGATGATGAGGGCACGCTAAGGTGAGTAATCGGAGAGATCCTTTGGTCATGGACATGGCGGAGAAGAACAGAGCGAACCGGTTGACTGAGGCGCGAGATGGTACAGGCACCTCCAGGCATCATTATGGGTCGCGGGTCGTTGTTACGCATCGGATGTCGGTTAGTATATATGTTATTTCGACTTGCAATATGATTTGTACTTATGTTTTTTGCTTTCATTTCTAACAACTTTCTACTTGTTTGCATGTTCTTGACTCCATGCCGGAGCCCACTATCGCTCTTCACCACTTCAAGAAGGCAAAATGAAGAATGGCATGTGGGTGATCCTAGGCCGAGCAAATTGGGGTATGTTTCTTTGTTAAGGTTCACATTTATATTTGTGTATATTATGGCTCGAGTGTATCTTCCTAAAACTGTATCTCATTTCGTATGCACTACACTATTGTAGACTGAGGTGGAGCGGATTATGGAGGAGAGGATGATCGATGGTCATGAACTCACAATTCGAGAGCAGGACAAAATATTCTTCCAAGTTAATCCGATGGACGCTAAGGGTCGAGTGTATGGGCTCGGCAGTTTGGGTCCTTCATTGACACCCGGCGGTAGCTACTCAGTGTCGCAGCAGCATCCTCATCACATGAAAATTTCTACACTCAAGCCAGTGAATGAGCTGATGAATCCTCTCAAGCAAACGATCGATCAACTTCTAGAGCAGCAAGCTCATATCACTCGTCGGATGGATGAGATGACACAACAGATGTTCGCTGCGAACCAACAACCACCGCCTCCTCCCGGTTCTTAGATGCTCATGTACTTACGTTGTTCTAGATACATACTTTTCACACTATTCATTTTATTCGGATATTTAGTCTTTTGTTCGGATATTTTATCGAATCTCTATTTTAATTAATGCAATTTTATCACTTTCGGGTATATTATCTACGACTACATTGTACAACAGGTGAAATGTAAAAAACCTAAAAATAAAAATAAAAATTAAAAAAAGCTTTAGGACGGATAAATTGCCCTAAACCATCCTGCTGATTAGATTTGATTTATCCGTCCCTAACCTTAGAGACGGATTAGGGACGGATTTATCCGTCCCTAACCTTAGAGACGGATTAGGGACGGATTTATCCGTCCCTAATGGTCACAGCCATTAGAGACGGATATTATCCGTCTCTAATGGTGTTTGACCATTAGGGACGGATAAAACCCGTCCCTGGTTAGGGACGGATAATATATCCGTCCCTAAACGGTTAGAGACGCCCGTTTTAAGGACGGGCGTCCCTATCCGTCCCTAATCCGTCCCTAACGGATTAGTCACAAGTGAAATAATCCGTCCCTAAACCTGATTTTTCTTGTAGTGATACCAAGACAAAAGTACCCACACTAATTTAACCCTGCACTCGTTTCAGGTTCTTATCATTTGTCCGTTGTGGCCATGGACACGCCTGGTTTCACAAGTGTGTTTCTAGTTTGAGGCGGCCAGTCCTCAGACTTGCATAGGTGACTTCTCAACAAGAGTATCCTGCCAATACTCCATTTGAACTTCAAACTTTGAGAATCATTAAGAGTTCCGTGAACTCACCCTTTACCCGTTCTGCAGGTAGCACTTATATATCTTACGCGGGAATAGGCTTTGGAGTTATAGTCACAAGTGAAATAATCCGAAGTGCTCATACTTCTTAGTGTTTGTTAAATACTCTCGAAGCGCTCGACGAATCCTTACAACTTAGTTTTCCACATTGAACCAAATTCTTGGGATCTCCAGTCAGTATGGTTGGGTTACCACCGCAAGGATTCTTTAAGACATGGGTTTTAACCCCATTCCCCTAGACAGAAATAAAGTTTGCTCCCCTGAAAGGCCTTTCGTTAACGGATCAGCAATATTGTCTTTAGATTTCACATAATCCAAAGAAATAATACCCGTTGAGAGCAATTCTCTAATGGTCTTATGTCTACGACGTATGTGTCTAGACTTGCCATTGTACATGTTACTTCGTGCTCTTCCAAGTGTATCGATCATAGTTAATCGTTCAAGAACGGGTTTATCCCAACAAGGGATATCTTCCAAAAACTCACGGAGCCACTCCGCTTCTTCTCCAGCTTTATCTAAAGCAATAAACTCAGATTCCATGGTAGACCTAGAAATCAGAGTTTGTTTGGAGGATTTCCAAGACACTGCCCCACCACCAATGGTAAAAACATACCCACTAGTGGACTTGCAGTTCTTAATATCAGATATCCAATTAGCATCAGAAAACCCTTCTAACACAGCAGGATATCTAGAGTAATGCAGACCATATTTAAGCGTGTGTTTCGGATATCTCAATATTCTTTCCAACGCTGTCCAATGGTCGACTCCTGGATTGCGTGTGAACCTTGCCAACTTGTTGACAGGATAAGCAATGTCAGGACGTGTACAATTAGCAATGTACATTAGGCAGCCAATTACTTGCGCATACCTATCTTGACACACAGGAGAACCCCGATGTTTAGCAATGTTCTTGCTCATATCCATTGGTGCTTTCAATGGTGATAAACCATGAACTTCAAATCTCTTCAATACATTTTCAATGTAATGAGATTGCGAAAGTACCAAACCATCAGAAGTCTTGGAAATCTTAATTCTCAGAATCACATCAACGATTCCCATGTCCTTCATGTCAAAAAGATTTTTCAACATGGATTTCATCTCAAGGATTAACTTGTGACTACTACCTGTGATGAGCAAGTCATCCACATACAGACAAATCATTACGAAGGAATTGGAATCCCCTTTCACGTAAATGCATTTGTCACATTCATTTATTGAGAATCCTTTTGACAATAACGAGTTGTCAAATTTCTCATGCCATTGTTTAGGAGCCTGTTTCAGCCAGTACAATGATTTTACAAGGCGGCAAACTTTGCCCTCTTGTCCTGGAACTACATACCCTTCAGGTTGTTCCATGTAAATTTCTTCCTCCAATTCACCATTGAGGAAAGCTGTTTTAACATCCATTTGATGTATTTCTAAGTCATGCAAAACAACAATGGCTATAAATACTCTTATGGAAGTTAATCTAGACACATGAGTGTATGTGTCGAAGTAGTCTAGACCTTCCTTTTGACGGTAACCTTGTACCACCAATCTGGCCTTGTACTTGTCAATTGTTCCATCCGTCTTAAGCTTTCGCTTTAGAATCCACTTGCACCCTAAAGGCTTAATCCCCGGGGGGAGGTCGGCCAATACCCAAGTGTGATTTTGCAGGATGGACCCAATTTCACTCTCTATGGCTTCCTTCCAAAGAGGAGCCTCAGGAGTTGACAATGCTTGTTTGATTGTCTTCGGGTCATTTTCCACCAAGAAGGTCAGAAAACCAGGACCAAATTCTTTCTTCTTTCTAGCCCTTTTGCTACGTCTTAGTTTAATGTCATGAGCCTTGGAATTATCTTGCATTGAACTACTAGATCGTTTTTTTCCTCTGGCAACATCATGAGCCTTTGTATTCTCTTGAGTTGGTGAGCCAGGTTGACGGAAGACACTAAATACAAGACCATGAGCCTTGGTTATCTCTTGGCTTGAACTAGCTAAAATGCTAGAAGAGGAAGACCCCACATTTGATCCATCAAGTTCATTTGGTCCAGAATTTTCATTCTCACCAAGTTCACCAACTTGACTTTTAAAGAAAGCTAAGTCCTTCTTTTCCTTTCTAGGAAAGGTATCTTCAAAGAATTCAACATTCCTTGATTTGATGATTGTCCCAACATGTACATCATCTATCTCAGACCGATGGACTAAGAATCGATAAGCACTACTATTATTTGCATATCCAAGGAAAATGCAATCTATAGTTTTGGGACCAATCTTAACCTGCTTTGGCTTTTACCCCACACTTTGAACATTTTGTAAGATGGGGGGGGGGGGGGGGGTGTCCTCTCCATAGTTCATATGGAGTTTTGTTGCTTTTCTTACGGGGAATTCTGTTAAGAATCTTATTAGCCGTTAGAATGGCCTCACCCCACAAATTCTGAGGAAGCCCATAATTTAACAACATAGCATTCATCATCTTCTTCAATGTACTGTTTTTGCGTTCAGCAATTCCATTCGATTGAGGAGAGTAGGGGGCTATTGTTTGATGAATAATACCATATAGATCACACCATTCTTCAAATGGCGCTCCATATTCCTCACCACGATCACTGCGTATTGACTTGATACGCGTAGTAAGTTGGTTCTCAACTTCAGTTTTGTAGTTTTTGAAAGCCTCTAAGGCCTCATCTTTGTTTCTCAGCAAATACACATAACAATACCTTGTACAATAATCTATGAATGTCACAAAGTATTTCTTTCCTCCTCTTGTTTGCACGAATTTCAAATCACATATGTCACTATGGATTAATTCGAGAGGGGAAGTACTTCTTTCCACAGTGGGAAAGGGAGACTTTTTGAATTTTGCTTCAACACACACCCCACATTTCTGATGGTTGTTAAAGTTGATTCCAGGCAACAACTCGAGTCTCGCAAGTGTTTGTAACGATTTGTAGTTGACATTTCCTAATCTATAATGCCATAAATCAGATAACTCAACAAGGTAAGAAGAAACATTCTTTTTATTCATTGACTCACGCATTACAGAGTTTACATTCAATTTGAAGAGCCCATCTGAGATGTAGCCTCTTCCTACAAATTCACCAAACTTGGTGATTACAAAATTTTCAGATTCTAAGACTATCTTGAATCCAGCCTTCACCAACAGTGGTCCAGAAACCAAGTTCTTCCTTGTGTTCGGGACATGAAGCACTTCTTTGAGAATCAATGTCTTCTCAGATGTCATTTTGAGGACCACACTACCAACATCGGCCACTTTGGAGGTTGCATGGTTTCCCATGAACAACTTTTTGTCGCTTACCGAGGTGTAGTTTGAAAAGAAACTTCTGTCAGAGCATATGTGTCGAGAAGCTCTGGTGTCCAACCACCATGCTCCAGAATTTTCCACTAAGTTTGCCTCAAACTCAGCAACAACACAGAATTCTGAAGTTCCATCCGCTTCAGGAGGCGAATCTTCAACCACATTTGCCATTGCCTTTTCGTCAGATTTCTGTCTCTTCAGAGTACGACAATCCTTTTTCATGTGGCCTGGTTTCCTACAATGGTAGCACACACCATTGAACACGGGCTTAGACCCACAAGCTTTACTACTAGAACCACCGTCACTGTTCTTACGCTTCTTGCCTTTGCCCTTGGTCTCAACCAAGTGTGCCTTTGCATTTATGTGTTTTTTCCCTTTGTTCAATGCCCTCCTATTATCCTCCTGGATTTGGAGTTTGATAATAAGATCTTCCAACTTCATCTCCTTGGATTTAAGCTTCGGAGGCAAATTTTCAATTAATGCAGCCACCAAGAAGGATTCATTGGGTTTCAAGTTCTCAGAATCCAACTCATGCAAAAGCATTTGGAATTCTTCAACTTGAACCCCCACAGGTTTGGAATCCACTATTTGAATTTTAGAAATTTAACCACCATGAATTTCTTCATGCCCTCATCTTCAACACTGTACTTCTTTTCCAACAATTTCCAAAGAGATTTGGCGGAAGAGACCGTATAGTAGACTGTGTACAGAGAATCAGAAAGACAATTTAAAATATAATTTCTTACAGAGAAAGTCACTATGCGACCAAGTGTCGAAGGCTCCTTGCTTCTTCGAGTTTTCCTCTGTAATAGACACTGCTTCCTCAGGAGTAGCAGCGGAAGAAATGTCGCCCAGAATAGGGGCAACCATTGTGACACAGGTTAGAAAGTTTGCCAACCCAAGCGTAGTGAGGTAGAAAAGCATCTTTTGCTTCCAGCGTTTGAAGTTGCTTCCACCAAACTTCTCCGGTTTCTTGTTGGGAATGGTAGGGCGAGCCACGAGAGCATCGTTCATAGGAGTAAACATCTTCAGGTACTTCCACAAGCACAGTAAAGTCTTAAGATTGTGAGGGAATATGGTAGGAATCTGCGGGTATGGAAGTAGAGGAGAAGAAATGGGGTCGAGAATAGTCGATAGTTTGACTATCTCTCCTTGAGACTTTATTGCCCCGCTACGGTGCACACGGGTTATTTGCAATAGTCTCCCAGGATAAAACTTCTCTTAAATGGCTAGGTTGCACTCCGATAGTCAAGTCTGACGAACCTTAGTTTGAGTGTTGTTAGGATGCACAAAGAGCAGGAGGAAAGAAAGCAAGTATGTGGAATGTGATGTGTATTCTTGTGAAGAACTTATTCACGTATTTATACTTGTTTGGTGATCTTTTCCAAGAGTTATATCCTTCAACTAAAGGTGTTAACTCTTCATTCAATAGACACAAGTTGAAAGGAACACAATTCTTCAACTCAAAGGAAGTGTCTATTCATGAAAAGACCAGGAAAAATTCGAATTTTCGGAGAAAATCGCTACTGCACTCTGAGGCTCACCGCGGTGAACCCTTACCTCACCGCGGTCTAGGAACCAAAAATAACGTTCTGTTTTCCTAGACCGCGGTGAGCTACAATGTTTTCAGCTTTTTTTCCCGAATTTGAATTTTTCTTCTTTCTTTTCGATTAGTTTGCTCTTTAACCCGAATTTTAGCACATAGGATTACGAATCCTCATGTTTAAGATGACTTAACTCATTCATGTATTGATCAAACACACTTAAAGCATTAATCACCCTTTCACCACTTGGCGATTTTAGTGACTTAATACATAAAGTGTAATTCGTTTTAACAACGAGATACACGATTACACGGAATGCTTGTTTCCGACGTGTTGAGCCCCATTGACCAATTCATCGAATGAATTGAAAGCTCAATTATCATTCACTAAAATTCCAACAATAAGATCATTAAAGTATTAGAAATAGTGCACAAAGTATGTGATATAGTGAATACATAAATGAGATGTTCGCTAGAGAGGCTTAGGAAGGATTAAACAAATTCGTACTAGGTTAATACTATCTTGTTCGGTGCCATACACCAAATTCAGGGTCAAATGTATCAAATCATGCCGTTCCGGATTTAATGACATATCCATATCTTCATAAAAAGCAGTGGATTATAATCTCCTGACTCACATAATATTTTTTCGCTTAAATTACCATTTCAACACCTCAAATCAACCATACTTAATTTCCTTCAAACTATTTTAGTGCAATTTCACCTGCGTTAATGAACATTTTGGTTTAGTTTTTCACCTTCTCCTTTTCTTTTTCTTTCTTCATATCTATTTCAGCATATCCCCTCTGCTTATACTATGTGCAAGATTTAGTTATGTTTTTTTTAGTTTCTCTTAATTTTATTTTCCTCTTTATTTTAAAATGGCAAGCTGAGCATTATCTTTGGATAATTTCTGACAGCTCGAAAGTAGTCCACCCACTTTTAGGTTGTGAATGTGATTTGTGAAATACACTCCAAAATAACATTATCACTCTTCCTGTCCTTCATCAAATGGCTATGGCTCCTCCTTTGAATCCTTTCTCAACATGAACATATTTTATTGCCTGCTTTTCCAAATCCACCTATATTCTAATCTTATCAAGGACCATAACATTCCATTACAGCAGAACATTCTTATAGCATGTGAGTGTTGAAAATCTAGTGTAACCTCAAATCATAGAAAATAAAAATGAGAATAATAAATAAATATATCAGGTGACATGACAATATATAAGTTTGTTTAACTACAATAACCAACAAATTTGATGAATGAATGACAATAAGATGTATAAACCGTTCAAATCAAGTCATTTGTGAAAGTTCATTAGATAATGATCAGAATGCTTAATTGCCAAATCAATGATACTTCTGTGATTTCAAGTAGCTAAACCTCATAGCATACTGTTATATCACAATCACAAATCTCTGTCAGAGTTGTACTAATAATATACATGCCATAATCAATCAAGATCCAAATTACATCTCTAACACAAAAAATAGAAATCCAAAAGGTGAATCACCTCATTTGAACAAAAAATCTCTTAGCTTGCAATAAGGCCATTGAACCTAAAGGAAAAAAGAACTGCAAAATCAATCAAGTTAAGTACACAAACAGACAACACATACATCAACCTAAAGGAAAAAAGAACAATGATCTTAGCTTGCAATAAGGCCATTGAACCTGACACCTTCTCTCTGTCTCAGCAATACTTTCAGCTGAGCCTTTTGACATTCCAATCTGCTACCCGAATTCTTACTACTTCTACAACCAATTGCCCTGATCACTTTCGGAAACTCTACGAATCCCTTGATCCCGCGTTTTATATGTGGATTTTCGACCTCTCCAGAACCGCTTTTGCGCATCAATGCCATCGATTGCTGTGTATTCTCTGAGAACACGAACTTCAGTTTATCTCCAAAAGACAATGCCCGATGATGATGGTTAGCGTTCTCTTCTGTATGATCAGACTTAACTTTCTTCAGACCTGATGATGATGGTAATGATCCAACCTCGTTCTTTTTCGAAACTTCAAACTCAGAAAACTTCTCCTCCATCAACATTTTCGCCTCCGCCAGTTTCATGTGCACGCGTTCTTCCCTGAGAACATCGGCAACACGCAGCATTTTCCGTTCCTCCTGCATATCCTGCTTCATCCTGTTAATCTCTGCTTTATCAGATGAGACTTCCTTCGCAAGCTCTTCGCAGACACGTTCCAATGCCTCCTTTCCCTTTCGTTCTTCCGACAGTTCCTTAGAAAGCCTCTTGTTCAAAGACTCGGCCTTTTTACGTGCTTTTCGCTCGCATTCTAACTCAGCCTTCAGCTCATTGATCTGTTCCCTGGCCATTTCCAGCTCTGATTCCATCATCGGCTTGATAAAGGCTAAATCCCAGAAAGAATTCGAGATCTTTCGCGTGGATATCGGGAGGTGTAGCCTGTGGACTTGCTTCTGATCAGTAAGTTCTTGTTTCTGATCAGGAAATATGTAGAAGGGATTCTCATAAAGTTTCCAGGTTGGTGAAGTAGTACTGGAAGGAATAATGGGATCAATACTGGAAGTAGTTTGATCATGGCTTTTGATCTTCATCATCACCATCATCATCTCTTCCATTGAGTTTGATTTTTAGGCTTGCTTTCTTTGATTGAGGTTTGGAGATAGAAGGCCTTTTTTTCTATGGAAGGATCTTTTCTTGGCTACTAGTAATAATAACATCACTTGGTCTTTCTTGCTTTTGCATATGATGACTTTCTAAGTGGAGTAGGACCATACTTAACATGTTACTGATAGTGGCACTTATGTTAAAAGAAAACCTACAACAACATAACTCCGCGTTATCCAGGGCATTTTCAATTTGGACCGAACCAAACCCAAAGAGTACAAGTAGTTGCTCGTCGGAGTGTTTGGCTAGCGACTAAAACAAGGTTAAAAACACCTAAATTTTTTCGAAACTCAAGGTTTTAACTCTATACCAAACAGACACTTAGCCTTGCACTCTTCAGTAATATTCCTTTCCTACCAATGCTAGTTTGAGTATAGATCACTTGAAAGTTGTAAAGAGTACATCTTACAATGGGATGTATAAATGCTTGCTAGTTGCTAGTGATTAGAGTCACAAGACCATTATGAATGTATAGTGGGCTGTATAGTGTCTGTAAAACAAGTGTCGGTTTCTGAGTGATGAAAATGATAAAGTATATTTATGTAGCAAGCTGTATATTTCTTGATTCTATGATACAGAGGATCAAAAAAATTAAAGTTACATTCATCACATGCTGACCGATGCTATTAAATGACTGCAATTTGCTTCCACTGGGTAGTGAAAATGGTCCTATTCCCACTTGCATTAATAAGTCAACATCTCATTTCTTCCAAACCACTTCACTATCTTCAATTTGGTGGTTTGATGAGCGTGTACATGCATTTTTCAAAGTGTTGTTTGTAGAGGACTAGAGGTGTTATGTAAGCATACCCTTCAGGAGTACTCAACTCACCGGGTTCGGGCCTGGTGATAGGATAGTTGATTCGTTCAAGTTCGAGATGAACTGTTTACTTAACAAGTTGATTTAGACTCTACGTCTTGACCCAATAAAGCACATTAAAACTCATTTCAATCCATTTATAAGTCTTTAGTTCTTTAAATACATTATATATCTGTACAAGTTTAGATCGAGTCCGAAATTGATCTTAAGCTTAATTAGAGATCAAACTGAGCCGAATAGTACATAACTCGGCTTCAGCTCGAGTCTGAGTTTGATCTGAGGCTTATTTGCTTACGAGACGAGCCGATCCAAATTTAGGCTTAATTAGAGATCAAGCTAAGCCGAATAGTACATAACTCCGCTTCGTTCGTTTAAGATCATTGGATGTACAGTACAGCACCATAAATCATCAAATTACACTGTGATTATATAGTTGACATGAGAAGCATCTCCATTCCCTGTTAGGGAAGATATTATAGAGTTTGGCTTCTCTACTCTGCCCTCAAATTTTGGTCACTGAAATGAGAAGATTAGACCAATTTGTTTTAGGTATCTTAATTGTTGCACCGATGACTTATGACTTATGAGCTACTGTAGTACTTTCTGTACCAGCAGCCAATGACACAATCAACGTCGAAACAGGTATGGCCTAATTTTAGAGTATCATAAAGATTGCAGTATACACATCAATCCATTGTTTCCCAAACTTAGACGACCACACGGGTTTCTGCCTTCTGGCAACTTCAACACACGGCTTAGCTAAGAACACACAGTACCACCACCTTCGGTCACTGCAATTTCCAGACACAGCACATGTTTCTAGTTTCTACAATCTCACAACAAAATTTCACAAAACATTCTCTGATTCTAGTATTATGATATTCATAAACACACACTACCATTTGACAACAACATAATGCGAACTCAGTCTTCTGATTGACCGTCTTGCTTGTATGCATATCCGTGTTCTGATCAACCAAACTGGGTCTTGTTAATTAAGCATTTTATCCAGCTAAACTAAGAGCTACTTTTGGGAAAGAAAAGATGCACTGAGAACACTGGTGTCCAAGTGTAACCAATCATGTTCTCTCTTTTCTACATGGATGGTTCTCCTTTCTGTGTTCCATGATACCAACCTTTAAGCTCACTCAAGTTACATCACCAGACTATGATTACAGGGTGTGATATTGCAAGCAAGGGCAAAATTATTGTGACAGTATTACAACATAATTTCCTGATACTCCTCCAGCTCATAATTTTATTAATGATCTCAAGTGGACCACTCTAACATGAGTGTTACACAATAACCTGAATAACTCATTTTTCCCTCGTGTCCCTGGCCCCCAATTCGGAGATTTAAGTTCTTAAAACTTGAAAGTTGAAACAATGAAGGATATATTCGTGCACAGATACGGTAGCATGTAGACCATTCTTACTTTTTCCTTGCCCAGTATAAGAGATAGAAAATGAAAATATTACAAGCATAGCAGGGCATATGAATTTTCCTGAATAATCTCTGATCAAAATTCTCCATACTCGGGTTATATTCTGCTAACAAACATGGTAGCTGTCTAAATGATGTGCCCAATGAGGTAGTTTGTCTATATCAGATGGTCCACCAATAAGACCCACAGCTTAATCAAGAAAACAAAAGATACTTGTAAGTTGTAACGTAAGGTGACAGGGACTGAGGGTTTCCATAACCTAACATAATAATCATCATATCCTAAAACAACTAAGCATGAATATTAATAAAAACATCGGAAATGGAATGAGCTTTTCACAAACTACTCAAACTTTGCTATTCTACTCTTTTACATATAATAGATCACGAACAAGTTGAAAATGAGACAAGTTAGTGATAATCTGTTTCACAAAGCTTCTCCTGTAGTGATAAGAACAAGAAAGAACTTCTAGTGCAACTCGAATTTTTTAAATGACTATCAATTTACCAAACGCAAGTCATTAACAAAAAAGGAGAAATGTTTAGATGCTTGCCACACAACCTCTTGGCTTACCACTTACTGAAAAACATTCGTAACAACAGTAGATAGATACAATAAGGCAGCAACAGCGAGAGACTGAAATGCACATATCGGCCAGAAATGAAAACTGAAAAGCTCACTTCACAACATCTCTGCCTCAGTGAAAAAGTACGAACTAGTATGCTATTAGCAGGAGAATTCCAACAGACAGTGCAAATGTTCACATTTGTAATCCTCTAATACAAGCTATAAGTGAAGTACTGAAGTAATTTTATCCCTCTCATATATGTATAACATTAACTAACAATAAAATGACAAAGAACTGGCACAAAACCAAATACGAGTTTGTACGCTTGTACACCATGCCCAACAAGAAAATGATTTCAAAATGGAACCTCACAAACATATATGCACATCGTGGGGAATAATATGTAAATCATTAGTTTTTGTATCAATGTTGACAATATAGGATTGTCGATTGGTATGTCCCTAACTGCATTAATTAGTAGCTGCACGGCTGCACCAGACATAAATTTGGATTATCATATACTTGTACATGAAGCTGAATCTGATTCACAACTAGTTTCCTCAGTCATACCATGGTGATATAACTATAGGAACAATCGGTGTTTGATCCATGAAAGAGAAGCCAACTAAACAGAATCAATACTAACATGAGAAAAAAATACAGAAAGGAAGATCAGTTTGATTTTAACTTCATAGACATCAATGTACTGCTATTGAATATCACACCTTTAGACAAAATTCTTAGACACATCGTCGAAGTTTATGAAAGTGAACTACAACTGTGTGCAAGTATAGAAATTACAAGACGAAGAAATAGACCGACTATTGAAAGGCAGCAACATCTACCTCATTCATCTCCACTTTCAGCATGTACGAGTACAAGTCCTCCATTAACGCTATAGCTCACAATTCAAACTCATCTTCCAGCTTCAGTTGCTCGGCTGCAGCTTCCTCCTCATCATCATCGACCACAAAGTATGGATTGTGTGCCTCGGGCTTAAACTTGTATGCCGTGAAGACATAGAATGCCAGTGTAGCCAGCTCCGCAGCCAAGATACTCGTCCACAGATACTTATATGAAGTGATCGTCTCCAATGCATAAACAACAACCCTTGTAAAGTAAATGTAGCATATCACAACAATATAGTACTGCCTAAACAAAGTCAACTTCATCAAGTTCACCGCAGCCTTCCCATCTGTCCTAGCTGCCTCACGCAAGTTCTTGATCGACCACACAATCGGGAAAAGCACAGCACAACAGCAAATGACATCAACTAGCAAGAAAACCTGCTTCCAAGTGACCCAATCCTGACCATACGGCCCAGTCTCATCAATCACAACCTGAGCAATATTCGCAACTACTTGCAACGGAATCACAATCATCAAGACCTTCTTCTCCTTATCCTGCAAATACGGCTTCAAGAACGACCATCCCGTCCCAATCAACACGATCAACGTAAACAACATAATCCCCTTCAAGAAACTAAAAATGTAAAACAACACATCCCAACCGTGAGCCGATCCAGTGCGCTTAATATACGACTTATCCTCCGCCTCACACAACAAGTTCAAAGTCTTCAACACCACAACCGCAAGCATAAAGAAATGAATTCCATGCACAGTCAGTCTCTTCTTATACAAAACACTAATCCAAACAGCACACAAACCACAGTAAATCATCGCGAAGAGGAAATAAAGCCTGGGCAGAACAGTTTTACCAGCAGACAGATAGTCACGGCGATTCGATTTCCCATCCTCCAAATTATACATCGAAGATCGAATGTTCATCGAAACTTCAAGGTTCGGTATGCAATTCGAGAACACGAGAGTGTACTGATCGGCATCATTCTCCGTGTAGAGACGATTCCCCTCAGAGGCGGAAGAGAGCTGATCGAAGGTGAACACCTTCTTCACGGACTCCGAATCGAGTGCGCAATTGATCTCGGATTGCTCGATCTGCTGAAGCACGTGAAGCCACGCGTCGCGAGTGCAGAGGAAGAAGCCGATTTTGGAGAGTGTGGACGGGTCGGGTTTGGCGGCGGGGAAGGAGAGGTGTGAGATGTTGAGCTCCAATTGGCCACGGTGAGTGAAGCCGAACTCGGCGAAGGGGATTATCTGCCGGCTATCGGATCGGATCTCGGAGAAACGGATCTCGCCGGAGACGAGAGAGGCGGCGGAGAGGAGTGTTAGGAGGAGGAGATGGAGCGGCGACATGGTGGAGGGGAGTCGGGTCGGATCTCTGTGGTGGTTGAGAGATCCAGGAGGGGTTTATTATGCTGCTTTGGAGTTTATTTACTATTGAACAAGTAGTTGTTTGGTCATTTTAATGTGAGAGGTTTCGGAGAGATCACGGCGTGTTGAATTAGTTGACTGTGAAAAGGATCGTCATTTGGGAATTAATTTTCCGTGTCGGAAACTTTTGCGAGAGTACGTACTCAAAACAAACCAGATCAATATCAGTATTCAACTATAAACATCGCAATGTCTAGAAATATGTTATGTGTAGTATATGTGATGTTGAGACAAACTATTGTAGTTAGACTACATTCTCGTTAGAACTCAACTCGATCTGAATCGAATTGTAGGATAAAAACAACCAAGCAATTATCAAACTGAATCTGAACTAATTAATGAGTTTTCAGATAAGAGAAACATAGCCTTACACTTCTAATTTGAGCTTGGAAATTTAATTACATATTATTAAATGGCTAAAACATACATACTTGCGCAGCACAACGTTACGGTTTTAACAATATCAAATTCCATTAAAGTAATATCACAAAATTATTTTATTTTAAAAGTAATTGTGTAGGAAAAAGAAGTGGGAACCCTGTCCCAGATTGAAGTAAAATTTATGATATTATTATTGAGGTAACTTGAAAATGCATTTCAAATCTGCCATATTAGTTTTAATGTGACTAGAAAATTACCGCGTGCGAACTCTAAACTTATTAATATTGTTGAAAAAAGCTATTTAATTAGTAATAATTTACATTATTGTAGAACTATTAATTATAGTGCAATTTTTAATAAGATTAAATCATATAATATGTTGCTAGAAAAAAAGTAGTTAAGATGAGGGGTAAAAAAGGAAAAATAAAAATTGATCCGCTAACTACCCTGATAGTCTTTCCTTTTATAATAGTAATAGATATTATTTCGTTGAAATTTGAAAGTTAAAGATACTATTACCAAGATAATGTAGTATGTTGTTAGACCTTGTCAACTACCGAGTGATTAGTCAACTATATAATGAAATTTTATTTCTAAAATGTTTATTATATTATTTAATTGAATATTGACTATACATTTCAGCATGAATTTATAGTTAAAATTGAATTTGTCTACCGTAAAAATCAAAACATGAAATTTATTTTGTGCGAACTGGACTACAAGACTAGAAAGCAAACTTATACTATAAGAAAAAGGTGAATAATACTGAAAATATATCTTTGATATTATCATAAATTACTATTAAGAAATGTCAAAGTACAGTTTCAATTTCCCCAAAAGTCTCGTTGGAATTTTTTCCAAGGACTATTTCACTAGCTATATATGCTTTAGGTTTCACAAAATGTTCTTTCATCTTTGGTACTACTGAAAGCTAGGCAGCAGTTTTTTTGCCTGAAAAGAAAGCAAGTGATCCAACAAATGGAGCATTGATGTATGTTGCAGGTTCAGATTGCTGATAGTTATTCCTCTCATCAGCGAAATTGTCACGATTATCAGGTCCACCTAGTATGGCTCCTACAAGGACGTTTGGATTAGGGGATCCCGAGTAGAGATATTGGAATCCATCGCCACAATTAATGTGGGACGGGTGATCATGTATTGATGGCAAAGAGGATCCTCTGTGGTGAACGTGTTGGGGATACTTCTCCCCGAACCCCACCATATATGACATTTTCTCAGGATTGTCGCCAAGTATGTAATCGACCTGTTTTTTTGCTAACGCGATAAGTGTATCTGGAGTTATGGTTGTAGAGCCACATGTAGTGATGCCTCCATTTTTGCTCAGATACTTGGCGTATGCTAATAGAAGGAAGCTTGATGTGGTCACATATTGGAGATTGCTTTCGGTTCTTATGTACAGCAGTCCTCCTGTTTCAACGATTCTGTCAGAGTCGAATACCTGATTTGTCTTGTACTTGGTAAAATATAAATATTTTACAATCAGCCAGGAGAGAAAGGTCAGAACAAATATATACCTGGGGTATATTGAGCCTGTAAGTTAGGAGAACCTGGAACAAGAGAACATATGTAATTGTCTGAATGTGCTTTATACAATTGGAACTCCTGAATGTCCTGCTCAAAGAAGCTCTGAAGAATAGACAGAAGAAAGATTGAAACTAGAGATAACACTGAAAACAGTTACGGAACACCAGTTTTTTCCTTAATAACGGCGCCTAACTAAATGATCATGAATAGATTTTTTTTATATGAACTTCATGAAAAGAACAAGGACCTTGGAGAGGAGAACTTTGGTTCCAGCTCGTTTGTCATCCCAGCTGAATGAGTAATCATCTTCATCAGCTCCAAGTACGTGGCCGTTTGACTGAATGTAGGACATGTATGAGTCGTTTCCTGAAGCTCTGTGAAGCCATGAGGCTCCCCATAAAAGCTCATCCTGTAGCAGAGAACATGAAAAGCTTGTGAACATATTTACTTGAGTTATAGCTTAAGAAAAAAGTAGTGAATGGTCTAGTTGAATTACATGGTATCCTGAGTATGAGCAATAAAATGGGCATACTACTGAACTAAGAGAGTCACTGTATGATCCCTGGTACTTGTCCGCGAAATTGAACACCTGATGAATGATTATATAAGAATCATGAAGTCAATTCTGTTCGAGAAAATTCATAAATAGACCAGGCCTAGGCAATAAATTTCTGAATCTTCAAGTACCTTCATGGCAGTTTTAAGTAATTTCTTAGAATAAGAAGGATCAGAATGTTTAAACACAATTGAAGCCGCTGCTAGTGCTGCAGCTGTCTCTGCTGTTACATCTGATCCAGGATTCTGAGACGAAACTTTGTACACATTGCGTGATGTGTCCATATCCTCAGGTCTCTCCCAGCAACGATGATCCATATTCGGCTCTGCTACCTATTCAATTGACTAATTGAGTTAGCAATGCTTAACTCACTTCATTTTTTTAATGTTCGGTTTAGCATAATGTTATAATGATGTGCCTCACTTGTACGTATAAGGTGTCTGGTGTAGCCGTGGCTGCTTTCAGGAGATAATCCGAGCCCCAGCGCAGGGCATCCTTTGCATTCTCAAGTTGACTCGTCATGCAATCTCCGAATTCAATGACACTCCACGCGAGAAGTGTCGTTGTGAAAGCCATTGGCAACCCAAACTTCACATTGTCTCCTGCATCATAGTACCCTCCAACCAGGTCAACCTGAAAAACATAGTAGTTCCAAAACAAGTAAATATTGTTACATGACCATGACAACACTAGAGAGTTAAGTGGGGAGCAAAAAATGGAACATAATTTACATGGTAACCGGAACCATCAGACAATCCCGAGTCACCCCTCCACGTGACACGTTGATTAGATGGTAACTTCCCGGACCTCTGCCCTTCGAAGAACATGATCGATTTTTCGAGTGCATTGGTGTAATCTTGGGAAGTGAATGCAGAACAAGACAACATGAGCAAGTAAAGAGCGGTGCACAAAATGCACATGTAAGTAAGCTTCATGACTGTTGGTGAATTTTTTATGAAAGAGAAGTGGTAGAAGGTGAGATTTATATAGAAGAAGTAAGGAAGTTAGTTAGAGAGGCGTTAGTAGTTGTATGAGTTCATGAGACAACAGTTGAGTCACGAGACATTAACTGCGCTAAATATGACAAAATGTTCCAAGCCAAGAAACAAAAGTTGTCACAAAGTCTTAACGGTGGAAAACTAATTCTACTCAAGACATGGAATGGAACTGTTGATAAGACAAAAGATTATCGGCTCTGTTGGTTTTTGTTCTGTAGAAATTAGAAAGAGGATAAGTGGAGTTCAAAGTTTAATTAACTCCCAAGTCCTAACAGCCTGCGTGATTTTCGTGTAAAAATTGCAACACTGCTGCTAGTCCATGCTAGTTTGGCAAGTTTAGAAATTTCTTTGAAATCATTCTTATCATAATTTTCAATTTTAGAGGTTTCTTTTAAAATTGTTTTATGTTAGAATGCAGGAACACGTAATTTTATTTTTTTTACCGAACATGTGCGTGAGCATGGACACGCCTTAGACATGTATCAAACACACCAAAGTGGTATGTTAAATAATTACTCCCTCAATTTCAGAAAAAATGTTACATTTCTTATTTGCGATCAATGCTCGCGTTTGTGCGATTTCTTTCATAACGATATTAATAAATAAATTATTAAAATTATATAATGGAAATTTAGTAATTAAATTTTTATTATATGATTTTATTAAATTATTTATTATTATCGTTTATGAGTAATTAATTGGTTAAACTCAAAAACAGTTGACCGATTAAAGTTAAAATGTAACAATTTCTCCGAAATTGAAGGAGTAGAAGAGAAAAAAAAAAAATTAAAGTTAGACAGACACCCACCCATCACGCAAATTCGAGGTGCTGGCACTATAGCAAATCAAGCCCTTAGGGACACTATTTATTTGTGACAGTAGCGATCTTAATCGTCACAATACTTTACAAGATATGAACGGAGTCAATCCTGGACACTAACAGAGGCAGAGTCATCAAATCATCATTGTAACGAGAAGCGAGATCCCACTTGGTCGGACTTATGAATCTACTCTATAAGTTGGCTAATTTTCATGCTCCTAAGTTTAGATTACTAAGCCCCTTTGGTTTGAATTTGAACTCAATGATACTGCTCTTTAAGCTTAGGTCATTTTAGTTATAGTACTACACATCTAAGTTAAATCACACTATCTGCAGTTCTGCATAAATTATACCTTATCACGGTGAATTTTAGTAAACGATACACTAGTGACATTCCCAAGTCCCAATGTTTAGACATTCAATTTACCTAAGCAAAAGTGAAGTGGTGCAATCAAATCTTTTAGGTTAGAATAATCAATTGCTAATAAATAATACGTTGATTTGTCCTTCCGTCGCAAAGCTTTAGAAGTTGTCATGTTTGACGTTCCTTTAAAATCTTATCATTTCATCAAACGAAATCTTCTACTCAACTTATTAATTTTTTAATCACCTTCTTCATACTTCATGTATTTCTTTTACCTTTTACCATTTATTATACTTACTACTACTTTATCAATATAAATTATTCTTTAACTCAATTATCTTAATAGTGGTTCCAATTGTAATGCACCAAAATTTCAAGTCAAGTCCAAAGAGCTTAAAGGGATCGAGAACGCTACTCATATCAATAAGGTGCACCTTTCCTTTCGGGAATCTATCTATAAGAACTCCAGAGTTAAGCGTATCTGCTGTGGAGCAATCTTAGGATGAGTGACCAACTAGAAAGTCTCCCAGTTCACGCACGAGTGAGGAAAAAAAGCGCGGGAAAAGACATGTATTGGTACAGTGGGATCAGCATATCACCCGGAGAGCTGTCCATGAGTAACCGTGCCGGTTCAAAGGGTCGGGGCTCGGCCATTAGTGATCCGGGTCGTTACACCAATTCTAATTGTAAAACTTTACTAGCACAAATGGAATATTAGCTAAAAATAAATTGACAAATAGTCATTAAGAAAAAGGCCGTGCCCTATATTCATTGAATTTAAAACTTGTGCCAACCTTTCTGTCGAAGCTTTATCCGAAAGTACATACTCTATAACATGAAGCATCATCTTAATTAATTACTAATCATCGTTGGTTTTTTCCCGTTAATAACAAAACCATGCAATTTCGTGCACTCCGAAAAGAACTACCTCCGATCCATGATTATTCAAGTAGAGGCCGGTTTCTTCCAAATCATTCTTATCTTATTTAATTTTCAAATTTAGAGGTTTCTTACAATATCATACTTATCTTCATTTTCAAATTTAGAGGTTTGTTTTAAAATCATACTTGTCTTAAATTTATACCTAGAGGTTTGTTTCAAAATCACTCCTATATATTAGCATTTCCTTTTACTTTAGTGACTTCTTTAAAATAATTATTTGTTGGGATTTCAAAAAGAGAATTGGTGAATTCATGACGAATCAACTAGAGTTTCTAACTTGTGATGTTGTTGGCTTAAGTATTGTTAAGTGGTCCTCATCAGTTTGGGCACGATACGTAGCTAGATTATCTTCAACTAATTTTGAAGTTATTCTCGAAATAAACATTATCCTGAATAAAAATCTCATAGGGTATCACTTTACGAACTCGTGCTAAAAGATAATCTACAGTATCTGTAGGGTATCAAATGTAATTTACCCGAAAAATAGTAAAATAGCGACTAAATTAAATGACTAGAATGTGAGAACACGCTACGCGTGTTATTGTGACATCTATTTACAAATAATTGATGAAATATATGAAAGTAAGTAATAGCGTTGTTTTTTATAATGGATTGTCGTTTTTGTAGAGTTGAATTAGGGATTATGTTAGTGCGAATTGATATGTTTTAATTCAATTTGAGAAGATGAAGAATAAAAATTGGTTATCGTTATTTTTTACTATGATCGATTTTGTTGGGTTGAATTAGGGCTTGAAATTTAATTGGAGAATATATATTGAGTTTTTTTAAATCATGAATTGATTTTGTTGGAGTTACATTAGGGCTTGTAATTTAAAACGAGGAAACATTTTTTTTTTTGTAATTAAAGTATAATTTACATATATATTACGAATGAGTTCAATTTAACTTAAATTAAGTACTCAATTGCACAACTCCAATACTTGTCCACTTATATATATATATTAATATACTGTATAATAAGAAAATACTAAGATATAGATGAAAATAGATAAATAAGAATTAAAATATATTCTCTAGAAGATCTTGAACATTCCTTATGAATTCACGCTACTGTGTCTCTTCTAATAAGGCTCAAATAGATTTTCAGGGCGGTGTTATACGAGTCGAGTTTTAATGAGTAGTATATATTTGTATCATTGTATGTTAGTGGATTGGACCGAATTGGGCGAGGATCAGTTCACAACACATGTTCATTAAAGTTTGGTATAAATCGTTCGAAGCAATATATTTTGTTTAGATATTTATCCCAGACACGAGCTTATCAAAACAAGTTTCTAGTTCGATCAAACATTGCTTGTTTGATCGAAACAAGTTGAGCTCGAATTATCAATTTAATCAAGGTAAATATTTGGTTCTGGTGTCGTGGACGAAAGCTGATAAACTCTTCTTATACTTTTGTGGATTGGTATCGATTTCCTGGTGATGTGTTGAATATTTCTTTCAAACCAATGGGTGAGGAAGAGCAAGATGGTGATTCGATTTCTGGAGAAGATTCTGATTCAGAAAGCCTACAGTTCTAATTTGGCTTACAGCAGATTTGTGTGCTTCTTGCGGTCTGTGGAAATCTGGTTTTTTGGTCTATCTTGTGCGGCTACTCTGTTAACAATCAGAATGATTGAATTGAAAGATGATCAAGAATGATCAAAGTATACTGAATTAACTTTAATCAAGAACAGATCAAATTGAAGATGAAGATGATTACAATGAAAACGAAAAAGATTGAATGGATCAAAAGTGAGTTTCCTTTACTCTATTTTCCTATTTATAACTAACCTAAACTCATCTTAACAGAAACGTACAACATTTACAGCACAAGGTACAAAGCGCAATTTTCTTTATATAAAAACATAATGAGCAAAATGCGACTTCTCCTTGTTTCTCTTTGTTTGGCTTTCTTCTGGTTTTTGCTGCTTCTTTCTCAACTGTATTTGCTGCTTCTTTGTCAACTTGAATGCTTAAATCTTGATCTCTAACACCCCCTCGCAAGTGGAGCATGGATATCTTTCAGGCTCAACTTGGAGAGATGAGAAAGAAAGAGAGAACCACCTAAAGGTTTAGTGAACAAATCAACCACCATGTCTTCACTTTGAACTTGGAAGATTTTAACATGTTTTGCCTGAACTTTTTCTCGAATGAAATGACAATCCAATTTGATATGTTTTGTCCTCTCATGTTGAACAGGATTTGTGGCAAGACACAAAGCACTTCGACTATCTGTATATAAATGAACTGGAATTGTCTGTGGAATGCCCAATTCTGCAAGAAGATAAGATAGCCATTGTGTTTCACATATGGTTGCTGCAAGTGCTCTATATTCAGCTTCTGTACTACTTCTACTCATAGTATGTTGCTTTTTACTCTTCCAGGATATCAATGAATCACCCAAATATATGCAAAATTCTGTAACACTTCTTCTGGTATCTGGACAAGTAGCCCAATCACTGTCACTATAAGCTTTCAACTGAAAGGAAGATGTTCTAGGCAACAATAAGCCAATGCCTGGTGCATGCTTAATGTATCTGAGAACTTTGTGAGTTGCAGCCATATGTTCAGTAGTGGGTGCATTCATAAATTGACTCAAATTTTGAATTGCAAAGCTTAGATCAGGCCTAGTTATAGTAAGATAGACCATTTTGCCAATGGGCTTCCTGTAAGAAGATGCATCTGTCAATAATGTACCAGTAGAAGAATGTAGTCTTGATTTTGGATCCATAGGTGTAATAGCTGGTTTGCATCCCATATAACCTGTTTCTTCTAACAAATCCAAAGCATATTTTCTCTGTGAAAGCACAATGCCTTTGTCAGACTGAGCAACTTCAATGCCTAACATATATCTGAGTAAACCAAGATCTTTAATTGTGAATTGCTGATGTAAATGATCTTTGACTCTTTAAATTTCACTTAAATCATCTCCTGCCAAGATAATATCATCTACATAAACTGCTAAGGCAGTAAAAGAGTTAGCAACATTCTTGACAAACAATGAGGAATCAGATTTAGATTGAATATAACCAAAAGCAATCAAAGAAGATGTCAATTTACTAATCCATTGTCTTGAAGCCTGTTTAAGGCCATAAAGACTTTTAGTTAATCTGCAAACTCTATTATCAGTAGGTAAACAATACCCTGGTGGAGGAACCATATAAACCTCCTCTGACGAATCTCCATGAAGAAATGCATTATTGACATCCAGCTGATGCAAATGCCATGATTTAGCAGATGCTATAGCAAGCAAGGTTCTGACTGTGGTAAGCTTAGTAACTGGTGAAAAAGTTTCAAAATAATCAAGCCCTTCTTCCTGTGTGTAACCTTTGGCAACCAGCCTAGCTTTATACCTTTCAATAGATCCATCGGACTTATACTTAACTCTATAAACCCACTTGCAACCAACTGTATTTTTGCCAGGTGGTAAATCTGTAAGAATCCATGTATTATTCTTCTCAAGTCGCATCATACGTAGCCATGGCTTGTTGCCAGTCAGAAGATTTGACTGCTTGTTTATAAGTCTTAGGCTCAGTGATTTGAGTAATACTAGCTGTAAAACAAGCATAGGAAGAATCCAAATTAGCAACAGAAATATGTTTATCTATTATAGGATAAAGTGATGAGCTGTGTAGAAAATTAGCATGAGAGTGATCTAAATTAGCATGAGATTGAGAATGCTGTAAGGAAGGAGGTAAGCTACACTCATAAACTTGCAAATGAGCTGGTGTATTTCTGATTCTACTAGATTTTCTCAATGCATTGCCCACATCAACAATAGAATCATCATTATCAATGATAGGATGATTTGTAGAATCAGAATTATCTGAGATATGATCATGTGTAAAAACATCGCATAGCTTGTAGAATCATCGTAAATCTGTGGAATCAACAAAATCGTGTTAAATCATCCAAACTCATGTAGAAGATGAAATAAAATCATCAGTAGCAACATGTATATCTGAAGTAAAGAAATGATGATAAGCATCAAAAGCTGAAGAAGAATTATCACTTTTGTCATAGGATGATGCAGAGAATGTTGAAAAGGAAAGATATCTTCTTTAAAAACAACATCTCTGGAAATGACATTTTGTTTAGTAGATAAATTTAAACATTTGTAACCTTTAACCCCAAACTTATAACCAAGAAACACACACTTATCAGCTCTGGCATCAAACTTATGTCTATTGACTGATAAAGTGCTGACATAACACAAACAACCAAAAATTCTCATATAATCATAGTTGACAGGTTCATTGTATAACATTTCATATGGAATTTTACCCTGCAAAGCATTAGAAGGTACTCTATTAATCAAGTGAACAGCAGTTAACACACTATCGCACAATATCGAGAGGTAAACCTGAATGAAATAAGAGTGATCTAGCGACTTGCAATATGTGCTGATGCTTGCGCTCTATTACTCCATTTTGTTGGGGTGTTGCTACACATGAACGTTGATGAATAGCACCATAAGCATTGTACAGTGCTGGATAAAGAAACTCCTGACCATTATCAGTTCTAATACACTTGATAGAACATTTAAACTGTGTTTGTGTTAGTTTGAAAAAATTGTTGAGATGTGTTCTGGTTTCTGATTTATTGTTCATCATGAAAAGCCAAGTACAACGAGTGTAATCATCAACCAAAGTAAGAAAATACTTGAAGTTATCATAAGAAGTAACAGAAAAAGGTCCCCAAATATCAGCATGTAGAAGATCAAACATATGAGTAGTCTGGGTTGAACTTACAGGAAAAGACAACTTCTTTTGTCTAGAGTAATGACATACAGAACAATCATCAAGTTGTTTACAAGTAGAAATATGAGAAATGTTCAAAGTACGCAACTTCTGTAATGGAATATGTCCTAATCTAGCATGCCAAATAACAGGAGTAACACTTTGAACAACATGTGCATATGAAGTTGATGATTCTTGAAACTGCAAATGATAAAGCCCATTCTTGACTTCAGCACAAGTAATCTCTTTGTGATGGACTAGATCCTGCAAAGAACATCTATTAGAATAAAAACATAAAGCAAAACGACCAGGTCTAGTTAAGCTAGAAACTGATAACAAATTAAAACCAAAAGCAGGTGCATAGAGTACATGTTCTAAAACTAAACCAGCAATCAACTGTACATTACCAACATAAGTGGCTCTAGTTATATCCCCTGTAGGCAAATTAATAAGAATATTTACAGGTGTAGGAGGAATAGAAAATAAGCTAAGATCACATATCATATGATCAGATGCTCCTGTATCAATTATCCAGTAAGACTGAGAAGAATTAGAAGATTTGCTCATAAAACAACAAGTAACAATCCTTTTACCTGAATTACCTTTCATATTAGCAATAGAATAAGTTGCTAATGCAGAAGCAACTGTGTGATTACCATGATCCTAAGGCAATGAAGCCTGATATTTTTGAAACTGCAAAAACTGTTGATAAGCATCCTGATTAAAATTAACAAATTCAGGAGATTCCGAAAAAACATCATTATCACCACCAGTGACATGAACAGCAGCTGCAGTGGATCTGGGAACATGTCTGGAACCAAATTGAGAATTTCCAAAACGTTGAGTGCCTGAACCAGAAGATCTTAAATTCTTTTTGTCCTTCCAACCAGGTGGAAAACCATGCAACTGGAAACAACTGTCTTTAGTATGACCATGCTGCTCACAATGAGAACAATATGGACGAGTTTTCCCTTTAGAAACAAACTTAGAATTGCCTTTCTGAACCATAGTTGCAGTATGATGGTGCTCAGTAGAATTAACAAGCATAGCCATTGAGTCAGAATCATAAGATTGTAAAGTTCTATGACCTTCTTCATTCAGCAACAAAGAATAAATGCTAGAAATACCAGGAAGAGGTTTCTGCAACAGTAACTGCCTCCTAATATTGGAATAACTCTCATTCAATCCAATAAGAAACTTGATAGCACAAGCTGAATTTTGAGAGGCAAGCATGAGCTGATACAAATTACATTTACAAGCTTTCATAGCACCACAAGAACACTGAGGCAAAACAGCATAGCTAATAAACTCATCCCACAAGTTCTTGAAAGCACTATAATAATCTGTGATAGATGGATTTCCTTGCTTAATAGTACTCAAAGCTTTTTCAAGATGAAAAACACGTGGTCCATCATATCTACCATATCTAGTTTTCAATTCTGACCAAACATCTTGAGCATTGGTAAAATACAACAAACTCTGACGCAAAGAAGGAGCAACAGATAAAACAATCCAGGATAATACCAGTGAATTAGCACTTTGCCAAGCTTCATAATTGACTGGATTAGAAACAGGATCATGCATAGGCAAAGAACCATCAATAAATACAAGCTTCTTCTTCACGCGCATGGACATGGCAAAAGTTTTGCTCCATGAAATGTAATTGTCACCAGTGAAAAGATCACCACCGAGCTTGACACTCACATCGGCGGGATGAATGAAGTAGGGAGAAGTGGAATCCTCTGAAGGATTGCGTATAGGCATAACGGCAACTGTATCAGAACTTAGACGCAGAAGTCGCCATGGAAAAACGGTTATCAAGAACGAAAACAATCATTGAATCAGCGGAAGACAGAAATGGTAATCGCGATCAATACAAGCAAACGAAATCAACTGATACCATGTTAACAATCAGAATGATTGAATTGAAAGATGATCAAGAATGATCAAAGTATACTGAATTAACTTTGATCAAGAACAGATCAAATTGAAGATGAAGATGATTACAATGAAAACGAAAAAGATTGAATGGATCAAAAGTGAGTTTCCTTTGCTCTGTTTTCCTATTTATAACTAACCTAAACTCATCTTAACAGAAACGTACAACATTTACAGCACAAGGTACAAAGCGCAATTTTCTTTATATAAAAACGTAATGAGCAAAATGCGACTTCTCCTTGTTTCTCTTTGTTTGGCTTTCTTCTGGTTTTTGCTGCTTCTTTCTCAACTGTATTTGCTGCTTCTTTGTCAACTTGAATGCTTAAATCTTGATCTCTAACATACTTTGTACTTGGGTATCGGGGGTGGAATTACGTGTTCGTCGGGGTTGGCTCGTATTTGGTCCCTTTGGGTGCCGCAATGGAACATCATTAACGTCAGGGGTCACGTGCCTTGAGACGTTAATATTCCGCCATTGTTGGGATTGGTTTCACACCCCTTAAATCTTGGCGTAGCACTTTGGTGTTGCGACATACTAGACGCCGGGGTGGCCAATTTACACTCGTCTAGATACGGGTGAATTTCGTCGGGCCGTACTCTTTCCATGTTCGGTATTTCGGGTATGGGGGTGACGTAAAAGTGAGGTTTAGAGTTTTATGTTGCTGTGGTTTTGTACTTAGGACCATGTTGGTTGAGGACTTATTTTTCTGATGCTGTAAGAACTGAAAGTTGTGGCTAAGGAGCATTGCTTATGCTCTAGCCTTGGTGAATAAAAATTTTAAATTCTTCAAAAAAAAATGTTGTTTCTAGTTCGAAATTGCATATCGACATGTTCAGTCAACGAGTCAAGGTCTCGAGATGAACTCGGTTACGAGTATAATTCAACTCAGACTCAAATTATGAAAATCTTGGCTCGAATAACATTTGTAGTTTCTCTTACATTGCAAACGAAAATATTCTAAAACTAATATTAATACGTGTGCTCTATAAAATACAATATTCCTCAACCCATACACATTGTGTATATAATGTTTTCTCGTCTTGAGTTTCCAGCATTAATCTTCTATCCGAGTGTGATCGAAATATAAACGGATGTAATTTCTGGAGTAATATGTTTCTTTTTCAGAGTGATATGTTTCTTTTCAAGTGCACAGTGGTAACTGATAAATCCAAAGGAGTCAAGTAATAGCCTACGAACTAAGTATGTATTTGCAAATGATTTTACTTATGCTTTTTTGTCTGCTTTTACTAAAAGTTGATTAAAGTTCATTTTGAGCAAAAGTTAATAGTGTTTGATATATCAGATAAAAAGCAGCTTAAAATTGTAAAAGCAGAAGCTTTAGTGTTTGCAAAAATTAACTTAATTAGTTGTTTTTAATTGAAAAAAAAAGCTACAACTTGCTTAAAGTAGTTAGAAATTATTGGCTTCCTCGCTTAATGCACTGCTTTTTCCGTAAAAGTTACAGATAGTTGTGATATAGTAAACACTAAAAACCGCTTACTACTTCAAAATCACAAAAGCACTTTTTTTAAGCATTTGCAAACACAAGCTTAAAGCAGTTAGAAGCAGCTATTGAGTTTCTTCCTTGCTTTTAGCAGTTACCTGCTTTTTTCTAGAAAAGTTACAGCAGAAGTTGTGATATAAAACACTAAAAAACTGCTTTTACTACTTAAAAATCACAAAAACACTTTTTTAAACATTTGCAAACACAAGCTAAGTAAAGTAAGATGAGTTAAACCGCAATAAATTGCGACAGGCTCAAACTATATTTTTTCACCATAATCGATAGTCTTATATTCAGAAGGCATAAACTACCGAAATTCACTTGGGATTTAAACATGTGGGTTTGCAGTAATATGTTATTAACAATAAAAAATTAAACTCTAAATTTTACTGAAACCAACTATAAGTAACCGAGTCCATTACTTTAAAATCAACTTGAAGAAAGTCACAAGAGTTGGAGTAAGCATGCAAAAATATTAATATAGGGCGTGATTATATATAGGTTGCTTGCAAGTTACCAAGTCCAAGACCAATTAAAGGTTAATTTGTCCTGATGAAGCGACGTTTAGCATTTTATGGTGGTAATTAGAGTTGCTAATTAAGTACGTCCCACTAGATTACTGTGATCACGGGTGCACCCAAAAGCATTTGTTTCACGGGGACTTAATTTTCCGCAATATTTCGATTTTCTTGAATTTCCAACAAGAAACAACAAATTCCTTCAATAGTTGTGACATGGGATCGATCGGCCGGGATCAAGTATTGGTTGGAAGAGAATGGGAGAAATAAGGTGGTCGATGTTTGGCGAATTAAACTGGAGAATGTGTGTACACTGAGTTTTTAAAAAATTTGTAATCTTTTTTGAAGAGAATACGTAGTGCTAGTTGTTTGCTTCACGATGAACATAATAATATAATCACCAGTATGATATGATGACTGATACCTTTGAATTATTTAAATCGTTTTAATACATCAAATAGTTATCCACGACTAGAAAACAAATTATTATTAGTTCAAACTGAAATATTGTAATACGTACGTCTATAACGCAAATAATCCCGTACAAATCTATGTATCATGAATCAGACAACTAGCGCGGGAGAATAATAGCATCATATATTAATCGGACATAATATATCAAGAAGTCAGTCATACGAGGCGATCGAGACAAATAGAAACACGATAATGGCTCGAATAAGATTGGTCTGTTTTGGAGTTACGGTAACCTGGAAATTAACTAACATAGAATACAGGAGCAATGATACAAAGCGAACAAAAGAGCATCATTGGATTCGTTGATCCTAAAGTCATGTGAGTTGCAGATATACAAATCAATGTCCATCACGAGCAATATCTTACGCGGTAGGTCACATTTCTTAATTCATACTTTTACGGGGCAAAGACAAACTTAAAACTTCTTTCTTTTTCCATTTCCGGGAATATACAAACCCAAATGGCCATATATATCATAATACAAGCGCCAAAGCTTTATGTTTTTTCCTTTTTCAGTTTTAATTTTTCGGGACATTGAATCTTCACCTTGTCTTGTGGTGCTACTTACACGTACTAATAAATTCCTCATTCCTGAATTCTTGAAGAATGCATGACTACTTCAGGACTGAGCCGGCGGATGGTAAGGTATGGGTTAGGTGCCAGGGGCGGACACAATCCAAAGCTTAAGGTGTGCTTCCGTCGGGTTACTATAGTAGATAAATTCTTTAGAGCATCCTTATGGGTGCAATTTATACCTTTACACTCATTGTGACTCATACAGTGAAAGGAATCAAAACAGAATGAATTATTCCACCTTAAATGTTTTGGTGGTCTACTGCCTTTATTTATAGTGTAAAAGAAAGATACGTACAGTAGTTAAACTATATCAGATTACACAGTATCTATCTACATATTGATGTCTAAGAGATAAGATATATCAAATAAGTTAATCCGATGGATCCAAAGAGTTAGTCTCCTGTGCAACTCTATCTTCAGATGTATGTTCAACATCCCCCCGCAAGTGTAACGTTGGGTTGGACCCAATGCAAAGCTTGGACCGAAAAAGACTGAACAGCAGGCGAGAAAGACTCTTTGTAAAAATGTCCGCGACATTTAGCTGAGAAGGAACATACTGTGTCCGGAGTCGTCCCCTTAAAAGGCCTTACTAAAGGGAGAGGGTTATCCTCCTTATATGTTGTTTGGATAATCTACTCGCAAGTGATATGGGATATTATAACACGCCCCCTCACGGGTAGGCCGCGGTTAGTCAGCTCTACACGTGAAATCATAATAGCCTCTTTGGGCAAGTCGAAATTATCATCGGCTGGGGCAACCATCATCAACTTGGGTCTGCTCTGATACCATATTAAGTTGGGCCATTATTCCCTTAAAAGGCCTTATTAAGGGGAGAGGGTTATCATCCTTATATGTTGTTTGCATGATCTACTCGCATGTGATGTGGGATATTCTAACATACATTACTATATTAATAAAGAAATCATTTCAAGTAAGTTATCAGCACTCACTGTTGGTCCAGATAACGGCAAAGTAAAAGACTAGGGGGGGGGGGGGGTTGAATAGTCTTTTAAAACTTTTGTCGATAAACATAGTTTCTCAGAAACCTGGGGGTTTCTGATACTTAAATTCAGAGCGCGGAAGACTTTAAGATAGGTAAGTGAAGAAAAAATAAGTATGTGTGTGTGTGCTTTGCTGAAATGTAAATACAGAAAGGTAAATGACACAGCAAGTATAGTGGTATCTGGAGGTGGCGTAATCCTCCAACTAATCCACTTAGGTCTTTCTGAGACCTAGAATTCACTAGAACAGATAATTGAGTTCACCTTACAATAATCCTATTCTAAGATTCCTAAACAAATGGTTCCCAACCAAATGTTCCCCCTGAGTTATTCCCCAGCTCCTAGAGCTAAGTGCTTCCTCTACTCAGATAACCTTGGAGTTATTCCTTGATTTCCCAAATCAAGTACTTCCTCTACTCCACGCCTTGATGGTGTTGGTTATAAGGTTTGTCAGAGAGGCTTCTCGTATAACTTTTCAGTTATGTTTTCAGAGAGCCTAATAGAACAAGACTACTTAATACACTTTTTCAGTGGATGGCAGTCTGCTCTTTACTGACCCAAGTAATTGATGTCCGTTCTGGAGAATGAGCTTCAGAAAGGGTATCTGATAGTTCAACTCTTTCACGAATAACAATCTCTTGTTAAGGTTCAGGACAACTTAGAACTACTAGTGATTCTTCGAGCAACAGAAATCTTTCAGAAAAGGGTAGTAGAGTGCTTGAGAGAATACTTTGCTTGATGGTAAGTTTGCAAGATAGAGCGTTCTAAGGTGTATTTCTCAGCATCTAAGTGTGTGATATATATAGATGAATTTGAGAGTTGTTGGAATGATATCCGTTAGACACAATTCAAATTCAAATTCCATACTTATCTTGAAATGAGTACTGTAAGTCCTTGTCTCATGTCTCGAGAGGATCGTGCTTCAATGGCTTTTCTCGCCGATGCAATTAATGCACTTGTACTATTTCTTGTCCCGTAGTCTTCAACGGATACATGAGCCTTCGATGGCTTGCATGCTCCATACTCATGATGTAATAGTCCAGAATCATATTTCAAAAGTAAGTAAATACACTTAAGAAAGGATTAAGGACATAGTCTTTCTGAGTTAGACTAAACCTTGATGTCTTCATAAATCTTGTGCAATCTTCAGAAAAGTTCCATTGCTAGGATTGATCTTCATGGTCTTCTGGAAATAAAAATTACACTCAGAGACCTATAATCCTAATACAAGATTTACTAGACTAATCATACTCAGTGATTTCCTCTTTTACAATGTTCAAGTGAACCAAGAGTACTTAATCACCTTTCTGGCTAAGATAAGAACATGTGATGAGTGATCAAAATACTAACATATATTCCTAACAAATTTCCCCCTTTTGATCAGTCATCCATGACTATCTTTTAAGTCCTATTACAAATTTGTAATCCTGGAAGAGAAAACAATCCACCACTTAATCATTTCAAATGATATTCAATTTTAGTTGAATTAAGTGCAGAAAGTAAACATCAACCAAATCACAAGAAGTGATCTTTGCTGATAAGTTGTCATCTATTAGAATGTATCTGAGAGTATGATCTTCAGATAGGTACAATTTACAGAATAAGATGCAACTTTTACAGATAGAGAAGTTCATAAACAATCAGCAAGATTACAAAAAGTAACAAAACATACTAAGTAAATTAGAACAAAGGAGAATCCAAGCTCCAAGAAAGTATTATAATGTTACTAGTCTTCAAGTCTTTAGAAAATGCAACTTGGGTTCAGATACCTTAAGTTCTTCAGCACCCTTTCTGGATCAGTTGACATGATCATCCACTTTTCTGCATTCTTGGACATAGTCATAAAGAATCCTTCTGTCAGAGAGCTCTGTCTTTCTGGATAAGTCACATATTTCATGGTAACTCTTGCTGCTTGTGATTCTCGCAGAAAGTGTTTGACCTGTATACTTTCCCTGCACCTGGAGTGGTCTATATGCAGCTGAGATAGGTTGAAATACTTGTATATTTCTTCCAGATAGTGTATATCATCTAGGTATTCATCCAATGTCATATAGAATGACTCATAGGTTGAAACACCTAGTTTGTTCTTCCTGCTGTAGCTACCATCCAGTTTTCTTACCTTGTGTACATCATCAGGCTTTGGGTAAGGACAGGCAAAAGAAAGATCCATCTTTCTGGCTTCATTCCTCTTTTCTACTTCAAAGTTTAGCTGTGCATGAAGGTGCTCGTGTTTTAGCAATTCGCTTGCTTCTCTCCATTTCGTGGATCCGTTGAGGATGGAGTTGAAACTTATCATTGACAAGTAGATGTTGTAGTTCCGTAATCCAATACCCTCTCTTGTTCGAATGCACCTATATGAAGACTCTTCATTACTAGTCTTCACATACTCAATGTGGGCATCGGGCCTTTCTTGATGAGTTTCTCTGCTTACTCGCCAAACCGGGAATCCTTCGCTTTTCTGTTAGGTGGCCTTCGTCAGAGATCCTCTAACCCTTTCTTCCCGCCAATGGCCGGTGGATGTTCCTTGTATTGACTTGGTATTTCGGAAGGAGTTCGCCGCCAAAGGTCTTGCCGCCAGAGGAGGTTGTGAGGTGCTTGCTTGCCTTCTTCTCTTGTGGATCGATGCTCATCTGACGATTCATCCTCATCATCATTGTGGTTCCAGTTGTGCTTGCGCCTTTCTTGATCTCTTACCTCCTTCTTCTTGGTCTTCTCCTTTTCGTGATTATTCGGTTGTTTCCATCCGAGATCCTAAGGACTTGGTTCCCTAGTAATCATACTTCTCACCTTTCCGTTGATCCGGAATAACTTCTTCAAATAGGGCATCTCCAAAGGTCCTTGATGACTAGTTGACTTGAGGAGGGAGGAATTGATTGTTTTCTTTTTCTTCCTCTGCCTTTCTGAGGCATCTCTTCTTCCCCCTTAGTCATGAATGACTGACTCATGATAGCATAAGCTTCAGAGAGTGATTCAAAGTTTTTCTGGAGGTTGTTGTGCGCCCTGACCAGTTCTTGGATTTCTTTCTTCAAGTCCTTATTTTGCCTTACCAATTCTTGCTCTTTTCTGTTGAGTTCTTCAAGAGGCCTTAGAATAGCATCTGCTTGTTGAGTAGCATGGATGGCTTCTGTTAGTGCTAGGTTGGCATTGTTGCAGTCATCTTCCCTGATCAAAGCTAGATCTTTCTGAGAGAGGACTATGCTGGTTGCTCTGTTTAGTAATGCGGCAGCCAAATCTTTCATCTCTTCTGGGACTGACTGTAGGACTTGAGTGTCTTGAGCAACAAGTCTGTCTCTTAGTTCCAAGAAAACACTTGTGATCTAGACATGTGCTCATCACTTCTTGATGCACCTGGAGCAGAAAATAGTTGAGGAGCCAGAAGGGCTAACTTTTCCTTAGTGATAAGTCTCTCATCTTCTTCTGGGGTGATCAAGTTTCGGTTTTCTTCAAAGATCACCGCTATAATCCTTTTCTTGGATTGTTTGCAGATTGGCAATCTTCTTCTGTTTTCTATCAAGTGTGCTGGCCTTCTGAGAAGATGTAGAAGGTCTTTCTAATGCAGCCTCAGCATCTTGTGCTTCTTCATCAACAGTACGCATGGCATCAATTTCAGCTGCGGTAATGCTGATATGTCGTTCCAAACTTCTTTGCTCATCTAGAAGGGCCAATTCTTTAGCATTAGCTTCTCTGAGCTAATCTGCTTCCTTCTCATCAACTTGTGCTTGGCACTCTAAGTTGATTCTCTTTTCTTCTTCCAACTTCTGTCTGAGTTGTTTAATCCTGAACTCAGCGGCTGAGATTTCTTCAATTATGTCTTGCTGATCGGCCTGTTGGGTATTCTGATGAGACTTTTGGGGTGATGATGATGGGGCTCTCTGAACATTGGAAGGAATAGCCTGTTCTCTACTTCCGTTGTTGGCTTTCTGAATCCCACCTTGTCCAGGTTGAGGATCATCATTCTGGTCATCATCATCATCATCGCTCTTGTTCTTTGCTTCTTGGTTTGGATGCTCAGAGGGAGGTTCTTGATAATCGTTTTCGTCCATCTCCTCTTCATCTTCTGAAACCAGGTTGATCACATTTGGGAATGTAATCATCCTCCCATTAACTTCTTCTTGCTCAACTGGATAAGTAGTGAGTTTGATGGGCAAGGCAGGATGGGTCACCATCTGCTCTTGGGTTTGAGCATCTGCAGCTTGGAAATCTGCTATAAGTCTTTGTGCTACTTCATGAATGAAGTCTTCATGCATCAGAGTGGCAAATGAGTAGGACTCTGTGGGAAACATAGCATGGATATGATCCTCCAGATTGAAGGCGATTGCTCTCTTCTCTGGGACGTCAATTACTCTGGCTATTTCAGAAAGGTCAGCCTTTCTGAGTTTCTGCCATTGTCTGAAGCACTTGAGATGTTTCTTTAAAGTGTGCTTCTGGAAGGCCTTGAGTAAATCAAGCAGCACTAGACTTTGAGCCTGAAAGAAAGTGTTCAAGTTAGTTTTGCTCAAACCACTTGAGTTAGTATCTGTAAGCGAAAATAGGCTTTCTGAGCATACCTGTGTAGAAACACTAGGCTCATTATCCTGTATTTCTGCTTGCTTGCACTACAAGAAACCCTTTTTCTAGCCACGGAAAGCTAGCGACGAATCGCTAGCTCTAGCGACGGATAAAATCTGTCGCTAGATCTAACGATGGATAAGCATTTCCATCGTTAGATTTAACGACGGATAGGCTTATCCGTCGTTATTTAACGACGGATAAGACTATCCGTCGTTAACTCTAACGACGAAAATGCTTATCCGTCATTAGATTAGTTGACCAGATTTAAAAAAAAAAAACGGAAAACTGCAACTCTAACGACGGATAGACTATCCGTCGCTAGAGTTGCAGGTTATTACGGGAAGCAGAATGCTTCCCTCCCCCATTTTTTCTTCTTCTTCTTCCTTTCTTCTCCCCATTTCGGCCAAAGCCATTCTGGTCCAAATCTCAACCATTTTGTCCATTCTTCATGTCCATTCGAAGCTCGTGAATCAAGGAGGTCAATTTTGCCGTCAATCTCAAATTCCATCCGCTCATTTCTCCGGATTCGAAGGTAAACCCTAATTTTTTATATTTGGAGATTTTGTTACTTTGGACTAATTTGAGCAATTGAATGTAAATGGAGAGTATATAGTACTTAGTTTAGAGGTAATTAGGTAATGTTTTACCTTTGAGATGTGCAATTGATATATATTGATTGTGAATTTGAATTTTTAGTATAATGTTAGTATGTTTGTAAGTATGTTGGGCTTTTAATTAATTTGATATTGGTGTATATTTAGTAAAATTATGAAGATTTAGTAGCTCGTTTGAAACCCTAACTTTTTGACATATTTGGAAAATTTAGTTAATTTAGACTAATTTAATATGTTTACTATCTAGTTAATTAACTTTGAGATGTGCAATTGTTTGAATTGTTAATTAGTATAATGTTAAGTATGTCGTATTTTTTATTTAAGTATGTTAATTAAGATTTGCAATTGTTTCATTTGATAAATTTATACATGTACTAGATTATAAATTATGAGAATTTAATTAATGAAGTGTGTTGATATAATTTGGTGATTACATTCTTAAAATGTATGTAATTTATAATTCGTATTAAAGGGTTGGAATGCTTTATTTGTAATGGGAATTTTGGTAAGAGACAAAAACTTTATAACATGCAAGAAATGGGGAAATGGGAATCGAGTTGAAAAAATACGATCTAATCAATTCAAACGTGTCAGGTTATATAATCATCCAATGAACACCGATCGTTCATGGATGTACCAAAGGATAGTTAATGGCAGAGTTTTACCTAGTTTTGTGGAAGGGGTTGATGCCTTCGTTACATTTGCACCATTACGCACTAATTGTTTGAGTGGGGGATGATGAAGTGCCCTTGCACCCAAAGATAAATGTAGAAATAAGCAATTTTACCTCCGTAAACGGTAGTGGAACACTTGAAACGTAAGGGGTTTGTATGAGTATGACGATGGACTTCTCATGGTGAGACATACAAGCCGCTCATAGATTATGAGAATTTGGGGAAGCGTAAAGAAAACAGAACCGTGATGGAAGTACTCAAAATACTTCTACATCTGATGCTAATAATGATCATGAACGGGTTGAGCAAATGGTATATGATATTGCGGGTCCAGAGTTCATGGACACCAGGGAGCCAGTAACCGAGGGGGATGCGGAGGAGCCTCCGAATCCTGAGGATCAGGTCTTGTTCGACTTGATGGAATCCGCAAAGAAGCCGGTTTATCCGGGGTGTAAGCACACCGAATTGTCATTGTTGGCTCGGTTAATGAGTTGTAAGGCTAATGGCCAGCAATCTGAATCGAGCTTCATGAATGGGTACAAGTAATGTCGGAGCTTTGTCCAGAACCAAACCTAGTTCCCACCAACTTTTACCAGGCGAAGAAAAAGATGCGAGGGATGGGGTTGCCCATGGAAACCATAGATTGTTGTGAGGGTATGTGCATGATTTATTGGAAGGAGGATAAAGATCTACTGAAGTGCAAGTTCTGTGGTAAGGACCGGTACAAGCGTTACAAGGAGGGCGCCTCAAAGAAACGTCAGAAGAAAAATCTCCCACATAAGAAAATGTGGTATTTCCCTCTAGCACCTCGTTTGAAAAGGTTGTACGCTTCAAGTGCTTGTGCTGATAAAATGCGTTGGCACAAGGAGAAAGTAATCCCGGTAGAGGGTAGAATGGAGCATCCATCAGACTCACCTGCATGGAAACACTTCGACGAGAGCTATCCGGAGTTTGCATCGGAGCCTAGAAATGTACGATTGGGCCTTTGTACGGATGGTTTTAACCCCTTTGGAAGTGACCGGAAAGTACTCTTGTTGCCGCTTATCGACACCGCATAACCCGCCTCTTGAGTGCATGAAGGAACCGCTCATGTTCTCGATCGATTTGGTGCCCGTCCATATGATCCAGAAGGTGGATGTGTTCTTGCGCCCTAATCAAGGAGCTGATCGAGTTGTGGGAAAAAGGTATCCCAAAGATATGATGTGTCAACGAAGAAGAACTTCAACTTGAGAGCAAAGACTATTGTGGACTGTGAGTGATTTTCCACTTACTCCATGCTATCTGGAAGGAAAACCGCTGGATTTAATGCTTGTTGGACGACAAGAGTGCATTTAGATCAAGGAGAGCGGAAAGGAATGTTGGTTTGATCATCGAGGTTTCTACCAAAAGATCATCCGCTCAGAAGAACAAGACTCAATTCTTGAAGGGTCGAGTAGAAATGAAAGGGCCCCGACAAAACTTATCGGTGCATGTATACTTGCGTAGATAGAAAGGTCGGATCTTATGAAAGTAATCAACTTGGGTCTGAGAAGCATAACGATAAAATTAGCAAAAATTGTGGATGGAAGAAGAGAAGCATCTTCCGGGACTTGCCTTTATCGAGCACTCTTCTTATCCGTCACAACTTGAATTTCATGCACATTGAGAAGAACGTGTTCAAAACGCTTCAACACGATTTGCAACATTGTGGAAAACAAAGGATACGCTTAAATCTAGATCCGAGTTGGATATATTTTGTAATAGGCGGAGTTGACAAAGCGGAATGATAAGGGATGTGGCCCAAGGCAACTACATTGACATTGAAGCTAGGAACAAGCTATTTGATCGGGTGAGGGATTGAAGTTCGACGGTTATGCATTGAACTTGGGAGGGTGTGGATTTGAAGAAGACAAAGATGTATGGGATGAAGAGCCACGATTGCCATGTGTTCATGGAGAGGCTTCTCCTGCTGCATTTCGAGAACTACTACCTAAGCCTATATGGAGCACTCTCACGATCCGAGCTTATTTTTCAAGAATTTATGCTCAAGGGTGCTTGAGGATGAAGTGTTAGCAAATCTTGAAAGCAACATACCATTGATTCTATGCAAGCTTGAGCGTATCTTTCCACCGAGCTTCTTTGATTCTATGGAGCACTTGCCGTTCACCTCCCACATGAAGCGAGACTTGGACGGTTCAAGATCGATGGATGTATCCATTCGAGAGGTGTGTAATAAAGGCATCCATTTACGCATACAATGTTCTTATTTCCAAGGAACATTATCTTACCTAAATATATATACAACTTACGTGTATTTGGGAAAATTGAAGAAGTACGCCAACAAAGGTAAGTTCGAGGGTCGATGGCCAATGCATACGTGAGATGAAGTCGCCATCTTCTCGCAGCCTATTACTTTGGAGACCACGTGCCCACTAAGGCATCTAGACCGCCGTAAATGCGTATAACGTATGAAGTTCAAAAGGATGATGAAGTTACACTTTCAATATTTAGGATCTCGTAGACCTATGGCTTAAAGGAATACGTAATGGTCGATGATAAGGAGGTGAAGGCGTACCACTATTATGTCCTCTCGAATCAGGTCAAGTTGATGAATTTATGAAGATCTTTGCTAGGTGAGCATTTTACTTATTATAACACATAAATTTGAACTTCTAACTACTATCTAATCATGTCATCATGTCCATGTTTTCAAAAGCGTTGTTCAAGATGGATCCAAATATGGCGTATGACACACTTGAAGAATTGCTCAAGAGAAGTTGCCAATTGAATTTCCCGATTGGTTCGGGGATTATGTCCGAGATCCCGCAAACCAAGTCACATGTCCTTACTTACGCCTTTTAGCAGAGGGCCATTCAATGAGTATCCGCTTTTTCCATCGTGATATAGTAAATGGTCTTAGATTTCACACAATGGATTCGACACGCCCAAGTCTACTAGCAATTGTGGGGTGTGTGAAAGGGCTGATCAAAATGGAGGTGATGATTTGTTTGATTTCTATGGAAAACTTAAACGAATTGTGAGGCTTGAATATGCCGTGCCTCTCGAAAAGAACCGCTCGCTTGATGTCGATCGGTATGATCCCGGCCAAAATGGTACGAGGTGTACGAGCAATATCAAATGGTTGAGATTAACCATAGGAGGAGGTACCGCATTGGCACGTAACCTTTTAACTCGCGCATCAGCACGCCAAGTGATGTTCATTGAATATCCAAGCCTAAAACGCGATAAGGCTGGTCGGCAGCGATACACATACAAGCCCGCCCAGAGTCGAGTACGCTCATAAGGACAAATCAACTACCAACTCGCATCAAGAAGAGGTTGTCGATGAAACAAATGAGAAATCTCAGACGCCGTGATGAGTACATCGACCGCATTTAAGACATATATGTAGATTTAACCATTGGTGACGAGGATCGAGTATGTGTGTAGTGTAGAGTAGTATATGTATCTTAATTGTTATATGCTTACTTTTTCCATTACATGCCAACTCATGTCTTCATTTATACTAATACAATTTGTTTGTGTTTGTCATGTGCTTTTTGTAGATGTCCCGGCAAAGAAAGTGTAGTTACCAGATTCCCAAATTCTAGTGGGACCTGTGGTTCACCATCGACCATCGAGAGTAGCCTGTGGATCGGGCATTACTCTCATGTTAGTCGACTCCTGGATCGAGCATGGGGACGCCTGGTGGTGGTTATGGGCGAGGACAAGACTACCGACGGTGTCCATATACCGAGATCGCCGATGGTGCTATGGGAGGGAAGTTGTGTTATTCCCTAATGGCGTGAGGAAGTAAGTATTATATATACATTTGTAGAACATAACTTAAGATAAGTGTTTATATATATGTCACATGAATTGTCTAATAAATATATGTACTCTTCTATATGTTATTCATAATCGCAGTTGTGGCCTCAAAGAATCTTCGCATTTAATTCGCATGAGATATTCAAGCTTAGGAGGGAGTTGCCGGGCGTGGAGGCTAAAAGTGGAGCACACTCAAGGTGAGACAAGCACTTCTACTTTGATGAGCTTCGGTAAGCTTTTATATTTCACAATTTGTTGTGGTATGTTAGCCACTTAATTGGGTGATATGTTAGTCACCATTGTGTTAGTAAATTCTAGGACAATTTGTGTGGTATGTTAGCCACTTACTTGGGTGATATGTTAGTCACCATTGTGTTAGTAAATTCTAGGACAATTTGTGTGGTATGTTAGCCACTTACTTGGGTGATATGTTAGTCACCATTGTGTTAGTAAATTCTAGGACAATTTGTGTGGTATGTTAGCCACTGGGTGAAATGCACCATTGTTTATCTTGAAATTGTGACCTTGGGGCATTAATTTTTACTTTGAATGGAATTGGAATGTAGAAAAATACTACATCTGACGGCCTTATTCCCAGGATGTGGCCTGCTTTGAGAGTTTGGGCTCGACATGTATAGGCATATGGTGGTATATGAAAAATACCGAGACAAAGGAAAGCCGCCACAAGATAGTATATGGGGACGAAGAGTGGGCTATGTGGCATGAGTATTGAGACTTAATCACGCCGAGGATCACCCCACAAGAATGTATGTAACCGGCCGATCGAGCCGAGATGGGAAGGGCTCGCCAGCATCACTGGTCACGAGTTGTCACACCGATCGCCGATGTCGTAAGTATATATATGTGTTCGATTACAACATGATTTGTACATGTGTATTGCTTTCATTTATACCAATTTACCACTTGTTTGCATTCCTACCAACTTACTAACTACTTGTTGCAATATATAATGTTCTTTAGCTAAACCCGAACTAACCCAAGACTTGCCTAGAGCAAATGAAGATGGGGAAGTTCAAGAACGGCGTTGGGTGGACCGTAAGTCCGAGCTTATCGGTATGTGTATTTGCTAAGTGTTACAATTGTATATGCATGTGTATTATAAATTAAATATGAAATTGTAGCTCATTTCAGATACACTGACTATTACAGAGTGAGGTGGAGCGGATCATCATGGAGAGGTCGCCGAGGGTGAGGAGTTGTCCATGGAAGAACAAGACCGGATCTTTCATTAAAGTCAACCCACCCGACAACAAGTGGTCGGGTTTATGGTCTTGGTAGTTATGGCGAGACACCGACGCAGAAGCTTCCGTGTCCCAAGACAATCTCGTGGACATGGTGGTGTTTACACACATGGTGTCGAGCAGATGGTAAATGAAGCAAGGATTCCTCCAGATCGAGATTGGAAATCTCGGATGAGCAGTGCTCAGATGAATCAGAGGATGGAAGAGCTCGTCATATGAGCCGTAATACCCCTACTCGCCTTAGTGATGTTGTGATATTTTGGATGCTATGCTACTTTTTACTTTGTTGATATTTGGATTTATATTCGGATATGTAGACTTTATTTCGATAATTTATTTTTCGACTAATCGTTGTTGTTAATTAATGCAATTTCTCCTTTGTGACATATCACTATTATATTTGTTGAAAAAACAGTGAAAATTATAAAATAATTTTAAAAAACAATTAAAATAAGAGTTTAGCGACGGATAATTATCCGTCATAAATCTAATTAGGCTAGAACGCCCTAATTCGTTGTTTAGCTTACGGATGGCGTTCTAGCCTAATTCGATTAGAGACGGATAATTATCCGTTTTAATGGCGATTTGAGGGTCAACGCCTATCCGTCGCTAATTCCATGGCTATTAGCGACGGATACAAACCGTCACACTGCTTAGAGACGCTCGTCATTAAGACGGCTTCATCCGCCGCTAAGGCCTTAGCGATGGATCGGCAGGGGTTTAGCGACGGATAATTCCGTCGCTAAACCCCTGTTTTTTTGCAGTGTTGGGCACAGAGGCCTCAGATACCTTGTTGTGAGGAGAAGTCTGATCCTCATCAACCTTTCTTTCTGCTAGAACTTCCAAGTGAGGAAGCTCAAGAGATGTTCCTCGAAACCTTGGGGTTTCGCACCTTTTCGCAGACATCGCTTGTTCAAGCCAGCTTTCAGCTTTCGAGGAGATAACACAACTGCTTTTTCATCCAATTGTTCTTCCGACCGAGCTGTAAGAACAAACATAAAAGATTTAGTAGTGGGTTTTCAGAGCATTCTTGAAGGAGACTATTATCGATTACTTACCTTCTCAAGAGAAGGCTCAAGAATACTTCCTCGTAGAGCTTTTCACCTGGAATCTCTTTTTGGGGTGTTGGTTTCACCACCACTACTTCCTCAGTTGGAGCCTAAGAAGAGACATTAAGAATATTAGAACATAAGATAAGAGCATTTTTAGTTAGTTATTTCTTGTTCAGAGATAACTTTACTACCTGTGGGACATGCTCTTCTTGATGTTCTGAGGTTGGAGGAACCTCTTCTTGATTCAAGTGGGTGGACAAGTTTTCTTCCCGAAGATTGCTCTAAATCGGCCTATAACAAATACAATTTTATGAGTAACAAGTTAACATACAATTATGTTGACAAGTTAGATACAAACTATCTTTGTTACCTGAATTGAGTCAGGCTGGGCTTGGGTCTCTTGAACTTGTGGAGTCTCCACAGCCTCTCTTTGCTCATTGTTGTTGTCCTCTAGAGTATCATTTTGAGTCTCCATCTCACCTCGATCCCTTTCCGAGAGTCGAGCTTTCTAAGGTTTAGGAACCTGCTCAAGAACAGGTTTTCTTCAAAGAACCTTTGCCGGCATAGTGAATGTGGAAGCAATGTCGGATATTCCAAAGATTCTATCTTCCTCACCTGTGCCTTCTTCTTCCGGGCAAGAGGGGCTCCTATCTCTCGAGGTGCCGAGCTTGATGCTCCTCCATGGGTCTCATACTGACCTTTGAGTACTTTTGCAATTACTTCATCATCCTCGATTCACTATCCAAAGGTCAGTGCACTCCATCTATGATAGCTCTATCATCTCCGGAGAGTTCTGGAGCGCCTGCTCAATTCTTGGGGCATTCTGAGTTGCCTTTTCTGGGCCCAACATCTTCTCGAGACCTTGTCTCAAGGTTGTGCCTTGTATGCTTAGGGACTTGGAGGCTCTTTTGGTTTGAGTCATCTTTATCTTTGCAACTGGAGGTTGAGCTTGAGCTTGCTCAGAGACCTCCTCACCTTGCTGGGCAGTTTCTTCTTCTTCTGCCTCTCTGAGTGCTTTCTCAGCAGCAAGTCTCTCCTTTTCTTCAAAGGCATGTCCGAAAAAGGAGTCAGGATCGATTTCGCCTCTCCGAGAGTGATTCCCATTGTTTCCGAATCGTGACAAATTTTGAGGCCAAAGTGCATATCGCCTTTCGCTCAACAAAGCCATTGATGATCTTAGGCTCAAATTCTTCAATATGCCCAAGGAATTTGTTAAAGGCGATTTCCCCAGCTAAAGTGGGTTTTCGCCTTCATGCTTCTTTTTTCGTAAGATGCATCATCATCCATCTCCATGCTTATCCGGGTCTACTCCACCTTTGTTGCCATCAAAGCAACGGACCGTAATGAGAGCTAAAGTACTCAAAGAGCTTCGGAGATGACTAGTTCCGATGGCTTTTAACAAAGTCTCCTGGGCAACCCTTTGCATTCTCTAATTGGATTGCTTCAAATAGCTCTTTAACACCTTGGATCATGGGATCATCCCTGATGTTGATGTCTTCAATTGTTCCTCGATTTTTCAATCGAAATATCTTGCAGAAAGTCTTGCAGTCTAGGACAATCTCTTGTCCTTGAACTTCAGTCTGCATGTATTTCTCTTCTTCATCATTCACAACCTTTGTGAAGATTTTGGAGTTGTTATAGAACTCCAAAGACATCCAAAGGTGGATAGTCCATCGGGTGCAGCAGATAAATCGGAAGGTATGGGAACTTTTCAGCATCCCCAATATTAGTTTCCTATCTGGTATTGAAGGTATAACTGCTGGTACATACTTCTTCACTAGAAAAGCTCCCCAATTCATTTTGTGGTTTGGGTTCCAGTCAGATGTGGTGAACTTTCCCAGAAGGCTTTTATTCAACACCTTAAGTTCCTTTCCTCATTGCTTTTCAGCAGGAGCAGATAATGCAGCCTTAGGGTTCTTGGTGGTCATCTTCTTGGGTGCCATCTCTTATATAGAGTCTTGAGTGAGTGTTTTCAGAGGGGTTTTGCAAGATTAATCGGGATTAGTCAATCTTTTGAGAAAACTAAACACAAGAAGTTGAGTTTGCAGAAGGGGTTTTGCAGAAATCTTGAGAGATTTTGCTGTTTTGATGCAAGTATGAAATTTTGAAATTGGTAAAAGTGTTTGTCTTTTGCCCAAGTCCTATATATATAGCAGACAAAATGTACATAGATACAACATACATACAACTTAATATGAATGCGTGTCAGATTCCAGATAGGCGTGGTATCACACACGTACTCCATTAAATGCGTAGTGGGCCATGTCTGTATTTCTCAACAGACATTACTTGCTTTGTTTTAATCTCAACCGTTGAGATCAAACGTTTATTCATCAAGGGATTATATTGAATATCTTGTAATGCTATCAATCAACAAATGGTATTGTGCCGACTTGATGGATTTTTGACAAGTTATATCCATTATGTCACTTAGTAAAGAGTAAGGACACTTAATCGTTTGAACTTATCATTCTGAGTGTCAAGTCCTTATCTTTATATTGTTTATCATAAAAATGGCAAAAATACAAGACATTGGACATGTTTGACTTCCAGAACTTATACTTTTTGGGCTTTGTGTGTCCCTTTCTCTTTATGACTAAATAGCTTTTCAATTCAAGCTTCAGCTTGTTTGAATGTATTTGACCCACTCTCAAGTAAGTTCTAGTCTTATTTACTTATCGAGTGTGTACTAACCTTTGCCTTCGGATACCTGCTCAGAAATGTTTTGCCTTTCCGAGTGTTGCTACCGTAAACCTTTGCATCACTTCTTATCAACTCGCTTTCGAGAACCCGCTCTCGTGAGGCCTACTTTTCTACCTCACTTACTCGCACTTTAGAGATTCAGGATATTTTTCAGTCCTTAGGCATCTCCATTAACCCAAGACTATGTCTTAAGGTCAAGAACCGCTTTCTTGTAGGCTTGGTGAAGATATCGCAAATTGGTCTTCTGCCAATCTTGAGTATCTCTATATCGCTTTCTCAACATGGTCTCGATGAAGTGGTGTCTAACATCAATGTGCTTTGTTCTAGCATGGAACTTGGGGTTCGTGTGATTGCAATAGCACTTGTGTTATCACGTAAAATGGGAGTTTTCTCTTCATCGAGTCCATATTCCGAGTTGTTGAATCCACAAAATTTGTGTTGCACAACAACCAGCAGCAATATATTCAGCCTCTGTGGTAGAAGTTGCAATTGAGTTTTGCTTTTTGCTAAACCATGAGATAAGTCTAGTTCCCAGAAACTGACAAGTTCCTGAGGTACTTTTCCTATCAAGCATTGATCCAACATAATCAGCATCTGAGTAACCAGCCAAACTCAATCCACTTTCTTTAGGATACCACAAACCTACATCTACTGTACCTTTCACATACCTTAATATTTTCATAGCAATGTTGTAGTGTGATTGCATTGGATTTGTTTGAAATCTAGCACACTCCAACCGCATATTGAATATCGTGTCATAAAGAAGGTAAAGTAGTGAACCTATCAATTTCCTATACTTGTGTTCATCAATACTCTTACCTGATTCAGTATAGGTCATCTTGGTTCCTATGCTCATAGGTATCTTAGCATTCTTTTCAGAAGGCTTAAGATTGAAATTTGTGAGCATGTCTTTTGCATACTTTGTCTGACTAATGAATATTCCATCATTGAGTTGCTTGACTTGCAATCCTAGGAAATAGTTCAATTCTCCCATCATGCTCATCTCAAACTTACTTTTCATGAGATTTGCAAAGTCATCACAAAGTTGCTTGTCCTTAGATCCAAATATAATGTCATCAACATATACTTGAACTAAGAGTAGTTTCCCATCATGATTTAAAGTAAATAAAGTTTTATCAACTTCACCTTTCTTGAAACCTATGTTATGAAACTCATGGTCGATTCGTTCAACCGCGACTTGAGGGGGTCCGCCGAAAAACCCCCAAAACCGAAAAATTGGTTTTAGAAACTCATGAACTGTAAAAACCCGGTTCCACCCGGTAAAAACCCGATTAAAAACCGGTTCCACCCGGGTTTGTAAAAAAAAAAAAAAAGAAAAGAAAATAAATCAAAAAACCCCAATCACAACAAAAGCTCTAATCGCTCCGTTCCTTTTCCTTTTCTTTCTTCTTTCCTTTTCAAATTTCATTCTTCTCCCATTCTGCTCCCGTGCTTTAATGTTATTTGTTATTTTGAACTCAATGTTATGGAGTTATGGTGACTTTGTGTTTGGAATTGAGGCATATGTCGTTTATGCAATGTTTTCTATCTTTTTTTTAGGTAAAAATGTATATGTTGAATTTTAAGGCATACATTATGTTTTATTTTAAAATATTTTTATAGGTTGAGTCGAAGTTGGTTGAACCTCCTACAGTAGGTAGGCCGGGTCAACGTCCGGGTCCGAGTTTCAAAACACAGCTTGAAACCACTTTTCAGAAGGTATTTGGCCAAAGTGTCATACCATGCTCGAGAGCTGCTTCACCATATAGAGCTTTCTGTAGCTTATAGACCATTCTACTTTCTGAGGAAACTTCAAAGCTAGGTGGTTGCTCAACATAGACTTCCTCAGCAAGTTCACCATTCAAGAATGCACTCTTGACATCCATCTGATAAACTTTAAAGTCTTTATGAGCTACAAAGGCCAGAAAGAGTCTTATTGCATCCAATCTGGCAACTGGTGCATATGTCTCATCAAAATCTAGACCTTCAGTCTGGGTGAATCCCTTGGCAACCAACCTTGCTTTATTTCTGGTTATTTCACCAGATTCATTCATCTTGTTTCTGAAAACCCACTTTGTTCCAATTAAGATATTCCTTCTACAAATGGAACTAGTTTCCAGACTTTGTTTCTCTCAAATTGATCCAACTCTTCTAGCATTGCTGAGATCCAGTCTTGGTCTCTTAATGCTTCTTCTATAGTCTTAGGTTCATTGTTTGAGATAAAACATCCAAAGAGAGAATTAGCATTTTCAGCTATTGCTCCTAGTCCTAACACCTTGATTAATTGGTCAAATTACATCTTTTGGAGGATGATCCTTGATCCATCTCATCATGGGTTTAGGGCTAGTAGGGTCAACATCTATGTGATCAGAATGTGAATCACTATGATTATGACTTGATACTTCTTCAGTATCTGTGACATTTTGCACCTCAGAAGGGCGATGAATGTCTGACACTTGCTCAGTGTGAGAGCTATCTGGGACATGCCTGTCAGAGAGGTCATTTCCAGAATTAGCTCTCTGATGAACATCTTCAGTTTCCATTTCTGGAATTCTCATAGGAAATTCTTCATCATGTATGAGAATCATCTGGTTGTTACTAGGCATTTCATGCTTTTCTTCGTCAGAGTCATCCTCTCTTTCCACAATGATGTTTTTCCTTTCTGAGGGTTCTTCTTCAGAATCCTTTATCATTAGTTCCTTGAACCTTTCTGAGAGTTCATCAGCAAGGGGTGTTTTCTTGCTTCCTTACAACATGAACTGATTCTTCAATCTTCTTTGTTCTTTTGTTGTAAACTCTGTATGCTTTGCTATTCATAGAATAACCAAGAAACACACCTTCATCTGCCTTTGGTTGAAATGTTCTTAGATACTCTTTTCCATTGTTAAGAACAAAACATCTACAACCAAACACTTTCAGATGTTTGATATTAGGGGGTCTACCAACCAAGAGTTCAAAGGGGGTCTTGTCATGGTGTTTGTTTATCAAGCATCTGTTCTGAGTGTAGCATGCTGTGTTTACAGCTTCAACCCAATAAACTTCACTTATTTCAGTGTCAGATAGCATTGTCCTTACTACTTCTTTAAGGGTTCTATTTTTCCTTTCTGCAACAACATTTTGTTGTGGTGTTCTCACAGAGGAAAGTTGGTGTTGTATACCTTTGTTGGTACAAAACTCCTTTATGTATTGGTTGACAAACTCAGTACCATGGTCTGTTCTGATTGCAGATACCTTGTCATTTTTCATGACTTCAAGCTTATTCAGCAAGTTTGGTATCTCCACCCTAGCATCAGATTTGTGTTTCAGAAAGACAACCCAAGTGAATCTTGAGAAGTCATCTACAACAACCGTATTCATACTTCTTTCCTGCATAACTAGTTACAGATGATTCAAAAAGATCCATGTGTAATAGTTGCAGTGGTCTAACACTAGAGTGTCTGGTTTTGGACTTGAAAGAGATCTTGGATTGTTTCCCCATCTGACAGGCAGAACATATACCATCCTTTCTGAAAGATGTTTTGGGAAGGCCAACCACTAACTCTTTCTTGGCAAGTTTGTTCAGAGTTTTGAAATTCAAGTGACTCATTCTTTTGTGCCATAACCAAAGGCTCTTTCCGTAGGACTGATTGACTCACCATGAGACATTCTTCAGTTGTGGCAGATGCCCAATCGGCAACATAAAGGTTACCTTTCCGCCGAGCAACCAAGACTGTCTGCTTTGACTCATTGTCAATAAGTTTGCAATACTTTGCTTTGAATTTCACAGTGAATCCTTTGTCTGCAAACTGCCTCATGCTAAATAGATTATATTTCAAACCTTTAACATGTAATACGTCAGTGATTGTTAATGATCCCAATTGACGCTACAAATCCTGAGAGGGATTTAATTCTCCTCCAAAGAACTGATGTCCGGTCCAAAGGTTGCAAGCTTTGTAGTCGATCAGATTTGCTTTGTCTCCGTCATGTGCTTTCCGTGATCCACTATCAAATAGCCATCGAGCCTTAGTTCAAGAGGCTCGCACAAAACAGAAACAGAGTTGTGTTCTCGCCAGAGATAGAACCACTTAGACTAAACATTCTTCCAAAGAGGAATCCACATTTTAGTGAATTTCGGGAGTTTGTTTTTGTCTAACTTGATCAAGGAGATGCAATAAAATCGTAATTTTGATCTCAATCTTCCTTCTTGGGTGTTTCTAGGTGTTCCTTTGGTCCTTTCTCGACCTGGTTTCTGGGTTGCTTTTCAAAGAACTTAGCCTTTCCGCCGTGTTCCTTCTAGCTCGCATTCAGCTTTTCAAATGACTTGAGATTTCTTCCACTTCTCTCTATTGCTACGCGTAATATCGCCTTTGCCATTGTTCTTGTCCTTCCTTATATTGTTGCGTATGACCTTTCCAATAGCACGATAGCCAATGCCATTTCAACACCTTCGCTTTCTCAATGCGCCTTCGAAGCCTTACTAGTTTATGCACCATCTTTATTTTCATAAATGGTACAAGAGAATTTGCCTATTCCAAAGAATCTTCCTTCCTAGTAATGCAAAGAATGTGGATGGTTGCATGTCCGAGGGTCAGGTTTTCTTTCGTAAACCTTATCCACATGTTTCTTGTGAACTTGTTGTTCTTTCAAAGGTCAGGTTGCAACTCCTTTTCCTTTGTCAACTACCCTAGCTTTCTGACCAATGCTATAGGTGGTTGAAGAATCATTCTGCTGACTTTTTACAAAGGTCAACCTTTCATCACTCTTCTTCAGAGGAGATGAATTACTTGATTGTTCATCAAGTCCAAGTCCACCTTTCTCGAGGGATCTCGGATATGATCGAACCTCGGAGAGTGTCACTAGCCTTTGCATAAGATTGAAGGATAGCTCTTTCTTTCTCGAGTTCTTCATTCTCGTAAAGCGCCTTCATCATTTTCTTATTAAGTTCATCCAAGGCTAGTTTGTGAGAATTTTCATTCTCGATATCCGAGCTTTAAAGGCTATTTCAGTTTTGTTCTCGATACTTTGGTTAGCTCAAACCTCTTTTCAAGAGTTTCTTTGCTTTCCTCTTGAATTCGGTTTTGATCAGGCTTCCATAAATTCTTTCTCATAACGATCCAATTCACTCTTGACCAACTCCTGATCCTCAATTCCATCATCACTCTCATAGTACGTAAATTGTGAATTGTTAGTTACCTCATCACCATAAGACATATTTCAATGTCGGAGATGTCCGGACCAGAATCTCAGAATTCCACACGTTCATTCTTCTTAAGGTCAAGTCGATTACATCGTGGGTGATTCCACACAATTCGGTGATGGTAGGTTTGAGTCATCCTAATCTCCATCTTCGTAATCATCTCAATGTCTAGAGCATCAAGTTGAATTTGAATCTTCTTCCTTTCTTCACCAAGAAGGCCCTTTGATTTCTCTTGAAATTTCTTCTCCTTCTTGTCACATTGCCTTGAGCTTGTTTAAAGCAGACAATCTCTCTTGAAGTGACCGCTTTTGACAATAGAAGTATATCATTTCCTATTTCGCAGCTTCAAGATTAACACCTTTCCGAATGGGGTGTTAGAGAGTTGTTCATTTGTATGTTCTCAGATCGATGATAGTTCGGGCCAAGATGCTTTTTCACTTTTCTTTAGCTTTTCTTCTCTCAATCTCGACTCACAAATTTCTTCATGTGTCTTATCGCAAGAGCATTTTCTTGATGCATCTTTGGTATCCTTCTTTCGTAAGTACCTTGAGAAACTAGAGCAACACTTTGCAACTTTTCAAATTGCTTGTTCTCTCCGAGTTATCTCATAGTCTCAAAGAGCAAGATGAGAGAAGAGCTTCATCGAGTAATATTCGCATCCTCGTTGAAATAAAAGAACGAGTGTGCTCCCAGGATTGAGACTTCGACAATAGTCTTAATCTTTTCCGGCCGGAGTATCTGCTTTCACCAAGTGCAGCCATATCACTCATAAGAGTAGTAAACCTGAAATCAAGTTCTTCCAGAGTTTCAGTGGGACCTTGTTTGAAGTTTTGGAACTTCAATTTAAGAACTTCGAACTTGTTTTCCTTGGTTTTCTCAGTTCCGGCACAGATTTCTTCAATCAATTGCCAGGCAATTTTTGCCATTTTAGCACCCCACAGTTTACACTGTATGTGCTCAGGTGTCGATCTGATGATGATATTACGAGCTTGACCATCCAATCTGTGTCTCTTGGCATCTTCAAATGTCCAGAGCTCTCTTAGCTTGTCTTCATACATAATGCTTCCATGAGAAACACGACCACTATCACTAGCAGCCGCATCCTCGCTTCCATCTTCCTTGTCTGAGGCTTTTCTTCCATCAGACACCTCAGTAACTTGTTTGAGTTGTCTGATTTTGATAGGCCCTTCATTGATGACATAGATCATCTCGTCACTAATGGCCTCCAGATGGAGCATCATGCATCATGTTGTTCTTCCATTTCTGGTAGTTTTCTGGCTTCAGAACGGGTGCATCACTCAGAGACATACCTGCACACTTACAACACAAATTATATAGTCCTCAAAAAGGGACAAAGTTCCTTCACCTATCTGGGGGTCTAGGTTCAAGATGTAAGGCTTAGGAACCTCCCGCCGATACCACTTGTTGGTCCAGATAACGGCAAAGTAAAAGACTAGAGGGGGGGGGGGGAGGTGAATAATCTTTTAAAACTTTTGTCGATAAACGCAGTTTCTCAGAAACCTGGGGGTTTCTGATACTTAAATTCAGAGCGTGGAAGACTTTAAGATAGGTAAGTGCAGAAACAATAAGTATGTGTGTGTGTGCTTTGTTGAAATGTAAATACGGAAAAGTAAATGACACAGCAAGTATAGTGGTATCTGGAGGTGACGTAATCCTCCAACTAATCCACGTAGGTCTTTCTGAGACCTAAAATTCACTAGAACAGATAATTGAGTTCACCTTACAATAATCCTATTCTAAGATTCCTAAACAAATGGTTCCCAACCAAATGTTCCCCCTGAGTTATTCCCCAGCTCCTAGAGCTAAGTGCTTCCTCTACTCAGATAACCTTGGAGTTATTCCTTGATTTCCCAAATCAAGTACTTCCTCTACTCCACGCCTTGATGGTGTTGGTTATAAGGTTTGTCAGAGAGGCTTCTCGTATAACTTTTCAGTTATATTTTCAGAGAGCCTAATAGAACAAGACTACTTAATACACTTGTTCAGTGGATGGCACCGCTCTTTCGACTCCAAGTAATTGATGTCCGTTCTGGAGAATGAGCTTCAGAAATGGTATCTGATAGTTGAACTCTTTCACGAATAACAATCTCTTGTTAAGGTTCAGGACAACTTAGAACCACTAGTGATTCTTCGAGCAGCAGAAAGCTTTCAGAAAAGGGTAGTAGAGTGCTTGAGAGAATACTTTGCTTGATGGTAAGTTTGCAAGATAGAGCGTTCTAAGGTGTATTTCTCAGCATCTAAGTGTGTGATATATATAGATGAATTTGAGAGTTGTTGGAATGATATCCGTTAGACACAATTAAAATTCAGTCCATACTTATCTTGAAATGAGTACTCAGAAGTCCTTGTCTCATGTCTCAGAGGATCGCGGTCGGCTTTTTCTGCCGATGCAATTAATGCACTTGTACTATTTCTTGTCCTGTAGTCTTCAACGGATACATGAGCCTTTCTGATGGCTTGCATGCTCCATACTCATGATGTCATATGTCCAGAATCATATTTCGAAAGTAAGTAAATACACTTAAGAAAGGATTAAGGACATAGTCTTTCTGAGTTAGACTAAACCTTGATGTCTTCATAAATCTTGTGCAATCTTCAGTCTTCTAATCTTCAGAAAAGCTCCATTGCTATGATTGATCTTCATGGTCTTCTGGAAATAAAAATTACACTCAGAGACCTATAATCCTAATACAAGATTTACTAGACTAATCATACTCAGTGATTTCCTCTTTTACAATGTTCAAGTGAACCAAGAGTACTTAATCACCTTTCTGGCTAAGATAAGAACATGTGATGAGTGATCAAAATACTAACAGATATTCCTAACACTCACTTTCTGTCGGAGTGAAGATTTTAACACCCGTCAATGGTGGGATCCAACAGTTACAGTGATGGGTGTTATACTGGTTGAATCGACTATCAAATATTTATACAAAGTCGTAAGAAGAATTGTCAAAAAGTGAGATTATTTTACGTTTAATAACATATACTACAAACTGGTAATACCAAAGTATGTAAAAATCTATACAATGAAAAGATGTAGAGAAGCACAAGCTCTTAAATGAATACTATATGCACTAGTGTACATGTATCATGGACTTTATAATGATAAAAGTTACTCGAGCAAAGTACACTTGTATAGCAACCAAAATCTCGTCGATCCATCCATAAGGTGTCTTGTGGCACCTCATGTTTGTAGTTTGGGACATACATCTGAATTCGGATTTGCTATGGAGCCTGAAAAGTTTAAACTTTAGATCACTTAAGGTCGGAAGTTTGGCAATTGGAGAAAAAATTAAATTACAGACTTACAAAAATTAGCGAAGCAAGGTTGTTTGGTAGCTGGATCCTCTTCGAATGGAGGAGGAACTTGTCCATACACCATCTCGCAACTCATATCTTCAAAATCTGAACACAACATGGACAATTGGACAAAATTTAACTAGCTAATAACAACACATAACGATTTCCAATGGTAGTCTATATAGTAAGGTAACATATATACTTGGAGTCATTGTTAACGGAAGTCCAAACTCGTTGGTGAAAAAATCCTGTGTAGGTATTTTGCACATGTTAACGCACATTCCTACACATCCACTGTTCTCCAGGTACCTTAATTTTATCACAAACGAGGATTATCGATTAAATTAGGAATTGAAGCATGTAAACCTAGGTCGAACTACAACAATGACATGCTCATGTAAGGGTGTAGAATGAAAATTTGAGTTCGTATTAATTTGGATGAGCAAGTATGGGCCAAAATACCTGCATTTCTTGATAAGAACTCCACTTTTTTGCTTTACTCCATCGACTTCTACTTCAATGACCTACTGAATGTACATATGTCAGCTCAATTGCAGTAAAATAAGAAGACGGGAGTAAAAGTAAAATTAAGAGATAATCTAAGAGTGTAATTTTTACCTCAGAAGGGCCAACCAACCAGTGGAAGAAAGGTACGGTTAATGCCGCATTGAATTCGGCTGCCCATTTTGTTGGCGGAAATAATTTCCGGAACTGTAACATTATCATCTCACAAGTTTAAGCTTATGTTCTTCATTTTAATAGAAAAATATTACTTAATCTTGTTATTACATTTAACTCCTTTCTTACTGCAGTTTTAAAATATATAGTCAAATAGAAAATCAAATAACTTAGAAAGAAACTAGTGAATGTGTATAAACATAAACCATTCTCTTGTATAAGACCCCGGATACAAATTTTAAGAGATGGGCGAATAAAGTAGAAGAAATAGTGAATAAAGCAGGAAATAAAGTATGACAGATGATGAATAAAGTAGTGTAAAAAGTTTTTCTATTTAAGAAATGAAAAGTTGAATTCACGGCGTATGGAGTAGTTAATACTAAAAGAAGTATATTACGTTATATGCTACATTTGCTAAACCTTGAATATCAAGCTGGTTTGCCCGAGAGGTTAAGGGGGAAGACTTAAGATCTTCTGCACATAAGTGCGCATGGGTTCGAACCCCATAGCCAGCATTTTTTAGGTTTTTTTAATTTCTGAATATAGCCTTTTACTTCTACGATAGTATATGTTGGTTTATGGAACTAATATATAGTTTTATATTTTAATCTAGCCTTTGAGATAGGCAATTTGGTTGAGTCTCAACCACCGATATACGCTACAGGTAGTGTAAGAGCAGGTACCCAAATGTATCATCGGTCTAAGATTATATACCACTCGTTTTATTGGTTGAGATAGTCAATTTGGTTGAGTCTCAACCACCGATACGCTACAATTACGCTACAATGTAGTGTAAGAGTATGTACCTAGATGATAGAATCAACGGTCTAAGATTTCATAGGGGAGATGGTATAACCGCATAAGAAATCGAAATTGCACTAAACTATATTAAAGTAAATGCCATGCAATAGAAACTGCTAGAAGGCAAAGAAGATATGAGATCCATTTGACTCCCCATAAGGAGTCACCACTATTTTGTTATACCTCTATATTATTTTACATGGAGGCAAACTAGTTTTATCGTGAGGCGTGTTATACAAATTGAGTAATCGAGCCTTGAGTATTCAACTCGACTCGTTAAAGTTTGAACTGAACTTAATAGTTAATACATACAATTTTCAAATAAAACTTGTGTTTGTTTGGTTAATGACTAAGTTTGGCTCAGGTCGATACATTCGAGAGCACTCGTTAAGACTTGTTATGTTGTGTGTTTTTGTTTTTTAGTAATATGATATACTATTGCATTATTGGGGATATTTGATGATTTATAAGATTTGTATTTTCAAATTTCAAATATCTTTGTTTTACTAAATAAAGTTTTGTCTTTTCCATATATTTTTTAAAAGTTTGTTACCGATTCATACTCGAGTTCGATTATAGAATAAAAAAAAAAAATTCCGCACAAGCCGAGTTGCACCTAGCCTCATTTAAATACAAATCAAGTCAAATTATATGATTCCTAATGCAACCCCGGGCCCGGCATGTCCAACGACACGAATTAAATTTTACGAAGTTCGTTGATATTTAAAAGTGGCGCTACAACATGGCTGCCATCTTCTATTTCACAAATATATTCATTCATAATTTCTCACTAGGACCATATTTTTGTTGTTTTTACACCACTATATTTTATTTATAATTTCTCACTGTTATCATTATGCCTCCGTTCCTTTACTACAAATCTAGAATAAGTTGTGATATGTTTTTTTTAGAATGTAAAAACCTGTCAAATACATGTTATTTAATTATTTACTTATTTTGTCTTGTTTTGCGTTTTGCACCTCAATGTTCTCTAACTTTTCAATTGTAAAAGATATTGCCTAACCCCACAGAAATAAAACAAACTAAAATAAAAAAGAGATAAAGATAAGATGGTAGTATCATACTTGAGCAGGGGCACCAGGAGGAAGCATGGAGAGGAGCACTTCTCTAACCACTTCCTGCTGCTGCAGACGCGACCTTCCTTGTATCACTCTCTTCGACACATCCACGAAAGATTCATAGTCGTAATCGAACCATCCCTTCTTCTCGTTCTCACCACCCCGAGCAAATTTCTCCATCTTCCGTGCAAACAGAGTCATGAATGCCTTCTCGAACAGCCCATCCTTATACTTGGTTTTCTGCCCCATTGGAGCCGGCTGTCCTGATGGCTCTGCAATGCCACACCGGATTTTCTTCATATGGCCGCAGCTTTGATGATGCCTGTATCTTTGTTCGTAGAAAGAATGGCTGACTGATGGGAAGTTCATTGCTCGGAAGCTTAGAACCGCCATTAGTATAGAAACTACAGAGTTTATTGCTTAAGGTTGTAGTTTTTGTGGTGGTATCTGAGTTAAAACTTATTTTGATTGTTACATGAGCAAATGAAAAAAAATTATCTCTAAGAAAGAAAAAAGAGCGTGTGGTCGTGTTTGTATGTTTCTTTCCAATCAAAAGAATAATCATTTATGTGCATCTATGCAGCTGCCACATGACTGCTTATTAGCCTCTCATATGAATGGATTTGATAGGCAGAAAACCACAGATAGAGTGGGACAGTAAGTGCTAAATAGCAAGGCAAACCCATGCCACTATAAATCTGGTTTCCAAAAATGAAAGTACTGGAAATGTATGTTTTCGGACATCGCAAAATTACAAATGGAATTCATTGAAAATCCATGTATCATGGGTACTAAACCCCTCAATGTTCAGAAACCATTAACCTTGTCCTTACTGTTTGACAGATGGGTTAGAGATTCTTCATGCACAGGATACCAAGATTACCTTATTTCTATATCCAAAATGTCCCCAGAGAAACATGGTGCAACAAATGCAAGAAGTTGCAAGTACGAAACATAGACCAGAACTCATACACCCAGAAAAAAAAGGAAACAGGTAAAGATCAAGACCAAGTGAAGTACAACTGGAGGACCAATGTCTTATTTAGCAAAGCATATCACATTAACAAGATTCCTTCCACATTTATCAAACACCATATATTTGGTCGGAATATTACAATTAACATAATTAGTTTTTCTAGTCTGACCAACATCAAGCTGAAAATGTCCGAGGTTCGAAGAGGAAAAAACTCTCGAGGTATATTCTTGCTCACATAGGTAGGTAAATGGAAAGACCTATTCAGCAGCTTCCACATGCTTTGGTGGCTCGGCTTCTTTTAACTTCTCCAGTGAAGATATACGTCCATCCAGAGATCTGTAGATCCCATTCATCTGCATAAAAGGGGATCCAGATGATATGAACAAAATTCTTCAGCTAGAAAGATATTTCAATTTCTTCACATGATTTCAGCTAGAAAGAAATGGGATCATGTAAACTCTAATTTTATTACTCAAAATTATCTTGAAGAGCAACTTTTCAATTTCAATTTAGTGCAACATGCTGGTTTCCTTTGATGCCTACTGGGCTGTAAAATCTGTTATATTAACAAACAATGAGTGTTGGTTGTTGAAATGCTTCTTTGAGTCTGAAGTCAGGAGTTTAGCTAGCAAAGAAGGTGACTTCAGAGTCCAGGTAACAGAGTTTTTCCTGTAATGTAAAACAAGAAAGAAAAAAATACTAGGTGCAGAAGAAACAAATCTCTGAAAATGGAAGTAAACAGAACTAATGAGAACACCAAGGGGCAAGGGACATGGTCGACCTGTTATGAAAACCGTTAGCAGAAGTATCCAACGACATCAAATGTTATTTTCGTTGGTGAATGTCTACATAGTTCTGATAAGAGAAACTATTTTACATTCACTATCATGTCAGGGAAAGGGTTCTACATTGTGCATAGTTCTCCAGCACTTAGTAATCGGTAATCCCATACATAATAAGAACTCAAAGGTGCATATTTGGTAGATGTATATGATGAAAGTACATGATAGTAACAAAGTCGTATCTACTTTCAAGTTTGATGATCACAAATTATTATTAAAGGGTATTACACAATTCACTCTTGATAATCAAAACAATTAAATCCACATTATGGTGAATCAATTTGTACTCTTTAGCAGCATAGCATGCCAACAAATTAGATAACAAAGCAAAAATCATGCTGTCATGCAAGAAAATAAAACAGAATCCAAGACAATTAGTAAAATAATGCTTTAATCTCCTGTATCGTGGTCCACATATTGGACCATTCGAAGAGAAATAAGTACAAAATCTAATAATCTATAACCACCAGAACTTGTAAACCACAAAAAGAGGAACTTGAACGATCCATCGAGAATATAGTCTCCCCATCAAATCTAACCTATCCAAAGATTGGAGAACGAGGTCTTTACAATTTAACATCTTCCGTCATATACATCATAATAACATGGCTGACTTCGAGGTTCAGTACACTAAGTGTTTGGTATAGAACTTTAATTCAGAAAACCGGGTTAAAAACACTTAAATTTTTACATTACTCAAGGTTTTAATTCTATACCAATCACTCCCTAATAGACCTTTCAATGTGTCAGCAATCCTTTGTTATGACTTTCAAGTCCTCAGCTTATTAGCCAACTAGACCACCAAAACCGCTATGCAATCAAGAAATCGTCCATCATTGCCTCTTATGATGAAATACCAAATCTAAAATATTGGTCACCAAACAACTGAACCAGCCAAATATAAGTATTTCTCTGAAACAGAGTCAATGCAGCATTTCTTAGCAATACAGCAGACATTGAGCACATCACCGAACCCAAGAATCTCACAGTGGCCAGATCTCCCATTACTAAAACCCTAATGTCGACAAAAGCAGAACCAGGATTGACCTTGACATGGATATCTAACTACATTTAATAGCACCAGGATTGGACCTAAGCTTACAATGAAATTTACCTAGATTTGCTGCAATCTTAAACCACTGCAGAGCTCTAGTATAGCAGTAGCAGAGAGCAACACTAAACAAAGCCGGGCCACAATTTGTTGGCATCACCAAGCATATCATATCCAATCCTCAAAAAAAAAAAAAAAAAAAAAAAAAAAAAAAAAAAACCCAGAAACAGAAGCTACCAGTCCTATTTTCCAGCTGATGAAACCAAAGGTTGAACCTAAAGCTATGTGACCCCAACATTTCTCCAATTTCTTCACTAGTCACAGACTCACAATAGCAATAATACGAATCCATATAATAAAACTGAATAAGATTGATATGAACCAGTAATACAACATATAAATCTCTTAGTATGAGGCAAATTCACATCCTAAGCAGCACGTATTGTACAAAATGATTTGGAGAAATTAGGAAAGTAAGTAACCTACCTGCTCAGTAATGGCTTGATGCGCGACTCTGTAATCCTTGTGTAGAAAATAAAATCCGGCAGCTGATGCCACGGCGGCTCCGGTGAAGAACGACGCGAATCTAACTCGCAAGACGTAACCCATTCTTTCTTTCTTTCCGATTAATTTCAGAACAATGTGCTCGCTGTTTGTGTTTCAACTAAAGGCAAAACTCTGTTTGGGCTCAGATTTTGTTATTTGGGCTGTGATTCTTACATGGACTGGGTTCAGTTTTTTGGACAACCGTAATCCAATTTTCATTCAATTTAGATCTCATTTCATCCGTCCCTACTCCCTATCACTTATTCTGTATATATGCTTCCCTTTTTAATATAAGGTGTAGGGTTCAAATTTCGTCGGCTTCCCTTTTATTTATCATTTTTTAAATTATTTCTTTTTATTCCATTACAAATTCATTTATTATATATAAAAAATACTTAACTCACGCAATGTGTTACGTTAATGCTAGTAATTTAAGTTAATTATATAAATAACATAATTTAGAAAATGAAAAATTCAATAAATTAAATTATGCTAGAGTGTGAATAGAGTTGAGAAAGATTTTTCTTTTAAGGTGTAAAAGGTTAAAATATAAACAAACAAAAGAAAAATAAATTAGAAAGTTGAGATTGGGACGAGAAGATTTAAATAACTATAATAATTTTTAAAATGTAAGGTGGGAGGAGTATGAGAGAAATTGAATAAGTGAGTAAGTCTCCTGAGAGACCGTCTCAGGATAACTTATCTAAAGACGTACCGAGATGTTATTAATCAAAACGTCAATTTTATAAACAAAATAAATTTTTTGTATATGGAAAAAAAATCAGTGTTGACAATGTATACATTTTTATTAATAACGTCAATGATTTTATTGACAACATAAATCAGTTTATATAAGTTATTTAGATAGTCTCTAGGACTCTCCGCATGTTTGGCTATCGACTCGAGTTTTACCACATTTTCGTGTTTGTTTCTCCACTTTACACCATGCTAATCAAGTACATAAAAATTGTAAATATAAATAACTAGGACAAATCGTGCTTACTAATCCTCAACTTCAAAACTTCAAAACAAAAATATGCGACCAAATCCTATTAAGATCGACCACAATTCAATACCAAAAACAAAACGTAAAAATCAATTCCAACTGAGTTACTATTCATCAACTCCGAATTTCAACTCAACTTGAGTTTTGAGTCGATTGCAAAACACTCAGTTTATGTTTTCATAAATACAATATGCATTTTATCAAGAATATAGGCATTTTTACTTAATAACAATATTTTTTTTCCTAAACATCACCCGGTTTATTTTCAAAAACTATAGGTGCTTTTTCACAACACTTGTGGAGTGTTTGTGTAACGCTCCAAAGTTTCAAGTCAAGTTCAGAGAGTTTAAAGAAATCGAGAACGCTACTCATACAAACAATGTGCACCTTTCTTTTTCGAAAATCCATCCATAAGAACTTCAGAGTTAGGCTTGCTTGCTCTGGAGCAATTCTAGGATGGGTGACTAACCAAGAAGTCTCCCAATTCGCACGATGGGTGATCAACTGAGAAGTCTACCGGTTCGCACACGAGTGAAGATAAAGTGCGAGGGAAAGGACTTCTTTAGTTGGTACTGAGGCCAAGATATCATCCAAAGAGTCGCCATGAAGAACTGTTTCGGCCAAAGAATCGGGCCCAATCGATTAGTGATCGGGTCATTAGAGTTTGAATACAAACTAAAATTGAGCCAAACACTTTTGTGTTTTCATTTAAGGTGTGGGTAATCCACGTGTATTTGAGCTCATTAATTTTAAGATAAAGACAAAATTAGTAAAATTCTCTAACACCAATAATGCTACTCCTACTTGGGTACGACTATTTATGATTTATTTGATGCTAGGGGGTTCCCCACCTGTATACCTTTACTAAAATTTGACAAGTGTCAATTCTTTAATTCTCTTTTTCTTTCTCTTATATTTTGAGAATCTTAACATTTTAACCTTAACCATAGTTAAAGTCTAGCTTTGACTTTGACAAATTTTAACTAATAATCACTTGCTGCATCAAGTTTGTTGAATTTAACAATTTAATAAATTTTAACCTAATCCAGCTTCATCAAATTTTAACCATAACAAATTTGTTTCAATTCGGATGATTTGAAGAAGATTCACTTGCTGGTATTTATATTAGTGAATCCTACTTGTTATTATGCTTGTGCCAATTTTAAAATGGAGCTAACAAATTAGAAGAGATGTGGTAGACGTTAAGTAGCCGATAGTTGATTTATTGGAATTAAATGGATTCCATTTTGTTCATGACATAGAATAGGCAAGTATATAAGACTATATGAGTTTAGCTTTGAAAGGAATCGTGGATATAGCAATTGGCATGGAGTGGATGTATGTTTAGACGGTTTGTTGTTGAAGTTGTCCGCAAGTCAAGCGTTCTCACCATTTTGCGCGATAAAGACAATCGTATGCATCTCTTGGCAAGAACCCAACATTTTATTTCCCTTGTGCAACATTCTCGAAGAAGATGAAAACTCTAGAGACAGGTATTTTACACTTCGTCATTGCTGTTAACACTAACTCTTGCTCCTCCGTCAAGTTGCGAGATGATTTAAATAGGTAAGATTCATCTTGGGCAAACAATGGATGGTTATGTTGTTTTGTGAATATAGTAACTTTCCATGGCCCCCCTTTCCTTCGAGCAATTTTCAGTCACAAACATTCACACCTAGACGATGTTTTTTGGAATACCGCAACCTTAGTTTTTGAACGTTTCTCATCCTTTACACCTTCACACGAGCAAAAGAAGAATTTACCTTGAAGCAAACCACTTCCATCTTTAAATTTCAGGCCCCTCCCCTTTCTTACGACAAAGCCTTTCATACGAGCATATTTGGAATATAATGCATATGTTGCATGTTCATTTTCAACAATCTGATCAACTTCTAATCTACTCTCCATTTTCTCTAGAGTAAAATGAGCACTTTCTACCTTGTTAGCTGCATGTATCTCATCATCATTTGGAATTGATGACTCCCCAATTAATTCTTCTTCGGAATAATTTTCTTCTCCATGATCATTTTCACAATTTGAATCTGAGAACAACAACAAATTCTATATGATGAATTATATCACTATTTTGTATACAAATAATAACAATGCAGAAGTGGAGAAATTCACACCTGGTAACCCATGTAGACCAGTGGCTAGAGACTTATTTGAACATCCCTCCATTCCATCCATAATACTGGCAATAAGAAAATAAGTTTAATAAATCTCATGTGAAGTTATGTAAAGAAGATTAATTAGGGATGAGCTAGAATATGCTTAACATGGACATTACTAGTGATGCTCTACATCATACAACAACACAACATTATTCACTCTACTAGATCAGTAACATTGATCTCCATCATCATCTAATAATTCTGTTCAATCATCTTATAATGACATTTCTACTAGAAACTCCAATTTACCCAATCCAAGTACTATAATCTTGATAGACATAAATACGAAGAAGAGCACCATAAAAAAAAAGTATTAAAAATATGAGATGAATACTAGTACCTTATATTATGAATATTAACTCTGCAACTTTGTAGATTGAAGTGACGGTGACGACGTTCGGCGTCAATTGCTACTTCCGTGAAGTGTGAAGAGGCGAAATCATATTTGAGCGGGAAGTGGTAAACTTTAAGTCTACTTCTTTTACCCTTTTTCTGTGTTGTGTCGATTCAGCTCCCTTCAACTAATTACTTCTAATTAATTATAACTAACCATGGTTAACATTTCATTGGATTTCAATTAAATATAAAAAATAAATAAATTGACACTTGTCACAAAATTTTAAGAATGTATCTGGGAAACCCCAAGATCAAATAAATCATTATTTATAGCCAAACACTCCATTTGTGTTTTCATTTATGGGTTGCGAAATCCAAGTGTATTTGAATTCATTAATTTCAAATAAATACAAATTATAAAGTATGACGGTCTGTAGATAATTTATCTAAAAACGATCTATGTTATTAATAAAATACATCCATGTTATTAATCAAAATGTCTATATTGTTAACGAAATAAGTTTTGTTGTAATATGAAAAAAACACCAATGTTGAGAATATATGTATTTTGATAAATAACATCGATGATTTTTTTGACAATATAGATTTGTATTTTGAGACAAATTAGTAAAATTCTCACACCAATAATGCTACTCCTACTTTGGCACCAACTCCTATCCACTTGTGTGGTGTATATAAGAACAAAGCTAGAGTAAGTATCACTGTATCAGTAGCAAAAATCAAATTTTAATCTAGCACATGCCTGATTGACGTTGGGAAAAACAATGGATAGGAAAATACAACATACACATTTTGTTCTGGTACATGGAGCCTGCCATGGTGCTTGGTGTTGGTATAAACTGCAGCCCTTGCTCGAGGCGGCCGGGCACCGCGTGACAGCTCTCGACATGGCTGCATCCGGCATCAACTCGCGAACTCTACACGAGGTACGCACGCTTGATGACTACAGTCAGCCACTACTCGAGCTACTGGAAACCGTTCCTCCAGGAGAGAAGGTTGTTCTGGTAGGACACAGTTTGGGGGGTATGAACTTGGGGCTTGCAATGGACAAGTATCCACACAAGATTGCAGTCGCGGTTTTTGTGGCGGCCTACATGCCTGATTCTGTCCATCGGCCTTCCTATGTTATAGAACAGGTTGCCATAACTATGTCACATTTGCATATAACATTCAAGCTAGATAAAGAGCATTACAAAACTTACTGTTCTATAACAACTGAATGGATGTTTTAATTAGAAAAATTGATGGTTTCAGCTTTCAAGTAGGAAATTGGCTATCATTCCTAATGATTAAACAGAAAGATTTTCCAAATCTTCAAATCGTAAATTCAATGTTTCAATTTTCAGAGGATTCAGAAGAATATAGCTGTGGATTGGCTGGACACTAGATTCGTAACCTATGGAACGCCTGAAGATCCCTTTACTGCCATGGTCTTCGGTCCTCGGTTCATGTCAGAAAATCTTTACCAATTGTGTTCGCCTGAGGTTCTATTTCTATCTCTACAATTCTAGAACGTATAAGCTGGTTAGCGCAAACTAGATATTAATAAATAGCGTTATATTTGTTTGCCAGGATGTGGCTCTGGCCAAGTCATTAACAAGGCCAAGTGCTCATTTCTTAGAGGATTTGTCAAAGAAGAGTGCATTTTCAGATGATAGATTTGGATCTGTAACACGAACTTACATCGTGTGCACGGAGGATATTGGAATGTCAGAGAGTTTCCAACGTTGGATGATCGAAAACACTGGGGTGGCCGAAGTGAAGGAAATAAATGCCGACCACATGGCTATGCTTTCAAAGCCTCAAGAGCTATGTCAGTGTCTGCTGGAGATTGCAGAGAAATATAATTAGTCATAATAAGATGCTTATATCAGTTATATGGTATCATAAAATATAAACTTAATTCAACTGTGGTTGGATTGTTCCACTTGTTGCAGTATGTTGTTTAGTAATTTGAACATGCATGCAGATATAAGCTGGCTCAGTCTGTGACAGCAAAATAAAGCACGATTTAACAGTATATCGGTAGTAACCACATTTCCTTATAATACGAATAGACTAAATATATTTGGGGTTCGCATTATAATCTGCAGCAAGCACATGGCTACAATCATAGATACTTAGCACTTAATGCTAGCTAGAAAATGCGGTGGAAATGACTTGGCTCCTAGAGCTCAACAGGAAGTCCTAAACAGATCAATGGCTGAGAACATATAAATGTTTGTTAGTCGCTGAAAGCCTGAAACAGAGTAGACAAATTCGCATGTGAAACTAAAACGTTCTGGAACAATTCGAACTAACATAAATGTTCCACTAACCATGACAAACTAGATATTATAGCAATAACAAATGGAAAATCTGAATATTTCAAAAGAATCAGCCTAATGCCAACTTCCACTCTTGCTTACTGTAAGAAACAGGCGGTTAAACCAATCCTTCAAGAGGGTACACACGAGGTTTGTAACTCCAGCTTCACATTCAACCTGTTATAGGTCCTTTTTCTCTTCCTCTTTGGTGTTCCTTTAAAAGCATTCAAATGCGTAAGACTTTCAGGAAACAGTTGAGAATAATAACGTTTCTGGATGCCTTGACCGATACTAATTATCCTTTTGATATTCTTTACCATATCAAACCATAAGAACTTGTAGTGACTATATTCCAGAAGAATCTGTTGTTCACTCTTCATATAGGCTACTGGCCTGATAAACGTCTTAGTAAGTTCTAATTCATCATGCAACGTAATCATCTGGTTCCACATGTCCCCCTTTCCGCAATCCTTCAATATCCATATGCTAAAATGATTCACCCCATGATAATAAGTCAGAAATAAGCATCCTGCAAGCGCATCCAAACGCAAAAAAGGGCAGGTCCTGATGTACTTGTGTGCAAACGAGGGCAGTGGAATCTTGCGAAACACTTCAGTTGTAAGATGAAACGAAATTGTACAGCACACATCAACCCCATCTTCATGTGCACAAGCAATCCAGTGCAACTCACCATTCACATAAACCCCAGGATGCTCAGGCATATAAAAATTGTGGAAATCATCGATTCTACGCCACTGTTTCGATTTCAACGAGTATACAAAAGTCCTAATATCCCGATAATTATTATAACATACCCAACCAGGTGAAGACACCATTACCACCTTATAGTCATCAGTGGCACCATCATAGCCTAGCCCAGTACTACAGTACGTATATGAATGGTCGATTCTCGGTAACTCGAGCCACTCTCCAGTGGAAGGATTCCACAAAGACCAAGGCCTTTCCACTTTCACCTTCAAATGCGAAATGAGGATCAAACCGTGGCATGAAGGCATCGGAAGTTTGAAATCACGATCCATGATATTATTGACACGAAGAGCCTCAATTGCTTGGGAATTCGAATCAATAAGTGAGGTAAGAGAAAGAGAGTAAACCTTACCACCGGTACATTTGAACATGAGCATATCCTCGTTGCCCATCTGACGGTCCAAGTGTGCTTTTGCGAAATTGGGATCGTCGATGATATCTCGCCATTCCTTGCAGATGCACCTGAATCGGAGCAGACGCTTTGCCGGTAAGCGGACGAGTATTTCGCGGTATAACTCGGTCGGAATGTCGGACATATCTTCTTTCGAAATGGAGAGGGATTTGGGATAACAGGGTACTACTGTATGTAGGGTTTGGAGGTTTTGCAACTGTGGTTTAAATACAAGAAAATTGCACAAGAGGACAAAGTCCGGTAGTTATTACACTTGAGGATGTTAGTGATGTTTTCATCAGATTTAGTCCTTGTGGACGTAATTCTCTTGCAGTTTAGTCCAAAAGCATAAAGTTTGTTCATTTGTTCACATTTCACAACCCCTTTGTGGCTAAATAAATGACCAAATCTAAAGCCGGAGACGGTGTTAAGTCGTGAACCCAATGCTAGAGGATTCGTAAAGGTACCATGTGTTTAAGAGAATATATTTAATATACTCACGTATGTAGAAGATAAAATCGTCCAATGATCAAGCTAGAGAAAGAAGAAGATGAGTTGGGCGAGGAGAAGAAGTTGACTTGTGCGAGGAGTTTGAAGATAAGATTTATGAGTTTGAATTTATTGTATCTTCTAATACAATTAGACAAATGCAATACGACATGGACTCTTGTTTGAAGGTATGGTGGGGGTTTGGTATGAGATATTGGGAAGATTTCGATTTTGAATATCTCAACGTCCCAAATATGGCTAACCATTATAACTAGCAAGAGGTTCATCAAAACAAATGCACCATATAAGCATAATAGAATCACACAGTTCATCATAAATGATAAAACATCTGTATTTAGCTTTGTTTTACCGGAGTTTTGTTTATCTATCCATATTAAGATGTGAACATCATTGTTTAGGGCAGTTGGTTTAGAAGAGTTCATATCTTCATGCTCGTTTATTGGATTTATGTGAAGATTTGTGAAGTTTTTGAATCATTTTTGAAGTTCAGGGACTTGATTGTTAATTTTGTGTTAAGTTGTTAAAGTTGTTTCTCCGATTAAGTAAATAAAAGTAAGACTTTGTCTTAGCCGTTGGATAAATTGAAGCCGTTAGAATATCGACGATTCATGTGCACTTTGGAAAGCTCACCTGATATATAACGGAGGCAGTCGAGATTTGTCATCAATATCATCATAATTACTCTATAATTTCATCTTTGAGAGTGATCAGAAAGTGAGAGGTTGTTAAGAGAATCTAGGAGAGATTTTTGTGATTGTAAATCGCCATTTTCAGTTTCATAAATTGTAATCATTTGGATATATGAAATAATAAAGTCATTGCTTCTCGCGTGTACGTAAATTGAATTCATGCAATTGAACCACATAAATTGCTTGTTGCATTGTGATAGATCTTTCAATTTGTTATATTCGACAATTTTGCAATAAGAACTAGTGCGATTCGAATCGTACTATTTCTTAACACAATCTTTTACTTCCTCCATCTCGTTTCATGTTTTTCATTTTGATTTTTTTTCGATCAACCGTCTCCAACTTTAACTGATCTTAAACGTAAAATGTAAAAGTTTCCGGATTTAGTGATTTTAATTATTTTGCCGCATCGGATGAATATGAAGCTGTGAATTGTGGAGTACAATCGAGATGGCCCTCTCACTCTCAGGCTCAGCTACACTTGCAAATATAATCCCCAACCTCACCCTACCGCCAAAACCCACCACCACCACCTTCCGCCGTATAAAACCCCAAATCCCAAAATCAGCCACCACAATCTCCGCCCAACACACCGACGATGACGACGCAATTCCAATCGAGCACGTCAAAACACTTGCCAAATTCAAGTCCCGCCACAACTACATCCGAGTCCTCCAAGTTTCACGCGCCGCCGACCACCCTCTCGCCGGCTCTCGCCTCCTCCTCCTCGACGCTCCTGGAAACATCCACAGCATGTCCTACCTCTTTAAAACCCTCACCGATTCCTATTACGACGTTTTCGCTACTTTACCTCCTCTTCTAGGACCTGGACCTATTGCCATTCTCGGTTTCGGAGCTGGCTCTGCTGCCAAAATCATCCTCGAGATGTATCCTGAAGCTGTCCTTCATGGCTGGGAGCTTGATCCTTGTGTCATTTCTGTCGCTAGGGAGTTTTTCGGCCTCGAGAAACTAGAGAAATTGCACGAAAATCGCCTGTTTATTCACACCGGTAACTTCAATCCGGAAAATTCTTATATAGACCGGTGTATGAGTAAGTTGAGTAAGTTATATAAGTAGTTGTAGACCTTATGGTTGAAAATGTTGTTTATTGTAAGGTATACAACTTACTCATACACCTGGAAGAATCTATTGTGTACAGGAGGAAATTTGGAGATCGGAATTCTTATGTTTAATTTATGTGTTAACAGGTAATGCGTTGAATGCCGAGATTAAAGGGGGGTTTGCTGGGATTCTGGTGGATTTGTTCAGTAGAGGGTGTGTGATACCGGAGCTTCAGGACGCAGCGACATGGGAGAGGTTGAGGCGGGGTTTGAGGAAAGGAGGGAGGATAATGGTGAATGTGGGTGGAAGTTGTGTGGAGCCTGAGGATATCAGGAAAGATGGGAGAGAGATCATGGATGAAACTTTGAAGGCGATGAGTGAGGTGTTTGGGAAGGAGGTTTATGTGTTGAGTCTTGAGAGTAGGAAAGATGATAGTTCTGTTGCTGTTACTGGTGAGTTGCCTGATGCAGACGAGTGGAAGGAGATGTTGAAGAGGCCGTTGAGATTCTATACTGATATGTGGGTGCCTTATGATGGAGAGTGTGATGGAAAGTATAGTGCCAAAAAACGATAGCAGTGGTTGGATATAAGGGCCTTACTTGGTACTGTGTTTGATGATATACACTTGTAGAAAAGTTATGTTTTTCCAGCTTAGAACAAAAATAGTAATTCAAGTGCATCGCGAATCTCAGTGAAGTGTTTGCTTGTCTTTCTTGTCTTCGGAGTGTTTGAAAGTTTCGTTGTTCTGTTTGACATTAATTGGGACGAACGACATGGCTGTAGAGCATCAAGGTGAAATGATCTATTATGTCGAATGTTTTGTTCATAATTCTTAACTAGATGTTCCCAGTGGTAAACTCAAACTCCTTGGTGAAATGCATGTCAACTAAGCTCCTTGTTGCTATTGTTTGGAACTTGATGACCTGGTGGCTCAAAGATGAATTGATTGTAGGCTTTGCAATGTGGCATCACTGAGTTAAATTGTACAGATTAGAGTCCCAGAATGTAGACTGCAAGGAATCATTTTAACAGTTTAACACCTTTACTTTATTGATGGAAGCTCCTATAAGCATACATCTTGTTCAGTGCTCCATGATTCTGTTTACTTTTATCTACTCTTTTCACATCATTCTGCTTCAAAATTTGGCAGATTGCTCAAGATGTTCAGGCTGAGGCCATATGTCAAAGTGTCAAAACTGATCATTAATGAGCTGGTACTTCAAATTTAGGATTTGCAATTCAAATATCCTGAATAACTCTGCTTCAAGAAACAAAATAGACAAGACGCTTCCAAGCCAAACCCTCTCATTATTGAACAAATTTTGTGTGCTACACATTAATACCAATCTAGTGAAGGAGAATAGGCACAGTTACCTGGATCTAGCCCCGAAAACTAACTTCATCTGGTGAGCTTTCTAAGACAACAAACCTTCATGAACTTAGTACTAGTAAAGTAGTAAGTAGTAAGTAGTAAGTATAAGTATATAGTATATAGTATATAGTATATAGTAAAAATATATGAGAGATAAAAAATGAATGAAAATAATGGGTATCCATTTAGGTAAATGTAAAGATTTCAAATAAATATCCAAAAGAACAAATTGTAAACATTTTAGTGAAATTGAAAGGATATAATTTACCAATGCACCTCACACCATGTTGGAGGTTTTAGTCTTAAATCTTACTAATATAGATGGCTCAGTCCTGAACCAAAGGAAGTTCAGTAGATGTGGGAATAGGGTACGAGACCATAAGGGTATAGTATTTGAGAAATATCGGATAAACTAGCTGATTTGAGAATTTTGACGTTGATGTAATAAGCTTATTTGTAGTTAATGGTTAAATAAACTTCTGGAATTTATGAGCTAACTGATAAACACATGCTAAACGGAGTATAAATAAATTTATAATTAATTGATGAAAGAATGAATCGTTTCGCTATAGAAATTCATGCATCAATAACTAAGAAAAACAATTTTTTTTGAAAAGGACATTGTATATAAAAAATATTGAAAGTAAAAAAATAATTAAGTACATCAAGTACACCTATTTTTTTTGGATCTTATATACCTAACGGTTTGCTTCATATTTGACTCCATTTGTTTTTTTTGGAATGTTGTAGGAAATACAAATTTATGACATTTTATTGACTGTGGACAACTCAAACAAATTTTATTGATTCTAGTATAAATTTATAATTAATTTTTCATCTATGCCCCTGAGCCTAAATTTTGTAAGTCAAACTTACCAAAATCATCTTAATTAAAACATCAATTGATATATTCAACATATTCTACAACTTTGCTCATTGTCTAGAATGTTTTATTGATACAAAACTTCACACTTCATGTTTAATCTGTTGATAAACAAGTCTACAAGTGGAGATTTTGAACATGTCCAACTACCACGGACATATGTCAGAATCGCCACTGACATATATCTGAAATGGTACTGATATGTGTCTACAAGTCTCATATTCTGAACATGTCCGTTAATGCTATAGGCATATGTATGTATTGACACTGACATATGTATGAAAGAATATTGATATGTGTCTACAATTACATTTTACATTTACTGCAGCTTAATTAATGAATTCATAATGAATTTCGTAACTGATATTGGATAAGGGGTAAGATTGTCTCTTCATAATTGTCAATAATCAATTCTAACTACACATTTAACAATATTGTACCAGGATCAACAACAAAAAAGTTTATTGTCTCTTAATCAATTCTTTTCCCCAAGGTTGTACTAATTTCTAATTTTAACTTGTTTTTTCTTGCTGCAGTATTATTTATTACTTCAAGATATGCATATAAACATCCGTTGAATAGTATCTCATTTAAAAAATAAAAAATGTAAACCCTACCCTTTTTTAAGTCAACTTTTATTAATAGTAAAAACAAATACAAATTAAGAGCATAAGAGGTATCCCTCTTCAAAGTGCATCCAACTCTAAAATCACTTTACATGTTTCCCGCACTTACAATCTCTATCAAAGAGAGCTTAACGCCGTATAAAATACACATTAAAATTCAGTTTCTAAATAACCACCCACGCCAACCTAAACCTTACTCATGGCACGAAAACAAAAAAAAAATGTAAACCAAACTAACCACTATTCTTTTTTACTTTATTATAAATCTCTCATATTTTATTTTCATTTCATTTTTCTTCTACTTTGGTTATGTTTAACAAAACTAGCTAATAGTTAATAAATTAGTTAATTTTTATGGAGTTTTTTATTAAATTAATTACTGCATAAATATATGATTTGTTTAATATAGTATACAAGAATACATCAAGTAGCTTATTTTTTAATAATAACTTTTTTGTGACCAACTTATGAGTTATGACTTATGAAATATGTCAGTTTTTAAGTAACTCGTTAGACGTTTGTGTAACATGTTTATTTCGAGATATTGAGATATGTATTTGGCAAGAATATAGTCAACACACAACAACTTTTTTTTTTGAAAGATAACACACAGCAACTTGATTCTGTCTAAAAATTAAAAAAAAAATACTACTAAAATGGGAAATATTAAAAGTAAGTTGGCAACGAACTAATAATGAATTGCAATTTGCAATTAGCAAATACCAGCAAGTATCCTGGAAATTCATCTAGCAAATAGCATTATAGCATGATATATACATATGAGTCCTTCCGTGACTCTCATGAACCAACGCGACTTAACACGATCTATCTGGTGCTTCACTAGAGTCCGCCCACGAGATCTTTGGTCCGGCACTAAAACACTTCATATTATCAAGATTCCAGGGTGAAAGATGGGGCGGTCCGACCTCCCACATTCCTCACCACAGACATATCCGCTCTCTAGGGGAAACTTCTGGATCAAGACAAACTTAAAATGAGTCCGTCCAATAGTTCCGTCAAATGGAGTTCATGGACGTCGCTTACGGTCTTATCCTAAATATCGGTGAGTCCAACGCGCCACCACCTATCTCCGGGGTCACGTGTCAACCTACCACCAGGCCAACCAAGCTCCGGGATGTCAGAGAGTTTGTCCCCAGAGCTCAACACTATAAATAGAGGGCATTTACTCCTCATTAAGGTACGCAACAACTTCACAATAAACCACTCTCTAAGTTTTGAGGTCCAAGCCTAACGATCCGCCTCTAACTAGTTGAATTTTAGAATTTGTCTAAGCGAGGCCGAAAGGATCTAACCCCCTTCTATTCTTCTTTACAGAACATGCATCTACTAGTGCCCATCTGGCGGACCATCACTCAGGAACGGTCTTACTAGTCTGACGGACCCATTGCTATTAAAGGACTATACTGACTACCTCCTATTCCCTGGCGGATCCTAACCTGTGGCGGACTAAATTCTACACAAAGGACTTCGAACTAAGGTTAGACGACTTGGGAAGTACCAGACCTACGCTCTGACGGACTCCCTACGACCTCGACTTTGACTATTGACTAATCCAGTTTTACCCCACATAGCAATTAAAATACTGATTGTCATTGACGAAGAACAAGAAATTCAAATTAAATTTAGACTAGATCGAGTACGCAGGTTGCATGTTGTCTAAGAACAAGAAATTCTATTGTCATTGACTAAGACCAATAAATCCCTATTTAAGCTAGATTAGACCAAGAAATTCATACTAAGATCGAAAATACTCATTGTTTGACGCACAACTTAAGAAGTCCGCCCAGGTATTTTCCTTATAAATTTAATTTGTATTTTCACAATAGGTGACATACATGATCTTCACAAAAGCAACCATGCACCTACTATTTGTATTTTCTCGTGTTTAGTGTACTTTTAATTGTGATGTTAGTGTTCTACATTTCCTTTAAACACTACTCTTCTCAAATCAATGGTTGCATCTGAATTTTGAATAATTTTTTAACTCAGACTTCACCATGAATTACTACATTGAGAAAATATATAGTAAAATTGTTCATTTGTTTTTATAAAGGTTCATAAAGTGTACTTTCATGATAGAATTTTATCTAATGTTTTTTGGTATTCTCAGTTTGACACTGCTCTACTCAATATACTGCAGAAGCAGAACAATACAATACAGTGGTGGATTTTGTCTCGATCGATAATTAACAATTCTTCGATGGGGCTCCAAAGCGATCTTCTGAAATCTTCAATGTATATTGACATTGATACTGTAAGGAAAGACTGGTTACCTGCAGAGCGACCTCGGATGCACAAAGTGTCTCTGTATCTACAGGTGAAGAAGAACGAGGAGCCATCAGTTTACGAACCAATATCTGTGTCGTTGGGTCCCTATCACCACGGAAAATAAGAATTTCGTAGAGCTGAGGAATTCAAGAAACTCTGCCTCCACTGGTGTGCAAATGAAGATAACGCTCCTCGTAAGGACTATTTGTACGACTTGGTTTTTCAAATGGTTGATGCAATCAGAGATTGCTACTCTGATCTTTCGGTTCTCAGCAGATACGATGATAATGCTCTAGCGCTAATGATGCTTTTGGATGCTTGTTTCATTATCAATTTCATGAGGACTCGTGTCTCTGACGAAACCGCCAAACACTCGTATCATTGCCTCGGTGTAGCTGCAGCCCTCCCTTTCGCTGCTTGTGACATTATGGTACTCGAGAATCAAATCCCATTTTTTGTCCTTAAACTTCTAATCCCTCAAGTTCCTCTGGAGTGGGAGGCAGAAACAAATTTACTTCGAGGCTGCTTCACTGAGGTTTTGTCTATTAGTGAGGACTATGCGGTCATTTACTTGAAGCCTGTTGGAGAGTGCTTGTAGATAAACATTCAATCACCAAGCACAACAATGAAGAACTTATCAAAGTTTCATCATCACGGAGTTGGCTACTTTACTCAGCAATAAAGAAGAAGATTGCTAACTACGCATCAAAGGGCTCATCCAAGGAATATGCTAGTGACTACATTACCTGTCCATCAGCGTATTTAAAAACCAAGGGCATTAACTTTAAGCTAAGTTCTTCTCACTCTCTCAAGGATGTCAAATTTACTTAACATGCCTTGAATGGCGTACTTGAACTCCCTGCTTGTTACGTGTCCAATATGGCGTTTGCTTACCTAGCCAACATGATAGCTTATGAAATAGCTCCTAATAATGGGGATAACTCGCCTGACCTCACCTGTCTTATGCATGTTTTCTGAAATTATTGATCCAGACCCCTGATGATGTTATTGAGTTACAGGACAAGGGAATATTGCGTCTTAATAGATTTGCAAACCATGAGCAAGTGGTAAAGTTATTCAGAAGCATCGAGACGTTTCATCTCCGTGACCAACATATGTATCAAGATGTTATGCATAGAGTTGGAATCCACTGTAACAACAAGGCTGAGACATGGATGGCTGATCTTGTTCACTGTAATCTCAAAAATCCATGGACTATCACTGCCTTGGTCTCTGAAAGTCTTCTTCTTATCCTGACTTTATTACAGACTTTTTATACCATTCGTCAAGCATATACATAGTTACTAATGTACAACCATGGATGTTTACTTAAGCTGTACGTAATAAACCGATCTTTTGCTGCTGACAAATTGTTGTGCTATCTGCTGTTAGTTCTTCTTCCTGAAACATTCTTGTTCTTCTCTCTATCTCCAAACATGTGCATATATAAAAGATAAATTTGCAATTCATATATCCTGAACAACTCTGATTCCAGAAACAAAATAGACAAGATATATAATCCTAACGTTTAGGGGTTCTCCAAGATGATCAGGGGGGCAATCTGATGCATTTGAGAGTTTAGATTAACGTCTAGAAACTGAATTGCTTATCCGGAGACATACTACAACAAAATGAAATCAAATCAAGTTCTAGAACAAGTAGAGCCACAGATACACACTACAACAAAATCAAATCGAAATATAAACCATCTCAAAGATTCTACAGCGACACATTGCATAGTGGATAAACATATTCTGCTTCAGAAAACATAGTGGATACTAAAACAGAACATCAGACCAATTTCTAGGCGAGCAGGGGAATAAACCAATCCATAATCCCAGATCCAGGAAGTCTCTAACTGCAGCTTCAAATCTAACCTGCCATTTCCACCTGTTCTCCTCTTGCGTTTACGTGTTCTTTTAGAGCATTACTGCATTAACACTTTCATCAACCCGAATAAGGCTTCAGGTCATACTGGAGAAAAAAAAACTTTTTCTAAATGCCCTCAATAGTAAACTACTTTGCTATAATCTTCTCCAAGTCGAACAATAAAAACTTTCATTGTTATACTGGAGAACAACTTGCTGTTTACTCTTGATATAGGCTACCACCCTGATATCAATCACCCCAAGAAAATAATCTGGTTTTTCATATGAATTAAAGCAACTCCGTCCAGATGTTTTAAATAAAACTGGTGCATAAGAATTGGTTCAGGTATCTTTAAATAATCCAGAAGTTCTTCACTGAATAAGTTTCAGTCATTCTGTCTTGAATGAAAGATGTACTCTTAAAAGAAGTTAGTTTGCTTTAGATGCTACTACAAAATTCAGGAACAACTGAACCCCTGGTACTTAGACATCCACTTTTCTGAAGCCAAAGATTACATATATCGAACAGTATATGCTGAGCGCCAAGAAGAAATGCAATGCTGAGTATACAATAAATCGAAAATTATATCGCACACAATGATGGAGGAAATCTCTAAATTACTACTACTAGAGAAAAACTCAAAAAGGGTAAGTTAACCAGTTGCTTTCTCAATCATCAGACTGATCTATTGAGTTTGAACACCTGCAGGGCCAAAGAAAATAAATAGTGGTAACAATGCAACTTTTTGCTGTCACTAGTGACTACACAACCGTATAGATCCTGTAAGTAATAACACTAGTAGTGTTTTATCTGCACACAGAACTGAGAATATAACTATCCTATAACCATAAACACTATGCATCCTCTTTTACCTCCAAAGCATCTTCTGGTTTCTTACATGGCAAGGACCTTGAAATTTTCGACTCTTCAATCAGACCAAGATTCATCAATATAGCAAGTGCAGATTTCTCCTTATTCATCGTATAAAGATGCAAGTTTTTTATCCCACTAGCCATAAGCTTTTTGCACATCTCCGTTCCAAGGTGAATTCCATAGGCCCTGACGGCTTCTTCATTGTCCTTGATAAGTTCCAACTCAGCCGGAATTTCAGCTGGTATCTTATTTTTGCATAAATCAGTCATGCGGAGAAAGCCCTGGTAGCTGATAATGGGCATAATACCAGGTACAATAGGACAGGTTATTCCAATCTGACGACAGTCATTAACGAATCTGAGAAAGATATCAGTGTCGTAAAACAGTTGCGTCACGATCACTTCGCCACCAGCATCAACCTTTTTCTTGAGATAAGCAAGCTCATTCTGGTATGACCCATCCTCCAAAACAACATCAGGATGTCCCTCAGGATAACCAGCCACCGTGATACCGAAGTAATCGCCGTATTTGGACCGAATGTGATTAACAAGGTCAAGTGCACAGGCAAAACCTCCCTCCACGGGGACAAATTTGTCCTGACCGAGCGGAACATCGCCACGAAGTGCCAGGACGTTCTGGATTCCGTTACACTTGATAGTTGTGAGGACACGGTCGATCTTTTCGACAGGCATGTTGATGCAAATGAGATGCATCATTGTCTCGACGTGTAACGTGTTCTGCATCCGACTGGCGATCTCCATTGTCCGATCGTCAGTGGTTCCGTCAGCACGCCAGGTTATGTCGCAGAAGGTAGGACTGTGTGACACCATCAGCTCCATACATTGCAAGAGGTCGTCGACGCCGTTTTTGGTCTTAGGTGGATAGAATTCGAAGGAGAAGACAACCTGGTTGGCCTCATTGGCGGCCAAGATCTTCTCTACCACCTTCATTGATCGGTTTGGAGCTTTGAATTGAGTAATACGGCGATGAGAGAAGTAATTGAGTTGTTTTGTCTAGGCAAGAAGTTACATGCTAGTGGTAAACTCTTCTTGATTAATTTGGATATGATAGAATCAATCAAAGGTGATTAATTTAAGTAATTACGGATTATATTTGCTGAGATGAGAGAACGGACTCAACTATGGAAAATTACGTATGAGGATAAAATTCAGTCTCAACTGTGGAAAATATTTGGTGAAGAATGACCGAAAAATCCAGGACTCCTCCTATTATGCATGATTTTGGTCAAAGTTCAGAATTGTTAAACTGATACGGATAATACAAACTCGAAACAAAGAAGCAGAGGAATCAAAGTTAGCTCGGCATTCATGGAAGTTTGCGACAAGGACTCCTATTTTTGCTCTCCTCCACTACCATCTCCTATAAGTACATTGCAAGAGGGTGCCTAAATACCGCGAGTTTCAAACTAATTTTCGGGACTTACATACCTATTTGGGTGTAAACGAGCCGATTCGTCAATCCTGGACCTTATCGAGCTCAAGTTGACAAGCTCGTATATGTAATTCGATCTTTATCGAGCTTGACATTAAGCTCGCGAGCATCGAGCTTGCTCACGAGCGACTAAATTAACTTAATTATTATTCTCTAAAAAAAATAACTTAACTCATTACTTTTATTTTTAGTGAAGTACGTGCTACATTGATATAATTTTCAAACAAATACAACTCTACGTCCCACAACAAATGAGGTCGACCTTTAAGTAATTGTCGAGGTCGAGGTCGACCTTAAAGACTGCACACGTTGACCAACATTTGACTAAGTAATTGTCGACGTCGACCTTGACCACAAATTACTCTAACTTTATACACGGAAAAATATTTAACAAAATTATATTATGAAAGTACACTTCATAAACTTTCGGAATATAATTTTATTGAATATTTTTCTTAGAGAAAATTTTTGTTTACACACAAACCTTTGGCCGTTTTTTTCCCGAGCACCAAAACGTTGGTCAACGTGTGCAGTCAACCCACTCGACTAGACGCCATTAGTTCTGTCCGTCAAAAGACGTGTAATTCACGCGCCCGATGAGGGCAAAAGGGTAATTTTGCAAAATGCAAGCTTATTACCAACAACACTTAAACCTAATTAGGCAAAATTCCCATTTCAATTCTTCACGAATTCAAAAAACTAGCTTCTGACGATCGAAATTCTCTGCACAAAATCGCGATGCCTTGGAAAAAATGCAGTCCAAGTACAAGGATTCCTAAAGGGCGAAGAGCTCCAGATTATGGTAAGTTCATTCTCTGTATACTGCTTGTGTTTTTGAAGCAAAAAGTTTGTTTTTTTTGGTGAAATCGATAATAATGTTGGCTTGTTGTGTGTTGTTGTTGCTTAATACCATTGTTTATTCAAGTTATGTCGAATTAGTGGTTGTACACTAGGTTTTCTTGTCTGATTTTGGGAGTTTAAGATTCCATATGCTCCCCACTATACATGCTTTTGAATAGTTAATACATTCCAAAATAGTGTATTTATATTGGGTTGGAATGAAAAAATGACTGCTTGCTCTGTTTTATTATTGCAGCTCCATTGAGCTTCAACTTTACAGTTGTAATGCACCACCATGGAAAGTTCATTAATGGGAAAACATTCTATGATGGAGGATGGGTTTCACATTTTGATTGGTGTCATGTTGATGAAATGAGCATGTTAGAAGTTAAAGAGATGGTGAGTACGTGTGGAATTGATCCCAAGACTGTGAACTGCTACTTTTCAAAGAGTGGAATTAATTGTTGCAGAGACTTGGTTAAGATGGAAACTGACATTCATGCATAATGGGGTTTACTGTTGATAGTAGTAATTCAGTGGGTGTGTTTGTAGAACACTTGATTGATGGAGAAATTGGTAGTTAAAGTGAGGAAGAACAGGGTGAAAGAGAGGTGGGAGAAGATGATGAACAGAGTGAAAGAGAGGAGGGAGAAGAGAGTGAAGAAGATAATGAACAAAGTGAAGATGATCATAGTGAAGATGAGGATTTTAATGTGAATGATGAACATATTGAGAGTGAGGGAGATGATGAACTGATAGAGGAATATGATGAACTGGTGCAGGGTGAACAAAGTGACAATGATGAGCCTATTGATGAGGAACTAGTGCAGGAACATGAACCTATTGATAGAGAGTTGTTGTTGAAGTTGGTGGATGATAGAGAAATATGATTTGATGAGCAGTCAATAGGAAGTGATTCAGTTAACTCTGATGGTTTGGATGATAGTGATTGTGAGTTGAGTAATGAAACTGCAGAGTTCTATAAGGGTGTAAAAATCCATCAGTGGTTGGGTGGGTTACATAACTCCAATTCCCATAATGAGCAATCCATTCCTAGCATGAGTGTTCAATCCACTTCAGTTGTTCCTCACCCATCTAATTATAAGGGCTTCCCATTGTTTAACCCTGATACAAATATGGAGAACCCTAAGTTTGAAGTAGGGTTGGTGTTTCTTGGCAACAAAGTCTTGAGAGATGCCCTCAGGAGTCACTCAATTAAGAATGGCAAGGAGCTTAGGTATGAACGGAATGATGAGGGGAGGATTATGTCTGCTTGTGCTGCTGAAAATTGTCCTTGGAGAGTTGTAGCAACCGCTTTCATGGGAAGGAAAGGTGGCTATCTGAGATCAAGTATGTGAATGATACACATCAGTGTAGCAGGGTGGAGGAAGTGAGAGCTGCTTCTGCTAGATGGATATCTGAGCAATATGAGGAGGAAATAAAGTCAATGGACAAATGGAAAGTGAAGTCCATGAGGTCATTAATAAGAAGCAAGGAGGGGGTACTTATCAAGAAGAACAAGTTGTACAGGGCTAAGAAGTTGGTTCAATTGAAGAGGTGTGGGCGAGAATGAACAAGATGCAGTTATGGAGGTATGCAGCTGAGATAAAGAAGAGTGATCAAACCAACACTGTAATGATCAAGCCTTTCAAGCATGATGATGGTAGGCATATATTCAAGAGGATATATATATGTTGGGGTGCAATGAAGAGGGGGTTCAAGCAACTGAGGAAGATTATATGCCTAGATGGATGCCATATAAGGGGGAAAATGGTGGGATACTCCTCACTGCAGTAGGAGTTGATCCCAGTAACTCTTTGTATCCCATTGCCTATATTGTAGAGAAGGAGAAGACAGATACATAGACATGGTTTCTTGAGTATTTAGCTAAAGATTTAGGGATTCACGAGACTTACGAGGACTTCACCTTCATGTCGGACAATGAAAGGATTGATCATTGCTACTGAGAGCTTATTCCCAAATGCTGAGCACAGGTTTTGTGTTGTTCACTTGTACAACAATATAAAGTTGTATCATGGTGGCTTAGCACTTAAACAGCTACTGTGGAGGGCTGCAAAAGCTACAAGGATGGTTGATTTTGAAGAGGTTATGAGTGAGATAAAGAAGAAAGATAAGAAAGCATATGAATAGCTTGTGAAAAGCCTGCTGATAATTGGGCCAAGTCACACTTCAAAACTCTTGTGAAATCTGACATATGTGTGAACAATATGTCTGAATCATTCAACTCTATGATTTTGGAACCAAGAAGCAAGCCAGTAATTGAGATGCTTGAAGATATAAGGATGCTCATAATGAAGAGGGTTTGGGTCAGAAGGAGTCAAGGTGAGGGATGGTGGGGTGATATATGTCCTAAGCTTAGAGAGAAGCTGGAGTTGGGCAGAGTGGAAGCAATGAATTCACTTGCTTGTTCAATGGAGAAGATGAGTTTAAGGTTGTAATGAATGGTGGGGGTATGGATAGATGGATTGTCTCAGTTGTGAGGAGGACATGTTCTTGCAGAAAATGGCAACTTAGTGGCTATCCATGTTGGCATGCAATCTCCTGTCTGAATTTTCTAGGTAAGAGAGTTGAGGATTATGTTGATGATTGCTATAGAAGGGCTACATATATGGCAGTATACTCCAATGTCATGGCTCCATTAAGAGGGCAATCTGAATGGCCAAGGTCTGATCTGCCCATTCTATTGCCTCCCATTCCTTAAAAAATGCCTGGTAGCTAGGCCCAAGAATAACACTAGGAAAAAGAGCACAGTTGAGATTCAAGAACTGAAAGCCAGACTTGCTCTACAAAAGTATGAAGAGACTGGTAGGATGGGAAGGCATGGAATGGTCATGAAATGCTCATATTGCAAGCTTGCAGGACATAACAAGAGAGGGTGTGTGAAGTTGAATAAAGATTTACCTCTAGAATCTAGTACTGCTGCAGCTAAAGGCAAGGTAAGAATAAAAAAACACTCGAATGACTACATATTCCTATGTTGTTTAACTTGCAGTAACTAACTCTACTTGCTTGTCATGGAATCAGAAAAGAAAGGTACAAGAAAAATGTTCCTACTGCAAAGACACAGGACACATATATGAAGAATGTTTGATGAGGATAGTAGATGATGAAGCAAGAGTTGAGGTAATAATCAGTACACTATGTTAGTCACTTTACATTAAGTTTGGTTTCTTACACTAGCTAGTTGATGTTAACAGCAGACAAAGGGGAATAAGAGGTCTAAAACTGGAAAGAAACAACCTGGCAGCACTTCTACTGTTGTTGAAGAGCCTGTTGACACTAACACTAACATTGGGGTATGTATTTTTACAGTATAGGTCAGTATAATTTTTTAGGGATTTCTTAGCACACAATGTCATTGTTATTGTTTGATTGTCATGCAGGGTAAACCTAGGAAGAGGCAGTTGTTGTTTGTTGAAGATGAAGAAACTTCAAGGCAGGCTGCAAAGGTAATGTTTTGATACTAGAATACTTGTCTTCATATTAATCTTGAAGAACTATTAACACTTACTCATTAATACTTTAGGGAAATAACTCAAGCAAGACCTCAAGCAAGATCTCAGACAAGAACTCAAGCAAGATGGCTGGCAAGAACTCAGGCAACATAGGGCATCCTGATACACCAAGGAGGAGTAGAAGACTTGCACTAATTTCTGGAACTCAGTAATCATATATTCTTTGGAGGTGGTGGAACTTCGAAATGATTTGTCGATTTACATGGACTAGGTGACTAAGTTAGCTAATGGCTCAATGTTCTCTAATAGTATTTTGTTGACTTGGTGGATAACTTACTGTTTAGTTGATTCCTGAATGACTTGGATCATGTTTTGAATACTCTAGTTTTGCTTTTGCTGGAATTGTAATGGAATATGCATGAATGGCTTGGATAATGGTATATGCCTTAATGGCTTGGATAACTTACATGTTTGTTCCATTATGGAAAGGTTTATTGTTGTTCAGGTTTATCTAGTTTTTGTACAAGTTATGTACATGTTTATTTTGGTTGGTTACAGGTTGTTTATGTACAAGTTATATACATGTTCACTTCAAAACATGTTTGGTGTAAACTCAAAAATATGTGAAAGGTTTATGTATCGAGTTAGACAATTTGCAAAGGTTAATGTGTCGAATGACACAATTTGCAAAGGTTAATGTGTCGAGTTTAACAATATGCAAAGAATTCAGTGTGCAGAATTGTAAACCAACACAGCAATCTTGAAGAAAAACATGCTTACTTGATACACCATTTCAACAAAAGCAATTCATTACAACATTAGTAAACACTTAAGAGACTTAAATCAACCATTACATAAACAGGACTACCTAATTTAGCATACTTCATACGCATCATCACCTACGTACTAGTTAAATCCAACTCGAATCATGATTCCTCAATCCTTGCACTTGGTTAATCGATCTCATTCTTCACCTCCTCTACACCACTACCAACCTCAGATTCTTTAGCTAGCATACCGAAGATGACTATTTTCCGCCCTAAGCCTTGCATTTTCTTCCTCCAAAGCACTAACTCTTGTCTTGCCTCATACTCATTAATCCTTCTCAACAAGCCTGGGATGATTTGGATAGATCTTCTGCACATTGGTGGGTCAATCCATACCCAATGTCTACATGCTCTTACCGTCTACCAACAAAAATATGGGAATATGAATATCAACATACGAAACAAAAATCATTCGCCATTTGACAAACAGGACACCAAAATCAACAAACTCACTTTGAAAATTAGAATTGAGCGAAAATTAATACTACTACTTACTCCAAAATTGACACCTCTCAAACCTTACATCGGGATTAATGTACATCACGATGTGATTCGATCACTAATTAACCCACACCGACAAATCGTTGGTCTCGGATCAACACCCGGCATTTCCGAGAAGAAAGAACACTGCCATAACTTGTTGAGAATGTTGAATTGGCGTTTTAGGGTTTAGGGTTAGAGAATTGGGGATGATTTTATAAAGGGGGCTTTCTTTTTTTTTTTTGAGGGAAAATCGACAACAAAAGGGAGGGAAATTGGTCCCCTTTGCAAAATTACCCTTTTGCCCTCACCGGGCGCGTGAATTACACGCCTTTTGACGGACAGAACTAACCGCGTCTAGTCGAGTGGGTTGACTGCACACGTTGACCAACGTTTTGGTGTCGGGTGGGGGAAAAAAAGATTTGTGTGTAACCTCAAAAAAACGGCCAAAGATGTTAGGAATATCTGTTTAGATTTTGATCAGCAACCTAATGACTTATCTTAGCTCAGAAAGGTGGTTAGTACTCTTGGTTCACTTGAACACTGTAAAAGAGGAAACTCACTAAGTATGATAGTCTAGCAAATCTTGTATAGGATGATAGGTCTCGAAATGTAATTTTTATTTTCTAAAGAAGACCAAGAAGAAGACTTCCAGCAGAAAAAGTTCAACGGATTTGAAGATTTGAAGACTGCACAAGATTGCTGAAGACAAAGGTTTATCAGATACCTATGTCCAGATATCTTGAAGAAACAAGTGTTTCGAAACACAAGTGTTGCAAAAGATATACGAGAATAAAGGTTTACGAGGCGAGGAAAGTGCCCAGATATCTACACTCAGATACCTTGGATATAAACTATGTTTCTGAAAAAGAAATATTTTATAACAAAGTTGTTTCAACAAATGGTATCTGGAGTTGTGATAATCGATGGAAAAGAACATGCAAAGTTTCAAAAACTACGATTGTATAAAGATCTACGATACCATGCATAGTTAAGATTGGCACTCTGAGGACAAAATATAATGCATTGCATTAAATCATGACGAAATATCTGAACAAAAACGGTAGCTTATGAAGAAGAAGACAAACCTGCTACAGTACTATATTCAGATCTCAATAGTTTGAATTTGATTTTAGCCTAACGGATACTATTCAAACGGCACTCAAATTCATCTATAAATATCAACACTTAGACTGCTTGAGAACACACACACATAACACTGAACTTACATTGAATACTCACACACAAGCTCTCTCAAGCAAACTACTTACCTTCAAGCTTTCTGTTGCGACCAAAGCTCTTGATTCTAAGTAACACAAAAGTTCTAAGTGTCCTGATCCTTAACAAGCATTGTTATCTGTGAAGGAGTTGAACTAAGATTTCATGTCTGAGATTCATTCTCTGGAACACTTACAATAGACTTGGTCGATGAGAACAAGATACCATACATTGAAAAGTGTATTAAGTATACTTGATTCATAGAGCTATCTGAATAACTGAATAAGTTATTTAAGAAGCTCCTTGACAAACAAACCTAAAACCGACACCATATTAGGCGTGGAGTATAGGAAGTACTTAGTTTGGGAAACTAAGGAATAACTCCAAGGTTCTTGAGCACGGAAGTACTTAGCTTGGGAAGCTAAGGAATAGCTCAAGGTTTACGATGCAGGAAGTACTTGGTTGTGAAAGCAGGGAATAACTCGGGGAACACTTGGTTGGGAACCTAGTGTATTTAGGAATCAAGAGAAGATATCGTAAGGTTAACTCATTTATACATCTTAGTGGATTCTAGGTGCGAGAAAGGCGAAGTGGATTAGTTGAAGGATTCATACCTTGAGATACCACTATAAAAGACTTGTGTTATTTACTTTCTGCGGTTTATTACTTGCTTTACTTATCTTGCAAAGTACTTACACATCTTCTTTGAGCACGTGCACTTATCACATAAAAGTCTTCGCTCTACGAAATTAAGTATCGGATATCTACGGATATCGAGAAAGCTGTTTATGGACAAAAGTTTTAAAAGACTATTCACCCCCTCTAGTCTTTTACTACTGCGTTATCTGGACCAACAAGTGGTATCGGTGGAGGTTCCCAAGCCTTGACCTTGAACCTAGATCGAATAAGTGCTCACTAAGCACTTTTCACCTACAATTCTCAAGCGGGAGAATTATGAAAATGGAAGAACAACATGATGCTCCACAGAAGCCATCAATGGCGAAATGATCGAAGTAATAAAGAATGGCCCGATAGTCGTTCAACAACTCAAGCAAGTCATAGAGGTTTCTAATGGTAGAGCAGAGAACAAAGCGATGGGTCTTCCGCAGACGGATCGTCGACGGTGGGAGACCTACCGTCGAGTTATTTATGAACCAAAGCCGAGAGCTACGGACATCGGAAGATGCCAAGAGAAATCGATTGGATGGTCGAGCTCGTAATATCATCATCGTTCTACTCGAGCACATATAGTGTAAAGCGTGGGGTGCAAAAAGTGAAAGTGGGTATCAGTGATTGAAGAAATGCATGCGAGCGCGATAAAACAAAGGAAAACAAGTTGAAGTTTTGAAGTTTAAATTCCAAATCTTTAAACAAGGTCCCAGAGACTCTTGAAGAACTAGATTTCGGTTTACAACACTTATAGTGACATGGCTGCACTTGGTGAAAGGAATAGATATACCCGGTCGAGAAAAGATTAAGACTATTGTGAGAAGTCTAAATCATAGCGGGAACACACAAAGTTTTCTACTTTAACGAGGAATGCGGATATCACTCTGTAGAACTTTTCTCTCATCTTGCCCTTTATTGACTATGAGACAACTCGAAGAGAACAAACAAGCGAGAAGTTGTAGAATGTCGCTTTAGTTGCTCAAGGAACTACGAAAAGAAGAAAGGCAAGGAAGTGGTGAGGATGCTCTTCTTTGTAAGCAAATGGGAAAATATGTCGGTCGAGAAATTGAGAGAAGAAAAGCGAAGAAAAGTGAAAAAGCATCTAGGCTCAAACTACCACCGGTACAAAAATATGCAAAGCTCATTTGAACAAATCGGCTCGAAAGCATCAAATCTTGAGAGCGAGAAATTGAAACTATATCATTTCTATTATCGAAACTGGTCATTTCAAGAAGGATTGCCTGTCCTCAACAAACTAAAGCGGTGACAAGAAAACGAAGAATCTTCAAAAGAAGTCGAGAGCTATGCTCCTTGAAGAAAGGAAAAGATTCAAATCAATGGATGCTCTAGATATTGAATCGATTAGGATGAGGATTGAGATGATTCCACATTGCCTTCCCGAAATGCGGTGTCTCTCATGAAGTAATTGACTTTGGTCAAAAGAAGAAAGGAGTGTGGAATGGTGAAGAAATCTTTGGATATCTCAACATTGAACCTTGTCTAATGGTGATGAGGTAACACATACTTCTGTTATACTTATGAAAGTGTTGAAGAGGGAATCAAAGATTTGGAAAAACTCAAAGAGAACTTGATCTCTCTGAAGAGAATTTATAATGATCCGAGCTAGAGCGAAAGTTTTGAAGAAGAAAAGAATTCTCTTGAAAAGGAAAATTCTCAATTAATCAAGATATCGAGAAAAGGATCTTTGAAAATGCATTTCTCAAGGCTCGAGATATACGAGACGAAAAATCACATAAAGAAGCGATGGTCAATCTTCAAAAGAAATGTGAAGATCTTCTTTATGAGAATAAGGAACTTCGAGAAAGAAAGAACTATGTTTTCAATCTTATGCGAAAGCTAGTGACACTCTTCTTGAAGTACAATCTTATTTAATAGATCCTTGAAAGAGAGGACTTGAAATTTGGACACACACGAGCAGTTCCACCACTCTGAATAAGAGTAATGAAGGACGAACATTTGTCGATTGCTTTCGGAAGGTGATTCCCAAACAATCTGATTATGTCGATTGAAGCTAAGATTGTCGACAAAGGAAAAGCATTGCGACCAAGCCTTTGGGAAAAACAAGTCGAAAGGAAAATGTGGAAATGTCTACGAAAAGAAACATAACCGAAAAGTGTAATCACCCGATGTTATGTCTCTCAAAAAGGAAAAATTGCGAGGTGACAAATTCTCCTATGTCACGTTTTACGGAAAGAAAATAGATTATCGAGAGACTAGCAAAGCTGCGAGAAGAGATCTCGAGATAGCACCGGTGCTCGAGCAGTATTGGCTATAAAGCCATGAAACAACTTGCTCGTGAATACAAACAAGATCAAGAACGATGGTTAAAAGCTAGAATTACTCACAACAATTATCAAAAGTGGAAGATAAATCAAACCTTTGAAAATCGAATGCGAGGCTAGAAGAAATCAGCTAGGAAAGCTAAGTTTCTTTGAGAAGCGGACTTCGGAAACTGACAGTGTCTGAAAGCACCAAATGGAGCACCGAGGAACACACGAGGAAGAAAATAGTTCTTAACAACAATGATACAAATCATTTAACTAGGATTCCTCCTTATATTCCTGTTAGACAAAATAATGTTCATAAGAAAAACAATCAAAAATGGATTCCTAGTGGAAGATTCTTTAGTCTTGATGTGTCCATTTTTGGTATGAGAACCTAATCTCCCTTATCATGTTTTGTGTAGCACACTCTAAATACTAATACAAAGTGACATTTTGATAGTGGATGTGGGAAGCACATGGCGGAGATAAAGCAAATCTAATTGACTCTGAAGTTGCAATGATGGACCAATTATCGGGTTTCTTGGAGGAGATGAAAATCGACCATAGGTTTTGGCAATTTGAAGTTTGGAGCCCTTACAATCTCTGAAGTACATCATGTAAAGGGATTGAAATATAATCTCCGGTATTTCATTTAGATATTCATACTCCTCAAAGAACAATCCCTGATCATTTTTCTTAGACTAACACATTCTATATGAGGCTCAAGCAGTAGAAGTTCTTTGGGAATTGCCACTCAATCCCTCGACCAATGGAAATTGATGAGGCCACAAACCTTCATCACGAGAGAATACGGAGGTGTACAAGTTTACGAGAGGCAATGTCTGAGCCTCCTACTGTGGAGGTGATTGACATCTCAGATATCAATTTGTCTAAGTGTTTCTCTCCTGATAAATTTCTAAGTGTGTTGTTGTATTTTATTCTCAGGATCAAAAAAGAGAGGATCTTTGAGGATCGAACTACAAGTCTCCTCCTCGCACCAAGATATCTGAGGCACTGGAACCTCGGTAGTCGACCTACGAGTGCATTCTTTGTTGCACAGGCTCAAAATAGTGCCAAGAAGGAGTCAAATGATGATTATGAGAATCTTCTTCCCTTCTTCAAGACTCATACCTTGCCAAAGCATATTTAATGCTTCAAGAAATGGCAGAGGTTAAGGTGCTCTGATCTCTCTGAAATACTGAGAATCACATATCAACCTACGAGACGAGCACGAGCTCTTGACTTGAGAACTACATCCATGCAATGTTTCCCACGAGAGTATCAAGTTGCGACCTTATTGCATAAGGATTTCTCGGAGAAGTGGCACGAAGTTGATTCAAGCCTTTAATCGGTGATGGTGAGACAAGATTACGATGGCATTCAAGCCGACCACCCGGACTTTACAATTTATTCCTACGAACAAGAGGAGGTTAATGGGCGGGAAGATCACTATTCTTGAAGTAATTAATCTTGTATCGAAGGCGATGAGGAGGAAGAAATAGATGAGAATAACTTTGATGAACCTCCATCGACCATCACAAAAGGATGATGATGAGGATGATGATGATGCCCTGCACTAGGGGCGAGAGGATTTCACAAGGACACATTGCCTCGACTCTTGAAAAGCACCTTGAGAGGACTTCATAGCAATCCCTTCTCCATCTCCTCGAAATCTACTCATCGACTTCGACACAAAGTTACTCTTGAACAAGTAGTTGAGCACTCTGAGGAACAACTCGAGAAAATAGATGCACAAGCGAGTTGCTCAACTCGAACAACTGTTGGAAGAAGAACAACACTACATCTTCAAGCTGGAAGAAAAGATATCGAATCAAGAGCAAAGCTCCAAGCGATTGAAGATCAAACAATCGAGGAAATGGAAGCTTATCTTTGAAATGAAAGACCTCGAACTTCTTTATTAGGGCAATTCTTTGAGAATTGAATCTTGAACAAGTATCTAATGACAAACATGATGCTAAGGCTGCATTCGAAGATGTTCCATCCTCCTCCTTTGAAGGAAAGAAACCCGTCTACGAGATGGTTCTTTGGACTAGAGAACATTGATGAAAATGTCGAGAGGATGAAGATCCTTTGGTGATAACTCGGATGATGAAGAAGACAAGACTTTGGCGAACACGCAATGAACACTTGGCGGTTTCACATTTGAAAAGGAAGGCGATTGCTCGACATATTGACAAGGCGCGAATATCAACTCGATGAATACTTGAGCGATATCAATCTTGGCTAAATTGAAAAAGGAGTTATCTTCTCAAAACAAAGTGCCATTGCATGATCCTGCAGAACTAAGTCATTCACTGAGCTCATCACTCAGAGAACAACCAGTCTGGTCATTTCTCAGAAAGATCTAGGCATGGTTAGGGATGATGACCAAAACATGGCTGCAAAAGCTTTTGAAGAGGCGTGCTATGCTGCTGGAAAAGCAGATGCTGTTCAAGGCCCACTGGAAGAGCTTACTGATAAGGATACTGGTCTTATCAAACAAAATTAGGAGCTTAACGCTGATCTGGAAAAGTCGGTTCTTTGCTTACTATCTCTGCAAGGGAACTTTAACTCCCTTTCAGAATCATTTGTGATTCTTAGTCAGTCAACAATGATTAAGGGGGAAGAATATCAAGAGGCTCAGAGAGGAAGAGGAAGAGGAAGAGGAAACAAAAGAAAATCTGAACAACCACCTCTCAAAATAAATGAGCCCTCCTCGGTCGGTTGCTCTCTGAGATAGTGGCCACCACTCGACTTCTGAACAAGGAATGACAACAAGGGCGAGCACATCAACCTCCAAGGAGTACGAGGCTCCAAAGAGAAGACCAGGAAGAGGGATTGCTGAATCTTCTGAAGAAGTAGAAGACGGCCAAATCAAATCCCTGGGCAATGAAGAAGGCTGCAAAAGTCTCACAAGAATTGATCTTGATGATGATGATGAAGAGACTGATGAAGATGAAGCTCCTCTTCACAGAAAATGGAAAATTGAAAGACTAACTGAGCCCATAGCTGCAAAGCCTTTGGCAGCTAAAACACCCTATGGAAATACCAAGTCTATCCAGGGTGGTTCTTCAAGCATTACCCCAAAGGAGAATTCAAGACAAAGGAGGAACAGACTAAGAGCTGAACAAAGACAACTTCAACTACCACTCAGGCCTGAAGAAGCCAAGATTGAGTATGTGAAGACCAACAATGACTCCTCTGTCTACAGGTGCATAAATCAGAAGAATGGCTACTGGATTCTGGAACTTAAGCATCTACTGGTAAATTCAAGGTTTCCAGAATGTTGGTCCAGATAACGGCAAAGTAAAAGACTGGGGGGGGGGGGGTGAATAGTCTTTTAAAACTTTTGTCGATAACAAATGTTTCTCAGATATCTCAATGGATATCTGATACTTAGAATCAGAGTGCGGAAGACTTAATGTAGATAAGTGTAGAAACAGTTAATAAGTGTGTGTGTGTTGATGAAGTATAAATACAGAAATGTAAATGACACATCAAGTATAGTGGTATCTGGAGGTGGCGTAATCCTCCAACTAATCCACTTCGGTCTATCAGAGACCTAGAATTCACTAGAACAGATAATTGAGATAACCTTACAAAAATCCTATTCTAAGATTCTGAACAATTGGTTCCCAACCAAATGTTCCCCCTGAGTTGTTCCTAGCTTCTTCCAGTACTTCCTATACTCGAAACCTTTGAGTTGTTCCTAGCTTCCCAAGCAGTACTTCCTATACTCAAAAACTTTGGAGTTATTCCTTAGTTTCCCAAATCAAGTACTTCCTATACTCCGGTAACCTTGGAGTTATTCACGACTTTTCAAACTAACTACTTCACATACTCCACGCGGTTTCGGTGTTGGTTTGATTTGAGTTGTCGGATGGCGTCTTAATAACTTTAGGTTATTGAGATAGCTCTGTGAACTTAATTACTTAATACACTTTCGGTATGGTATCTAGTTCGATTTCTTGACCCAGTCTTATGAAATCTGTTCAAGAGAATGAATCTCAGATAGTTGATCTTTTGATTCAACTCCTTCACAGATAGCTTTGCTTGTTTAGGATCAGGACACTTAGAACTTCAGTGTTTACTTAAGATCACAAGCTTTAGTATGTGAAGCTTTGATAATAAGTAAGTTGCTTTGAGAGTAGGATGTTGAGTTCTATGTTTGACGTGTCTGATATGTAATGTGTGTCTCTCAAGCTGTCTAAGTATTGATATTTATAGATGGATTTGAGTGCCGTTTGAATAGTATCCGTTAGGCTCAAATTCAAGCTATCGATATCTGTGTGTATAATATAATCTTTATGAGTTTTGTCTTCTTCTCGGAAGTTGCCGTTTTTACTCGACATCTCTGTCCGTGCATTAAATGCATTGTACTATACTTTTTGTCTGTAGTGTCAGCGGAACTATGCATTATGTCGAGACTAGACTTGTTATGCGATTCTTTGCGTCCTTATCTTCATTCTTGAGATACCACTTGTATTGATTGAAACAACCTTGTTTCTTTTCGGAAGCGTGTTTAACGCTCAAGGTATCACGAGCAGATATCTGGACACTTTCCTTGTATTTAGATATGTATCTCATTTCTCGGATATCTCTTGTGACACGGTTTGTTTGAAGCATTAGTGTCTACTGAATGTCTGGCTAAGATATCTGAACAATGATTGATAATCTTGTGCGATTTCTTCAAGTCTTCAATTCTTGTTGAGCTTTACCTTGGATGTCTTCTTCTTGGTCTTCTCTTCATAAAATAAAAATTACATTTTGAGACCTAACATCCTATACAAGATTAGCTAGACTATCATCGTAGTGGGTTTCCTCTTTTACAATGTTCAAGTGAACGAGTACTAATCACCTTTACGAGACTAAGATAAGTCATCATGTTCTTGAACAAAATCTAAGCAGATATTCTAACAAAATATCTAACAAATTTCCCCATTTTGACGGTCAGCGATGACTATCTTCCTATTACAAATCTGGATGAGGCAATCCACCACTTAATCATTTCTTATGATCTTTCAATTCATATAATTAAGTGCGAAAGTAGACATCAACGAATCACAAGGTGTGATCTTTCTTGACAAGTTATCTTTTATAAAATACTATCGAGAGTAAGTTCTTGGATAAATGCAACTATAGATTACAGATAACTTTAATACATAACACAATTAAGCTCGATCGGCAAAAATACAAAAACTACATGGTAAATTAGGACACGGGAGTAACAAGCTCAGTAAACATCTAATAGACTAGTCTTCAAGTCTTCAATCTTCAAGTCTTCAACAAAATTTCTATGGATCGGTTTGCAAATTTCCTATCTCGAAACCTTTTGATGTCATCGAATAATCATAAAGAAAGTTACGCGAGCATCTACGTGTCTGGCAAATCCACGAGACCTCTTTATAGGTTTTGGTAGGATTTTTCTTGGCAAAATGCTTGACCCGTAGGTATTTTCCCCACTTCGGGCATGCTCTATTACGATGTCTGAAAGCTTGAAGTATTAGATAATCTTGGATATCGATGTCACCCTTGTATTGATCTTACATCGGATAGAGCGACTCATAGGGTTCCTGACAAGTCTTGGTCTTGTGCACTGTTCTGTGATATTGAATCTTGTGCACATCATCGGCTTTCCATATGGACAATCATCGGAGAAGTCCTTCTTCATGGCTTGATTCTCTTGACAACTTCAAAATCGACCATGCTTTGATGTGATTGGTGTTGATCAAGGTAGGTTTATTCTTTCTCCATGCCATGAGTTGTTTAAGTTGGTTACGGAAATCTTGAATTTACCAATAGATGCTTAAGTTCGAATCGATAGCCATTTTACGATGTATGCACTGTAGCGGAGAAATCATTGTCATACTTCACATACTCATTTTGGCTTCTTACGGCTGAGTGGAAGTTGACTTTGTCTTTGCTTTCGACTCTCGGTCTGTTCCTTTTACATCTTGAATTCTCTTTGGGGTTGTTGCTTGAAGAACTACCACCTGGATAGACTTGGTATTTCAGGAGGTGTTTTAGGCGCTAGTGGCTTTGGCTATGGGCTCGATTAGGCTTTCAATTTTCCTTTTTCTGTGAAGAGGAGCTTCATCTTCATCAGTCTCTTCATCATCATCAAGATCAATTCTTGTGAGATCTTTGCAGCCTTCTTCATTGCCCAGGGACTTGATTTGACCTTCTTCTTCTTCTTCTTCGAAGATTCATCAATCCCTCTAACTTGTCTTCTCCTTGGAGCCTTGGTACTCCTTGGAGGTTTCTGTGCCATGGCCCTTGTTATCATTTGGCTCCTTGATGGGTCTCGAAGCGGCTTGGCTTGAGGATTCATAGATTGAGTGGTGGTGGGAAGTTTTCTTCTTCCTTTACGGCTGACTCAGTTTCTTCTTGTTTTCATCTCCTTCTTCCCATTCCCGACTTTGAGGTCAGTTGTACTTTCTTTCCCCTTAGTCATTGTTGGTGACTCGGTCTCATAAAGGAATCGAGAGAGTCAAAATGCCCTTGTAAATAGTTGTGGCGGTGACCAACCACGAAGTTGACTTTGAGCTCTGATTTTGCTTGATAAGTCCATTGTCCTTATCGGTGAGCTCTGCTTGATGGGCTAGGATGGCATCTGCTTTTCAATGATGTAACTTGCCTCTTGAAAAGCTTTTTGACTAAAGACATCATCGTCCCTTGTCATTCCAGATCTTTACGAGCAATGATCATGCTAGTTGTTCTCTGAGTGATGAGCTCGGTGAACTTTCTCATTCGAGAGGGTAGGCGATTACTTCCTTGTTTTGTGAAGACATCTCCTTATTGAGTAGCTAGTACTTGGTACTGCTCATGTACTCTTGAGAGTGGGCGTTTGGCGGTTTGTTGAAGATTGTAGGAGCAATCAACTTTCTTTTTAAGTGAGAAACGCTAGATGTTCATGGCGGTGTCACCTGAATCTTGTCTTCTTCATCATCTGAGGGATTAGCCCAGTGATCTTCATCCTCTTGGACATTTTCATCAATTGTATCAAGTCCAGCAACCATCTCAGAGATTGGTTTCTTTCCTTTCTAGGAGGAGGATGGTACTTCTTTCGAAGATGATGCAGCCTTAGCATCATGCTTGACTTCAGATACTTCTTCAGTATCGAGTTCTTTGGCGATCTCGTGCATAGCATCTCGTAGCTCGTTAACCGCAGAGTAAGCATTCATTTCTTTGAGGTATTGATCTTCTAGTTGATCAAGCCTTTCTCTGGATTGAGCTATTTGATCTTCCAGTTGAAGATGGAGCTGTTGTTCTTCTTCCGGTTATGCGAGTTGAGCACTTACGTGCAGTGTTTAATATTTTACGATTGGTTTCTTGAAAAACTTCGACTACTTGCTCGATAAGCTGCGTGTTGGTGAGAAGATGGATGAGTAGATTTACGAGGTGATGAAGATGGAATTTACGTGAAGTCTTCTCGGTTTGCTTTTCGTATTTGGGGCATTGTTTCTGTGAAATTCCTCCGGTTCTGAGTGCGGAGCATCATCATTATCCTTTTGTCATTATCATCCTTTTGGTGATGATCGGTGGGAGGTTCATCAAAGAAATTTTCATTCATTTCTTCCTCCTCATCATCTTGAGATCTGAGATTGATCACTTACGGGATAGTGATCTTACGCTTAACTTCTTCTTGTTGGAAGGTATGAATTGATGCAGTCTGGGCAGGCGGCTTGAATGCCATCTGTAATCTTGTCGACCATCTTTTGTTCAAGGGATGTATCAAACTATCGCCACTTCTGGAAAAGTCCTTGTGTAGTAGAGTACATGGCTGTGTGTTATTATGTGAACATTGCTTGGACATATGTTTCCAGGTCAAGAGCTCGTGCCCGTCTGGTTGGTTGATCAGTTATTCTCAATATTTCAGAGAGATCAGAGCACCTTAACTTCTGCCATTTCTTGAAGCATTGAATGTGCTTTGGCAAAGTGTGAGCTTTGAAGAAGTGAAGTAGGTCCCTTGTTTCTTCAATGGGAACCTGCTTTGCATCTATTTGAGCCTGAAAGAAAGAGTTTTGAGTGAGTTTCAAAACTTTGATAGATATCTGAGTAGAAAAGTAGTTTAGTTTCTGAGTAACCTGAGTATGAACATCAGGCTCAGATACTTGTTCTACTGGGACAATTGGTGTCTCAGATATCTTGTGGTGAGGTGGAGACTTGGAAGTCTGGTCCTCATCAACCTTTCTTTCTTGAACCTGAGAATTAACATTATCACAATACTTAGGAAATTTTATCAAGAAGAACTTTAAGTGACAAGTCAGATATCTGAGAGGTCAATTACCTCCATGGGAGGCTCAGATACTTGTCTCTTAGAGACTTGTGCAGTCTCTGGAATCTTTTCTTGTGATGAAGACCTTGATGCCTCATCAATTTCCATAGGTGCAGGGGATGTCGCAACTTTTTCCCTTTGCAATTCTACTTCTGATTGAGCTTGTAAGTAGATAGTATTGAATAATTTAGAAGAAGTTTTAAGATAACCCAGGATGAAGAGTACTTATCACTGATTTTTATAGACCTTCAATTTTGAAAGCTCAGTGATGTGTGCTTCAGAAACCTTGTTGGTTTCTGGGTTTGTCTCTGGCATTTCTGCCTTATCTTCTTCCATCTCAGTTGGAGCCTGTTAGAAACATTTATCATTAATGAGCATACAAACATTTTTACTGAAAGGTTAGTTCTCTTTTAAGAATCATTTACCTGTGGCACAGGCTCAGATTTCTCAAGAGTTGAGGTTGAAGGAACCTCCTTTTCAGTATCTGAGGTAAGCTTTTCAGCTTCCTCTTGTTTTTCCGTTTCTAACTCAGCCTGTAACAAATAAAAAATTCTTATAAGGTAACAAGATTTATAAGTACAAAATTTTTCACAAGGTAAGAGTTAAACCAGACATTTACCCGAGCAGTTTCAGGCTGATTGGTCTCTGGAACTTGTGACCTTTCTATACATTGGTCGTCTTGTCCCAATTCAGTTTCTTTGTTTGAAGTTTCTGGTACTTCACACCTTCCAGTATCTGACTCGATTGCCTCCTGATTGATCATTACGAGTAGATGTCTCGGTTTGATCCCTCTCATTGAGTTGGGGAACTGCTCGATTATAGGATTTTCTTGACATCTTGTCTTCTTGGTATTTCAAAATGGAGTTCATTTACCATTTCATCAACCACTTGTGTTGTTGTGGTTGTTGTGTTTGTGGTTGTTGTGGTTATGCAGGCGGAAGATTGATCGGTAGAATGTTCTTCCAGATTCTTAGATGTGGCATTTCCATCATCTGCGCGATACTAAGATACCACTCATCGGGGCTTTGTGAAGTTGTGCAAGAGTCATTCCACGATGATGTGTTTGCACCAACAACCTTTGCTATAGGTTCGACAACATGTGGTGTAAGTTCTTCTTGATACCTTATCACGATTACTTGTTGATAACCTTAGCCCTCTTTGATTTTCTAGGACTTAAGAGATGACTAGTTCATCATCTTCATCGTCGAGCTCTCATCGACATTGGGCCGATTGGTCCATTATTCCTGCGGTTTACCGAGATGGGGCTTGGTGTTTTCACCACTTTTGGCGGCATTCATGAGTTCATCAGCAAGGCTTTCTGCATTAGTCGCAACATTTCTGAAAGCACTTTCTCTTGCTGAGTCTACTTGTTCAGTAGGTGATAACTCTTTTGCAGCATTGATGAGTTCATCTGCCATGTCAGAAGATTTCTGAGAATTGACAACCTCTTTGGGTGTGTCTTGATTTGCCGAGACTTCTTTCTTGAAGTTACGGGCTTCTTGGTATAACCTTTTCTTGAGATATCTTTTGATTTTCTCTTCTTAGGACCTTTACGAGACCCGTAACCTTTTCCTCGATTTGTATACTCATACTTGTAGAGTAAATTCTTGTTGGCTATTTCGGTAGTCTCTACGAGCTCGATGCCCGACTTTTCCGAAGTAGCATATCTTGACCATATCCTCATGGCCTTTGGCTCAGCTAGTCCTTTAACAATCTTAGGCTCGAAGCCTTGAATCTTCTTCACAAATTTCATGAAGGCGTACTTTCCCCAGTTGAAAGGGTTTTCCAGCCTTTTGTCTTGTTGATTCAGCAAGAACATCATGATCCATCGTTCTTGGCTTATTTGGTCAGCACCTCCTTGTAGACCATCAAAGCATCTGTGAAGAATGCAAGCGAGTACATCGGTGAACCAGGATATGCGGTTGGGATGTCGACAAGTTTGAACTTCGGTGGGTGTGTCGATTTCTCAAGATCACACATCAACTTTGTAAAGTTCTTTAACACCTTCAAGGAGTTCCTCATCCTTGGTGTTTATTTCAAAATCCTTTCCAAGATTTTGAACCTCAAACAACTTTCTGAGAAAGTTGTTAAGTCGGAAGATTTCCTTTCCTTGGGTGAGGTTTTGATAGACACTATTTGGTGCCTTGAGATACGAAATAATCACGGAGTTGTTGTAAAATTCAACACATCAAGTGATGAAATTCCACTAGGGGCGGATACAAAGCCCTTGATATGTGCCTTTTCAAGCATGTCCATAATTAGCTTTACGGCTTCGACGGTTCTCTATTCGGTAGTGAGGTATTCCTCGACCATGGCACCACCCAAATCATTACGTGACTTGAAGTCAATGGTAGGATTAAGCTCCTACGATCGATTGTTAACAATAACCAACTCTGGTGCTTGCTTTTGATTACCGGTGGAGGATAGGATTACGTGTAGAAGTGTTCTTGGAGGCCATCTCTTTATATAGTAAGGATTTGAAGCTTGTGTTTGAAAGAGATTCGATTGAGTGATTCTTTTCGGAAAAACTTAATCAAGGAATGCATAGATTTTAGAGAAGTTCGGAGGATTAGGAGAAGGTTTTTCTTTGTTGTGATGAGTTGAAATTTGATTAAGCAAAAGTGATTTCATTTGCCAAAATCCTATATATATAGCAAGTGAATCTCAATAGACAAATACATACAAATTGATTTTGTGTATACGTGTACATGATTTGCAAGCAGTGAGCAAAAGCTACTTGACATTAAATGCTTAGTGGGCCATGTTTGAATGTCAACAGTCCACTATTTACTGTGAATTAATTTCTGCCGTTCAGATCAAGCGCTTGAATTCATCAAGGGTCACCATTGCTTCTCCAGCAATGATCACAATCAACAAATGTAATTGTGCCCATTTAATGAATTTTGGCTAATAGCTATCTGAATCCTGAATTACATTGGGCGAGGACCTTTGTTAGCATCTGAATTTGTCTTATACTTAGGATTTTCCCAAGTTTTTCATCAAAATAGAAATAGTGCGAGATTGAGAGTAGTTATTGAGATAGTTATACTATTCTCTTTTGTGTTCCCCGTTCATAGAATGATTCAGATATCTGAGTTCCCGTCTCAGAGATCTTAAGCTATCTTTTTGCTCTTTAGCCTTTTTGACTTCTGGGTTCCCGTTCCATATACCTCTTCTCTCTTTTCTGGATACCCAATCCAGATACCTCTTCTCTCTTTTCTGGATACCCGTTCCAGATACCTCTTTTCTCTTTTCTGGATACCCGTTCCAGATACCTGAAATTTTTCAGTTCATTGGTAGTTCCATTAGTCCAAGACTATGTCTTAAGGCTAAGAATCTACTTTCTTGTAGTGGCTTAGTGAAGATATCTGCAAGTTGATCTTCAGTCCCAATCTTGAGTATCTCTATATTGCCTTTTTCAACATGGTCTCTGATGAAGTGATGTCTAACATCAATGTGCTTTGTTCACTTATCTCAGTGTCAGCTAGCATTGTCCTTGCAGCTTCTTTAAGGGTCCTGTTTTTCCTTTCTGCAACACCATTTTGTTGAGGTGTTCTTACAGAGGAAAGTTGGTGTTGTATACCTTTGCAGGTACAAAACTCCTTTATGTACTGATTGACAAACTCAGTACCATGATGCATTACGATTGCGATACCTTTTCATTTTCATGATTTCAAGCTTTTTGACAAGTTTGGTATCTCCACCACAGCATCGATTTGTGTTTGAGAAGACAACCCAAGTGAATCTTGAGAAGTCATCTACAACAACGGACATACTTCTTTCTGCATAACTAATTCTGATGATTCAAAAGATCCATATGTAAAAGTTGCGTTGGTCTAACTTAAATTAATACGATTTTGGACTTGAAAGAGATCTTAGATTGTTTCCCCATCGTGAGAGCAGATACCATCCTTCGGAAAGATGTTTTGGGAAGACCAACCACTAACTCTTTCTTGGCAAGTCTATTGAGTTTTGAAATTCAAGTGACTCATTCTTTTGTGCCATAACGGTGCTCTTACTGTGACCAGATTGACTCACCATGAGACATTCTTGATTGTGGCGGATGCCCGATCGGCAACATAAAGGCGCCTTTCCGCCGACCAACTAAGGTATGCGCTTTGACTCATTGTCAATTAGTTTGCGATGTTAGCTTTGAATTTTATAGTAAAACCCTTATGCATAATGGCTCATGCTAAATAGATTGTATTTCAAATCCTTAACATGTAATCGTCGGTGATTGTTAAAGTTCCCAATTTGGCGTTGCGAATCGAGAGGATTTAATTCTCCTCAGGAAGCAGGAGATTAGGTTCTCATATCTTTGATGGAACCGTCGAATCAAAAGTTCTTCTGTAGGAATCCATTTTGAATAATTTCTTTGAAATATGCTTTTATGCAGCGAGGCGTAAGGAGGAATTACATTTGAATGAAAGTTATCATTAGTAAATTATTTTCTTCCTTGGTGTGTTCCTAGGTGCTCCATATGATGCTTTCGGATACTGTCGGGTTACGAGTTTGCTTTTAACAAACTTAGCCTTCCTTGATTTCTTCTAGCCACGGCATTGATTTTCGATGGCTTGATTTAACTTCCGCCGATAATTGCTTTGAGCAATTCTAGCTTTCGACCATCGTTCTTGCTCTGCTTGTACTCATGAGCAAGTTGTTTTCCGATGCCTTTAGCAATACCGTTTGAGCACTTGAAGCTATCGAGATCTTTTCTCGTGACTTTGCTAGTCTCTGGTTGATCGAATTTCTTTCGAGAAAAGTGACATGGGAGAATTTGCGGCTCATGCAATTCTACCTTTTGAGAGACATAACTTAGGTGTTTACACTTTTCGGTGTTGTGTTTCTTTTCGAAGCGACCCATCAGTTTTGTTTTTGACTTGTTTTTCCCACAAGGTCTAGTCATGGCTTTTCCTTTGTCAACAATCTTTGTCTTTTCACCAATACTATAGATTGCATGGGAACCGTCTTCTTTGAGTACTTACAAATGTTCTCTTCTCCTTACTCTTATTGAGTAATAGAACAATCTGTCTGAGTATTGATTGAGTCCTTTCTTTTCTGAAGGATCTCTTAAGTAAGATTGTACTTGATAAGAGTGTCACTAGCTTTGGCATAAGATTGAAAAGATAGTTCTTTCTTCTTGAGTTCCTTGTTTTCGGAAAGAAGATTTTCATAATTCTTTATAGCTCGACCATTGCTTCTTCATGTGACTTTTTAGCCTCGGATATCGAGCTTTGAGAAATCGTTTTGACATCCTTTCTCTCGGAATCTTTAACTAATTGAGAATTTTCCTTTTCAAGAGAATTCTTTTCTTCTTCAAGGTTTTGGCTCTAGCTCGAATCATTAGAAATTCTCTTTCATAGATGTCAAGTTCTTTCACGAGATTTTCTAGATTTTTATTTCCTCTTCATCACTTTCATAAGTGTAGCAAGAAGTATGTGTTACCTCATCAGCCATAAGACATTTTTCTATGTTGGAGATGTACGGTAGTCAATTTGACAACTCCACATTTCATTTTCTTGAGGCGAAGTCGATTATGTCATGAGTAACTCCACATAATTACGGTGATGGTAGGTTGAATCATCTGAATTGTCATCTTCAGAATCTGTCTCAACGTCTAGAGCATCCAGTTGAATCTGGATTTTCTTTCTTTCTTTAGTTAACAAAGCTTTCTGGCTTCTTCTGAAGATTCTTCTTTCTTTCTTGTCACCTGTCCTTAGTTTGTTGAGGGCAGGACAATCCTTCTTGAAGTGGCAGTTTACGAATAGAAAGCAGATATCGTTTCCAATTACGCTTCCTCGATACATGATGCTTTACGAATTTGGCTTGTTCGTGAGCTCTGCATATTTTGTCTTGGTGATAGTTTGAAACTAGATGCTTTTTGACTTCTCTTTGGCTTTTCTTCTCTCAATTTCTCGTGACAAATTTACTCATTTGCTTTGCGCAAGAGCATCCTCGAGTCTCCTCCTTGATTTTCTTCTTTTGAAGTTTCTTGATTAACTAGAGCAACATTACGCAACTTTTAGGTTGTTTGTTCTCTGAGTTGTCTCATAGTCAATGAGCAAGATGAGATAAAAGTTCCTTTGGAGTGATATTTGGCATACCTTGGTTGAAATAAAAGAATTTAGTATGCTCCGGTTGTGGTTAAGACTTGACAATAGTCTTAATCTTCTACATTGAGAGTATCTATTGCTTTCATAAGTCTTTGCCATATCACTCATAAGAGTGGTAAATCTGAAATCAAGTTCTTCGAGTTTGGTGGGACCTTGTTTGAAATTTTGAAATTTCAACTTTAGAACTTCGAACTTGTTTTCCTTGGTTTTCGGTTAAGCGCAGATTTCTTCAATCGGTTGCGAGCAACTTCGCCGTTTAGCACCCAGATTTACTGTATGTGCTCAGTGTTGATCGATGATGATGTTCTGAGCTTGACCATCGACGATTCCTCTTGGCATCTTAGATGTCCAGAGTTCTCTGGGCTTTGGTTCGTAAATAACGTGACCAGTAGATCTTCCACTAGTTGACGCATCTGTTTGTGAAGATCCTTCGCTTTGATCTCTGTCTCTTCCACTTGAAACCTCCATGACTTGCTTGAGTTGTTGAATGACTATTGGGCCATTCTTTATTACTTCGATCATCTCGTCACTTATGGCTTCAAGGTGGAGCATCATGTTATTTTTCCATTTCTCGTAGTTCTGGTTTGAGCTGGTGCATCACTCGAGACATACGCACATAACACACAAATTAAATAGTCCTCAAAAATGGACAAAGTTCCTTCACCTATCTGGGATCTAGGTTGGTCTGAAGGAAAATTTGGTGAACCTCTGCTCTGATACCACTTGTTGGTCAGGATAACGGCAAAGTAAAAGACTAGAGGGGGTGAATAGTCTTTTAAAACTTTTGTCGATAACAAATGTTTCTCAGATATCTCAATGGATATCTGATACTTAGAATCATAGTGCGGAAGACTTAATGTAGATAAGTGTAGAAACAGTTAATAAGTGTGTGTGTGTGTGTTGCTGAAGTATAAATACAGAAATGTAAATGACACAGCAAGTATAGTGGTATCTGGAGGTGGCGTAATCCTCCAACTAATCCACTTCGGTCTATCGAGACCTAGAATTCACTAGAAACAGATAATTGAGATAACCTTACAAAAATCCTATTCTAAGATTACGAACAATTGGTTTGACCAAATGTTCCCCCAGTTTCCCTTCTTGACCCAGTACTTCCTATACTCGAAACCTTTGAGTTGTTCCTAGCTTCCCAAGCAGTACTTCCTATACTCAAAAACTTTGGAGTTATTCCTTAGTTTCCCAAATCAAGTACTTCCTATACTCGGTAACCTTGGAGTTATTCACGATTTTCAAACTAAGTACTTCACATACTCACGCGGTTTCGGTGTTGGTTTGATTTGAGTTGTCGGATGGCGTCTTAATAACTTTTGGTTATTGAGATAGCTCTGTGAACTTAATTACTTAATACACTTTCTGACGTATGGTATCTAGTTCGATTTCTTGACCCAGTCTTATGAAATACATTTCAAGAGAATGAATCTCGGATAGTTGATCTTTTGATTCAACTCCTTCACGAATAGCTTTGCTTGTTTAGGATCAGGACACTTAGAACTTGGTGTTTACTCAAGATCACAAGCTTTGATCATGAAAGCTTTGATAATAAGTAAGTTGCTTTGAGAGAGTAGGATGTTCGAGTTCTATGTTTGGTATTATGCAATATGTCGTGTGTGTCTCTCAAGCTGTCTAAGTATTGATATTTATAGATGGATTTGAGTGCCGTTTGAATAGTATCCGTTAGGCTCAAATTCAAGCTATCGATATCTGTGTGTATAATCTTTATGTGAGTTTTGTCTTCTTCTCGAAGTTGCGTTGCTTTTACTCGGACATCTCTGTCGTGCATTAAATGCATTGTACTATACTTTTTGTCTGTAGTGTCAGCGGAACTATGCATTATGTCGGAGACTAGACTTGTTATGCGATTCTTTGCGTCCTTATCTTCATTCTTGAGATACCACTTGTATTGATTGAAACAACCTTGTTTCTTTTTAGAAGCGTGTTTAACGCTCAAGGTATCGAGCAGATATCATGGACAATTTCCTTGTCTTGAGATATGTATCTCATTTCTCGAGATATCTCTTGTGACACGTTTGTTTGAAAGCTGTTCTACTGAAGATATCTGGCTAAGATATCTGAACAACAGATTCAGTAATCTTGTGCAGTTTTCTTCAAGTCTTAAATTCTTGTTGAGCTTTCTGCTTGGATGTCTTCTTCTTGGTCTTCTCTTCATAAAATAAAAATTACATTTTGAGACCTAACATCCTATACAAGATTAGCTAGACTATCATACGTAGTGGGTTTCCTCTTTTACAATGTTCAAGTGAACGAGTACTAATCACCTTTACGAGACTAAGATAAGTCATCATGTTCTTTGAACAAAATCTAAAGATATTCTAACAAAATATCTAACTGCAGAACGATCCATAAGCACTCATGGCATGGAGAAAGTCAAGCCAATCTTGATTAACACCAACCACATCAAAGCACAGTTGGATTTTGAAGTGATCAAGAGAATAGAAGCCGTGAAGAAGGACCTTTCGATGAATGTCCTTATGGAAAGCAGGATGATGTGCCAGAATTCCCAGATTAGAGCAGACAAGAGCAAGACTTGTTGTGGAACCTATGAGTCTTTCTATGGCGAAGATCAATACAAGGGTGACATCGGATATCGAAGATCATTTATGAATACTTCAAGCTATCGGATATCGAATCGAGCATGCACGGAAGTGGGAAAGTATTTGTGGGTCAAGCACTTTGTCGAAAAATCCTACAAAAATCTACAAGTAAGTCTGTGGATTTTCGAGAGACACAGAGATGATTGTCAGAACTCTTCTATATGACTACTGTGATGATATCAAAAGGTCTGAACAAAAACGGTAGCTTATGAAGAAGAAGACAAACCTGCTACAGTACTATATTCAGATCTCAATAGTTTGAATTTGATTTTAGCCTAACGGATACTATTGAAACGGCACTCAAATTCATCTATAAATATCAACATTTAGACTGCTTGAGAACACACATACATAACACTGAACTTATATTGAATACTCACACACAAGCTCTCTCAAGCAAACTACTTACCTTTAAGTTTTCTGTTGCGACCAAAGCTCTTGATTCTAAGTAGTACAAAAGTTCTAAGTGTCCTGATCCTTAACAAGCATTGTTATCTGTGAAGGAGTTGAACTAAGATTTCATATCTGAGATTCATTTTCTGGAACACTTACAATAGACTTGGGTCAGTAGAGAACAAGATACCATACATTGAAAAGTGTATTAAGTATACT